>JARIHP010000006.1:1200000-1800000 GCA_029282125.1 Mycena amicta
GATTCCACGAAACAACAAACGCGCGGAGAATATGCTGCGACTGCGAGCCAACAACCCTGCCCGCAGTGCACCACTTCCCCGCACTTCTGGACCCACGGCGCTCGTTGGACGACGAGGCACTGAAGAGGCCAAGATACGGAGGGAGGTCGCGATCATGAAGAAGTGCAATCACCCGAATATCGTCAAATTTTTCGATTTCGTCGACGACCAGAGCGAAGACTCTGTATACCTCCGTGCGTTATCTTCGTCGTCTTTCCATTCATCTGTGCTGAGACTGGACTCTAGTTATGGAATACATGGAGGGCGGTGAACTGCAATGGCGCGGACGGGGAGAGGACGGCGACGTGCCGTATCTCACGATGGAGCAGACGAGGCGGGTTATGCGCGACATCGTGCTCGGCATCGGGTACCTGCACATGCAGGGAATCATCCACCGCGACATCAAGCCCTCCAACATTATGTGGACCCTCGACCGAAACAGAGTCAAGATCGGTGACTTTGGCGTTGCATCCCTCGTCGAGTCGGACCCTTCCTCGGATGGCGACTTTCCCCGACACGCAGGCACCCCCTCATTCCTCGCACCGGAGATTGCCCCCGGCGGCGACGGTCCCATGGGCACTCTCACCTTTGCGGTCGATCTCTGGGCACTCGGCGTCACCCTCTACGCGCTGCTCTTTGGTGCCTTGCCATTTGAGGCCCACATAACAGATCTTGGCTCTGTCGCTGCCGAGTCGTCGCTGTACCGTTCCATCCGAGAAGACCCGTGGAAGCCGCGCGAGACCATGTCTTCGCAGTCCATTTCGATATCCGCCGGCGACTGGGGCAACGGCGGGGTGCTGTATCTGCTGAATGGGCTGTTGACCAAGGAGATGTCGGAGCGCTTCGACGACGAAGCTTTAAAGGTATTCTTTCGCTCATTCCTTTTTTCTCCGGAATCCTGATTGCTTCGGTAGGGCATGATGAGCTACGGATGGCTCTTTGCCGACATCCAGCAGCCAAACCGTTGGGTGCAGGTTACCACTCCCTTGTTTCACCCTCCCCTCGTGTCCTCACCCATCCCAATCCCCGACCATCCTCACGCTGGTTTATCTACACCAAAACCGAAGAAGATCTCTGTCTCGAAGCGCGACGAGGCCAATGCGATTATGGAGCCCAAGTTCAAGTGGCCGCTGTCTATCGGCCTTGGACGGCGCGTGAGCAACCTATTTCGGTCGCCGAGGGACGATGCCGCCGAGGGCAGGGGTGCCGTCAAGAGTAACCCTGAGAGGATTTCGCGCGCAAGCACCAGCCACCCGTCAGCCAAGGGCAAGGGCAAGGAGGCTGTTCCTCCACTCCCGCCAGACGACTTGCCAACGACTTCCCGCCGCGGTCGCGGAATGTTCGGGACCTGGCGTAGCGGTCAAGACGGTGGTCGTGCGAGCGCCGCAAGACACAGTGTCGAGGCGTTGGGGAACACCCGCGTTGCCAGTGCCGCTGTTGCTGCTGCTACGAGCTCGAGCGATGGTGCCTCTGGCGGAGTCATGCTCGGCTCGCGTTCGGGGACGGTCACTGTTGTAGGAGGCTCGGGCTCTGGGACCCACCCGCTCAGCATCAGCAACGAGCAGCGTACAAGTAGCCTGAGCAATGCGCGGCCGAATTCGAGCTCAGGGCCGTGGGCTGTCAATCGCGAATGGCCACAAGACCCAAACGCAGACAACTCGAATGAGGACGAAGATCTGGTGCGCGATGGGACGCTTATCGGCGTGGGTGTCGGAATGGGGCTGATCGTCATGCCGAGGCGGCTGAGAGACGATATTGGCTCGGCATCGGCATCGTCGCACTCTGGGTCTTCGCGTTCGCCGTCGGTGGGGGACTATGGGGATATTGACGACGATGGGCATGCGCCTGGACCGGACGACTCGGACTGGGGCGACGAGGATCATGATTATAGGAGGAGAGACGTCTATGGGGAAACGAGCAGCGGAGACGAGGACGACGAGGAGGGACCAATCGAGTTTAAGCGGCGCGTGAGGCCCGAGCCAAGAGGGCCGGGACACGGACACGATGACGCTGGTGCTGGCGATTGACTTGCCCGACGACTTGACTTTTTCGCCTCTTCGTTCTTTCGCTCTTGGATATCCCCTCCATGCTCCCCCGCTCACACACCAACACATCACAACAAAAAACTTCGAGGTCGTGAATGGACGATCCCCACATTCACATGTTTTTTTTTCTTCCTCTTCCCTCTCGTCCAGCTTCTGCTTCCTTTACCTTTACACTTACTCAACTAGATACTTAGACGGATACAAGTCATTTGTATGTATGGACAGTATATAGTGCTACTAGCTGTTTGTTGTATGTGTTGAGGCGAGTCCTCTTTTAGAAGAGATACATCGGAGGACAAGCCTTAATATCGCCATCGACGGAATACAGGAACAGGGCGGGCTGTGGATGTGGACCCTATAGACATGTGCCTAACTCATGTTGTCCGCGAGCATATTGGGGGCGGGCGAACTGGCACATTCAGATGCAAACCGATCTGGTGAGTACCCACTGAGCAGCCACAACGGAACAAAATTCTGCAACTGGCACTTGGTAGACATATTTCGCCACTGGCAGTCAAGCGACCGTGACACTGGCAGCCATCCTCGGGAGTCTGAATCCGAGTGGACGCCACCAGTGCCAGTGGCCTGAGTGACCGCAGGAATGCTACATGTAGTAGATCTTGTACGAACGAACGAGAATTTGCCGTATAGCACATTTGGTGCCAGATTACTAGTACCACCAGCACGTCGGTCGTGGAGAGGGGCAAAGTAATTGAAAGGTGGCACCGTCGACAACTGAAATTGAACGAATGCCAGCGTAGTGGCTTGAAGCGCGTTTTTGGGGTTCAAGATAAGCTTTACGTTTTTTGGTATTCTGGACCCAGTGTGTGAGTGGGTAGAGGTAAAAATACAAATGCCAGCGGGAGTCCAGCCATCATGGCGTGGTCGCGGTTAACGCTTTTGGACTCCGCGTCGGCGGTTGAATTTTTGAATGTTCAACTCTCGCATCGAGATTCTGTCGAAGTACCTGACGAACCTGGGGCTAAGCGGCGCCAGACTTTAACTTCCTTCCACCCGACATTGAATCCCATGCCATTCGCGAGTCATTTAATTTCCTTGAGTCCATTTAGGAATAAAAACAGGCATTGAATGGAGAAGTTTCCCGGGCGTATGGTACTCAAGGGCCCGGATTTTGCGGCATCGCCATCAAGCCGCGGCAGCTTTTTGCATTGCTTGCGAGGACAAGCACAAGCGATTGAAGAGGATGATCTTCACCATGCGACCGTCCGGATATTTTCTGGTTGCCGTCTGGACAAGACGACTCGGAAGACACCGACGTAAGCTGCCGAGTCAAGCTTGAACTGCGTTCCTTTCCCTGTTTTCTCTTCTTCTTCTTCTTCTTCTTCTTTCCTTCCTTCTTCTTGTGTCGAATTCTGTTCTTGATAAATTCCAGAATGAAGCACGTCTCTTCGAAGCCTCAGGCTGATCACCTCCGGATCCAACTTGTCTCCGGGCTCGAGCCCGATGCTTGCCGATTGGCCGCCCAGCTGCTAGATTAACGAAGACGAAGACGTCGCGCTTTCTGGGCGGCGAAGGGATACTATCAGAGATCGAGCCGGTGTTGGCTCGGGCGTCGACTGGCAGTGGGAAGCGTTCCGAGTCGGATTTGTACCAAGCCTGAGAATCGAAGTTCTCTGAAAAGTGAGAGAGACTGAGGCCGGGCGTAACTTGCTGATCATGAGTTGGGGCCAGTGCCGACTATGAACTTCCTTTGTTCTCTCCCTGTCGCCGAGCTAAAGGATTAAGAGCAGAGGGTCGGAGGCTCAGAGATGGGCGTGGAGCTAGAGAGCCAGCAGAGCGAACTCGAGATGCATCTTTTGATTGGTGCTCTTGGCTGAGGGTGCCGTTCCGTCCGCCAAACGAGTAGTTGGGTTCACGAGCAAGGGGTTTATGAGGAGGCCGTTTGCTGTCAAATTCATCGTGGTGGTCAAGTTCCCACTACGAACTCGAGATGCCCTGTATCTTTTGATTCACAGTACAGGTGCTCTTGGCTGAGGGTGCCTTTCCGTCCGCCAAAACGAGTAGTTGGGTTCACGAGCAAGGGGTTTATGAGAAGGCCGTTTGTTGTCAAATTCATCGTGGTGGTCAAGTGGTGGTGTCCAAGGCGCGCCGTAACTCGCCGTGACGGGCGTCTCTCTTCGCCACCACTCACTGGCACTAGCAGGCTTCATTCCATGGATTCCCCCCGTCTACCCGACGTTCCCTCCAGCCCATGTCCGGAGCTGCTCAGCAGCAACTCCCAGCCCACCGACTCGGCAGAAGCCGTCGTAATCCTCCAAAGTATCCGAAAGACGGAGGACGAGATAACCTCGCTCGATAATGGCATAGTCCAGTTGGAGAATGCGCTGCGACAGTTTCACGCCAGACGCAAAGAGCTGCAGGCATTCGTTCACTCTCACCGTGGGGTTTTGTCCTCACGGCGCCGTGTCCCGGAGGATGTTTGGTGTGAAATCTTTGAGCAGGTCGTGGACAGCAGCGACAAACATGGCCACTTTGGCCTCCTCTGTGCGCTCAGCAGCATCTGTCGTCTCTGGCGTAACATCGTCCTGGCTACACCGTTGCTCTGGCGCCGAATCCACATCGGAGTCCGAAGGCTTGACCGCTGGCAAAGGAATAGTTCCCAGATATTGCAACGGACGGCTCTCCAACTCGCTCGGTCCTCCGGAGTACCCCTTACACTGCACATCGACGCCTACCAGATACCTGCAGACCCGCCGGTTTTGGCCCTTTTGGATCTCCTGCTCTCCCGCGCAAAGCAATGGCGCGTCGCCTCTCTCAAACTCAAGGAGAAGCACCTGGAGCACATCGCGAAATCCGGAAAGTCCTTTCCGGCGCTCACAAAATTGACTTTGGCCGTGTCCTTCCCGTCCAATGTCCACCGTTTCTTCATGGCCCTCCCCGCATTAAGGGACTTGACATTGGATAATGTGGAAGACGGGATGAATATTAGTGATCTCACTGTCCTGCATATCCCCTGGACCCAATTACAAATATGCGAGCTTCGGCAGTGGCGTTTCACAGACGTCATCCACATCCTTCCATTGCTTTCCCTACACTCGACCTTGTCACTAGTGGCCTGTCGTCCCGCAGAGAGTGAGCACATACTATCTCCTGTGCACTCACAGGCATCTGCTCTGTCGTTCACCTCCTGTGGCAAAACCCTGATGGTCCAGCTTATGTTCATTCTAACGACCCCAACTCTCACCGCCTTTGGTTTGCTTGGCCTTACACACATAAATCCGAGTCAGGTCGTTGATTTCTTGCGACGTTCTCAGTGCTCCCTGAAGCATATCGCCTTGGATCTCCATGGCCTTCGGCTGCGGGACGATGTTGATTTGCGCGAGCTTTTCGAAAGCGAATTCATCCGCGACGCCATTCACTTGGACTGCCAGCTGCGGTACAATGCCCCAAATCATCTTCGGGTTGCTTCCCTCCTTGTATCGGAAAGCGGCACTTTGTTACCCATGCTCCGCGTTCTAACCGTACGACTCCCTGCACTCCCTCGTGATGTTCTCCGCCCGTTTCTGCAAGAACTGGGCAAGATTCGGAGGTCGACACTACGGCAGTTGTGGATCGAGCAAGACGCGGAGTTGTTTGGCGACGAAGAATCTCTCCAGGAGTTGCGAGATACCGGCCTGGAGGTATACTGGCGACGTCGCCTTCCAGCTTGGCACTTGAGATGAAACTGCGCACTGGCAGTACGGAGGGCGGTCGGCTATTCGAAGCGGCGCGGCGGCTACATTTCATACGGATGACTTGAGTACACAATAGTTGTTCTGCATCTGATTCGGCGGTGACAATTTTCCGTCCGCCTCCAGCGGGTCGATTTCTCACCTGCCAACGCGAGCCGTCGATGGTGCTCAGGTTCATAAGTGAGAGTTTTATAGGTGGTGAGACGTCTTGGTGTGACGTGACGCGAACCCTTTGTTTTTTGCCACCGCTCAGGCTGGCTTCAGTCCATGGATTTCCCCCCTCTACCCGCCGTACCCTCTAGCCCATGTCCGGAGTTGCTTAGCAGCAACTCCCAGCCCATCAACTCCGCAGAAACCGTCGTAATCCTCCAAATCATTCGAAAGGCGGAGGACGAGATAACCTCTCTCGATGGTGGCATCGTCCAGTTGGACAATACCTTGCGGGAGCTTCACGCCAGGCGCAAAGAGCTGCAAGCATTCGTTCACGCCCACCGCGGCGTCTTGTCCTCGCTGCGCCGTGTCCCGGAGGATGTTTGGCGCGAAGTCTTTGCGCTCGCCGTGGACAGCAGCGACAAACCTGGCCACTTCGATCCCCTCCGTAGGCTCAGCGGCGTCTGTCGTCCCTGGCGCAGCATTGTCTTGGCTACACCGTTGCTCTGGGACCGAATCCGCATAGGAGTCCCCTCCGAGAAAATCTGGACTCGGAAACCAAATAGTTTCCGGATATTGCAACGGACGGCTCTCCAAATCGCTCGGTCCTCCAGAGTACCGCTTACACTATCTATCGAAGCCCTCGAAATGCCCGCAGACCCAACTGGTTTGGCCCTTTTGGATCTCCTGCTCTCCCGCGCAAAGCAATGGCGCGTCGCCTCTCTAAAACTCAAGGAGAAGCACTTGGACCACATCGCGAAATCCGGAAAGTCCTTTCCGGCGCTCACAAAATTGACTTTGGCGGTGTCCTTCCCGTCCAATGTCCACCGTTTCTTCGCGGCCCTCCCCGGATTAAGGGACTTGACATTGGATAAAGCTGAAGGCTGGGTGCCTCTCGGTCTCAATGTCCGGCATGTTCCCTGGACCCACTTGCAAATATGCGAGCTTAGGCAACGCTCTTTGGGAGACGTCGTCGACGTCCTTCCGTTGCTTTCCCGACACTCGACCCTCTCGCTAGTCGCCTGCGAATCAGCAGAGCCTGAGCACACACTTATGATACTATCTCCTGTGCGTTCACAGGTATCTGCCCTGTCGTTCATCCGCTGTGGCAACACTTTCATGGACCAGCTTCTCCCTATTCTAACAACCCCGGATCTCACCAGATTTAGTTTCAACTCGGGCTCGTACACCCGCTACACTGCCAGTGGCACACACATGAACTCGAGTCAGGTCCTTGACTTTCTTCGACGTTCTCGGTGCTCGCTAAAGCATATCGCCTTCGATACCCATGCCCTTCCGCTGGGGGACGAGGTCAATGTGCGCGAGCTTTTCGACAGTGAATTCGTCCGCGACGCCATCCACCTGGACTTCCAGCTGCCAGTGCAGTACACTGTCCGAGGCGATCATGGGGTTGCTTCCCTTCTCGCGAACAACGACACCATGTTGCCCATGCTCCGCGCTCTAACCATACGCGTTTCTGGACTCGGCCCTGTGACCCGCTCGTTTCCGCAAATACTGTCAATGTGCAAGACTCGGAGCTCGACACTACGGCAGTTGTGGATCGAACAAGAGGCGGAGTTGTTTGCGGATGAAGCACCCCTCCAGGAGTTGCGAGATACCGGCCTGGAGGTATACTGGCGACGTCATCTTTCTGCTGGGCACTTGGCCCAGTCTGAAGCCGGCGGTTGTGAAACCGGCGTCCAAGACTAGACTACAAAAAAGTAGCGTTGGATTATGCTTTGGCGGCGACTACATAGTCATAACGCGGTTACATGGCTATGCGAAGCTGCGCTACAGTTAGTATACAATGCCGATTCAGGTTGTTCTTCTGCGTGTGATTTCTATAGCTACTGCCCCTCGACGGCAGCATCTCTCACTGCCTGCGCCAGCCTCTTGAGTGCCTCGTCAACCTCCTCCGGCGCAAGCAAGCTGAACGCAGCCCTCACATAGCCCGTCTTCCGGCCATCAGGCAAGAACACCGTCCCAGGCAACGCCAATACCCCACGCTCGAAGGCTCTCGTCCGCACCAGCGCCGCAGAGTCTCCCTCGTCACTCCCATTCCCAGGGACAATCAGCCGGAACCAGAAGAACAGCCCCGCCTGGGGTGTGCTCCATTCCGCCAGTCCTTCCTTCCCCAGATGGCGCTGCATCGCGTCTTCGAAGACGTCCCGCTTCCCCTTGTACAGCTCCGCAACGCTGTCGACGTGCCGAAGAAAGCCTGCGTGGCCCCAGGAGGGCGAGTTGAGCAGCGCAGCCGCGACGGCTTGTGTGAGCCCTGCTGATTGTAGGTTTGCGTTGGCGCTGTGTGCGTCGATGGCGCGGAGTATTGGGGAGGGGCCGGATGCGAAGCCAATTCGGAGGCCTGCTGAGAGGATTTTGGAGAGCGAGTCGAGACGAAGGACGCGTCCGACGGGGTGACCAGCACAGGAAGGGTCGGAACGCTCCATGGCGAAGTAAGAGGGAGGGCGGGAGGAAGGAGGGCCGAAGTAGAGGTAGTGGTAAGGGTCATCTGAGAAAATTGTCAGTCTGACGGCTCAAAAGGTAGTAAGAGGAAGAATACCTTCAAGGATGATTAGATTATGTTCGCGCGCGAGTGTTAAAACCTCTCGACGGCGCTCGATTGTCGCAGTAGCACCAGTGGGGTTGCCACCGTACTGCGACCAAAGTCAAATGAATATCAAGCGAAAGATGTATACTCACCGGAATGGTGTACAGAATGCGCGGCTTGGGCTTGTTTTCAGGCCAGCCTTCGAGGATAGTGCGAAGGACAGTGCTCGAGATACCATCTGCGTCCGTTTCGACCTCTGGCGACAATGAGTTCTTGGTAGCATTAGAAAATGCGATTTGCATACCGATTTGCTCGCATTGGAGACTATGGAAAAGCGGGATGACACCGCTGAGCTGCGTTGAGCCGAGAAGATGCGTCGGAAAAGGGAGCGCACGGATAAACGGGAGACTGGACGAGTACAGGATCGCCTGGATTCAGCAGCGCGATAACGGCCTACAAAAGGTCAGAGGAAAAAAAACCATCTCGAGAAAACGGAGAACGCGCCTTGTTCACGAGATCCTGCGAGCCGGTGCCTATGCTGAGCGACCAGCCCTCCCCGCGTTCCCGCCCATGAACGACACGCTGGAGCTCATAAAACCAGTCGACCAACGCCGGGAAGCCGTTGGTAGGACCGTACTGCAGCGCAGCAGCGAGATCTGAGCTCGAGAGGGACACTGAGACGTCCTCGTTACGCGACTGGCCGGCGTCTGGTGGTGCTCGAGCGGTAAAGCTAAAGGACGTGAATGGGAAGGACGCTGGATTGGGTTTGCCAGCGAGGAGAGATATGAGCCCTGGGGTTGCCTCTAGCGGATATAGACTGCGAACTGAGCGGTTTAACAGAGGTCCGAGAAGGAAACGAGCGGCGTACTGGGCGAGGGCAAACGAGACTTGGCTACATCGGAGAGAAAGTCCGTGTAGAAGCTTTCAGGAAGGAATTCGACGGTGGTCTGCCAAAGAGACATTGAGAATCGATTGCACACAAGTCTTGGTGCATACCGAGGCCATTGAATAGCGAAAGAAGAGTCATCGATTCGTCGTTCCTGAAGAATCGATGTCGGAGCTGCTCGGCCGAAGGCCCGGGCCGGCTGTCCCTTTTGAACTCCGCTCCGAAAGACCTCATCCTGGACTCGATTGAGACCGCGAAGAAGGCCATTCTCGGTTGGCATACTGTAGCGTGCTGGAGGTTGCCTGCCTTTCAGCAATTTTTCAAACGACGCGGAGCCTCTGGAGGCATTCGTGCACAAAATCGAGGCTCGTCTTGGCCTGAAGTCTTGAACCACCGGAGGCGGGAAATTGTCACCGTGGGCTTATGCTAATCAGACGCAGAGAACCACTGTGTATTATCTTGAATATACGCTGTAGCGACGCTTCGAATAGCCATGCAAACCACGGTATCCCTACCGCCAGCTCCGTACTGCACCAGTTTCATTCGAGTCTCAAGTGGCTATCTGCAAGGCAACGTCGCCAGTATACCTCCACGCCGGCATCTTGCAACTCCTGGAGAGATTCTTCGTCGTCAAACAACTCCGCGTCTTGCTCGATCCATAACTGGCGCAGTGTCGACCTCCGAATCTTGCCCAGTTCTTGCAGAAACGGGCGCAGAACATTACGATGGAGTGAAGGGAGTCGTACGGTTAGAACGCGGAGCACGGGTAACAAGGCGCCGTTTTCTGCAAGGAGAGAGGCAAGCCTAAGACTGTTTATGGCATCGAACCGCAGCTGGCAGTCCAAGTGAATGGCGTCGCGGATGAATTCGCTTTCGAAAAGCTCGCGCAAATCAACATCGTCCCGCGGCAGAAGGACATGGAGATCCAAGGCGATATGCTTCAGGGAGCACTGAGAGCGTCGAAGAAAGTCAAGGACATGACTCGGCTTTATGTGGGAAGAGCCATCATGATGCAAACCAAGGGCGGTGAGATTTGGGGTCGTTAGAATGGACATAAGCTGAACCATCAGAGTTTCGCCACAGGAGGTGAACGACAGAGCAGATGCCTGTGAGTGCACAGGAGATAGTGTGTGCTCAGTCTCTGCGGGACTACAGGTCACTAGAGACAAGGTCGAGTGTAGGGAAAGCAGCGGAAGGACGGTAATGATGTCTGCGAAAGAGCAGAACCTAAGCTCGCATATTTGTAAGTGGGTCCAGGGAGTATGCTGCACACTGAGACTGAGATGCGTATAGGCTGCATCCAATGTCAAGTCCCTTAATGCTGGGAAGGCCGCGAAGAAACGGTTCACATTAGCCGTGAAGGACTGGGACAGCGCCAAAGCCAATGTTGTGAGCGCCGGGAATGACTTTCCGGAGGACGCGATGTGATCCAGGTGCTCCTCGCTTAGTTGAAGAGAGGCGATGTGCCATTGCTTTGCGCGGGAGAGGAGAAGATCCCAAAGGGCCAAATAAGTTGGGTCTGCGGGCATCGAGAAGGCGTCGATGAGGAGTGTGAGGGGTACTCCCGAGGATCGAGCGAGTTGGAGAGTCGCCCGTTGCGATACCTGGCCAAAATTCCTTTGCCAGCCTTCACGGTGCGTGGAGTACACGGGGACTCCGATGTGGATTTGGCGCCAGAGCAACGGTGTAGCCAGGACGATGTTACGCCAGGGACGACAGACGCTGCTGAGCGTACATAGGAGGTCAAAGTGGCCAGATTTGTCGCTATTGTCCACGACCCGCTCAAAGATTTCACACCACACATCCTCCGGGACACGGCGCCGTGAGGACAAAACCCCACGGTGAGAATGAACGAACGCCTGCAGCTCTTTGCGTCTGGCGTGAAACTGTCGCAGCGCATTCTCCAACTGGACTATGCCATTATCGAGCGAGGTTATCTCGTCCTCCGCCGTTCGGATACTTTGCAGAATTCCGACGGTTTGTAAAGAGTCGGTGGGCTGGGAGTTGCTGCTGAGCAGCTCCGGGCATGGGCTGGAGGGAACGTCGGGTAGACGAGGGAAATCCATGGAATGAAGCCGGTGGTAGTGGGAACTTGAAAAAGGCGTCACGTCGTATACGCGTGTCAATCACGTCAGGTGGTTTTCCGCTTGCTGGTGCTACATGCCACACTACACTCCAACTAGAGCGAATCACGACGCTAGTCTAAGACCGAGACTTCGGCACTGAAGATCCTAGTAGTGGCAACTCGAAGCAAATATTATCGCCTCCGCCTCACTGGCAAGTAACTCCTTTGCAACAGCGCTGAACACCGTCATATATCGTAACGCAGACACTTGGCTGCCCAAGGAACAGGTTTATGGAATCCTCCATGGCCGTCTGACGGTCGAATGCAAGATTGGGTGGTATCTATGTGCATGTGCTATGCGTTGTCTTCAATGAGTATGCATGACTCAGAAGGAGGCCAGAACAAGTTCTTACCACTAACAACTCTCATACAGGCCATTCCGTGGAAAATCGTATCCCGCCTGAGACCATATCGTGAGGTTCGCGTCGGAATACGCGTTGGCATGTCTGCGTTACCGCGTTAGCCAGACGTCGTAACATTGCTTCATAGACTCACGCTTGAATATAGTCCGCCGTTGGTCGACCAGGCGGATCGCAGCTGACGCCATTCGCCGTGCCCGGGAGCTGATACACGCGGACGTAGTCGATGAGGAGCTCGGCTGGGAAGACGAGGGTGGTGTAGTCCGGAGTCTGGAAGGACGGCGATATCCCGAGATTGAAGATGATATACTGCGCGGAAGAGTCGGTCGGCAGGCAAAACCAGCATGAGGGGAAAACGTACCATAGGCTCCTCCGAGATCAGCCTAGCACCCACCTCCGATGCGGCATTCGGTCCTACGGCGTCGGCGGTGATCATCCAGGTCCGCTTTCCCTCTGCATACCAGCTCACATAGCCCTCCTCGCGCTTGTCCGGATTTGAGTACCACTCTACCCCGTACCGCGCATACCCATTCCCGCCGTAGACCGACGAGTCGATGTAGGTCAGCGCGGACAACGTCTCCTGGTACTCGTTCCCCGTGAACTTATTCAGCTTCGTGATCGTTGGGTTGTCGATACGTGCGGCAGACGACGCGTTGTTCCATTGTCGTCGAGCATCGTAGGGCGCAATTTGGTACGACTGCGACACCTGCCCGCGGTCGTCGCCCGGGCCATCAATCTCGATGAGGGCTTCGAGGATGTCGAGCTCTGGCACCCCGCGCCCGACGAACGCGCCCGTTGAGTTGAGAGGCCCCGGATGGTCGCTGTTGGGACAGGTGCACGCCGAGAGCCGCTGCCCAGGGAGGTAGCTGATGCTCTCGCCCTGCGAATTGACACTCGCAGCCGGCTGGCCATCGTGCGTTGTCTGATTTGGAAATGTCCCAACGTCGCATTCGCCGTAGCTATACGGCCACATTCCGTCGGTTGTGCTGCCGTATCCCGCCCGCCCCAGGTTTCCCATCGTCCAGACGCCCGGCCAGAACCCGACCTGCGAGGAAGATCCAGGAAGACTGACGGAGACCTCGATGTAGGCGGTCGTGAAGCAGACTTTGTTCCATGATTGGAGCATGCCTGTGAAGAACGATCAGAGACAATTGGCAGACGGCATAAGCGACGACGTACCACTTTGGAAGCCAAGATCGTGCGTACTCATAGTCGAAAGTGTGATGACAAGATTCCCATCCCGCGTCGTCACCGCCTGCAATAGCTCGTCAGCCCAGAACACAGAACGGACGTTTGCAACATACCGAAGGATCATACCACTCCAAATCACCCGTCGGCCAATAATGAAGGTCCACCGCTTCCCAATACGCATCATCCCCCGGATAGAAGCTCCGTCCCTCCTGGTTGAACTCGTCGCTGAAGACTAGGTCGTAGCGCTTGCCGTCGGGATTGGTGTATTCGTACGCGCTTTCCGGTGTGTCTGGGTCGATAAGGCGGGGGAAAGAACTCCCAAGGGCTGGAACCTGTCCCGTCGCATTGATTCCGCCGAGATTAAAGGCGCCATTGGCGTTTGGACGTGCCGCAGGATGGGTAATGAACAGGCTGACGGGGTACCCGATGAAGAGGGCCAGCAGAACTAGGGATATTGAGAGGATCGCAAAGACGTTGCTCCACCCTCTGAAAGAGAGTATGATAGCCACTCGATTCGTGAAACAGCGATTCGAGTCGGGGAGGCGATTGTGTACCATGTCGTCTAGGTCGATGTTGCGACCCCATTTGGCGCTGACGGTCTCTGAGCGCGCTAGGGCGGGTCGTCCCCCGGGTTTTCCTCGTCTTGGTCGGTTAACGATGGACTCGAACTTGGAGACTGGTTAGAAACGGTACGGAGGGAAAGACTGACAAGTTGACGCACTGAATATGGACCATACCCAGAGCCGATGGATCCTCTGGTGACATCGCGTACAATGCCTGGCCGTCTTTGCTGAGTTTCCGCTGTTGACGACGCGCTCTTTGGTGGGCTGGGTGGCGGAGACGATGATGCTGCATTGGAATACGCTACTCCATCGAAAGCGGGTGGTGGACGTCTCGGAACACGACGTACTGGCGCTCGATGAGGCGAGCTGGAGGGCATAGCTGGTTGGGGTGCGGCAGACGGCTGGCAAAACTTGACGTAAAGAAGCAAAAGGTCCGTCCTCGTGGCGGCGGCTGGATATGCTTAGACTTCAGGACTTGGCCACGCAGGGAGGCCGCAAAAATAGATTGAAAGACGTTGCAAGCCGATTGTCGCAAACTATATAAAGGTGAATGAGAAAAAAAGGCCGAAATGAAGAGCTGGTGAGACGTACCAGGTTCCATGATAGCTACCTGAGGTACTTCGTACTTCTGCGACAGAAGCGGAAGGTACTAGGGCTCTAAACCGTCCCGTATACGGTTACGGCCGTCGGAAATACGGCCGTATTTTGCGACGGGACGGGCCCACCCGTACAGTACATCCGCGCTCGAGACTCGGCGACGGTACGGGACCCGTACGCCAAGAACCGTACCGTATACGGGTGTTTTACGGTTAATCAGGTGGGTTAATGGCCTGGTTCGGCGGTCAGAATAACCCCAAACTATTGGATAGGAATCTGGCGTACCTTCGTTGACCTCTCTGACACTTTGCACACCCGGGATACGTCAAACCGGAGCATATTACGTCGGAGGCCCGTAATACGGGTTGAACCCGTACCGTCTGCGCCCGTAACCCGTATTGTTGAGTTGCACCACATTGCCAATACGGTACGGGACCCGTACCGTATTTACGGCCCCGTACAACCGTATATGTACGGGTACGGTTTAGAGCCCTAGAAGGTACGCGGTAGTTCCAGAGCCTGAGGGCAAGCACGCTCAAATCTTCACATTCGAGGCATGGTTGTGACTTGTGTGAAGAGTAGAGCGTCGGGAGCTCATTGGAGTGGGGCCTTGTGTGCCGACACAGAACGGCGTGGTGGTGCGGAGTAGACTGGGTTTGATGTGTGACGAAAACGATGTACACTGTCCAAGTCAACGTCCTCTCCTTTTCGATCGACTCATTGCAAGGGTGCGGGTATCACAATGAGCGAGAATATACAGAGCAGATATTCATTGCAATCAACACGAAAGATACAACAACAAAAAAGAACTTTATCCCGATGAATCATCCAAAATCATGAACGAGCGAGTCTCTACCGGACATCGGGTACGACGAATCGTACCCGGCCTACGTCGTCGTCGTCCTGACCATGGACGTCACAATCGCTCTGGTGAAAGAGCTCGAGGGGAAGGGTGGGCGGTGGAGGAGGGAATAGGGGAATGCGAATGAAGCCCCGCGTCCGGCAGAAGACGAGTTGGGCCCTGCGTTCTAGATTCGAATCGACGGTGGACTGTGCGTCTGGAGGTAACGTTAGCAACCAGGAAGGACCGAACGAGGGAACTACGTACCCTCAGAAACGTTGTCTTCGGAAACGGACTCCTCAGGCTCTTCAGCATTGAAGGAGACGTCAGAGTCGACCGAGCGCCTCTTCAATATGGATTTCGGGGAAGAGGTAGGGACCCGTGGACGAAGAGGAGATGGCGGTGTTTTGGCCTTCAGCCCGACCCGGGTCGCTAGACTGTCGACGATATCGGACAGGGAAGAGGACCTCCGACGGTTTGCGGCTCTGACTCGGGGTTCTCCGAATGCGCTGGGGGGTACGACAGAGCGTATGTAGGACGACATTGTGTGTGGTAGATGGTGGTTTGAGGGTGAGGTGATGGAAATAGGAGAGAGGAGTCGGGAGCATTTTATGGGTCGATCGAAAGAGGGGCGGTGGTGAGACAGCTCCGCGGAAGTAGAGTAGCGTCGAGCGGTGTGTGCGGTATCCCGTGGTGGTCTTGCAACCATGCATCCGCGAAGGTGAGCGGGCTTGTCGACACCATTATAACCTGGCCGAACGGATATAGCCCGAGGGCTGCGATGAGATTGGGAGCGAGAGGCAGGGTGTTCTGGAACGAGCGGGGACGAAGAGCAGGAATGCCGCGGTAGGTTTGTGAACGGGTAGAGAGATCCTTCACGGTGGACATCGAGTGCGCGTAGCGGGCCAGCGGCAGGAGGACAGTGTATCGTTACCAGCGGTCCCGAAAGAACGGAGTCACGACCACTTCCAGACCACCGGCGCGCAGTCGGGACAGCGTAACCTGGCCGAGGTGCGCCATCCTGCCAGTGTGTCGTGGTTGCTCAATCCAGAGCTCTCGCAGGGACTGCCTCCGAGCACCACAGAATTCGAGAACCTCGTCATCAAGCCGGGAGCCTGCGGATGTACTCAGGGCAAGGACTCGTAGTTCGGGCAGCAGCTGAGGCTGCTTTGTAAGGAGGGCGAAGATTGGTGGGTGCGGTACCTCGTAGGCGAAGATTGGTGGGTGCGGTACCCCGTAGGCGATATAGCACTCCAGGT
The DNA here is from genome assembly GCA_029282125.1 of Mycena amicta. NCBI lineage: Eukaryota > Fungi > Basidiomycota > Agaricomycetes > Agaricales > Mycenaceae > Mycena > Mycena amicta. The sequence continues at coordinate 1,216,296 of JARIHP010000006.1, forward strand.
CGATGATACCACGTACAGGCTCACTCTCTAGCAGCTCGAGGAGGGAGTCGACGGAAGACCCGGCGTCGAGGACGAGTGCGAGGCCCGTGAGCGTGCATTGGGAGCGTAGGAGGCATTGCAGGATGTGTCCTATCTGTTTCCTAGTGAGGACAGCGAGCTTCTTGAGGTGCGGGCATGTCAGGATTCCGAGTAGTTGACCAACAAAATCGGCATCGCACTCGTCGAAGGAAAGAGCAGAGATGAAGGATGTAGTCGAGGATGGCAATGGGCCGCGCCAAGGGTCAGACAACCTCAAAGATAAGGATGACTGTGGGGGAAGGAGCGGGAGAACATGCACAATGTCTTTCAGCGAGAGGTCAGAGAGGCAGCAAGCCAGGAGCTGAGCCCACGGTATGCCCAAGTTACTTGGAATCGGCACAGACGTCTCCAACGTCAAATCCGTCAAGGCGCAGAGGGATTTGAAGAACTTGTGCGCGTTCGGCGGGAACGAATTGTACACACGGAGCCTAAGCGTGGAGAGACTGGAGAAAGCTGCTCCAGATTGGGAAATGTGAGCAAAGTGCTGTGGCTTGAGAGTGAGGGCGGCCCGCTGCCATCGCGCGGATGACGTGAGAAGGAGGTCGTAAAGAGGTAGAGTGCGAGGGTCGAAGCTAAGCGCAGCGCCGATGGTGACAGTGAGTGGAGCCTCCCGTGAGCGCTGGATCTGCGTAGTTATTCGGCGTGATTCAAGGGATGCGTTTCTCTGCGCGTGAAAATCGTCAAGGTCGATATTGTGCCAAAGGAGGGGATTGTTGAGCGTAACAGTACGCCAATGACCACAGACCGCGCCGAGGCCGCACAGGGCCTCCATATCCACAGAAATGTTCCTTTGGACGACGTGCTTGAATATCTCGCCCAATATCTCGCTCGGAACACGACGCAGAGACGAGACGGCGCCACGATGCAAACGGGCGAATGCCACGAGCTCTTCTCGTCGCAATTGACACTGCTCGAGTGTTTTCTTCAACTCCGTTATGTGGCTGTCGAGAGAGGATATGCGGCTCTCCGTATTCTGGATAGCTTGGTGGATTACGGACGCTTGCGCATCGGTGGGCGGGGAATTGCTTTGGACGAGATCCGGGCATGGGCTGGGTGGTAAGGAGGGTATTTCCTGCCTATAAGAGTCAGCTGCACGGTTTTTGAAGCTGAGGATAGCGGACAGACATGATGGTCAAGAGCAAGAAGCGAGTCACGCCAAGTCACCACCACTGGCACTCCCGCAGTGTTTATACGCCGTGCATACAACTCAGTCATTGTAAGATGATGAACATTAACAAGACAAGACGAGGATGTAGGAAAGTAGCTGTATTAAGCATCTGCTCCAACTCATGAAGAATCGATGCAGCGGATACAAATGAGCAGCCTGCAGACCCTGAAGGTAAATAGCCAACTTGGAAGTCAAAAACCCTGCACAGATTCCTTCAACCACGCAAGCATCTCCTCTTCCAACTGCTTATCCCGTCTTCGCGTCAGGCGCCGTCTCGACACCGACTGGTGTGAAGTACTTGCCGTTCACCTCCTTCGGCGAGACAACGGTCCCCGCCCATAGCTGCGTGTACACACCCACTGGCACAGGGGAGAAAGCGCGTCCGGTGATGAGCCTGAAGAGTCTTGGACCATGGCTGCGGTCGAGAGTCAGCCGTTGGCGGAGGGAAGAAGGAAGAAGGAAGAAGGAAGAAGGAAGAACATACCGCTGGAGGCCACTATTAATGAGCCCAGGGTGCAGAGCGCACGAAACGAGCACTCTGACGCTTGCCAATGGGCGTAGTAGTCCGATAGAATGATGCTGCCAAGCTTGCTTGAGCCGTATAACGTCCTGGAAATCGTTCGTGTCGATGCTGAAGAAAAGAAAGTAGACACACCACGGCGCACTAGACCAGCCCCACATCTTGATCAACGCATCGCGCCTTGGGCCACTAGTAAGGGAATCAAAGAGGACTTCCGGGTTCGGTGAGCGATCACTCGAGCGGGTTGCGATTCAGAAGTGTGCGTATGGGATGCAATCAGCGTAGAAAGCTGCGTTTGGCAGTGAGCAGGGTTAAATGCGAAAGACTCACAAGAAGCTCCGTGAGGAAGTAGTGTCCGGGAACGTTTGTGCCGAATTCTACGACGTTGGTAGACCAAACCTGGTCTGTCTTGGAAGACAGGCTGGTTCGAGCCTACGACGTTGGTCAGCGACAGAGGACAAAGATACAAACGACCAACGCAAATCGTAGCCCTACACTGTAAGGCTTAAGCTGCTCCGTCGGTGGAATCACCCCACTGTCGAGTCGTCAACTCAGCCATTTCTTCTTCCGAGAAGAAAGCAAGACGCGTACGCGTTATTGAAGAGCGCGAAAAAGGACCGTGACGGTCTCGTAGCCCTGTGTGCTGCTTCGTCGGTGGAATCAACCCCACTGTCGCATCCTCAGCCATTTCTTCTGAGCAGAAGACCAAAACACGTACGCGTTCACATCCAACCGGTCGTCCTTCAAAAACTATTGCGCACGCTCCACACTGGCTTTTCAGCGTCGGAATGGCCTCCTGCCTTTGGTCGGGGAACGGCGGTAGACAGCGACACCCTTCGCGTAGAGAAACTTTATAAATGACGGTCCCGGGGCCAGTTTCCGCCAGTTTCCGCCAATAACAAGGGCGAGCTGAATGGTTGTGTATGGGCAAAGACAGAGTGAAATAAACGCTGTGTACGTACCTTGCCAGCTATGTCGTTGCGTTAGCTAGCAAGTTGGAGGTCGGTGTGGTCCTCCTTCATGTCAACCAAGCCAGTTTTTGTCCTGCATTTCGAAAAGAGTTTGGACGGAGTGTAGATGCGGAGGCAGTGTCGCCATTGATTCCATCACTTGGACCAAACGCGGTCATCTGACGATGAAGAACGCGTCCAAGAGATGGCTAGTCACACCCTCTGCGTCTGGAGTGCTCGAATTGAGCAGCAAGTAAGGGATATTACGCCTTGAGAAGCACAATAAACAAATGGTACAATTCACTGGAAAAAACCTTATGCCAGTGAATGCACTTCGAACGAACGATTGAGCGGAAGAGGACAGCTTGCCCAGCATCGGGAGCAGCCGGATGAAAAGTCCAGGATCGACAGAAACCTTCCAGTTGAGCCAGAAGTGAGATATATTCATCCTATCGAAAATTGTCTAACGAGATAACCCAAAAATACTTGCAGGAAATCACCATTGGTACTTAAAGCACGAGTCCCCACCAATCAACGTCTGGACATCCATCCCGCCGTGGCGCAAGCCTTCCACAGCCGTGTTCAAGAGTTGAGGAGCGTACAAACGTCGACAGTTGATCCATAATTCGCCTAGTGTGGGCCGCCGAGTCTCGCGCAGCCGCTGCTGAAGAGCTTCCATCATGTTTTCTTCAAGTTCTGGGGAATTTGTGTCCTGAATGCAGGTCAGCGCAAGGACCTGAAGGTTGCGCAATAGATCGGTGCGCTTGACGAGCAGCGCTAAAGCTGAATCATCGGGGAGCGTGGGATGCGGTACTTGAGATCTATGACATCGCGGAGCATGTCGCTTTCCAGTAGCTCTCCAAGCACGTCCACATCGGACTCCGAAGAGATGATGAGAGCGAGATGACTCAACGAACATCGAGAACGCTGAAGAAGTCGTAAAATGACGCTGGCCGACGGTAGAGAACTTGAAGTGTTGGAGTCCACGAACACATTGCGATGGGCGAACTTCTTGAGTAACGGGGCGACGAGGATGGCGAGGAATCTGTTCACGACGGATGCGGCACACGAGTGGAATGAAATGGAAGAGATCGGCGAGGTAACATAGGTGTGTGGTGTATCCAGCCAACGGTCATGCAGACCTCCCAGAGTCAGGCGGCATCCTGGTGCGAGTTCCGGAAGAATGCGAACGATCTGCTCTAGTTCGGTGCAATTAAATGCGCACGTTTGGAGCCGGGACCAGGGAATGCCGTCGATCGGGTTGGCCACGCTGCAGTTATTCCAGGTCAGGTGCGTCAACGCCGGGAGGGCGTGAAAGAAGCGGTCGAGGTCGGCGGGAACTTGTTTTATAATCATGTCCAATGACTTGAGCGCTGGAAATGACCGCCCCGACTGGATGAGATGATCCATAGTGGGGTCCACCACGAGGAATAGTTTTTGCCACCGCGTCGAATGAAGCAGGAGAAGATTGAGCAGGCTGCGCATTGCACCGTCGCGGTCAAAAACAAAAGGTTGGAGCTCCAGTGAGAACCAATGCTAGGCAACGCTGTAAGGTCGACGGTTAGCGGCTCCCGGTAAGTGTCGGAGCTGGAATCCAATTCGTTTTATTTCCCGAGGCAGAAGGATGTTAGACCCGTGAGTCGCTGGAATGTAGCTGAAGGGAAATGTGTCGCGGACGGAGAGGTGCTGCAAGAGGAGTGGCGAGGTCTCGGCAACGTTGTGCCAGTGGCGACAGACGCTGCGTAGGACGCAGAATGGTGACACAGTATCCGAAGCAGGGTCGCCAACGGCTTTCTGGAAGATTTCTCCTAGTAATTCATCCGGCACCCGACGTAGAGAGGATACGACGCCGCGACTTTGGAGGAGTTCTGAGCATGGAGTAGGGGGAACCCGAGGCAAAGGCGGTAGGTAGAGCTGCCTGGGAGAAAGAAATGCAGTCAGTTTTGAGCGTTCAATAATCAATACTAAGCGAACATGGTGGTTGCGAGTCAAGGAGGGTTCGTCACTGTCACAGCCGTCGGAGAAACAGCTTAATTTTCAGCGACCACATCCCGACTCCCGACTCCCGGCCACGGCCATTCCTTTCTTCCCATCCAGGTTGTGGATGCTCTCGATGAGGCTCTTGGCTCTGCCTTGCACGTTGGCAACCACCAGTAGGACTATTCTCACCATAAAAAAACGAGATTCTCCGCGTCGTCCTTTTGCAGGAAAACGTTCGAGTCGAGCCGAGTCTACTCTTAAGTATCCGTGTTCAATCGATGCGTGGATATCCTCCAAATGCAATTTCTGGCTTGCGCGAAAGAATGAGCGGACGTCTCCAAACAAACAAGAATGGCGGTCGCTTCGCTCCCGCGATCCACGGACACGAACACGAAAGCCGTTGAACTCTACAACATCTTACAGCTTATCCTGGTCCACAAATTGGTACTTGCTAGGTTGACTTTTGCTCGCCTTCGGCGACGACCAACTTGAAATATCAAAGAGGTTGGTTGGATGAGTAATATGCGCGGACCGCCGAAGGACGCCGCTGTACGCCGGAGGATGTCGGGTTGCAACGGATCTCAGTGATGTCCGGTGACTCGCATCACACTTTGATTAGATCGTCGATCTCTGTCGCAATCCGCTGAATTTCGTCGGACACCAAGTTCAGCAGTCATAAAAGGTCAGTCACCAAGCTCCTCGTTCGCCGAATTCCGTTGAATTCACGATGGAATCCGTTGAATGTCACAACTGATGGGTTCGCTGAAATCCAGTGAATTTCCCTGAACCTCAGCTCAAGTTCAGCAAAGCCCTTGGTTGAAGAGCACTAAGTTCATTGGTGATATATTAGACACTGCACAAGACATATTCTGTAATTCCTGCTCCTTCCAATGGCTCACAGCCCGACTTCTCAGCTGATCTAGCACAAAACTTGGGCCCATTTCAATACAGAGACTGCTGAGCAGTTCAATTTGTGGCTCAGCAGCTATGAAGCGCAACTACGACAAATATTGAACGTCCATTATGATTTACGGTCAACGTCCTCATGCTACTTTACGAGGAGCAGGTCAAGAAGAAGAATTTGAAGCGCAAACTGGAGCTCTCAGATGAGTTTTGGGACAATGTATATAGCACAGAGTACTTGGACATATTTTGGGGCTGGGATGGTTGAATTTCTCTTGAAACTTGAATTGAAGTTCGTTGAAATCCGATAAATATAACTCGGAAATACGCTGAGTTTCGGTGTATTGCAATTCGAACATGCAGCGGAATCCGTCGTATTTGCAGCGAACTTCAGCGAAGTCCATCGGATTACGTTGGACTTTGTTTTGCTGTTATGAAATTATCTAAGATGGCGGACGGCGGCGTTCAGCGAAATCCGTTGAATTGCATGCGCATAATTGACATGATATGGGGCCGTCGAGACTCGACGGATTCCGCTGTATGTTCACCGGAATCCGTTGAACGCGGCGTGACAGGTCAGTCCGCGCTTTTTACTGGGTTGGATCGGAGACACTGCCTGGAGAACCAACAAACAAACAATCTGGAACCCACAGATAGATAGATAGATAGAACCATTGATAACTTGAAAACTATTTTTTGACCACCTCTTTCAAGCGTCAACACAGATCCACGACTCGACAGTGGAAAGTCCCAACGACGCGATGTCGACGTTCGTGAAGGCTTGATCGATGACCGCGGAGTTGCCGTTGCAGTCAGCGTCACTGTGGATTAAAGGTGAAAGTCAGAACGAGCGAGCAGGTGGGAAGTGAACGAACAACGCACTCAAACAAGGTACACGACTGCCCTGCGGTGGTCAACGACACCGTCGCGAAGGCTTCACCGAAGCGCGGTGTGCCTCCACACCCGCCGAGGGGAAGGCTGGAGCCTTGGAAGCACCCCTCCGTCGCGATATCCGGGAAGCATACGTTAACGAGATTGGTGGAGGACGTGCATAGGAAGGAGGCGACGGTGGGAAGGCCCAGGGGAGCCAGTTCGGTGAACGTGGCTCCACCGGAGTCGAAGATGAACGGGGGCAGGAAGGGCGAGCCGGTGCAACCGCGTTCGCTAGAAAATCTGGCGTTAGGAAGACAGGGTGAAAGCGAAAGTGAAAGAAACACACGGCGACAGAATGCACTCGGTGTCAGGCGCAGCGAGGGTTGCGGTGGTGAAGTTGGTGCTGAAGAGCGGGAGGTCGACACAGCCAGCGGGCACGGCGCTGGCTTGGAAGCAGTTGTCCTCCGAGAAGCAGAAGGTTACGAGGTCATCTGAATCATCCCGAGGGAGCTGTTTCTCTTGATGAGCCAGTGGACAATTCGCAGAAATGTAGAACGCATACAATAGCAGGTCCAGCGGACGTCAGAGACGCGAGGACGAGAGCAATGAATGTGGTTTGGCGAATGAGCGTGGAGAGCATGTCTGAGATGGAAACGAAAGGATTCCTGAAGATGGTCTTCCATCGGCGCCCTTTTTATATGGCCTGAGATGTATCCCACGTCCGTAGATGCCCAACTGTATGTGCGCAGCCGCAACCGACAGAATGCTGTAGAGGATCCCGACGATCACCACGAAGATCTGAGACAGTCGGCGCCGTGTATTCACTTCCTTCCTGATCATGACCATCAACGGGTGGCGATGCGAGTTGCCCGAGTTTGCTCCTCTCGAAGTACAGTAACATGCCAATAAGGTAGGAACGCCGTGAACTCCAGCGCAGTACTTAATGCACCAGTCAAGGCAACCACCGCACTCGTAGGACCTCCGAGTCCAGTCGTGACAATATTCGACATCGTTCGACTCAGAAACTGCTGCCAAGCTTCCACGAACGCGCAATGACCCTTGTAGACTCAGCGGCGCATGCTGCGGCAACTACGGGCGTACTCTTTCGTACGTCGCAGCCCGTCGTGGTCCCATTACCATTGACTCCTTCCCGCAGGTCGCAGTCGACTCGCAGTCCGACCAAATGACCGATAAAAGCTGCCCTTCGTCGGACTTGGGACGCCAGCTTCACTCAACCAGTCGCCTCTTCAGCCATCCGACCTTCAATAACAAGCTAAAATGGACGACGATATCACAGCAGTTGTAATCGACAATGGCTCGGGGATGTGCAAAGCAGGATGTACGTCGCAGTTTTCCCTACATACTACCATCTCTAACTTGTTCTACAGTCGCTGGTATGTTCTTCGAGCCCAGCTGTGCCGCAAATTCTAACGACGAGTAGGCGACGACGCCCCACGAGCTGTTTTTCCGTGCGTCTCCCTGTTCCCACTCTTGTCCTCCGTCCTTACCCTCCCAGCTCCATCGTTGGACGTCCTCGCCAACAAGGCGTCATGGTCGGATTCGGCAACAAGGATTCATACATCGGGTGCGTGCTCTGGTCCTTCGACAAGCCGTCTGACTGACTCTCCGCAGCGACGAAGCTCAAGCCAAGCGCGGCGTCCTCTCCCTCAAATACCCCATCGAGCACGGGATAGTCACCAACTGGGACGACATGGAGAAGATCTGGCACCACACCTTCTTCAACGAACTGCGCGTCGCCCCGGACGAGCACCCAGTCCTCCTCACCGAAGCCCCGCTCAACCCCAAGGCCAACAGGGAGAAGATGACGACGATCATGTTCGAGACGTTCAACGCCCCCGCGTTCTTCGTGCAAATCCAAGCAGTGCTCTCGCTCTATGCGTCGGGGCGTACGACGGGCATTGTCATGGACTCGGGAGACGGTGTATCGCATGTCGTGCCCATCTACGAGGGCTTTTCCATGCCACATGCGATTCAGCGGCTGGACCTTGCGGGGCGGGATCTCACCAAGGTGCTGGTGAAGAATCTGGGCGAGCGGGGGTACAAGTTCGTGACGACGGCGGAGCATGAGGTGGTGCGGGATATCAAGGAGCGGTTGTGCTATGTGGCGCTGGACTTTGAGGAGGAGCTCAAGAAGGCAGCGGAGTCGTCGGTTTTGGAGAAGAGCTACGAGTTGCCCGATGGGAATGTGATAACTATTGGGAGCGAGCGGTACGTCTGCGGCTTTTGAGACATTACCATGGCTTACTTTCCACTTTAGCTTCCGCGCACCAGAAGCGCTCTTCCAGCCCTCGATGCTGGGGCTTGAGGCCGCCGGTATCCACACCACGACGTACGTCCTCTCTGTCTCTCTATTTCGTCTAACGCTCCCCAGCTACAACTCTATCCTCAAATGCGACCTCGACATCCGGCGCGAGCTCTACGGCAACATCGTCCTCTCCGGCGGCACCACCATGTTCCCCGGCATCGCAGACCGTATGCAGAAGGAGATGACCGCCGCTGCGCCTGCGGGTGTCAAGGTCCGTCTCTTCCTCTTTTCCTCTTTTCCGCCCCTCACACATTTAAAGGTCCGTATCGCCGCCCCTCCGGAGCGCAAATACTCTGTCTGGATCGGCGGCTCCATCCTCGCGTCCCTCAGCACGTTCCAGAACATGTGGGTCTCGAAGCAGGAGTACGACGAGATGGGTGCTGGGATTGTGCATCGGAGTGAGTGTTAATTTTGCTTGGTCTGCGAGTGATTGGTTTGTGTGCTCATGCGTTTTGTAGAGTGTTTCTAGATGAGTTGTTCGCTAGAGCCCTACTTACAGTGTACACCAGCTTCGTACCCTTCGCTTGTACCATCGGCCGCAGAGCCTGTACCTATTGATCCGTGCTGACGGGTCGGCCGATGTAAACGGACTATCACTCCGCCTCCTGAGCGGAACCGAAGTCGTAGATCTGCCTCCACACAAAAGTCGCCCTGGAAGACCGGATGGGTTCGGGCTAGTTCGTCTGATCTTCTGCCGTCATTGCACGTCAGGACATCTGATGCTGCAGGAGTGCTAAGGTCCCAGATCGTCTACGCGGTGATGCGGGGACATAAGCGCTAGAAGCGTCAAGGCCGATTTGCTGGCGGGACCCTGCTCGCACTGCTCCTGCCTCCAAAGACCTTTGCCATGAGGTCCATAACAGCACCAGTCTGTCGCCGTCGTCACGACATCCATTATCGAGTCCTGTGAATTTAAGACTGTAAATGAGAGTTCTCCGCCGGAGGATCCGTTGACGACTCTCTCTCTCTCTCTCGATTCTGAATATTACAATCTGTGGTCTCTGCTCCTTGAGCTGTAAACCCGCGCTACTCGCCAAATATCAAAAGAAAGGACTCGGACACCGCGGCATCTACTAGTAGGTACTCCAAGATGGTCCGTTTCCGGGAGCACGAAGGAGAGGTTGCGGCAGTCTGCCGAGTGTGGGTGGCCGTGTCTCCGCCGTCTCACGCTCGTCGCATACCGTCAAGCGTCCAAGTGCTGGCAGTGGGAACGAATGGAGGCGAGATGTGGTAGGAGTGGCCATCTGAAAACACATTGATTACTCAGGTGATGTGCGCTTTTCTGCTTCTCCCCACCACCATCGTGGATGGCTGGGTCCATCTCCCCACATTGTGTACCTCTCCGCCGGCGGGCCTCCGTCCCTTGGTCGAGCCATCCATCCACGAGCCGCAGTGCGCTTGAATCCACCTGTCCAGCGATCCCTGACGACTGCCACTCTCCTTGCCTCCAAATCCTTCTCCTACGCACCACTTATCATCCATCCACTCACCATTCCGACGCTCTATACGTCCACCATCGACGCTGGTCTCTGGTCGCTCCAGACCCCCGGACACTCCCTCGTCATTCCCCATTGGGCGGCGATCCGTAACGTCGACGGCCCTCTTTGGTCGGGCTCCGGCCATCTGCCAGCAGTGCGTCGTTGCTGTGCAAATTCTTGGCCATGTGCTGATCTTTTTAACAGCACCTCCGTCTGCAACGAGGCAGCCCAATCCCGTTTATCGGATTGCCGAAAGTTAATTTCGGGATCTTCGGGCCGTCTTCGAAAAAAAAAAAAAAAAAACGAGAGACGGTTCCTGCAATTCTACAAGTGCGTTATCTATACCATACAAAACACATCATACAATTATACAGTGCAGGAGCATGCGAAGAACACGACGCGAGTGGCCGCTTAGAGTTTGGTGTGGGTTATCTGCAAGAGTGTACTCGGGTGAGCTAGATTCCACAGAAACAAACAAACAACCACTGACGACTTCAGCTTTCTTGCCATCCTGAACGGCCGTCGACTCATACACATGACCCGGGACAGAACTCGGACGCCCGGACGCCGGAATACTCATTGGAATGAGCCGCGCCAGGAGTCTATTCAGCACATATCTCCAAGTCATAATCCTTGGTCGTCTCGGGACGAAGAACCCCCGCACGAAAACGCACTGGTTCTCCGGACCGAGAGCGTCGGCGTCGCTGTGGCTCGATGTACGAATGGTCGCGGAAGACGTTTGGTGCCATTCGAACTTCGGCTCGAGCGTCCCCTCAACAAGGCCGACCAACGCGACCTTCAGCGAAAACCCGACGCTGGCGCTTAGGCTTGAGGCCGTCGCTATTCCCCACGCTGATGTCTTGTCGCATCCGGTAACGACGAACAGCGCGTCTTCGTCGTTATTTCCATGGCCGTTGTGATTGGCGGCGGACGTTGGCAGAGGCTCCGGGTGGAAGCCTGACGTTTGGGCGAACGCGTACCACTGCTCGGCGTGCCTTTGGACGTGGTTCCGAAAGCGCGCTACGGGCAGGAGGTTCTCGCGCGATGCCCCTTGAGGGAGGACAAGCGCTGCACCAACTTTCGAGCGGAAGCTGAGTGTGACGCTACTGCCCGCGCTTGCTGGGAGGCAGCTGGTGGATCCAGTTAGTGAGCCCAGCTCTCGAAACTCGACGACCACTCACGGAGGGATGATAGACGACGCCCCAGCCCCCAGCGAAACCTCGCACACCGCTGCCGTTGTGATAATCGAGCCCGGCGAGTGATACATTCGTTTCGACACGGCGGACTTGTCCAACTTGAAGAGCTCAAATCCTTCGGGCACGCCAAATTGGCCGTTAATGGAGTGCTCCGTGGGCCGGCATGTGTTGAAAAGGACCTCGAACGACCCGTCGCGTAAGACGCCTACGTCGCCAATGCTCACGCCGACCTGCTGGTATTCAGCTGGGAGATTTTCGTTGGGTTCGGGTGTGAAGAGTGGAATTCCGTGTTTCTGGGACGCGAGTCGTTGGTAGACCTCGTTGGCGGATTGTGGCATTATGCTAGTGGTGACCTTCGCTGCTGTCGAAACGACGACAGTTGATGGATATTGTAATCGGTCCTACGTACTTCACTCTCTATTCCATTCGAAGCAGTCAATGGTCAGAAACTATGTACCAAAAAATATCCAGATGCTAGAGGGTTAGATGAAGAGTCGTTAAGTTTCAGTAGAACGCGACCCTTGAGTCGAGCAAGCCAAAGAGCCCCTGTTGCACGTCTTGCAGATGAGAGAATTGGTGGACGAATGCGTCAAGAAGGCGGTAAGCATCGAGAAAGGCTGTAGACTTCGAAGATGGCCGGGAATTGAGATCCGTCGGCGAGGAGGTGTCTCCCGTGCGCCGTGAGTCTGATATGCGTGCGGGTTTTCGGGGTCCACATTGGCCAATAAGGAAGGTAGCGTAGGCCAGAGGCAAGAACGCTCTGCGCGTACGGCCTGGCGCTGGAACGTTGGCGGCCATGTCGAGGGACATCCTTGCGCTTCGTGTTGAGTGAAGTTGATTTGGAAGCATGGGGGACTCGGACGCACAGAAGAGACTCCGCTTTAGATCGTCCAGCTTGAAACAAGGAATGGGCAGGAGGAGCGTCGAGTTGACTGCAGGAAGGCTATTTACTCTATGCGCTCTCCGCGAGCCATGATGCCGAAAGCCCCCTGCAAGGACGACCTGGAGGGTGTGAAGAACAGCTTGCGGAGATATTTTTCTTCGGGGATTGGGGAGGCGAGGGAGAGTAGGGGAACATGAACCCCGCCATGGTGTTCAAGAACAAGAGCAGAGGATCTTGCTGAGGGCGGGCTCTCACCAATGGAAGCCGACAGAAGATTCCGCAATCTGCGGCGCAATAAAATCTGACCTAATCTGACGTGATGATGATCGGTAGCGGCTGGCAGCTGGCGCTGCCAGTAGCCTCTCCTCCTCTGGTGAGCAATTGTCGCCGCCGTAGCCTCCCTCTGTACCGCTACTTCAAGCCACTTTAGCACATACCGTTTACACGTTACGGACTTTGACTTCAATCTACCACCTGGCTCTGTCTCATACGTCCTCGCTTCCGCACCTCCTCTCGGTCAGACCCACCCATTGTTTGCACCCGTTATTTCCGGGGTGCAACGGACGACTAAGAACCCCGTCAGTGATCTAATGCCCGTGTGAGATTGCTGTGAAGGTTCTCGGGAAGGACACTGATGGGCGCCGCAGCCGCAGCCGAGCGCGCGGTCGATCTTGACCGGACAGGCACCGAAAGATATATAAAGCGCAGTGACGTGAAGCTGCCTTTTGTCGGTTCAGAGTCAAGCGTCTCTAGTAATGAAGGCCATTTCTCTCGCTCGCCTCGTGGTTCTAGGACCCTGGACAGTACACTGGGAACTTTGATACCTCCGACAATCGTGTCCGAACGCGAACGCGAAATTTGGCAAAATTTGTCCGAATATGTATCAAAGTTCCAGCCGGATCAAATCGCTCCGGACGTCCCGGACCCTCATTTTCTCGTCCAAAAATTCAGTAAGCGCGGGTTTCGAACCGGCACTGCAAAACCTGCGAGAATTTGGCAGCCCAGGCATGCAGGAGCGTCCAAAACGGCTCTGCTAGGAAACCATAGGTAAGCCTGGCCGCCCGCCCATGGCAGCTTGATCCCGCATCTCGCAGCCAAATTTGTCCGAACATGGGTACTAAGTGGTCGAAGGTCCTGACCAAATTTGTCCGAACAAGTATCAAATTGTTGGGCACTTTTGGGCCCAATCGTGTCCGAACAGGTACAAAAGTTCCCAGTGTACTGTCCAGGGTCCTGTGGTTCTGGGTGCGTCTGCCGTGTCGTGTCGTATCCATCGAGCTCCATATTCACCTCATCATGCACTGGCACAGTAACGCTGTTCGGCTTCATCCCAGTCGGCCTGGGAGCCGCTTTGACGAGAGAATATCTGACGCCGCCGGATGAGAGGTATTTCTCGCCGTACTGGACGTATGCTGCGCTGGCAATGGCGTCTGGCGTGCTCACGTTCGTGTACGCGGTGCCAATGTGCGTGCGCTCTCCAGGGCCTCTCTTAGTACACTCAAACCCAGCTGCCTTCACGTATATAGGATCCTCCTCGAAATACTCCGACCAGGTGGACCCAACCCCACGATACTCGTCGAGATCCTGGTCCTCGGCTTCATCTCCATCTGGTGGCTCGCTACCGCCGGAGAAACAACCAACATCCTCCGCCTCGAGGCAGCCGAAGGGCCCTTATCTTTTTGCTCATCTGCCTTCGGCAACGGCGATGATACATGCGCGAAGAAACGCGGCATCGCGGCGTTTGGGTTCTTGAACTGGCTCATTCGTGCGCCAAGTTCGCTGTGTTTACTTTTACGTGTTGAAACTTGTCCGCAGTTACGGGGTACATCGTCGCCCTGATCGTCTTTGCGGTCAAAGCCACCTCCCGGAAACACACTAGGGTCTGGACGTCGTCCGTCGCCAACCTGCCATTCGGCCGGTCCTTGCCCGCAAAACACGGCAACGTTTGATGGTTTTTTTTCGGCTCTCTGGAATAGGGAGGGGAGGCGCAGTTTTCTGCTCCGTATGTTGCGGTGGACTTTTTCCATATCTCCAACATACTTTAATGCGCGCTAGAATCTAATCCGATGTCTACTCCTCCTAGCCACGCATAATATCTTGAACGCGTTTCGAGCTATCCAGGACTCTTGCAGGACTCGGACCAAAACATCGGATACCTCGGAAGTCGAGGGCTCGAATACTCCTCCGTTCAACTTGGCAGTGAGTAGGTCATTCGTATAGCTGGGTATTCGCCTGATTCCAAAGTGGCGAAAAAATTCTGGTGATTCTTCGGCGCATCATGCATGATCATGCCGTCGGCGATCGATCTTAGCCTTCAGGGGACACGCCTCTTCCTTAGCCACCATCTGAGTTCACCACTTTCCCTCCTGTGGTCTTCCTATGTCCTCCGTCGACATTCATTCGATATCCCCCGTACCATCTCTTATACATTAGACTCGGACTTGTGACTAACGGCCACCCAGGTCTTTCCAGCGTCAGACGTTGGGAATACGCTGATGGACAATATCGACGCTATGGCCCAGACGCTCGAAGGCCTTAAGCAGGCGGTCACATATTGTGCTCGGCTGTCTGCCCCACTTTCCATTCTGGTGCCCAAAAAGGAGGCTCCAGCAATGCAGCTGCTCCGTCGAGCTGCGTGCGAGCTTCGGTCTTTTGCCATATCCATTAGGCTGATCATCGACGGCCTTCTACTTCTGTATGTGAAACGTTCGGATGCAATGGACCTTGCTGCTGCTCGTACTGCGCTCTATTCATGGTTGAATGACGCTCGTGCGTCGTACGACCAACTCACACTAATCTACAAGGACGACGCTCTCCCTCGCGCTCTATGCGGGAAGTGGAACCTTTGGCCTGCATTCTGGCAACTTCTTCGACTCAATCCACCTCGCATGCACCTATGGCGCGAACTCAAACGTCTTCCAACTGTAGTCGAGTCGATGGGACGTGTTCTGCAGGCCGCGAGCACTCTCGTCGATTTTGCGGAGAACATCATGAATGTGGGCATGGCAGAGAGTGATCTTGCAGCCGGGAAGGAGTTCTTCTCCAGGCTGCATCTCGGCCTGCGCGGGAGCGATGCCTGCCACAACTTGACTAGGATCGCGCGTGCATTGTGAGCTGCGTTGTTACCTTATTATTGCTCTTTATCTGACACTGGTCTCCCTCTTCCCTCACAGAGCGCGCCGTGATATCGTGTGAGCGGCTGCCGACGTGGTACACACAACATGACCAACGAGGTGTGTTTGCTTCCTTTCGAGAAATTTGTTTTCAATGTCGCATTCTCGTAGTTTGAACTGTCTACAAGCACTCCACATCTTCGCATCGGACAAATATCTACTGTCTGCGTTGGCACAGGCAGCGTTGGTCGCCGATTCTACCATATAAACTTAACGTGCACCTACGAGTACTTGTTGTAGAGCTACTTGTTCGTCTTCAGCAGTTGGGCTCGCCTGCAGAAGATCTGCGTTGATGAACACTTCGATTCGATTCTATACAGATATTCAAAATCTAAAGTACTTCATGATCAGTGTGGCAGTTCAACCGAGAGCGAAGCCGGTTCATTCAGAATCAGGAATACTGCCGCCACCCATCGACGATCTTCTTCCCCTTCCTCGAATTCATTATAACTGCCCCATCCACGAGCGCGCGGAGTCTGCGTCCCTGGGTCTTCATTTGCAGCCGTGTCGTAAATATCTCCACGGAACGCAGGGAGTCAAGGCGCTGCGCAATGCAGTCAACGAGCAACACGCGGTCCGTCATATCGTCAAAGTCAGCCCACCCAAAGGCGGTTAGCTTGGGGCAGGAATCCGTGAGCAAGCGGAGGATGTCGTTCTGGTGCGGCGTAACGCGCGTGTTTGTGCCCAAACTCGGTTCGAATCCGATTTGCAATGTTGTGAGGTTGGGGGTTTGTTCGAGAATTCCGTGCAGGCCAGTGGCGGATGAGGTGCAGGATCGAATGGTGAGAGTGGTGAGTTGGGCCGCGCATTGGGAGCGGGCGAAGAAGGAGTGAATGGGCGCTAGTGCGTCGTCGGTGAGTTCCGAGATGTACAGCTCGCGGAGATTGGGTGCGCAGAGGTTGGATATGAACGGAGGGTACTGCAGAACGAGACGGCGGAGGGAGGGTAATTCGATTATTGTGTGATTCCCGTGCGTCTGGCTGGGTGGACGAGGGAAGACCTCGATATCCACCACTTCGACAGAGGTAGCACAGAGTGCGATGCGGGTGAGATGCGTCGCTTCGTCCTTCGTCGTAGCTTTATACGTCGTGATATTCTGCCAAGGGAGCTTGACGTTCGCCGGACCAACACGACGATTAAGGTCGCCCAGGAGGACTCGCGTCAGACGCGGCGCGTGCTCGAAGATATGCACTGCTCGCAGGTAGTCAAGACCTTCGCCCGTAATTTTGAGCTCGACGAGTTGCTCCGGCTGCGGCAAATTGGGGAATAGCTCAGTCAACTCGAACGGCGAGTCGAAACACAGTTCCACCATGCGCCACCTGTTGCCCCGTGCCACAAATTCCTTCACCAGTGGGCCAAACCTGAGGCCGCGAATCAATCGACATGACGAGGTGAATCGGAAGATGAGGTGCAACGGCGCATCCTTGGTGCGTGAAAGCTGTAGGCGAAGGAAGTGTTCCTCGCGGAGTATCATCCCCGACGAAACCAGCATCGTGGACCATAGGGTGGGCAAGGAGAGCGCTAGGCGACGCCAGTCGGAGCAGACCGCCGTGAGGGACCAGGGTGCGTCGAGGGCCCAATGGCCACCGCGTCTGGAGTGACGGACAGTGGGCTGGAGTAACGGCACGGGTAGGGAGAAGGGCGAGAGAATGGGGAGTGTGAATGAGAATATGTCGCCTAGAATGTCGGCGGGGAGAGAGTTGATGGGGGGATACAGTCTCCCCAGGACTGCTCGGTGAAGCGTTCGCCATGGTGGTTGGAAGAAAATCGAGTCACACTGACAACGTGTGGTGGTATAAACAAACATCAACAGATGAACGCCAGTCGACGGAAGAGGAAATTTGCTGATGTGGCGTAATGGCGCGTCAATTATATTCAACGGTCGTCCAAATTTTCCATATTACACCTTTTTGTAGATGATATCCTGATGAATATTAATGCGTCCGAGTCCCATTGTGCTTCTTCGTTCAAGTCGAGGCCAATCCGCTGCGCTGAACCGTTCCCATGAAGCACACGCTTTTATAAATCCCTCCCTCTCTCCCCGCAAATTTAACTACCATTTCAAGTCTCCTATCGACATGTCTTACTGCGGCGGGTCCGACGTCCGCCGATCTCATCCGCCTTCCGTCGCGGATGCATAAACCTTTCGGAGTTGTCTCATTCTCCTCTCTCTTCGCTCTTCTCCTCCACCCACCATGAGCCTCTACTACTCCTTCCCACCCAAACTCTCACCAAGCTTGAGTCGTCGCTCCTCTGACTCGTCTTCGGAGTCCTCCACACTCGAGAGCACTGGCACTGGCACATTCCATTCAAGTGCTCATCGGTACACATGCACCCTGAAATCAGCGCTCAAGCGCACCCTTGCGGCTGCACCTCTTCGCCAACGAACGGACTCGCTCGACTCGGAGTGTTCAGCCGACTCGTCGTTGTCCTCTCTCACTCAGTCATCTCTCGAGTCGGATGACGGTGAAGGCTTTCATCGAATCGTAACTCGTAAGTCTTCCTGTCTTCCAATTGTCACTCACCCGAACTTGAACACCCAGCACCACCAAGTCCACCATCGTCACACATCTCCCGCGGCGTGCGCCGAGTCGAACTCCTTTTTCACCCATCCCGCGCCTTCCCTCCACCGCGCACCGGCCCTCCTCGCATATTCCCAAAATTGCCCCCGCCGCCTGAGCTCGAGGCCATCCCCGCATTTTTCGAGTCTTCTGCCAGTGATTTGCACTCGACGACGTCCGAGAGCGATGAGGACGACGAGATTTCGTTCGAGGCAGATGACTGCGACGTCGATGGACGGAGACGAGTGCGATTCCTCGTTCCGCCGGATGCGAAGCTGGATAATATGGACGAGTGGACGAAGGATGATAGCATGTGTTTGGTTGATTATTTGGTGGGTTCCTTGCGATTGTATTACGAGAAGCTGAAGCTGACCGGGATTCCGTTAGCTTTGCCATTGAAGGAACAGCTTGCTTTGTTTTGAATCGTTGTGTAGTCGTGCTATTATTAGCTTTCCCAGAATCAATGGAGAGACCTGAAATCATTCCCGCTTGATGCTAGAGGGAGCCCATGGCTGTGGCAGCTCACCCCGGGGCCGGCTTGAGTACCTCGGAACGGTGAGACCATGACGGTTCGAACAGAGTTCCCGAGATTGCGTCATCGCAGATCATACGACCGTCTTGATAATAAATCCGACAAGTCCGATCATCGAATATTGCTCTTTTCGACGCACACACTCAAGTTGTTGCGGTACGCTCATGGTCGAATCAGACCCCAAGCTGCGCGCGTGGATGGCGCGCGATACAACACCTCCCTTTCAAAATCATTTCTCACAGTCTCTTTTTTTAGAGTCTTTGACAGGCCGTTGATGATCGCACCGACACTAAAACGACCTGACAAAACTCAAGCGGAGGTATGCCGCGCCGAAAGTCCGATATATAAAAGACTAGGCGTTTGCTTCCGTCCCACATGTCCACTACACACGACCCCTCCTCAGCCTCGACACCCACCGTTACCGTGGAGGACATCGTTGTCGACTGGGACGGCCCTGATGACCGGGAGAACCCCAAGAAGTGCGTGTCCAAGTCTCCCAGCTGTCGACTGACGGATTAGTGATGCGTCCTGCCCTTTAGCTGGAGTCGAAGCAAGAAATGGGCTGCGACAGTGGTGGTATCTGCCTTCACACTCATCTCGCCGGTCTCCTCGAGCATGATTGCTCCAGCGAGCGAGCAGGTCGCCAAGGATTTCGGAATAACGAATACCGTCGTAATCGCCCTCGTCACCTCTATTTTTGTACTGGCATACGGTGAGTCGTCTGTTCTCCAATCACTGCTACTTCTCGACTGAACGTCTTGTAGCGATTGGACCACTCGTAAGCTCCCCGCGACTCGCACTCCGAATGGGCTCTCAAGACATCTTCAGTTCCTCGGCCCTCTGTCCGAAATATACGGCAGGAATAAAGTAATCCAAGGCGCCAACCTCTTCTATCTCCTCTGGAACTTGGTCTGCGGATTCGCGAAAAGCACACCGCAGCTCCTCGTATTCCGATTCCTCGCAGGACTTGGCGGTAGTGCTCCGCTCGCTGTACGTCCTGTCCATGTCGTCTCCTTCTCTCACTCACTGCTTACTGCACAGATCGGTGGAGGCGTTCTGGGCGACATATGGTCCCCCGAAGAGCGTGGCCAGGCACTCGCAATCTACACCCTCGCCCCTCTACTCGGTCCTGTCGTTGGTCCCGTATGCGGTGCCTTTATTGCGCAAAGGTCCACTTGGCGTTGGGTCTTTTGGGCGACGAGTGCGTTTACCGTCGCGGTACAAGTTCTGGGCGTGTTTTATTTGCGTGAATGTGCGTGTTTCTGCCTTGATTGGATTCGTACCCGACTAATTAATTGGCATATAGCTTATGCGCCTTACATTCTCGAGCAAAGGGCGCAGCGCATACGGCGCTCCTTGGAACAAAACGCAGATGCAGAGAAAGGTCCAGTCCCTCACGTCCGCTCTCGATATGCCGACGAGGGCAGGACCTGGAAGACTGTCATCCGCATTGCCCTCACCCGCCCGTTCGTCATCTTCTATTACGAGCCGATCATCCAGTTGCTCGGGGTGTACATGGCGTTTGTATACGGCGTGTTCTACCGTGAGTCTCGTTGGCAACTCACCGCTATTCATTTAATTCACTCCATGCGATCAGTCTTCCTCACCTCCATGCCGCTCATGTTCCAAGGCGTCTACGGCCAATCCGTCGAGATTTCCGGCCTACACTACTTTGCGCTGGGCATCGGTGTCACTGGCGCCTCGCAGGTCAACGCCAGGGCGATGGATTGGGTGTATCGGCGGTTGAAGGCGAGAAATGGGGGCGTTGGGGAGCCTGAGTTTCGATTGCGTGAGCCCTCCGTTTTAAATTTCGTCTTTCTTTGATAGCTTGCACGGCAGCATCGATGTACCCCGGGACGCTCTGCCTCCCTATCGGACTGCTGATAACTGGATGGGGCGCGCAGAGCCATACGCATTGGATCGTTCCTGACATCGTAAGAATTCTTCATGTTCCTTCGTCTTCTATCGTCATTAACTACACTCACAGGGAATCGCCCTCGTTGGCGCCGGCATCATCCTAAACTTCCAGTCCATTCAGATCTACATCGTCGATGCGTTCGCTCTGTACGCCGCGTCGGCCCTCGCTGCAGTCAGCTGTCTGCGCTCCCTCTGCGGGTTCGGCTTCCCGCTCTTTGCGCAGTCGATGTACACGAACCTCGGGTATGGAAAGGGGGATACGATATTGGCCGTGGCGGCGGTGGTGATTGGGTGCCCTGCGTGCGTTTCTCGCGTCTTTCTTTCTTCGCGTTTGGACTTGCTATATTCATTTCTTACTTGGTTATTGCCGACAGACCGATTGTGTTTTGGCGCTATGGCAAGCGGATACGCATGCGGAGTAAGTTTGCAAAGGAGTTTGCGAAGAGGGTGGAGAGGAGTGAGGAGAAGGCCAAGGAGAAGGAGAGGGAGAGGGAGGTGGCGGAAGAACGGGAAAGGGAACGGGAGCGGGAGACGCGTACGATTAATGCAAACGATGAGAAGAAGACCCAGGACAATTAGTATACACGGGTACGAAGCGCACTAGTAGGCAGGGCTCTGGTGAAAGCAGCTAAAAGCACTCTACAAAGGCATGAGAACAAATCCAATGCAAGCAGGAAGATCGAAACATGCGACAGTCCTGGGACTGCATCTCGTAAGTATTTCCCGGTGTGCTTCCAAAATTTAAAAGTGCTTTCAAAGGTAATTTGCGCAAAACTCGATCCTGGATGGCCCTTGGATATAATCCGATTATCCGCCTGAGGGAAAGCTCAATCCTGGGGCGATGCAATCGAAGAGCTCTAAGGGAGAAAATTTGGTATGATAGTCTGGCCATTACGCCTGCACCCGACATCAATAAATTTCCTCTTCCGTCAGACTGGCGTTCATCTGTTGATGTTTGTTTATCTATCACCGCCACACGTCGTCTGTGACTTGCTTTGCTCCACCATGGCGAACGCTTCGCCGAGCAGTCCTGGGGAGACGATATCCCCCATCAACTCCCTCCCCACCGAAGTCGTATGCGACATATTCTCATTCACTCTCCCCATTCACCGAGTCTCGCCCTATTCCCTGCCTGTGCCGTTTCTCCAGCCCACTGTCCGCCATTCCAGACCCAGTGCCCACTGGGACCTCGACGCACCCTGGTCTCTCACAGAGGTCTGCTCCGAATGGCGTAGCGTAGCGCTCTCCCTGCCCGCTCTATGGTCCACGATGCTCGTCTCGTCGGGGATGAACACCCGCGAACAACACCTCCTTCGCCTGCAGCTCTCACGCACCAAGGAAGCGCCATTGCACATCATCTTCCGATTCACCTCGTCATCTCGAACGACTCGTGGCCTCGGGTTTAACGCACTGGTCGAGGAATTTGCAGCACAGGGCGGCAGGTGGCGCACGGTGGAAATGTGCTTCGACTGGAACTTGTCATTCTACTTGACGGAGCTATTCACTAATTTGGCGCAGACGGAGCAGCTCGTGGAGCTCAGACTTACCGGCGAAGGCGTTGAGTACCTGCGCGGAATCCAGAGCCTCGAGCAGATCCTCGAGAACGCGCCGCGTCTGACGCGAGTGCTCCTGGGCGAAATTAATCGCCGCGTTGGTCCGGCGAACGTCAAGCTCCCCTGGCAGAATATCACGACATATAAAGCAACGACTAAGCTCGAGTCGACGCATCTCACCCGCCTCGCACTCTGCGCTACCTCTGTCGAAGTGGTGGACATCGACGTTTTCCCTCGCCAGGACGTCCACGTCTTCGCTCGCCCGGTCAGCGAGACGCACCCAATAATGACATTACCCTCCCTCCGCCGTCTTGTCCTGATGTACCCTCCGCTCGTCTCCAATCTCTGTGCACCCAATCTCCGAGAGCTCTACATTTTTGACCTGACCGACGACACACTGGCACCAATTCACTCGTTCCTTGCACGCTCCCAATGCGCGGCCCAACTCACCACTCTCACCATCCGCCATTTCTTCTCATCCGCCCCTGCCCTGCACGGAATCCTCCAACACACTCCCAACCTCACAACATTGCAAATCGGATTCGACTGGGGCACAAAAACGGGTACGCCGCCTCAGAACGACATCCTCCGCTCACTCGAGGACTCCTGTCCCAAGCTAACCGCCCTTGGGTGGGCGGACTTTGACGATGTGACGGACCGCGTGTTGCTGGTTGACTGCATCGCACGGCGCCTTGACACCCTGCATTCGGTGGAGATCTTTACGAAACGGCTCAAAATGAAAACGCAGGGACGAAGGCTGCGTGCGCTCGTGCCCGGAGCGGTTATCATGAATTCGAGGAAAGGGAAGAAAGTTGTCGATGGGTGGCGGCAGTATTCTTGATTCGAGCGGCTGAGCTTTCAGTGAAGTGAACACACGAGATATGGCAATATCACAGCCTGTATAGACTCAAATCGAAGTGTTCACAACCAACCTTGCACACATCGTGCCGGAGGTGCCGTCACGAGCTCCAACAAACGTGTTCTGCAAGCTCAGCAGATTGCACCTTGCAGCGCAGCAGCTACGATACCGCCAAATAATATATTACGCGCAGGACTGCTCGCACGATATCACCGCAGTCTGCGAGGGAAGCGTATTAGATAAAGAGCAAGATGGCAAGATGGCAACCTTCACATCGCTCGCTGTACCAGACAACGTGTGGGAGGCGTTGTTCACACGCCTGGCAAGGTGATGGACGAAATCCTTTGCGGCCACATCATCTCTCTCCGCCCTGCCCACAGTGCTCACGCCCGGCAGAACACGCCCCATGGAACCACACTCGGGAGACGATTGAGTTCTCGCCAGAGGTGCATGCGAGGTGGGGTGAGCCGAAGGACTCGGAGCTGCCAGAATGCAGGCCAAATGTACCAATCCCCGTACAGAGCGCGAGGGAGAGCGTCGTCCTTGCAGATTAAGGTAAATTGGTCGCATGCATGAGCCGTATTCAGCCATACATGCAGCGCAGTGCGAGCAGCAGCAAGGTCAATCGGAGATGAGCTAGTATATAGAAACATTAGGCCGTCGACGATGAACTGGATGGAGTCGGCAAAAGAGCAAAGTTCGAGCGCGGCTCGATGGATCAACTGCATGACTGGATCCTCTTTTGTGAGCCCCATCCGGCGGACCGCGTCGTCGATGTTATCAAGCGTCTGAGCCATAGCGTTGATATTATCCACCAGCGCATTCTCAATCTCGGACAAGACCTGAGTGGCCGTTAGTTCACGGCTGTATGCTACCGAGGTACTGTACTATTTCGACCTCAAGTTCGGGGGGTCTTACGCATTACGCGTTACTCTCAGGGAGTCACAGGTTCATCATGATGAAATTACCATATATGGAAGGCCGGCGTCATGCCGGCCGGAAATTTTGATGTAATATAGCCTAATTGGGCCTAATTCTGATGGGAAACTCGCCGTTTACGCATTACGCATTTGTATAAGTTTGGTTCAGGGGTCGGCTTACACATTACACAAACTTGAGGTCGAAATAGTACAGTAGTACGGACGGGGGATGAATGAATGTCGATGCCGTCAATTGTCTGAGGCGTAGCGCTGGTGTTCTCCACGAGCGTGTTCACAACCTCGGACAACTTACAAGACCTGCCAGGGAGTGGTCGTTACTGTAGTTGACGAGTCTATAAGGAAGAAGTAATACTGATTCAAAGGAAGACATTGGAATTAGGGCTCTAAACCGTACCGTATACGGGTACGGCCGTCAGAATTACGGCCGTATTTTGTGACGGGACGGGCCTACCCGTACAGTAAATCGAGGGCAGGCATGTCAATACGGGACGGTCCCGTATTGCGAAAACCGTACAGTATACGGGCTGAATACGGGTGGTAATGTGAGTGATAAGCGTTCAGTATCCATCCAAAATGCTCCTAGCTCCAAATTCAAGGCTGCCTCACCTCAAGCAGCGTTGCTGGGGTCCCTGAAAGTTGTCCCTGGGTCATCGCCGGTCAATACGGGTTTCGCAACCCGTACCCGTACCGTATGGACAGCTCCGCGGACCCGAGCCGGTACGGGACCCGTAACCGTATTTGTTGAAATCGCGAGGTGATCGAGAACGAGAAGTTGAGATTCTGATGATAGGTAGCCAGAAATTACAGAGCTTTTATACTACTGTAGACTAATTCTAGTATGTTCTGCCCGAAGGGCTTGGTGAGCGATGAGTAAGAAATGCAAGGAATATTCAAGAATGTTTGAGCGCGATGATTATGTAATGTGTCGGGGATCGGCTCGGTGTTCGCCTAAACGTCGAATTACAACAGTATTTACGGCCAGTACACCCGTACAGATACGGTTACTGTTGGGAGCCCTAATTGGAATATCACAGGTGAGGAAACAGTGGTCAACTCTGACAAGACGCGTTAGTCTCGGCCTTCTTACAGCACCGCAATCGAAGGCCCGGATTTAATTCCTAATCCGTACATTTCTGTGATCTTTGAAGACAGGAGTGATGAAAGTGGCGGGCGTAAGAAGGTCTGGGCCACTCGACCTGTCGTCACCTACCATCACTCAGCCCGAATTGCTTTTTGGTACCAAATGCACTCCCACTTGCCTTGGAGAGGCTCAGAAATGACTTGGTCTACCCTCCTGATATTTAACAACAACTTATTTTGGCCAATGTCCAGCAGATTTCCACTTTTTCAACATTTCACTCTCATCCCAGCCATGCCATGTTCACTTGGTTTATGGACCAGGTTTTGAGGTAGAATTATTGTATATCTGGGTGGAGACCTCTATTAACCCTCTGAACAAGCCCTAATTTATCCAGCCCTGCCCAGCACAAACTTGAGTGAACTCTGCCTTGAACTCTGCAATTCGGGCTGAGTGATGGTAGGTGACGACAGCTCGAGTGGCCCAGACCTTCTCTTCCCTGCCGCTTTCTTCACACGTCTGACAGATCAATCAATTTCGCTGAAGCAGAAATGGACGGATTAGGACTTATATCCGGTCTCTCGGATTGAAGAGAAGGTTTGGGTATCCGAGACTAAAGACGCGTGGATGTGCCACTGGCAGTGACTCGGACACGTCGTCATCAACTGGTCCGTTTTGACCCGTACCAGACTGCTTAACTCGCGCACTTCTCACGTAGGGCCTTCCGCTTGACTTGTTCGTCTTGTTTCCTAGTGCGTTTTATAAGACTTATCTTTACCCAACGCCGGCTGTGGGCCGACAGCGCTCCGAGTCTTCTTCACTCGGAAAGCTGCTCTCTCTATCCAATTCCAGCTCGCTTTGTCCCAAACCTTCCCGTATTACTCGGAATATTTCGTCGCGTGCCTTTTCCGATGGCTGTTCTCGCGTCTCAAGACAACTCCTCATCTACTGGTTATATCTGATATCCAGGAGGTCTTGTACTTTCATCCCGATTCAGGCAGGGCGTAGTCACGCAGATCTAATCAATCGGGAAGTGCATCTCGGAGTCAATCATGATGAATCACACCGAAATCAGACTCAATGCCTCGGTCAGGTGCCTCGAACTGCACAGCACAGCCTCATCGACATCTTCTATTATAAGTACCCGCACCGGATCCAAGTCTTGCTGGACCTCCCTCACTGTAGTCGACCACAATCCCTGCAGCCTGCCATTTTGCAAGTTACTCGTCTCGTCGCCTCGCCATCCTGAGCCATTTGTTCTCAGGCTTTCGTCAGCTGGGTTCGCTCACAACAACTACTCCTTGCTCCACCACTGCGCGGCGGCCTCAAGCTACCTGGTGTCTCTAAAGTAACCTTCAAATCCAATCTCTCCACCTGCCTCGTCCATGACCCTCTTTTCCTCACCGGCGCTTCGACCTTCCTTTTTCGTCAACGCTGGACCCCGAAAAGTCCCTGGTTACAAAATCCCCGCATCACAGAACAAAAGACTGCTCGGTCACAAAAAAAAAATGCAACCTCGGCGATGTCGGCGCTCATCCCCCGGCCATCTGAAAGCTCAACGTGCGCCACAGCCTCACTAGACGTCCATCGGCTTCTAACATATTTGTCAAGCAACTCTCTCGTGTGCAACGGGAATAGGCGCTGTGGAGTTTTACTCGACCATAAGGCTCGTGTTCCGCTGAAATTTACATAAGGGGTGCAGATGCTCTCCGCCGCCGCCTTCCTCATCCTGATATTTTTCTGGTAATTTTCTGGACATTGTTTGAGAATCTTTGAAGGAGACAGATAGAGAAAGCAGTATATGTGGCTGATCACGTCACCCGTCTGTCGTCTACCCTTCCGCACTCCCCAGCTGGAGTTCACCTATGCCGCCGTCCGCCAACGAGGTCTACCAACGACTCGAGTCCCTGAAACACGGAAGACCACTCTACACACCAGAACCAAACCAGAATCTGCCCGCCGAATATCAAAAAGTTGGCGTCAGCATCGGC
This sequence comes from Mycena amicta, assembly GCA_029282125.1. Taxonomy (NCBI): domain Eukaryota; kingdom Fungi; phylum Basidiomycota; class Agaricomycetes; order Agaricales; family Mycenaceae; genus Mycena; species Mycena amicta. Next base: position 1,243,256 of record JARIHP010000006.1, read on the forward strand.
GACGTGGGCCTCTTTCGCGACGGATCGTTCGAGGTCCTCTTCAACGCATGCTGGCCGCCTGGATACTCCATTAACGCCCAATTCGGCGTCCCAAGCGGGTTTGAGCCCTTCACGGTGGAGAAATCCGCCGTTACGAAACGGCTGTACCACTCGCCCGGCACAATTATAACCACGGCGGCCATATGCGAGGTGTCGTTGGGTGTTGGAGCATCGTCTGTTATACCTCCGTGAGTGTTTGTCGTGTTTCGAGAACGACTGGGCTCACCCAAAGGGCCATCAGCTGCCTCCCAGCAAGCGCGGGCAGTAGCGTTACCCTCAGCTTCCACTCGAAAGTCGGTGCGGCGCTTGTCCTCCCTCAAGGAGCGTCACGCGAGAACCTCCTGCCCGTGGCACGCTTTCGCCACTACGTCCAAAGGCACGCCGACCGGTGGTACGCGTTCGCCCAGACGTCAGGCTTCCACCCGGAGCCTCTGCCAACGTCTGCCAGTCGCAACAGCCACGACGAAGACGCGCTTTTCGTCGTTACCGGATGCGACAAGACTTCAGCGTGGGGAATAGCGACGGCGTCGAGCTTGAGCGCCAGCGTCGGGTTTTCGCTGAAGGTCGCCTTGGTCGGCCTCGTTGAGGGTACACTCGAGCCCAAATTCGAATGGCACCAAACCTCTTCCGCGACCGTTCGTACGTCGAGCCACAGCGACGCCGACGCCGACGCTCTCGGTCCGGAAAACCAGTGCGTTTTCGTGCGGGGCTTCTTCGTTCCGAGACAACGGCGGATTCTGCTGTGGAGATATGTCCTGGATAAACTATTGGTGCCCTCCATTCGAACGAATAGTTCAACGGTTACCGTGGCGCCCCTTCCCAGTTCCGCGCTGGAGGCGGCACAGGAGGATGCAAGCAAGAAAGTTGAAGACGAGAGTCGTCGTTAGAATGTCCTCCGTAAACGCTCCACTGTATTTATATCAGTATTTTTCTGTTTGGTCTTGCGTGCAAAACACACATGAGCCCAAGACCCACAGATTCGTTGAGAATATTCGGCCATCGCTCTAAGATCCGACATCAGCGATCTGGATCCCGACCAACGCCGAACGCAGGCCACAGCTTTTCTTCTGGAAGGAAGTAGCGCAAGCGCCTTGCGCTGCTGTTGCAATGCTGTTGAATGATATCAGCCCGCGTCCCGAGAATTTTCACAGCAATACCAACCGTTGGCAGGTCCGGGCGGCGACTGGCCGATGTGACTGTGAACCGTCCGATGCATTCGAAAAATAACTGGTGTAAACAGAGGTTGGTGTCTGGGGTCCGAAATGACACCGATGGCACAGAGAGCGAGCTGGGAGCACCGGATGGGCTCATCAGCGCTGCAACGGACTGTAGTGTATGGTGGGAGGAGAAGAGCGGGGTGCAGCGGATGGTCTGAGGTAGAAGGAAGTTCAAGTCACTGCCAGTGCTACGGGAAGCGATGAGACCCAGATGAAACGTCCACCACGACTGACTTCAAAGGCTCGGAAGCCGGGCAATGAGGTGGTGTGCCAGCGAAGACGCATGAGAGAGGGCCAGGTGCGGACGTGGGGGACGGTTTGGTGGTGGGTTTTGAGAAGAGAAAGGCGCAACGGAGGTATGTAGGGCCTGAGAAGCCATCGGAAGCATGGCTTCCCTGTCATCCAGAGTGGCGTCAAACCGACTGCCCCATTTGGCCGACTTTGCGCGTCGTCGGAGGTGGCTGGCACCATTCTGGTCAACTACATGTAAGGTGTAGAGAGTCGATGTAGATGTGGTGCAATTAATAGATATACTGGGTTTTAAGTATGATTCCGAGGATTTACTCGCTGACTCGTACGTACGTACCTGCCAAATCAACCTACCGTGCATCATCAAATCCCTGATCGCGATCGTTTGCTTCAGAAGGACCCGGTGCTGCCGGCGATGAGATCCGATGAAACTCCACTACAACTCACCTCAAAGGCTGAGAAGGCAAACGAGCTGCGCCGTCGAGATGGCCAGGTGAGACGTGGGCGACGGGAGGAAGAGAGGGAGAAGGCCTTCGGTGCCTCTGGCGAACGGAGGAAGCAAGTTTAAATCCCGTCGTCCCAAAGTCCCGAACTGGATCAAGTTGTTATTAGAGCTCTTTTCTACTCACACTTTGACAGTGAATGCCCTGATATCCATCGAATAATGATACTGATATCCATCGAATAATGATACACTGGTATGCATTGCGACTTGCAAACAGCTTGCGAGAGCATCGGGCGGTCAAAATTGACCAGAAAGTCGTCCCATTGTGGAAGGAAAGCCTCGTCACGTCACACAGTGGATTGAAATCAAAGTTCCTCGCAAATGTGCTCTGCTGCTAAAGTAACTGGAGGCTACAGCGCGCAAGTGCTCTGGCGCAAGTATCTAGAAGCACTCTATGAAACGCATGAGCACAAACCCATCCATCACTGGCAGACTAAACAAAACAACTCACTGCGATGGACAATCCCCGGACCCATCTCGTCGTACTCCTGCTTCGAGACCCACATGTTCTGGAACGTGCTGAGGGACGCGAGGATGGAGCCGCCGATCCAGACAGAGTATTTGCGCTCGGGCGGGGCGGCGATGCGGACCTTGTCAAATGTGTGAGAGGGAGCGGAAAAGAGGAAAAGAGACGGACCTTGACACCCGCAGGCGCAGCGGCAGTCATCTCCTTCTGCATACGGTCTGCGATGCCGGGGAACATCGTGGTGCCCCCGGAGAGGACGATGTTGCCGTAGAGCTCGCGCCGGATGTCGAGGTCGCATTTAAGGATGGAGTTGTAGCTGGGGGAGTGTTAGACGAAATAGAGAGACAGAGAAGACGTACGTCGTAGTATGGATACCGGCAGCCTCGAGCCCCAGCATCGAGGGCTGGAACAGCGCTTCTGGTGCGCGGAAGCTGGAGTGGAGAGTAAGCCAGGGTAAGGCGTCGAAAGCCATAGACGTACCGCTCGCTCCCAATGGTTATGACATTCCCATCGGGCAACTCGTAGCTCTTCTCCAAAACGGACGACTCCGCTGCCTTCTTGAGCTCCTCCTCGAAATCCAGCGCCACATAGCACAGCCGCTCCTTGATATCCCGCACCACCTCGTGCTCCGCCGTCGTCACGAACTTGTACCCGCGCTCGCCCAGATTCTTCACCAGCACCTTGGTGAGATCCCGCCCGGCAAGGTCCAGCCGCTGAATCGCATGGGGCATGGAAAAGCCCTCGTAGATGGGCACGACATGCGATACACCGTCTCCCGAGTCCATGACGATGCCCGTCGTACGCCCCGACGCATAGAGCGATAAGACGGCTTGGATTTGCACGAAGAACGCGGGGGCGTTGAACGTCTCGAACATGATCGTCGTCATCTTCTCCCGGTTGGCCTTGGGGTTGAGCGGGGCTTCGGTGAGGAGGACTGGGTGCTCGTCCGGGGCGACGCGCAGCTCGTTGAAGAAGGTGTGGTGCCAGATCTTCTCCATGTCGTCCCAGTTGGTGACTATCCCGTGCTCGATGGGGTATTTAAGGGAGAGGACTCCGCGCTTGGCTTGAGCTTCGTCGCTGCGGAGGGTCAGTCAAATTATAGGCAAAAAAGAGCAGAACACGCACCCGATGTACGAATCCTTGTTGCCGAATCCGACCATGACGCCCTGTTGGCGGGGACGTCCAACGATAGAGCTGGGAGGGGTAAGGACGGAGGACAAGAGTGGGCACAGGGAGACGCACGGAAAAACAGCTCGTGGGGCGTCGTCGCCTACTCGTCGTTAGAATTTGTTGCACAAGTGGGCTCGAAGCACATACCAGCGACTGTAAACCAAGTTAGAGAATGGTCGTATGCAAGGAAAAACTGCGACGTACATCCTGCTTTGCACATTCCCGACCCATTGTCGATTACAACTGCTGTGATATCGTCGTCCATTTTCGTTTGTTATTGAAGGTCGGATGGCTGAAGAGGCGATTGGTTGAGTGAAGCTGGCGTCCAAACCCGACACAGGCCAGCTTTTATCGGTCATTGGTCGGACTGCGAGTCGACTGCGACCTGCGGCGAGGAGTCAATGGTAATGGGACCACGACGGGCTGCGACGTCCGAGAGTACGCCCGTAGTTGCCGCAGCCTGCGCCGCTGAGTCTCCAAGGGTCATTGCGCTTGCTTGACAAGATTTCTGCGCAGCTGGTCGATGTCAAGAGTGTGACCGTGACTCGGCATCATGATTTGTTGATCGTCAGCGTGATTCCTTTGCCTAAAATCAAGATGGACCAATGAAGCAAGCTTATATGTAGACCAATCGGTGGATTTTACCACTCGTACTGAAGATATGATTTCACCACAACGTCATTTCCCGCAACTCATCCAGTGACAGCATCGTTTTGTCGTTCGGAAGCGTCCAGCACTAGTGGTCATGGATGCATTCCGCGAGATGTCAATGGCGAGATGTGTAAGAGTGCATTCCGAGCGACGAAGATACTGGAGGATGTCATCTGAGGGTGATGGCGGATAGCAAACTTTGTGAGAGGTACTCAGGATGGAGGTGAGTGAAGTCACTCTCGGCGTCGCAGGAGGCGAATGATACCGCAGATATCGATATGGATGAGGACACCGAAGATGGAGGCGACTCATTGATATTGTGCGCGCACAACGTCAATGACAGGTGAGAGTCCGGTGCCAGTACCGGGATGATACGACAGGCGTCTACGAGGACGCAGCCACGAAGCTTCCTGTCGCGCTGTGCCCAAGGGACACGGAGATTCTTCAGAATGATCGTTCCTATGTCCAAAGCCAGCTTTACTAGGGCAGGGAGGGACAGAAAGCGTAGTGTTGGAAGGCAACTCCGTGAAACAAAGATCCAACGATTCAAGAGTCTCAAAGCTACAACCCCGCTCTGCTATTTGAAAGAGGTCTTCCGTCCGTAGCCGGAGGATGGCTGTTTTCCATCGAGCAGTATTGCAGCCGAATACCGCAGTTAGGGAGCAACGCGCGGGGAGCTAGAATCGCGGGGTAGCTTGTTCATCCAATTGTAGTAGTCGAGGAGGATGTTGCGCCAAAGGAGTGCATTGGCGCGAGTGATATGCCGCCAGCGGCGACGCCGCTGAGAGCACAGAGAGACTTTAGATGATAAGGCACTTTGATTTCGACGATCTGGTTGAAGATTTCGTAGAGAACGTCGTCGGATAGGCGGCGCAAAGAAGAGACGACACTGCGATGCGATTGAGCAAAGCGGATTAGCTCGTTTCTCCTGGAGGAGAGTTGCCGCAATGTGCTCGTCAAGACGGAGATTCCTTTATCGACCGAAGCTATGGTGTCCTCTACGGATTCGATAACGCGGTTGATCGCAGAAATATGTGCGTCGGTTGGTGGAGAGTTGTTTCGAGCAATTCGGGGCATGGGCTGGGTGGCAAGGCGGGTGGAGTGGAGTGTGAGGACCTGAGAGCCATCAGCTCCGACATGAATTTAACCTAATGTGCTGAAGATGCGAACCGGCATGGTGGTTGCGGAGTGAGAGGGTCACAGTGGGTCACGGTGGATTTGCACGCGAATAATCACATCACATGCTCGTGACACTCAATTCTCGCTTCGATGTTCGACACATATCAATTCGTATGGAGTACAAGATGAGGAGCAACAGAATATTAGGCACTCTTACACGCCTCGAGTCCCGAAATCCGGACAGACTATCGACAAACGAGGCGGGCGCGCACGTTAGCGGTCCGAGTCGCCTCAGCCAAAGAGGAGATCCGTGAGATCGTCATTCTATCATGGTGAGCCCAATGTCTTTGATAAAAAAAGTCTCGCTAACCTTATGGATCGTGTCCAAGTTGGCCTTGAGCGTCTTGCCAACAATGGCATCGACCTGCATCCATCGACATCAAGACAGGAACTATCAACAGCAAGAAGGAGACGAACCCGAGCACGCGATACCGGGGCAGAGTGATACTTGACGTCGTGGCCGCCATGCTCGGTGCAGACGACTTCGTGACAGTGCTCGCCCTCCGAAGAGAGCTTCGCATGCATGTCAGACACGAGATCTTCGTGGCCGCGCTGCGCGTTGCCGACAATCCAGTCTTCCCATCTGTTTTCAATGCGCAGACTGTCGGTCGCGTGGAGGACGGCGCCGACGATCGCACGGTCCATTGGTCCAGAGTCTTTAGTCGGGTTCGCGAGCGGGATAAAGTCCCCTCTGGCCATCCCATTAGTATCGACGTGATCGGGCAAATGAGATTATCCTACAAGGTGGCCTGGGCCATGTCCGTGTAGAAGTTCACCGCTTCCTGCAAGAAAGAGAATCCGATTCAGAGACGGAAAGCCGCACAAGTTCATGAAAGCCCACCTTGTAACTTTTGATTTCCGGGACACAGCCAACGACATACTTCGTTGGCAAGTTAAATCAAGACACAACCAACAAGTGAAAATCGCACCAGTCGAATCTTCTGCGTTGGATCCAGGAACTTCTTGCGGATTGAGGCGGCGTTTATCGCTGTTGCGCAAGTCAGCACGACAGATAGAAGCGAGCTCATAAGATTTTGCTCACCAGTGGGGTGACTTGCAGGAATCTTGTCACCCATTTCGACGCCGTGCGGGGGCGAATCGGTGATAAGGAAGACGACCCTGTTAACGTTCTTGCGCCAAGATGAGCGGGCAGCCGCGTCGAGCGCGTCCAGCTGCGCTTCCGGTCCATCGCCACCTCCAGATGCGACAAGTTCGCCCAACTGGCGTTCCAACATGTTGACGTCGTCGGTGAATCCATTCGAGTCGTGAACAGTCCACGCATCACCTTGCTCCCGATGATCGCGAAACGCGATAACACGGAAGCGTGCGGTAGCGCCGGGTTTGAGGTTCTTCTTCACAGCAGTGACACGCGCCCGGGTGTAGTTGCGCGCAGAAGTGAGGTAGGGCTGCTGGCTTCCGGTTGCATCGTGAACGAATACAATATCCCTGAAGAGAAATCATCAGACCGCGCCAGAAAATGACAGAAAGACTTGCGTATCGATGGGGACTGCTTGGTTGACGTTCGGCATATTGACTGGACGGCCTGGCATGTTGGGCGTTGCGGTTGTTGCGGAGCATTGGTCGAGCGCTGACCGGTTTATATACCTGCTTCCTTGTCCGCAAGACTCGGGCAGCCCGCGGCACGGTGTGGGGCCGCCTGTTGTAAAATAGACGTGATGCTGGGTCTCAATCAGGAGTTAGACAGGATGTAGGCACTTGACTCAGTTAGTTGAGCTTCCAACGACGCATCCACCGGCACTAGGATAGTACCGGTCATATCAGATGCCCCAAAATGAGATCTTCTGCGAGCAAGCTGTCTGCCGCCGAGAGCTTCCTGGCCCTTCCACTGCAAATATTCCATATGTGCCTTCAGTTGAGGGCATTTGGAATGTTATTAGTGATACACTTACCCACCGCATGCCGAAAACCATTCAACAACGAAGGTCGAGGCGGAAGACATGGTGGCTCATGGTGGTCAAGGACACGTCGTGATTCTTAGGTCATCCGCGCAGTGTCACAGCACATGCAGCTGTGACATTGCTCCTCTTCGCCACTTTTCTTCTATTACCCTGATGGTCTTTATGAATGGACAGCAGTGGTTGATTGCGCACTTTAAGCTTGAACCACGTACGGCAACTATAATAAGGAGCGAAAAATACAGGGTTAAATATTTCCGCAAGTACTTACTTTTCCTTCGTGACATTTGCTGGAGCATGGAATGGTTATCGGTTACTTATTTTTAGAAATAACAGACATTTCAATAATGGCATCAAAAAATACAAACCTCTTTCGCGGTGTAAAATCATTGCGCGTTCCGCGTTTTTGAGTCATACGCGACGCGCAGCGTCACATCACATGGCCACGCCTGTGACACGCTTCTCTCCTGCCATCATGCACCTGGGTCAGTTCTCCGTATCGGTGCTTGTCAACGGCGCTCCTTTGTCCGAATATGGCCTCGACTACTCTCCCGATGGTCAGTCGGCCTCCTGCTGGATCCCGTCCGTGGACGGCCAAGTGCGTCCAAGTCCTCACAAAGGCTACAGCGATGGCTCTTTGACACAAAGTTCTTTGTCTTGCATAGGCCTTCTGCGTCGAATCCATCGACCACACACCCGCTCCGAACATTCTAGTCTACTCGAAAGTCGCGCTGGATGGACTCTCGTGCGGGGCCAAAAGACTGAAGCGCGCGGGCAACGTCGCGAAATCACAGCGCGACTCGATGTCGGCGTCTGAATATACCCGCCGGCCGCTGTTATTTGGGAAGCAGGCCGTTACAGGTGCGTAGCACCCAAGCCTTCTGCTCAGCGCTCAGTTTGTATGTTCAGACAACGATACCTACCTCGACGTGGCTGTCTCTCCTGACTATGGCTCCATTTCCGTTCTGTTCATGGAGGTGCTAGCCAACGGCCGACAGAGTGGCTTCAAGCTCCAGGAATTCAAGCCACAGCTGTTGCACGAGCGGTCGAAGAAGGGATTGGGACATTCTGTCCAGTATGTCGCAATTTTCTTCCATACCTTCTAGATGAATGACGACACAGACTCGGAGAGGAGTTCGGTAGTCACAGGAATAAACGGGGCCATTATATACCGTTGCGCGATGTGGCAACGTTTACGTTCAGATATAGGCCCGTCGGTGAGTGGTTTTCTTCTCCCTTGCACCGCTCGTTTTTCATGTCCACGGTAAATAGAGGTTCTCAGAGCGCAAGGAATCGCACCAAGGGCGGTTGGCGCTCCGACTCGGAAGAAGAACGATCCCGAAGATATTCTAGATCTCACTCTGGACGACTCGGACGACGAGGAACTGAAGGTTAAACGCGAACGGACTGAGCATGATGTATGTCGTCGTCTTTCTTTGAAACCTCGCATGTACACTCATAAATCGTCTGCAGGCCCTGCGCAACCGCGATTCCAACCGCGCGCCGTCGGATGTCAAGCCCAAGCTCAAAGTGAAGAAGGAGCGCGTAAACCGCCAGCGTAAGGGCGGAGGTGGAATCATCGACTTGACGTGAAACATGGTGCCATTGCGTGGTTGCGCTTGGTATCTTGTCTGGCGCAGCGCTTTCTTTGCGGCTTTTCTTCATATTTCGAGATAATATTACTGTAATCTCATACCTCCACTGGCTACAGCTTGCTCCGGCTGGTTCTCTCTGTCACGCGCCGTGGAACATCATCCATCAGCCATTTTGACAGCTGTCCTCGAGGCCTCCAACAGCTCTGCTCTGCACCCCACGGATTTCTGTCCGCCGACACACACCGGTAGCTAATGTCCACGTCTTACGACGGTATAGCTGCGACAGTCCATCCTCGGAATGCCGACCTTTCCCCAGTGACATGCATGCGATGCAGGTCCGTTTTCGTGCTTACTACGCTCTCTCTACGCTAAAATGAGCCTCGGATCCCGATGATAAGACAACTGAAAACGGTACGGCCTTCTCCGTGGTCTTGAATCGGGCTGAACGGTCTGCAGAAATGTAGTCGGAACCAGCCCCAGTGCAAACGATGCCAGCGCAAGGGACTCAGCTGCAAATATCCTGACCCACCAACGAGCTCGTCCACGAACCTCTCTTCCCCCCATACCTCATCTGGCAGAAAGCGCACAAGAAGGGCGTGTACGCTTTGCAGGTACGTGATGTAATGTTTTTGGTCAATCAGCGCTCAGCACTGTTACTGAACCGTAAGATCTCTCAAAGTCGTACGTCAGACAATGCCCGCAGCTACCTGTGACTCATCAATCCCCAGAAATGTAACCAGCAACGGCCAATTTGCGGCTCCTGCGCTTTCAAAGGTCTGGAGAAGTGCGACTATGGTGACGCCGTTCAGTCAAATTTCCGCGCCGTGGATGCACGGTCGTCCTTTATGTATGACTCCCTGCCCTCGGATTCAGGCGGCCCGTCTGGTGCTTCCCTGAGGTTCAACCCGTCTGGTGCTCCCATGAGGTTCAACCGCCTGAAGAGGCCAAGCTCAGGCTCGCAATCATCATTTGGCGGTTTGAGCTCCGGAGGCGCCAGCGAAGCATCGGACGCGAATCCCGAGTTTTCAAACTGGCATAGCGAGGAGAAGGGCGGCAAAAACAAAGCCGAGGAAGAACTTCGCATTCTAAAAGAACTCAAACTGGTGTGTCGTCATTAGCGGCTGTACTCGTGGAATGTGCTCATAAGCTCCATGAAGGATTTAACCGGACGCATCTGGAAACTTGATACATACCCATGTGATACCGGAGGCGCAGCGGATATATACCAGGGCTCATTGGGCACTAATTTAGTACGCTCTCTGCTCTCCTCCGCTACCCCATGCTCAAACAGACACCAGGTTGCCATCAAAATATTTCGTCGTTTTCATGCAGAGCCCGAGGAATCCGGGCAGAAGGCCAAGGTATGAATGAGATCCTCATCTTCCTAGAACTGGAAGTCATAATGATTAGATGCTGTACGAAACAGTCAGAACGTGGAAGGAGCTGAAACATCCGAATGTGCTAATATGCCTGGGGATAGCTCGCGACTTGGGTCTGTCTCCGGGGCTGATTTCGCCTTTCTGTCCCGGCGCTTCAATACTGAGGTTTCTCGCCAAACGTCGACCACCATATGAAGACAAACTTAAAATGGTTATGTCCCTCCTGTCATGATAAACTCTCAAAGCTCATTCAGATTTGACCACAGCTTAGCGGAATAGCTGACGGTCTCCGGTATCTACACGATCGAGGAATTATCCACGGAAATTTATGCACGGTATGTGTACTTGAACATCACCTTATTCAACTTTTGAGCTATTACTCAGAAAAAAATCCTCATGAATGAACACAATGAACCAGTACTTTCAGGCTACGGAATGTTTGCAATTTTGGGATCCTCTTCCGCGACAACTTCAATGTTCTCCATTCCAATCCGCTACTCACCACCCGAGTATTTCTCCGATGAAATTGAGGCAAGTTCGGTCCGAACGACCGGTGGAGATGTATATGCGATGGCGATGGTCATGCTCGAGGTAAGCACTACACTCGGTCGGTACATCTCATGGAAGAATATAGATTTTGACCGGACTTCCACCCTTTCATCATCTCGCCTCTGAACATGCTGTCTTCAAGGCTATCATTAAAGGGGGCGAGCCCATTCGAGAAGGCGTGAATCAAACAATGATTACGACGGCGGTCTGGACCCTTCTGAGCTCGATGTGGAGTCACTCGCCCGATTCGCGGCCCGTAATGTCGAAGGTCGTTGAATCCTTACTGGACATGTGAGTACTGTATTCCCCCCCACGAAACCCGGGTCATTTACATTCTGGAACTAGAAGGGGAAATTCATCGACCACGCAGCAAGAAGCACTGAGCGCAGCTAGAGAAGCAGCGTCCAAGCAACCGGATGATGTGAGTAGACGCCTTGAATTCTCATTGGCCCAACGACATCTCATAATCTCGTAAATTAGGGAATGGGTCATTCCAGCGGCGAGGAAACAACATTTGGTGTCCGTTTCAAACTACTCGAAGAAGATCCTCACATACTCAGGCCAATTTCTCTCAGGAGGTGCGCGACCTGACCGGCCGTATAACTCAAGACGACCCGTATCCTTTCGCCGGTGGCGGTAATGCAAATGTTTATCGCGGAAAGCTGGCTCGGGCAAATGGTAGTAAAATTCGGGTAAGTGCAATCTATAAATCGAGCTCCCTTCGTTGATATTCTCCTTCAGGTGGCCATTAAGATGATTCGTATCTCGGATGACGGGTCCGGGCAGCCAGACGAGATCATTCGGGTGAATGATCTTTTCCTGCTCTGACTCGTTCACTGACAACCTTTCGCAGCGAATGAAGCGGGAAGTCGAAGTGTGGTCTCATTTGAAACACAAGAACATTCTTCCGTTCATTGGTGTCTGCGAGGATCTTCCGGGCGCGCCCTGGCCGGTTCTCATATCGCCGTACTACAAGTCAGGGAATGTCGGGACCTATATCAAAAAGCACCCTGACGCAGACCGTCAGGCGTTGGTGAGATTGACCTCCATGACCTCTAAATCATGGTGAACTACTTGTATAGGTCCTCGGCGTCACATGCGGATTGCAATTCCTTCATGAGAATAACGTCGTACACGGAGATCTCAAAGTGGTGTGTAATATCATCCAATTCTGTCCCGACCTGAAGGCGTTTTAGCAAAACATCCTCGTAAATAAACATGGCATGCCATGTATCTGCGACTTTGGTATCTCGAAGATTGTCAGCCGCCGCGGATTCACCACTTCCAATGTCGGAACCGCGCCGTACATGGCACCGGAATTATTCTTCCTCGTTGATGGTTCGGCATGGGCAGATGCTCCTCATACGACGGCTAGCTCAGACATTTATTCCTTCGCACTGCTTGTCCTCGAGGTACGTCCGTCCGCAGCCAGGCAAGAGATACGTGCCCAACACAATCAGATATTGACCGGGGAGCCACCGAAACGACGCCCAAGCAGACCGATCCTCACGTTGAAGGTCGTCGCTGAGCTGCGTCCTAGGAGGGAGGACTACGACGAGAAGCTCGTGGCGGACTCGACATGGGAGATTCTGAGACCATCACTGCGTTCCGACCCCCCCTAGACTCACTGAGTCTACCTTTGTGTAGGTTGTGTGTAGTACCCAAACACACCTACACAGGCCCTGTTTATGGTCCTAAACAGAGATTGCGTGTAGGCCTGTGTAGCCTCTGTAGAGGTGAGTTCGGGGCGGCTAGACAGACTGAGGCTAGCCAAGTTTAGATCAGTGTAGGTGAGTTTGAGTCAGTCTAGGTGTCTAGCCAGAGCAGAGCAGACCTAGCTTCATCCTTCCTCTTCAAAATCATCGTCGGAGGTCGAAAGTTGAAACGTCAACGCCGGCGTTCTATTCAAGCGCGAGTTGTATGACAGCTATCACTCTTGCTCGTCAGTCCGAGTGGTCCCTTTGCCGCTCGTTGCAACAACATATTCTGCAGTAACAAGAACATATTCTGCAGTAACAAGCAGATTGCAGATCTGTCTAGGAGTTATACAGACCTAGACTGACCCGAACAGAGCTAGTCTCAGCTAGACAGACATAGCAAGATGTAGACAGACATGAACAGACCTAGACAGACCGTGTCTAGCGACCTAGGCTCAGACCTATGTGTAGGTCATATAGACTCAGCTCAGTCTAGAGGGGGTCGGAACGCAGTGCATGCTGGGAATTCGAGCCAACTGGTCGTCCGGGCATCGCAGACCTCCATGGAGCTCTGAAGGCATTTGGATAATGGGAAAGACAGATTGTTCAGTCCGCTCATCCGTTGGAACAACGGCCTGCTTCTCTTTACTCTCATCATGTACATCCTCTGTGTAATTTCAATCCATTTCTCATTGTTCTCCGCATCAACACTGACTTCTTGGACGAAGTATCAATGAGAAACGACCATGCCCTCTTCAAAGAAACCGATGATATGTGGCTTCTCGGCGATCTCAGGCAGGAAAATGTTGCGTCTGACTCCTAATACTGTACACAATCTCATACTTCCTACAATTACCGTACATTCACATCCTATCCCCCCCTTATACATCATCTCATTGCACACTCGGACGCTTGAACCGCACATCGCACCGCACATAATTATGGTACACCTCGTCGCTCGTGAGCAGGGTGTCCTCGCCGTCCTTGTTCGCGGGATCGAGGAAGGCTGCTAGCGGCTGGTTGCATGCGTTAGCGATGGAATAATACAAGGGAAGGCAAGATGCGGCGAACGTACGTCGTGGAACTCGAGGAACGCTGCGCCTGGGAAGGGGTTGGTTAGTTAGTTTCGTCAGGCAGTGAGAAACGAAGCAGAATAAGCATGAGACAACGCACTTCCAGCTGAATATGAATCCCCCTTGCCGCGCTCGCCTGAGCCCCCGTGGATCTTCTTGCGTGCGCCTTTGGAGCCATCCGTCCATGCGAACGAGTAGAACATCACACCAGCCTCTGTAGTTCGTTGAGCGAGGACGCAGAAAGAAAGAAAGAAACAACGCACGATTCGAATCAAAGACGACCTTCAGCCCCGACTTTGCGGAGCTCAGCTCTACCACCGGCGGCAGTCTTCCGTCCCCGCCCCCGCTCAACAAACCACCAAGTAGATCCACCTCCCCGCTCTCCAGCGCACTCGCCGGTAACCGTGTTGGTACCGTCTCGTAACCCTTCTGTGCGAGTTTGTAGTAGTCGTCGTACCCCATAGGCGGGTACCCTTCCCCGATGGGCGTCGCGTTGTGCTCGTGGGCGGTGCCAGGCGAGGGGAGGAACCCGATGGAGAGACTGTCCGAGTCGCGGTTGGCGATGTGAGTGGATTTGATTGTGAGATTGTGCGTCTTGACGGTGAGTGCGTCGTCGCCCGTCTGGTTGTCCTTTTGCGAGGCATCGAGGTTGAAGCCCCAGTGCTAATCCCTCACCGTCAGCGGATAAGCAAAAGAAAATACACAAGGACGCACCTGAGTCAAGTTCACGGGCGTTACTACCTTTGCCGTCGCGCCGTCAGCGAGCTTGAGTTTGGCACGATACACCAGGACCACGCTACCCAGATCGTACTCGGATGTCTGGGAATCCGCCTCTGCAGGTGCGACGAGCGCAATGAGCGCCTCTGTAACGAGCGTCCCAGGGTATCCCTGGTCCCCATCGGGCGAAACGAGTCGGAAAAACGCGTACGAGCCTGCTTCTGCGGGGAGGTGGGCGAGTTCTTTCGGTGTGAAGAGCGTCGGCGGATCTGCAGCGCTGAGAGGAGTCCATTCGACGGCGTCGAATCCAGTGGGACCGCCGTGTAGCGATACACGCGTGCCCTCTGCAAAAATTTGGGACTACCGAGTCTGAAGGAGGAAGGGAACACACCATTGAGAATCGCAGTCATCTCCCCACTCACGCCCTTTCTCACAAACTTGTGCGTTCCCACCTCGACGCGGTTGGAGTACCGCCCCACGACCGAGTTGGTGTACTTTTGGAACGCATGGTCTGTAGGCAATTCGGGGCCGATTACGATATCGTGTGTCTATAACGACTGTTGAAGGGTTGTAGGAGACGTAGGGAAGGCATACACGACCGTCGGCCTGTACGATAAAGCGGTGGATGGTCAATCCATGTGGGAGGACCTGGATGAAGGGTTTTTGAGTCGTACGAAGGCGAAAAGCCAGATGAAAGCACCTCGAGGGCCAGCGCAGGAGCAAGGGAGGGTAGAGTGAGCAGAACTGGGGTGTATTCTGAGGTCGACATGGCGGTTGGTGGTCAAGAGGCACTTGGCAAAACGCACTAGCGATGGCGACCCCGGCCCGATGCGGTCATGGGTTTCCGAGATTGATCCGGGTGATATATTGCCCGTGACAGGCAACAAACGGATCACACATCGCGTCATAGCCACATTTCTGCTTCATCCCCTCACTCCACCCAGTAATGCCCTACTCTTCAGGTTAATATTGTGTTCTTGCCTCTGGCAAATCGCTGACAATGCTGGCCTCAGGCGACACGTCGAAAGGCGCAAACCTCTTCAAGACGCGCTGCGCTCAATGCCACACCGTTCGTGAATCGTGGACAACGTCTCCGAGCTTCCTGACCGTTTCGTTCAGCTTGGCGCAGGCGAAGGCCACAAAGTAGGGCCTAATCTACACGGGTACGTCGCGTCGTCGCTGGCTCACTCACTGGCGTTACCCTCGTAATCGCAGACTCTTCGGCCGCAAGACCGGTCAAGCCAAGGACTTCTCTTACACCTCTGCGAACGTTAACAAGGGCATTACCTGGGACGAGCAGACCCTCTTTGAGTACCTAGAGAATCCGAAAAAGGTGCGTACCAGTGCCCTTGCGTCTGCTGATCATGACCGCCGAGTCCACAGTACATCCCCGGGACGAAGATGGCGTTTGCGGGGTTGAAGAAGGAGAAGGATAGGAACGATCTCATAACGCATTTGAAGGACGCGGTGCGTTTCTTTCTCTTCTGTCGATTTCCTCCTGCGCGTCTTGCTCATGCATCTGCAGACGAAGTAGCGCTTGAATGCGGTATACCCTCGTGTGTACTCTGTCGTATATCATTCGTCCTGCTATCCCTCCGTGCCCTCTCAAGATATCTCGCTCCGAAAGCCTCGGACGGTAGGATTTCCGTAGTATCCGTACTTTGGCTTCCGCCAAAGCTCTGCGATGCTCGGACAACTAGTCAGGTCGAACCCCCAGAATGGTGCCAGCATCGCCATGTCGTCTGACATACGACGAACTTCCTCGTAGTCCTCCCGATGTTCCTCGTCACTTGCTCTGTCGGTAGCTTCCCGGTCAATGTCTGAGTGTTTTTTTGGCGCGTATGTATCATTTCTCTTGACTGCGGACGCACCTCGAGGCCTTGCGATTCAATAACGCGGGTGAAGGAGCATCGGACGTTGCGGGAGTCTTATGGGGTTTCGTATCCCTGGCATATGCAACTGCACCATAACGGCGTCTTCAAGCCCACGCGCAGGAGTTAGTCGTCGGTGCGTTTCTTCTTTCGTTTCTTTGGTGGATATATAGATGTGCTGATTTGACGCAGTTGTCACTGGCACTGTTCGCACTCTAGGGGGGAATGAATATGAATACCGGATATACGCACAGAATTGCGTCCTCAGGCCCTTCCTTCCTCTCCCCACTCACCCTTGCTTCCACGTCCGACATCGCGGGCACCAACACGTACTTCGAGATCCCGTTCATCCGCTATGGCTTGCCGTCGCGATGAGCGCCAGTTTGTTCATTGGCGCAGACAACGGGGAGCGCGATTGGTGTGACGGCGACGGCGAATACGAATGCTCGACGAAGAATAGGGCGTCGCTGGTACGCATTCATATTCCATTCTGGAAATTCATCTTCAATCGGGGTCCAATTCACAACCCCCAGACAGATCCTATTGCGGTGCTGAGGATCACACCTGCGCTGAAATAACAATGAGCAAGGCCTTCACGAGTCTTTGTCCACTACCTTGGTCGGTATGTTATTCGTCCTTTGGTAACCCCACTTTGCCATCCCACCGTCTTCCATCCTCAATCCTACCGGTGACGAGACACCATGCGGAAGATGTATGAGTATGAGGGTCGCGTTTCCGGCTGCTCAGTGACCGAGTACGTTTTCATCGCGCTCATTGCTAGTATAAATAAACAGCAGCTAATCCAGTCTATTTCAGTTCCAAGTTGCAAGTATAGCGTATAGCCAACCCGGTCTTTGCGATATCCGAATACCTCCACAACACGGATGTCACCCGGGCTGCAGAAGATTAACCCTGATTCCACGACCAGTCGAGTACCCTCCTCCGCGCCTGGACACACTATTCTTGGTTGGTCAGGTATATACCATAAATTCGGACCGCAATGCCTACGATACGACGGCCAAACATCCTCCGACCTCCGTGCCTGGACCTATTCTTGTATGTACCGAAAATCCGGACCCGCCACAACGCTTATTCCACGCAAGACAAATACTCTCTTCCGCATGGACTCACTATTCCTGGGTTGGTCGGGTATGTACCACACATTCAGACCCGCAACAGCTGCTGACCGCTTCACGATGAATTGCATGTCAAGCCCAGTGACCTTGCAGCACCCGATAGGACATCACTCACGAAAATACAAGGCACAATAATAGCTTTTGTTATTCCTAGAAAATCTTCTCATCGTCGGCTCTTTTCTGTCATTCGGACATGTCAGGTCTGTGATCCATGCCACTGGCCGTCGGTCCCGAACCACGGTGGAGTCGCGCACGCGAACTGTTAGTGAAAAGCTAGCCTGGACTGTACAACTCTTGTCGACAGCAATTATCGAGATCATCGGCAAACAGAACCGCTTATAAGCAGAATCCAGTGCGTTGGGTTCAATTCCGCAATGCAGGACGTCTAAAAACAAAACAGGTAGCATAATTTTAGTACGGCGGCTAAAGTCTTGACACTCCTTTACAAGGACTAGTCAGTCGCATGGACGTGGTCGCCGTTGTCCGGCCAACTCTGCGAATACCCGAGGCTGACCATTGGACGCCGCAGCGCGAGCTCGCCAGACCCGCCCGGATTCTCAGCAACGCCCCGACTTTGGGGGACCTTTGGCGTCCCTCATTGGTTCAAATGTCAGAATCCCACGAAGTACAAAAGGCTTAACGCGCATACTTGAACAGAATGTTGATATGACCCGGTGCAAAGGTCTCTTCCCAAGATAATAGAATACATCCTCCACGACTCGACTGTCGGGTACGGTAACGGCTGCTCGGTGTCGGTACGGATTGTACTCCTTCCGCCACCGGGTTGTGAGAGTTGGGACTAGTCTGCAATGTATAAAATCGCCCTGTGGAATCAGCGGTGGGCAGCAGACAACCGCGTCTCTCCTCTGTTCCGCCATGTTCTCGAAACATCTCTCGCTCCTCTTCGTCTCCCTTGCAACGATTCGCTCTGCTTATGGTCGGGCTTGCTCTGCTCCCCCGTCCTTATTTTGTTCGCTTACGATCCAATAGGGACTCCGATGAAAAGAGCTACCTGCGCAGGCGGACAGACTGTGGCCAACGCGGCTTGTTGCGCCTGGTTCCCGGTATTCTTGACGTCTCGAGCTCCTCTCGCGCTGACCTTATCATCTTTCATAGGTGTTGGAAGATATTCTTCCCAACATGTTCGACAACGAGTGCGGTGATGATGTGGGTCTGTTTCAATTCGAGAAAGGTCTTCTTGCTGAGCTCTCGGTCTGCCAGGCCCACGGCGCTTTGCGTTTGAGTTTCCACGACGCGATTGGTTTCTCCCCCTCGAAAGGTGGAGGAGGCGCGGACGGGTCCATCATTGTCTTCAACGACACCGAACTCACGTACCCCGCAAACTCGGGTCTCGATGACCCCGTGAGCCTCGAACTTGAGAACTTCAACATTGCACCACTGAACTGATTGTTACAGATCAACACGGAGCTTCCGTTCATCAAGGCACACAATGTCTCACCGGGAGACTTGTAAGGCGATTTTCTTTCTTGTACTTCCAATTATTCAAGTGGTTTGTCTTCAGTATCCAGTTCGCTGCAGGTAAGTTGCCGAGATTATCCCCCATTTTCAATTATGACTTATTTCCAACCAATTAGCCGTGTCTCTCAGCTTGTGTCCTGGTGCCCCGAAGGTTGCATTCATGATGGGACGCCCCATGCCGGTCGCTCCAGCTCCGGGGCCCGACGGTCTCGTCCCTGAACCGTTTGGTAAACTTGCTCGTTCAACTTCTTGGATGGAATTAGAATTGATGTGCTGCATCCAGACAACATCGACGTTATCCTTGCTCGGATGGCCGATGCCGGTGGTTTTACAGCCACCGATGTTGTCGCTCTTCTGGCTAGCCACTCCATTGCTGGAGCGGATACGGTCGATCCAACGGTGCGTAAACTTCAACTTTCTAACCCGTGATTCTCAGAACTTGAACTGAACGGCCCTCGTAGATACCAGGCACTCCATTCGACTCGACGCCGAGTCTCTTTGATACTCAGATATTTATCGAAGTTCAGCTGAGAGGCACAATGTTCCCCGGGTGAGTTCCTTGACCGTAAGCGCAATACGCGGCTTAACTTGGGAATTAAACATACAGTCGCGAGCCTGGCCAAGGCGAAGTCATGTCTGCCCTGGCGGGTGAGCTGCGGCTCCAGTCGGATCACTTGGTCAGCATCCGTCCCTTCAGTATAACTCTGCCCGCTGACTTCTAATCAGATGGCCCGGGACTCGGCAACCAATTGTGCCTGGCAGTCCTTCGCTGGTTTGACTAGATATCATTTTACTCGATCTCCTTTGACCCCCCCTCGATAGGCAATCTCGCCAAAACACAATCCGCGTTTACAACGGCTTTCAACAAGATGGCCATCATCGGGCACAATCCGGCGAATCTCATCGACTGTTCCGATGTCATTCCCGCCGCGCCGCCTCTTCCTGCGAACGCTGGCCCACATCTTCCCGCTGGTCAGACCATGAATGATATAGAGCAGGCTGTGCGTTTTTCGGTGTCCTGGATTGGCCTGCTTGTTGACCAGATAATCCACCACTGCCAGTGCGCTACAGCTCCGTTCCCAACTTTCACTGCACAGCCAGGTCCCGCAACGAGCGTACCTGCGATGTACGTTCTGTTCTTTCTTCTTCGCGGGCGCAACTTGAACACATCTCTTTTAGTCCGCAGGTTTGATTTATGCATGCTTTCAAGTTTTTGTTCCTCATATCGGTCTTTCGTATACCGCTCAACTTATCGCGAGCCTCCCAATTTCAACTACGTACAACGTGCTTCCATGTGTCAGAATTGTGAAATTTACAGGCTTGAGAGGCGTTTAGCACCGCATGATCAAATAAGGCGCGCAACAATCATTCTATCATACGGTCGACGCAGTCCAGAGAAGGTACGTATACGCAAACAATCCAATGCCCAGAAGGTACGCAGCGATTATCGCTACGAATCGTCCTCTGGATCAGACAAACACGAAAATTGGAAGAAACGAGAAACATACAGATCTTATGCCTCGGCAAACTGCGCAATTCCCCAGCTAGGTCGGGCACGCCCATGGTGTTGCAGAAGATGTGTGCTGTGAGCGGCGGAACAAGCGATCCGGTTCGGAGGAAGAGGAACGAAGCGTGGGCGCCGAAGAGGGTTGTATATGCCGTTTGGAAGACTGGATGCGGAGGATGGAAGAATCGTTAGCGGAGGAGTAAAAGAAGAGGGGAACAAGGAGGGCAAGGGCGTACGAGCTGTGATGACTGCGCGTTTCAAACCGAAGCGTTTGTAGACGTCGATGCCGTGGTGGACATGAGCTCGAAAGTTGATCATTACACGGAGAAGAGGAGGGATGAAGCGACGTACCGAGACCGAAGGCGAGCGGTGCGAACGCAATCATCTTCCAAGTCGCCGCGCCACTCATGCTGTAGACTGCGAGTACGCACGAGCGGAAGACAATTTCCTCTGTTAGTGGCGCCTGATGGAAGGGTTGAGCTCAAGGTTGCACAGAAAAGGAGGGAAATTCACCCAAACGTAGTTTCTGAACCATGTCCACGAGAACAAACCGTGAAACATGGGTTGTCGGTGTCGCTCGTCAGCGGGAAGAACGACCTTCTGCAAACTTGACGCGAATAACGGTCCGAGGAACAGTAGTGGGGTTTGCATAGAGGAGTATATGCTCGAGGGGAATGTGATTCCCAGCACTTTTAACGTTCCAGGCAACGTTGCGGCACTCCACTACGAAAAACAGTCTCCTCAGCCTCAGAGAGATTCTCAAAGGACGATAAGACATACAAAGTGACCAGACGGAGCGACAAGATAGTGAACCGCAGCACAGCTCGCCAGGGAGGCGATTCCAACCGCGACCAGCCGCGCACGAATGACGGGCGGTTCGTCGCGATTTCCTGGGCGGAGTTTTGCGACGATGTAGATGGAGCCGACGTAAGAGGAGGAGAATGAGAGGGCTAGCATGTGTGCAGAGAGGAGAGATAGAGCCATGGCTGCGCGGGGGAGCGGTGCGCGTTGGTTGAGTGAAGAGAGCCTGTCAGCTGGTCACGCCTTGATCTGTGACCGATGAATGATGGATGATGGATGATCCGAGGCTCCCTGACCATTCTCGCCCTGCTCAGCCTGGCAGCGACCCCAGGGGCTAGGCCCATTATCCCCGGTGTATCTCGGTGGAACGTCGGTGAAGCCCTCAGGAATACGGCCGGTATACTTATATCCTCGCAGCTGCCAGTAGAGCTGGGACGTTTTCGGTTTCCTGCAGTGCGCACTAGATCTGCTTCTGGATCTCATTCGCCTCAATTCTGCTTCGCCAGACGGTGTCAACCTGAAGACTCAATTGTGCGTCCTCCGGGACTCAACGGCTCGCACTCCTGCAAGGACTTCTCTTACACCGCTGCGAATGTCAACAAGGTCATTACCTGGGACGAGCAGACGCTCTTTGAGTACCTAGAGAATCCGAAAAAGGTAGCGTACCCGCCGCTGGCATCCCACTTGCGTATGCTGACCGCCGAGTTTGCAGTACATCCCCGGGACGAAGTTGGCGTTTGCGGGGTTGAAGAAGGAAAAGGATAGGAACGACCTCATAACGCATTTGAAGGACGCGGTACGTCTTTTCCGTTGTCGATTGCCTCTCCCTGCGCGTCTTGCTCATGCATCTGCAGACGAAGTAGCGCCCGAATACGGTATACCCACGATACCTTCCTGTGTGCTCTGTCATTTATCATTCGTTCTGCTATGCCTCGTGCCCTCTCAAGATATCTCCCCCCGAAAGCATACACCTTACTCTGTACTTTCGGCTAAGAAGCCCTCCATCGAAGGTCTGCGTTGCTCGTTGGGTCTAATCCCCAGCATGCCCATGTCGAGTCCGTCACGAACTTCTCGTCGTAGTCCTCCCTACTGGAACAATCTTCACCGTGACGATCGGTCTATCGGTGGCTCGGATTGTGTTGGCCGCGTATGTACGTCCTTTCGACTGCGGACGCACCTCGAGGACTAACGTTCCGAATCCAATAACGCGGGTGGGCGAGCGTTTGCGCTTTGCGTGGTTTTCATGCGGCTTTGGAGTGTATGTGTACCTCACCAACTGGAGCATGCCTAGCGCGGCGTATGTCCCTGGCGAATGCAACATCACGAAGTTCTTCAGGTCCCCGCGCAGGAGTTGGTCGTCGGTGCGTTCTTTCTTCTTTCGCTTTCTTGGTGGATATATAGAGGTGCTGATTCGCCGACGACTTTGACGCAGTTATCACTGGCACTGTTTGCGGTCTCTGAGCGGGTATACCGGGTATACGCATACGCACAAGATTGATATTGTCCGGGGACTTGCGTGTGTCCTCTTCCTTCCTTCCTCTCCCGTCTCACCCTTTCTCCCGCGTCCGCGTCCGACATCGCGGGCAACGGCACCAACTATGCCAACGCGTACTTCGAGATCCCGTCCGTCCATTCGTCCATTGGCGCAGGGTGTTACCGGCGATGACGACTACGGATACGAATGGTTGGAACAGGGCGGGGTGTACGGCGCTGGCATCCTTGGTGTCGAGTCTCGCGCCTGCTCTGCCATAACAATAAGCCGGGCCTCGACGAGTCTTTGTTCACTACCCACCTCCCCCATCCCGCTGTCTTCCATCCTCAGTCCTGCCGGTGGCGCGACACCATGAGCATGTAGGATCGTGTTTCCGGCTGCTCAGTTACCGAGTACATTTTCATCGCTCGTTCTAAATAAAACAGCCGCTAAGCTAATCCCCCTCCATTTCAGTTCCAAGTGCAAGTATAGCGTATAGCCAATCCGGTCTTTGCGATATCCGAATACCTGCAACAACATGGATGTCAGAGCCGGGCCCGGGCTGCAGAAGACTAACCCGATTCCACGACCAGTCAAATACCCTCCTCCGCGCCTGGCCCTATTCTTGGTTGGTCGGGTATGTAAAACCCGGAGCCGCGACAACGCCTATTCCACGAAAGACAAATACTCTGCGTCGTGTATGGACACACTATTCTTAGTTGGTCGGGTAAGTACCAGGAATTCGGACCCGCAACAACTGCTGACTGCTTCATAATGAATTGCATGTGAAGCCCGTTGACCTCGCAGCACCCGTTTACACGATATGACATCACTCACAAAGATACGAGGCACAATAATAGCTTTTGTGCAAGTATTCCTCTCATCGTCGGCTCTTTTCTGTCACTCGGACATGTCAGGTCTGTGATCCATGCCACTGCCGTCGGTCCCGAACCACGGTGGAGTCGCACACGCGAACTGTTAGTGAAAAGCTAGCCTGGACTGTACAACTCTTGTCGACAGCAATTATCGAAATCATCGGCAAACAGAACCGCTTATAAGCAGAATCCAGTGCGTTGGGTTCGATTCCGCAATGCAGGACGTCTAAAAACAAAACAGGTAGCATAATTTTAGTACGGCGGCTAAAGTCTTGACACTCCTTTACAAGGACTAGTCAGTCGCATGGACGTGGTCGCCGTTGTCCGGCCAACTCTGCGAATACCCGAGGCTGACCATTGGACACCGAGTGCGTGAGTTTGTCAGACCCGCCTGGATTCTCAGCAACGCCCCGGCTTTGGGGGACTCTTGGCATCCCTCATTGGTTCAAATATCAGACTCTCACAAAAGTTCAACGCGCATACTGCGACAGAATGCTGATAAGTATGGAAGTCCGGACACTCAAGCTCGTCTGATGATCATGTTTCTACTATATTTGGCAGGAGGACCGATGACACCGCTGATGCCAAGCCGCGCGATGATGGTAACCAGATGTCGTGACCTGTGACACTTGTGAGCTGCGTCAAGCGGCGTCGCGTTCCATGGTAGGCTTATTTGCCCACTCAGGATGTGTTATATGACCCAGTATAGTCTACGTCACGCAGCTCGAAGCGACCTCAGACTGGGCGGCATCTCCTACAAGCCATCAAGCTGTATGCGGAGGTTCCACCGTGCAAGTATCCGAAAAATCTCATAGACAGCCTCATGGTCTGGCTGAATATTCGCGACCCCCGAAAAACTGGATTTAGAGCATCTGGAGGATATACTGGCTAGAATGGAGGACCCCAATGGCTGGATCATGCGGGCAGATTTCCAGGACTGGATCACTGCTGCGCCAGCAGCTCCTCATGCTGACACCGAGCCTCTGCCTGCTCCCTCTGCCCATCCTGTGCTCCCTGTGACCACACCTCTTGAGCGTCAACTCCATGAGGCAATGACAAAGGCTGCGGGGCGAGCTCACTAGACTTTCGACTTCTTAACTTACTGCAGTGTGTAACAAGGGGGTGTCAAGTTTCAACTTTGTATTTTCGGACACAGGGTCGAAAAGTTTTTTTTCCGACCTCCGGGACCCCCCCCTCCCCCTGTACCTGCCTTATCGGGTAGTGATTTCCCACGATAAGATAAGATAAGATCACGTGAGGCTTCGATCCTCATGTAGCGCATATATAAAAATTGTCAGAATAATATTTTAGATTGCAGGCTATGTATGAAGAGCATTTTTGAACACTCTGGGCTAACTCTGGGTATTTTTCTGCACTTGCCGGCCTATCCACACTTTCTTTGGCTGTGTGACAATGATCTGTGACCCAGATCATCACCCACAAAAGATGTGTCAATTCTTGGTTGATTCTCAGCTATGAACCAAAATCAGCCTACATTTGGGTCAAATCTTAAGTCAAGTCATTTATTTAGTAGATTCTGACTCCTAAATGGTCAAACTCTTGCAAACACATGCCTGCCTTACACCCGCCGCCCGCCAAACACATCAGCAGAGGTATGAAACCCTCTCAGAGGGTGTTTTGGACATTCTTAGGTCTATTTGAGTCTTCGTTGCCATATGTACAAAAAGTTTTTTTGGACCCTCGGACCCCCCCCCTCCCCCCCCCCTCCCCCATGTACAGCGATCCTTATCTGACACCCCCTTGGTGTGTAAGCAACGAAATTTGACATGTTCCCAATTTAGCATATAACTGTGGCCATAACATTGAAATTCCCCGATGGCTTCGGCGGATTCTTTTGCACAGAGGTATATATTGGCAGCCAGTATACAGTGAGGTAGTCATTAGAATCCGACCCGACGCTGAGGTGTTGTCGGTAAATTCATAAAATTCATGCACACCTTCCCAAATCGAACATCAGAGTGCCTGGGTGATTTATTGCAACACCAAAGACCAAAATACATTCATAGAGCATAACCAACATAGTATATATCATAGGGCATAGAGTGTTGCATAAAGATTATCCTCATTTGAACTATTTCAGAGGGTCAAATTTCGGAACTTGGAACCATGCACAGAATTTATTGCACTCGTGCTGGGCAGGGAATGATCTGAACGCTGCAGGAACGTTCCCATCCCCGAACAGGTCAGTTCCATTGGCAAGATCCCTGCTGAGATGTAAGTTGGGATGCGGATTCAGGAGATACTCACGGGTTCGTTATTATTTGGGGGTCCATGAGTAGTGCTGTCCAGATACGCATACGATACGCCATTTAGCGTATCGTATTTTATCGATATCATATCGTCCTCCAGGGCGGTGTATCGTATCTGTATCGGAGCGATCGTGCCGTATCGTCGCCCTCAAATAAGGGTCCCATGGAGTCCAGCATGAGTGCAAGTTCTCTGTGAGTATTCAAAACATCCTTTTGAGGTGGTCTGACCCCACCAGAATGCACTCGGGGCCCAAACGAGGGCTTTGATGCTCATCAACGCCGATATCTTTTGTATCGCAACGATACGATACGATATTTGCGTCTCGAGCGCGTATCGTATCCGTATCTCGAGCGATATATCGAAAATATATCAAGCGTATCGTATCTTTGGACAGCACTATCCATGAGCAGTTCAACAGTGCCTGTTGATAAGTTAGGTCCAGAATGTTTGAGTGGAAACGAGGTATAAGAAGGGTAATATACATGTGCGTGAGTGGGTGCGCGCGTAAGCTTTCGTGAGTTGGGCTGCCATCATCGTGAGGTTGATGGCAACTTTCGTGAGGTTGGTTCCATCATTCGTGAGGTGGCTAGCCGAGCGTTAGCTTTCGTGAGGTGGAGCCGCCGCGCAGATCCATCATCGGCTAACGGCGCATCATGCAAATCCATCCCAATCCGTCCACCGTGACCGTGACCAAGCGCGTCTTCCTTCTTTCCTCCATCCATCCACCCGCCCCGCCGCACCCCGCCGCAACAAAGACGACGAACCGCAGCGCCGAGCGGTATGTCAGCGCTGCACAACCAGTCGCCGTATAGCTTACCCACGACAGTCTTCTCCCGGCACCATGTATGGGGGTGACGCGTATTACGGCGCGCATTACGGGGTTGACGATACGAGCGGGACCGCGGGACACGGCGAATACTCATGGTGCGTGGCCAATCTATGTTCTGTCGCCGTGGTTGACTTCGCAATAGGTATCCTGGGACAGAATCTGTCGCGGCGGCAGCTGGATCAGCTTCCCTGTCAATCGTACCCTCGGCATTCCCTCCGCATCCTTCCACGTTCTCTTCCCCGGCACCAGGCGATGGCTGGCTTCCCACGCAAACGGCCCCGCCGGCGCTTCCGTACTATCCACAGCCGCCGCCGCCACACTTTTGGGGAAATAACGGCTTTCCCGCTCATTCAGCAGCTTATCCCGGGCGCCCCTTCCCCCCAAACGGTCACCATCAAGCCACGACTGCGATGTATTTGACACCGAGGTCCGAGATAATTTTTTTGTCTATCTATTCTCATCCCCATCAGCTACATGTATTCCACGCCGATGATGGGCGTCAATCTTGAACCCACCGGAATGGTGCCGCCGCCGGCCCCCTCCTCTTCGACCGCCAATAGCTATATGTACGTCACATTACCGCTGGTATTCACATCACTCATCCCGCTTCAGCCCTAGCGCTCCACAAACGTATGCCCAGCCGAATGCCTCCACCGCAGCTGCGAGTCTCGACCTCGACAACTGGCTGTGAGTACTTGGCTTAATTATTCATCTGCAGGCCGCGAGCTCAAACCCCACAGCATGGAGGAAGCGATGTCATTCTCGGTGCACGGATCATTGAGCGCCGACGTTGGCACGTCTTCAGCCAGGTTTGTTTCCGTCAGTCATCTGCTTCCAGCTGATGATCTATAGCTCGCGGACCTCGACACCGTTCGATGTGTTTGATATTGGGACCCCATCGACAGGTTCCGGGGAAGCTTGGCCGTCGACGTAGGTTGTCCGTTTAAAATTGAACATTCTCTAACCTGCTCACTCGATAGGTCTAGCTCGGGCTCCTCCCGATCCTCCTCTGTCGACCCGCCAGGTCTTGGTCTGTTTTCCCTTGATCCGGAGGACGCGAGGCTGTAAATCGTTTTCTCTCTCGTTTATGCCATTGAACGGCTACCGACCATTTATAGATTCATGGACAACGGCACACAACTGCGGTTCGCCGAGGATGAAATAGGTCCTCAATTCGCCGAGTAAGTTCAAAATTGTACTCTACACTTGCTATACTCACTCGCTCCGTCCAGCGGAGCAGCTCCGGAACGAAACGACCCCGCACCGTCGATGACCCAACGCGGCCGTAAACGCACATCCAAGAAGAAAAAGACGAACGAACCGCTCGAGCCGACCGATGTTGGCCGTTTGGAGGACCTTGACTGGCAGCCGTCGGATACGGTCTGGCTGGATGAGGGTGTTTCGTCCGAATATGTCGAGTTCCCGCGTGGCTTGAAGCTCACATCGCAGAAACCCATTTTTCGGCTCGAACGTGTGCATGGCGTACCATCGGAGCTTCCTCACTTCGAAACGCCAACTGCCTTCATCCTCTCTATCCCGAACGGCGTCTTCCCCCAGAACATGACTCCGGACAACGTCTTTCGCAATTTGGTGCGTCTCCGATTGGAGCATTGCTTAGCTCACGATTACAGTGTCCGCACTCCTTCACATCATCGACGGGCCATCGGACTGAAGTGGACACTCATCTCTCGGGTTTCTTCTTTGGCCGTGACGCCAGTGAGAAGATCGACGTGCGCCGTGCCACGCCGACGTGCAAGGGTGTCTATGTCTGCTCTTCCATTGACCGCACGTTTGTCGAGACGCCCCGACGGACGTTGGACCCTGAAATGACTGAGAAGCTCGTGCAAGCTACCCTCCGCCAACGTGAGCATCAGGACGACACTCTGGTTGGGCAGGTTCTTGCGTGCGATTTCTTCCTTCTGCACTCGCCGGTTCTAATTTTGCTCGCAGCTTCATCCGCGCGATTGAGAAGGTCCGCTGCCGCGGAATCCGTCCAGATGGTACACGTTGTACTGGGTCGGTGAGCGCTGTTCGACGGCTCACTCAGGTAATTCCGCTTTGATTGCCTGCTCCGCACTCATTATCTCGCAGCGTGCAAATGGCAAAAACAATGCTCTCAAGTGCACGGAAGATCACACACCGCTCGCTCCCGGTTCCTCCCACTCGGTTAGTTCGATCCTGGTCGACGAGAGCCTCTTCCTCAAAGCGAAGGCTGGGGAGCGCATCGTTGATGCTGCTGACGACGACCAGCTTTGTGCGGGTGTCGTCAGTATGCGGAACATGTCGGGGACAGTTAAGGACTGCGGTACGTGCTATATATTTTGTCGCTCGAGATGCCTAGTTGACGCGATCCCAGAGTTCAATCACTCGAAGGATGGGCGTCCTTTCACCGCCAAGCTCGAACACATCCGCTGTGGCGCGAAGATTACCTTCTTCTGTCCGTACGAGAAGACTTACAAGGACGAAGAGGACTTGGTACGCACCGCAATTGCATACCCCCATCCAGAGCACTGCCATTACCACCCTACTGCGCTCGGGACAAAGTGTCCGTGCACTGCACGAGAGAAGTACAAGGAGGCTGGACGTGTATTCGGCGTCGGCGCCACGGTGGCGAAGGTTGAGAACGGTATAGGCTTTGCTAGACGTGGCATCTTAACTGACTGTTCGTCATAGCGCCGAGTACAAAGCAGATTTTCGGAACGGCGACGCCGGGCGAGTATCATTCGAGTCTCATGAACTCAGCGCTGAAGAATCGCCTGTTGCGTGAGGTTCGGGCCGAATCATCTGCAGCTGGGGATAGTGCAGCCGAAGGTATGCTTGTCTGTCTTTCATCGTGGACTCGCCGTTCATTTCTATTGTTTAGCCCTTGCAGCCTACATTTCCCAGCAGCAAGCCATTCCAGATCCCGAGAAAACGGTATATCCACAGCATGATCTGGCGCGACGGCAAGCGAATCATCTTTGGCGTGCTCGCCGCCCTTCTCCGCCGTATACACCAACTTCGAGCCCTCGATGTCGACACCACGTACAAGCCCGTCAAGGGCGTGCTACAGGTCTTTGCGATCAGCGGCTGGCTTTCGTCGCAGAACCGCGGTGCGCTCTCGCAGCCCTTTTGTGATCACCGTTAAAATCTTCCAGCTATTACCGTCATGCGTGTCTGGATGGAGGTCCACGACGAAGCCTCTTTCAAACTTGTTTGGACCGAGATCTTTCGACTCGTCCTCCTACTGACCGGCCACCCCCTGCGTTTCAAGCGTGTACATAGTGGGGGTAAAATTATGGGCTTGTTGTCTGATATGGAAGCGGCGCCGTTGTTAGGTTTTGCGTCTGCACTTTGGGAGGAAATGACGCCGGAGTATCGGGCAAAAATCGGTAATGTCGAATCGACGCTATCGTATGTTTTGCGAATTTGCGGCGTCCACTTCAATCGGTGAGCGATCTCTTGACAAAACAGCCAATACCTCTAACGCTACTCTTAGCGGTATCTCTGATCTCAAACACCTTTCGAAGGAGACGCAAACACGTCTACAGCAACTCCGCCATCTCCGAAACTCTGCTGAGCTCGCCGAGTTCAAAGCATGGCTCCATGAGATCGACGATCCGAGCGGACGTGTTAAAGGTGCGTGTTCCAGTTTTACGATTTTCATTCAGCAGAGATTTCTCAGCGTGGTGGAAACACAAGACGATGCATCACTGGCTTCTCCCCGGTCTGATCCAGTTCCTCTCCAACATCGGCGACGACTGGGATCTCCTCGAGCCCAACACCAACCTCGGCGAGGGCCAGCACCGCTGGAACAACATTCAGACCGGTGTCGACATGGGCATCGTGGAATCGTTGATCAAGTGCGTGTTAATCTTCATGTTCAACTGCTTCTGACGTCTCGAAGATATGAGCAGTTGGATGGATCGCAGGCAGCGCTGCTCGAAACTGGCGAGCGCACAGGCGACCTGCGCAATGTGCGGAACAACCTCGTGCAGAGGTACGTCAGCCGTTCTACACGGCGGATTGCCGCCCGCGAGAAGCATAAACGTGCGGCTGTCGTCGATGCAAAGGTTCGTTTGCGTGAGGGTGACGGTGGCGGAGACGAAATATTATCTCAAGAAGGCCACGGAAGACGCTGAGGTACTCTTTGCCTCTCCACCCGCACTGAACACTGATATATTTAGTCTGATCCATCGCCTTCCGCGAAGGCGAAGGTCAAGGCGCTCAATAAGCAACTTCGGGAAGCAAAAGTGGGCGTCAAGAAAGCGAAAGCCGAGGCGAAGGTGCGTGGATTGACTCGGGATATCGATGAGTATGACGCTCACTCTGGTATCTTTAGTCAAACTCGTCGGGCCGTGTTCAGAACAAACAACGCATCGGCTCACGGAAGCTCACCTTCGTGGACACAGATGCACCTTCGTCTCTGCCTCATCTGGCATCGCAGGTCCCTGATCCCATCGCCCATCCACACGCCGAGGAGGATGCTGTTGGACCTCCCGTTCGTCGCACAACACGCGTTTCTCGTCCCACTGCTGAGCTGGTCCCTGCTCCGGCCGTCCAGTCTTCGGAGCCCGCTGTTCCCGCAATTGCTCACGGTGATCCTGCCACCCGCCGCCCTCAGCCGAAACGCCGAGGCGCAGCCCGGGCAGGCTCGGCCCCACCTAGGAAGCGCGTGAAGGCCTTGGATCTAGATTGGGCGTTATTTGTCGACGGGGAAAAGATGCCGGCTCGCGAATATGCACGCATTTATCCCGATGACTTTGCAGCGCAGTACCCAGAATATTTACCGTTAATAGACCGCGAAATGTAGCTAATTCTGTGACCTGAATTTCAAGTTCGTACTATTGTTCCTCAACGTCTTAAGATTTGCCCTTTGGAATCAAATGTCTTCGGCAGTGAAATGGAAATACTGACTGAGAGGGCAGTTATCTCGAATATCGGACCCACTTCCATTTCTCCGAGTCTCGTCGATAGCACACTTCCACCTGTCTCTTCTCCCACGACGCTGAGAACCTGAATGCAAACTTGAACATAGAGGACTCCAATGTCCCCTTCGAAAGATAAAGACAACTGTCGTTCGAGTTCACCGATGACCCACTGACAAAATGATTCGCCGTGTCCGGCATCCACAGGTACACAGACCCACACCGACGGATCTCAAGTGTAAGTTAGCTGCTATTAGTCCGTAAGATGGACTTGACGAAGGCCGACTGATCTTGAGTCGTGTCCAACCCCGACGATTTCACTCGTCAGCCAGCACTGGATATGAACAGGTACTATCGGTCCTTCGAAACGGAACTCGCGACACACCAACTCTCATCTCTGACAGTTCACGAACTTGCAAGGCTCTCGAAGCGTGGAGCACTGCACTGGCAGTACACTACTGACCGTGAATAAGCACCTTGGTATCTGTGCACCAATACCAAGAAGATCTCAAGTTGGTTTGAAGGTACGACACTCACAGAAGGTATGTAGTAGAACTCAGAGGGCAGACGACAGTATACACAGTTCACATTTCGGAACACAGAGTGAGTTAGATGTGGTGACCTGCCGGAGCTGAGGAGCTGAGGATCAAGAAGCAGGTACACGGTTGACTCAAGTCTGCAGTTTATGCATCCTGATAGTAGACCCAACGTTCCTTCTCTGTAAGTGGCTTCCAGGTCAATGGCTTTTCTGTTGCATTTTTAAGATAAGTCGCATTTGAACGAGGACGTGGGCGACACTGACACAAATGAATTTGAACAGACGACGGTACACGGTGTGCATGCTCGAGACCTATAAAAACGCGGAGAAAAAAAATTGTGAGCCGATTTTGATGATGCTGAACCCTTCTATAGCATACCGAGAGACACTGTGAAAAGTTTGAGCCGTTAACTACAAAAATGCCAGAGATAATTATGCACTGTCCTGAAGTCCCCATTGGATGTACAGTAGTATAGTATCATAAAGGGTCACTAACAACTGTCTTCTTGAGTTAAGGACACAAAGCAGAAGGCATAGAAAAGCAACTACCGTGAACGATGGAGGCTTGATGTTGCTCAAACGCACTGCGGCGCGCTCGCGTCTGCATCACGGATGCACGTGAGCGTGATCAGGCGTCGCTAAGTATCCAGAGAGGTAGCAGCGTCAGGCGCGAAACAAACTGCAGTATACCTCAACATAACAACAACGAAAACAACGTAGGCCCCACCGGCAAGTTCTCGGCACTGTCAAACTCCGCAAACTCCGACACGGTGCCATCAGACTTAGCGAGGCGGTCAACTGAGCATCGCAACATTACGGTGGCAACATCTCAACAGTTTTTCAACCCAGCATCTCGCCAAATTGATGGGGGATTGACAGCTCACGAAAGCTAATCGGGCGCTCACTCACGAACATGGTGAAGGCCCGTATAAGAACCTTGTAGGTCAGAAAGATACACCATTCCCTTCGTTTTCCAATACTGGACGTGTTGAGTGAACGCCAGGAACTCAGCTGTTTCGACCACTGCGGGATCGGGGTCGGCCAAAATTGATGCAACTGGTTTAGCATTTGCGTTGCCGATGAACTTTCGGAAGAGGCGATCGTGCCCATCGATGAGCTCCTCCGCCAGATACGATCGAGCGACATTGTTCGTCTGCTTTGAACTACCCACCGCAGGAAGCGGTGAGTGAACAAATGCGACAGCGGCGTGAATGAATCGCGGGGAAGGGACGGTGAAGGGAGGTTGTCCATGTCGCTGGATGACATCTTCAATGAAGGCATCGCTCAAGCCGAAGATCGAGGTCGACCACTGGAGCACATTGGACTACGGCGCTCTCAACTTCAAGGTAAGTACAAGTAGTGGATTATGGGGCAGAGAATCATGCCGAACTTCCAGGTGAAAGTTCGCAAGGAGGCAATCGACGAGGTCCGAAGCATCTACGCACCTCCATCACATGAGGTTTTCCAACTTGTTCCACCGGACCTCTATGTGCTTGCAATGCAGTTCTACGCCGAAATATCCAACTCACCGCCACCCGTTACGCGTACGAGCGTCTGGGACGTCTACCTTGCCATTCTAGGGCGCTTCGAACACATGGACACGCTTTACCAGACCCCCACAGCACTGGACGAGCGATGGGGTTATGCGCTAACACTAGCCCGAGATGATCACCGCGACGACATGGAGCTGTTGCCAAATTTGCACAATCTGCCGGAAGGGAGTCAAGTCGGTGCTATATATCTTGGGGGAGTGAACAACGGGCTCAGATTAGGTGAGCATCCCATTACTTATGCTCGTGAACCTAGACCTTACTATTCTGGATTCTGTTCAATCTGCCCAACTGGATGATATGATGAACCGAGACCTACCGCTTCCTCTGGGTACGCTGGATATCGTCGAGGTTGAGGCGCCTGTTGCGGAGTTCTCCTCTGATGAGGAGTTTGAGGAGGAGCAAGTTGAGGCATTACTTACAGAGGGTATTTATTAATAACTAAACTTCAATCTCGGGTTCTTTGGCTTGTTTTGGCTTGCGTTGGTGTGTCGGTATCCGCCGGGCCGCTTGGGTCGACATGAGACAGAAATAGCAGCTGTGACTGATATGAATCGCGGGTAATGGCTTGGCATCGGTGGTGCCATCAGTCCATCTGTCAAAATCGAGCTTGAGTGTCCGGACTTCCATAGATGAGACCCGACGCAAAGGTCTCTTCCCAGATAATAGAATACATCCTCCACGACTCGACTGTCGGGTACGGCAACGCTGCTCGGCGTCGGCACAGATTGTACTCCTTCCGCCACCGGGTTGTGAGAGTTGGACTGGTCTGCAATGTATAAAATCCCCCTGCAGAATCAGCGGAGGGCAGCAGACAACCGCGTCTCTCCTCTGTTCCGCCATGTTCTTGAAACATCTCCCGGTCATCTTCGTCTCTCTTGCAACGATTCGCTCTGCTTATGGTCGGGCTTGTTCTACTCCCCCGTCCATATTTTATTCGCTTACGATTCAACAGGGACTCCGATGAAAAGAGCCACCTGCGCAGGCGGACAGACTGTGGCCAACGCGGCTTGTTGCGCCTGGTTCCCGGTATGCTTGCTCACCACGTTCGAGCTCCTCTCGTGCTTACCTTTTCATTTTCGATAGGTGTTGGAAGATATTATTCCCAACATGTTTGACAACGAGTGTGGTGATGATGTGGGTCGGTTTCAATTCAAGTCTGGTTCTTGCTGAATTCTCGGTCTACCAGGCCCATGCCGCTTTGCGTATGAGTTTCCACGACGCAATTGGTTTCTCTCCCTCGAAAGGTGGAGGAGGCGCGGACGGGTCCATCATTGTCTTCAACGCCACTGAACTCACCTACCCCTCAAACGCGGGTCTCGATGACGCGGTGGGTTGAGCTTATGAAATTTAACATTGCCCACTGAACTGATTGTAGGTCGACACTCAGTCTCCGTTCATCAAGGCGCACAATGTCACACCGGGAGACTTGTAGGCGATGTTCTTTCATGTATAACGTCAAATTATTGAAGTGATTGTCTTCAGTATCCAGTTCGCGGCAGGTGAATCGCACGAAAATATCCCTATTTACATTGCAACTTACTTCCCTAACCTATCAGCCGTTTCTCTCAGCTTGTGTCCTGGCGCCCCCAGGGTTGGATTCATGATGGGACGCCCCATGCCGGTCGCCCCGGCTCCAGGTCCCGATGGTCTCGTCCCTGAACCGTTTGGTGAGCCGCTCGTAGTTGGAGAGAGGGGAATTGAATTGATGGCTCTTCCAGACAGCATCCAGACTATCCTCGCTCGGATGAAGGATGCGGGTGGTTTCACACCTACCGATGTTGTCGCTCTTCTGGCTAGCCACTCCGTTGCTGGAGCGGATAATGTTGATCCAACGGTGCGTAAATTTCTCACCTGTGATTCTCAGGACTGAATGGCCTCGTAGATACCAGGCACTCCATTCGACTCAACGCCCAGTCTCTTTGATACTCAGATATATATCGAAGTTCAGCTGAGAGGCACCCAGTTCCCAGGGTGAGTTGCTTGAACGTAAGCTAAGCGTAAGACGTGGCTTAAGAATAAATATACAGTCGCGAACCTGGCCAGGGAGAAGTCATGTCTGCTGTGGCGGGTGAGCTGCGGCTCCAGTCGGATCACTTAGTGAGTATCACTTCACAGTAGAACGGCCGGCTGACTTCTAAATAGTTTGCCCGGGATTCTGCAACTAATTGTGCCTGGCAGTCCTTCGCTGGTTTAACTAGACATACTTCTGCCGGATCTCCTCTGACCCCTCGATAGGGAATCTCCCCGGAGTACAGTCTGCGTTTACGAAGGCTTTCAACAAGATGGCCATCATCGGGCACAATGCGGCGAATCTGATTGACTGTTCCGATGTCATTCCCGCCGCGCCTCCTCTTCCTGCGAATGCCGGCCCTCATCTTCCCGCTGGTCAGAACCATAATGATATAGAGCAGGCTGTGCGTTTTCGGTGCCGTAGTCGACTCTCTTGTTGACCAGATATCCGCCAGTGCGCTACATCTCCGTTCCCAACCTTCACCGCGCAGCCAGGCCCCGCAACTAGCGTACCTGCGATGTACGTTCTTCTTCTCCACCGGTACAACTTGAACCTTACACTTTTCTTCAGTCCGCAGTAGGTGATGCGTGCCTTTTGTTCCTGGAATGTTGAGAACGTTCATATCTTGATACTGTTTACTATCCCGAGTCTCCCAATGTCTACGGCTGCCTACTTCTATGTGTTCAAATTGTGGAATTTACAGAGAGGGAGTTGAACACTGCATGATGGTATGTACAGGCGCAACGGAGACTCGCAACAATGATTCCGAACACACCCTTGGCACGGCGACCACGAACGACACGAGAACACCCAAGATGATCCTGTTAGTTCTCACTTCATATCATACGGTCGACACAGTCCAGGGAAGGTACGTATACACAAACAATCCAATGCCCAGAAGGTACGCAGCGATTATCGCTGCAATGTGCTCTAGATCAGACAACGCGATGAAACTGAAGAAACGAGAACATACACGTCTTATGCTTCGGCAACCTGTCCAGTTCCCCAGCTATGTCCGGCAAACCCATGGTATTACAGAAGATGTGTGCTGTGAGAGGCGGGACAAGCGACCCGGTTCGAAGGAAGAGAATGGAAGCATGGGCGCCGAAGAGGGTTGTATATGCCGTTTGAAAGACTGTGGATGCGTGGAGTGGAAGTGTCGTTAGTGGAGAATAAGGAACAAGGAGGGCAATGGCGTACGAGCTGTGATGACTGCGCGTTTCAAACCGAAGCGTTTGTAGACGTCGATGCCGTGGTGGACATGAGCTCGAAAGTTGATCATTACACGGAGAAGAGGAGGGATGAAGCGACGTACCGAGACCGAAGGCGAGCGGTGCGAACGCAATCATCTTCCAAGTCGCCGCGCCACTCATGCTGTAGACTGCGAGTACGCACGAGCGGAAGACAATTTCCTCTGTTAGTGGCGCCTGATGGAAGGGTTGAGCTCAAGGTTTCACAGAAAAGGAGGGGAAACTCGCCCAAACATAGTTTCTGAACCATATCCACGAGAACAAACCGTAAAAAGTGGGCCGTTGGTCGTCAGCGGGAAGAACGATCTTCTGCAAACTTAACGCGAATAAGGGTCCGAGGAACAATAGTGGTGTTTGCAGAGAGGAGTATATGGTCGACGGGAAGGTGATTCCCAACGCTTTTAACGTTCCAGGCAAAGTCGCAGCATTCCACTATGAAAAACAGTCTCATCAGCCTCAGAGAGATTCTCAAAGGACGATGAGACATACAAAGTGACCAGACGGAGCGACGAGGTAGTGAACCGCAGCACAGCTCGCCAAGCAGGCGATTCCAACTGCGACCAGCCGCGCACGAATGACGGGCGGTTCGTCGCGATTTCCTGGGCGGAGTTTTGCGACGATGTAGATGGAGCCGACGTAAGAGGAGGAGAATGAGAGGGCTAACATGTGCGCAGAGAGGAGAGATAGAGCCATCATGGGGCTGCGCGGGCGAACGGTTTCGGTGCACGTTGGTTGAGTGAAGAGAGCCTAGGCCTGTCAGCTGGTCACACCGTGATCTGTGACTGATGGATGATGGATGATCCGAGGCTCCGTTTCTTTCTTGACCAATCTCGCCCCAATCTCGCCCTGCTCAGGGCCTCAGGCTGGCAGCGACGTACTTCAGTAGACTCTCTGTGAAGCCCCAACTGGCAGGACGA
Organism: Mycena amicta; assembly: GCA_029282125.1. Lineage (NCBI taxonomy): Eukaryota > Fungi > Basidiomycota > Agaricomycetes > Agaricales > Mycenaceae > Mycena > Mycena amicta. The sequence goes on from JARIHP010000006.1 coordinate 1,281,074, forward strand.
CGGCCGGTGGATAGGCGGTACCAGGAACCCCTCGCAGCTGCCGCTGGGTCCGCTGGGACATTTTACTTCACTGCGCACTAGATCTGCCTTCTTCTGAGGCTGAATCTGAGCCAATTTTCGTTTATTCGCCTCTCGTCGGACGGTGTCAACTTGAAGACTCAATTGTGCGTCCTCCGGGCCCAGGACTCATCCTTCTGCTCGCACTCTCGGGCCTACAAAGACCTCGCGACGCTCGAGAGGGCCCGGGACGAGTTGATTCGCGAGATGTTGCAGATGGATGGTGGGTCGGTTTCCCTTCTATGCTCCGCAGTGGTTCAGGTCAATAAACGACTTCTTACAGAGACGGCTGACAGGGCATCTCATATCATATTTCTATGCGACTAGCACCACGGCGTCGCTATCTTCCTTCTTTCTTCAAGTTTTATCATATCCATCGACTTATTATCCTGCCAGTGCAAGTCTACGCGTGCCCTTGCCAGTGGACGCGGTGTTGAAGCCATCTAACTCCTTCAGCACAACGGAGATCGGTGGTCGCATCCCCGCTTCAAAATCCCAACACCGACCGAGTAACAGCCAGACTTTCTGCGGAACCACATCCTCGTCGTAGTCAGAGCGTTTGGGTTGCATTTCCGAGAGGATGTTGCGCGTCACGATCGGTCTTGTCGGGCGGCCTTTTGGGTGTTCCGAGGTGAGCAGCTAGAACAGCATTAGGGTGCATTTCGCTTTATCGGATTAAGCAACTTACCTCTAGGACGAGCAGTCCGAATGAGTACACGTCGGAGCTCATCGTTGTTCGCGGCAGAGTTAAACTGGCATCCGCTGTGTCCCCATCGAGCACAAAGAATAGCTCGGGCGCCATATATGAGGCTGTTCCGACATTGGATGTAGTGAAGCCACGATGGTTGAGGATTTTTGAGACGCCAAAGTCGCATATCGAGGGTGAGCCTCTCTTATCGACCAACACATTTTGCTGTCGACTGTCAGAGCGAGTTGAAAAATGCACTGAAGAACGAACCACTTTAAGGTCGCCATGGATGATTTCATGTGCATGGAGATATTGGAGCCCGGAGGCTATACCCCTGGCCTGTTCCACCTCAATGAAAGATCCTATAAAGCAGCAGAAGACATACGAGGAAGTAGCGATCAACGGATGGATGTTTCTTGATGTATGTTCCAACATGGCCGAATTTATAGAATGGCGATACCAAGACAGGCCAGCGTGCAAGATCATCGCAGACGCCAATGAACGGAAGCAGATTTTTGTGTTTCAGGCGAGCCCATACATCGACCTCTCGCTTCAATCGCTGGTGAACAATGAATATGAGGATCGCGCAAAGTCGGGATGCAAACCCGCAAAATATCTTCAACTTGACCAGAGCCATCGTCCGACATACGTAGCATCTTTATCGCTACCTGGAGACATTGTCAATTTCATTTCCCGATCGAGCAATAAAATCTACCCGGATTTTGCGGCCGTTGGATCGTACAAGCTTACCCCGATATATGTTCGAGTTGCCGCCACCGGCGAAAGGATACTGGTCGTCTTGTGTAACTCTGCCTTTTAGATCACGGCCATGCACCTCTGGGAGAGCAATGTCCTGTTGAATGGTTTGATCGAGCGAGTGCCGCTTGCGCGCGGCTACATACCCCAAGAGTGTCCGACGCTTCAGATCCGCTGGACGAGATATGCTATTGGGAGTGTCAAGAGGAGCCGGAGCAGCCGTGCGCCTCACGCACATGAAGGTTTTCGCTCGTCGTTTGTTGCTACGAAATATTCAGTCTCATCCGAAGAGTAACTGGAGATTTTACCTCAGACTTGCCCACCGTTGAGCGGCTTTCACCTGGGTCTGCATCCCTTCTAGCAAAGTGTTATAAAGGGGAGGTATGCGGTGTAGATACTCACATTTTAACCAATTCTCCAATCACATCAGACAAGCCAGGGCGTGACGAAGGCTCCAAGTTCCACAGTGTGGACATGAAGTCCCAAATTCCATTGGTAATGGCTGTAGGATCTAAATGAGTCCTCGTCGGCCGGCCTCCGCGAACAATGTGGATGAACACAGAATGCTCAGTGGGCAGATGATGGTAAGGTTGTAGACCAGACATAACCTGAAACACAAAGTTGAATGTCGGGCATCTCGGCGAAAGGCAAACTGACCTCAAGCATGACCATGACAAATGAATAGACATCCGCAGATTGTGTTTGGTTTGGAATTGTACGCGACCTTGGAGATAGCAGCTCAGGCGCTGCATACCGAATTGGTGCAGCGGGGGGTGATGTTGTGAAAGGGTGTTGGAGGGTCATTGATACCTCGTATCCACTCACAAGAGGGGTGCCGTTTGAGTTCATGAGAACCTTCCTCTGTGTAAGGGTGAGGATCTATCCCTGCAATAGTGTACTTCCTACAGTGCACAAGTTCCCGTGAATGATGCCTTGGGAATGGAGATATTGTAGACCATTCGCAACACCGATTACCTATAGTTTTGGTCGGAAACAGAATTGAACGAGGAGAGATAAATACCAGATTCATCTTGTGTTGTCAGGTGGTATCATCCGGATGTGTGTGCAGATACTTCATGATAGGTCCAGAGGCACACAGCTCCGACACGAGGGCGAACGATGGGCCCAAGTCAAAAGATACACCTAGAAAAGGGAGAACATTCTCATGTTGAAGTTCTCTAAAGACTCCAGCCTTCTCCCAGAGATGCTGAAGATCATTAAGCAGCTACAGGACGGAGATATGAAGTTCACGACCTTCTTGATTTGCCTTAACACGTCTTGCTCAGTGTGTATCCGTCGAAAGATCCTGACAGCAACCTGCATGCCGTTGAGCCAATCTCAACAATGTTCTATCAGAAATTCAAACCATAGGTTGGTGCTCTTGCATTCTTGCGCGATAGATATCCGCAATACGACCGGATTCAAAGGGGTATCGCTCCATATTGTCTACTTTCCCAGTTAAATCCTGACAGACTGTAAATAGACGGACGAGGATGAAGAAAATGTAAAGCAAACCCATGTCGGCTTCAATGTCAAAGAAGCTTCCGGATCTATATCCGAGTCTGTCACCGCTTTCCAGCTAAATCCGGAAGAGTCGCTCTGGTTCGCATCACTCAGGCTATCCGTAGTCGAGTATCCACTCAGCCAAGCCGAGGCGGCAGAGCCAGATGATGTCCTCGATGCCCTCGAAGTCCGGTGCCTGAGACTTGGTCGTCGGCTTGGACGTCTGCTCCTGCTTGCAGGTGTACTCTGCCCGGAGCTGTACCGACTTGGAAGCGGAGATAACATATGCGAGAGATCTGGGCTTGAGCCTTGATTCAAGTTGATCGAACTTGAACCGAGACTCAACGCAGGCGGTCGCCGCTGAGGTGCCTTACGACGAAGAGGAGATTCGAGGATCTGTTGCGGGGAATTAGTTGAAGACGATGACCGTGTGCTGGAGCGATAGTAGGCGTTCTCGAGTTCGGGTGAGGAAGGTAGTGATAAACGCATGGCCTTGGAGAAGGTGCGAAACGTAGGGGGACTTGGCGACGCTCGAGCGGGATTCGGAGAGCGCACACCATCAGACTCTTCTCCCAACAGCGGCATCCTGTCGCGAATTGGGTCAAAGAATCGTTGAGCTCGCACTCCTTCGGCTTTTGGAATGCTGGATTGCGAGGCGGCTGTCGGATTTAACAAGCTTTGGATCAAGTCCCGAGCAGAGAGTGGTATCGAGGTTGCGGCCCAGTCGATCTTGCCTGACAGTATTTTCTGCTGCATGACCGCGATATCTTCGTGCCAGAACGGTGTTTTTTCCGCTCAGGAACTCGAATGTGAGGATTCCGACCGCCCACTATCGCACTAGAACTGAGTGTTGCTAAAACCTACTAATGGAAGACGCACCAAATCGATGCTATGATCGTCCTCCTGCAGCCCGAGGACCGCATCCGGGGGAAGGTAGGCGAGTATGCGGGCCAGCTCATGACTACGGCCGTCGGATTGTGATTGTGCCGTAGTTCCGTTGATATTTCGTTGGAGAAAACCCTTGTAACTCAGTCCGTAATCCGTCAGGCAAAGACGATGTCCTGGCATGATCAAGATACTTTCCGGCCGAAGGTCTCTGTGGGCCGATTCAATGAAGATTCACATCCAGATATGTATTTGGAAGAGACTTACCGATGGATAATGTCTTGTGCGTGCAAATATTCGAGACCTTGCAGGATCTGCAGGACATAGTCCCTCGCCATCTTCTCTCGAAGGGACCCGACCGAACGGATAAGACTCGCACAGTCTCCCTGCGTCATCAATTCCTTCACCAAGTACACCTTCGTCTGGGATTGGAATGCAAAGTGGATCTTGTTGATGAGCGATGTGTTCGTTTGGTTGAACACCATCGTCCGGGCCGCATGGGTAATCACCACCTTGTTCTTCCGGACCATCTCCGCCTTGGGGATAACCTTGATCACGAATCGCTCGCTGGTGCCTTTTCGCTTGACCAGTCGGACGGAGGTGGACGGGCCCTCATGCACAGACTTGATTATTTCAAAGTCTTGCAGAGACATCACGTCGTCTTCGAACATTGCTGGATTTTGTTCCAGTAGATCGTCGAGCGGCGCATACACCGTCTCGCTTTCCTTGCGAACGAAGACGTCCAACGGGAGGAGACCGTCGCGATGCCATGCGCTCATTAAGGAGGACGTCCAGGGTCCTTGAGAGAGTGAGTTCAAGTACTGCAGGCTGGAAGACGAACGGACCATGAGCCGGCCCAGATGCGTCTCGATAATACCACCCTGAGCCACCATTCCTCTCTGACGATAAATTCGTCACGGAGAAAGACCAATCCCCACTCCCTCCGAGTCCAACCGACGGAGCTACGGAGGAATCGTCCTCGTGGGTGTGGTAATAGGCTTTCATCGCGCGACTGAAGCGCGACATGGCCAGCAATACTTGCAGATACCACGCTCGCCCAGCCCACTGTGGATTAATCTCCCATGTTTTCCCGATATCGCGGACCTTGATGGCAAAGTATTGGGTGACCGTCGGCTCCAGCAGAAATCGGTCCAGCGGTGTGTCGATGAAATCCGTGCAGACGGTGCGAATGTCGCGCAGTGCGAACTTGGAGGGGTCGAAAGGCGCCGATGCCGAGAGAAAGTTCTTCGTCCGAGTCCCGGGAGGCGAAGGACGCGGTCGATTACGTTCGACTAGTAGCGGTGAATGCAGAGAGATGGCTGAACCCTCCTACTCACGTTGAGTTCCGTCTTCAGCAGCAACATCGTCGAGGAATGCTTTGATTTTTGTCACGACGGTTTCGACAGCTTTGTCGCAGAGGCTTTTGCTCGCGGCAATAGCAGCTTGACGAGGTCGAGCGTGGCTCGTCGATGCAAGCTCCATAGGTTGCGGCGCAGAACGTGAATGGCTGGTCGAAAGGTAAGAGCGATAGAGATATGTACAGCCTCTCGGCAGCCACGCTCGTCCATCAAGTGATTGGGTCATCGAGCTCGAGGGAAGACAGGTAGATCACTCCGTAGTACGACGAATGACACGGCGAAAATGATACATATAGGATGAGAAGCCGCATAGACCTTCGTAGGGGAAAATGAGTCAGAGACAGAGGAATACCAAGTAAAAAACCATACCCATTCTCCTCCGCAGAAACCCAAGAACGGTCGAAAGCTACCGAAGCAGCCAAAGAAATTCCCAAAAATTTCATCCCAGCGACAGGGTTCGAAGCGGTACGTCCAACGCCGCACGCTACGAGCCTCACGCCACTTAGCACGTACCAGCATCCCAAAGAACCTAGCCTCGTCGCGTCGCGCCTCGACGTAACCCAGGCACGACAATGCAGCCAGCGCATACAGAGCGTGCGGATGGGGTTCAGCCCATCCAACGAGCGCGATGGTAACACCTGGTAGTCCGAAGGGAGGGGTTGGAGCACAAAGCCCGGCCCAGCTACGGATACGCCAGGCCCAAGTCGTCGCCCGCCCAAGTCCGTGTGGAAGCGCTGCCGAATATTCAGCCACCCTGGACTGTACCACGCCCCACGGAGAGACTCCTCAATTGCAGAGGTGTAGAGTGCGACGCCGATAGCATATGTGGTTCTGGGATGAGTGGCAGAAGCAAAGGACGTTACCGTCACACTGATCAAAAACGCATAGGCAGCTCCGCGATCACGTTACTTCGACAACACGCGTGTATTCGAGAAACCACCCAAGCACAGGAAATACATCATATTTCATACATCGGACATGCGCTGCTTCTCTGGATCCGGCGCGTTTACCCCGCCATCCGCAGAGTCCACGTTCTGAATTTGCTTGGTCTCGAGGGCGTGCGGGATGGCTTGGTCGCCGAATACCGCGTCCTGGTAAGAGTAAAAAGAAAGTTCTAGCCCAGTTGTGGTACACACCATCTCTTCGAGACTCTTCCCTTTCGTCTCGGGGAAGCTGAAGAACGCGTTGGATTTTTAGCTTGCTACCGGCGGAGACTATGACACTACTCACAAGAAGAACACAATGACTCCATTGGCGATGTTTGTGCACACGAAGAGGATGTAGAACTCTGTGCCTTTCGTCAATTACCAGTTTTGCAAGAACATGAAAGACGAACTGTATTTCAGCCTTGCCATTCCAATGGGCGAAACTTGCGAGATCAGTACATTGCACGCCCCTGGTTGGATATGTAAATCAGATAATACAATCGAACTCGGAAGGAAGAACGGCGCTTGCAATTGGCGCAGGTGCAAACTGCCGTCCCGATAGCTCTGATCCGCATGGGGAATCTACAGTCTGGATCAGAGGAGGTGGATATGGTTATAAACGAAACGAACATCTCGCTCTGGTAGACCCACGAGACGGGCCCAAAGCTGATGCTGAAGAAGAATGATGTGAAGATCTATGCTAATTGTCAGCTATGTGCCATTGCAATAGGAAACTTGAGCATACGATAATAAACGCCACCCCCGCTGTCTGCGCAGCCTTGTTATTCGCGTCGGGGCCACCCCACTTTGCGTTGATGGCCGCTTCGATGGCGAGTGAGACTGCCATTCCCACCGCACCTGTGTGTTGGGTTCGGATTTGGTTCCACGGGGGAGGAAGGGAAGCGTGGACGCACCGACGATGAGCGGCGGCTTCCTTCCGAAGCGGTCGAGGAAGAAAAAGATGAATATGAGGATGACGACTGCACCGAGGGCGCCGTTGATGCCTGTTATCATGAGCACTCTGGGACCGCTGAGGCCGAGGTCGGCGTAGACTGTTCAGTGGTTAGTTAGACGAGATTATTATGCGTGTGGCCTACGAGTCGGCTTTTCAGAAGTAAAGAGTTAAGATAAGCGTTCAACAATTGATTTCTCACACTCACCTGGAAATACGAAGCCACGTTAATCCCTGTTTAACCATCTAAGCCTCTGGCCTTCCCTTCCCGCGATAGTAGCGCAAAGAAAAACGCACCAGTAAACTGCGTGCAAATCTGCACCCCCATCCCTGTCAACGTCCGCCGCAACATCGGTTTCGTGGCCCACAAGTCCGAGAACTTGGTCGAGTAGTGCGTTTGTTCGTAGCGGATTTGTTCAAGCCTTGATAAGTTCAAGTTACAAGCAAACCTGACCGGGAACAACAACGCAAAACCCACATTTCCGCAAACTCCAGATCGACAAACTCCTTGTTGTGCTGGTCCTCGTGGAGCTGCTGAACGACCTTGCGCGCTTCGTCGATCCTGCCTTTGTCGACGAGCCACCGCGGGGAGTAAGGCAGGACAAACATCCTGAGGCGCTGTTAGTTGGAGCTGTCCAGATCTAAGGATTACGGAGGCAAACCCGAGGAATAATAACGCCGCAGGAAATATCTGCACAGCGAGCGGGACCCGCCATTGCGCGTCGTTGCGGATGAATTGGCAGCCATAGCCGACCCCTGCGTTCAAATCCACCGTCATCATTTCCTTCTCTCGAAGCGGGCGCAGACGTACAGTTGGCCACAAGGAATCCAATCGCGATCATAACTGCCCGTTTGACACTCAGGAATGCCGATATGAGAGGCCCGAGGAAAGACGCACATTGAGTTAGCCCGGTCAGGAAGCCCCGCAGTTGGGGCGGAGAGATCTCGCTTTGGTATAGCGGGACGACTGGGCAGTAATCACCAGTGATGCAGGCAGATTCGAAGGCGTACGGACATACCCATGCTCAAACTACGGAGAAGATCAGAGGGAGTCTGAAGGCAGGCATGCATATGGCACGAGGCTCACCATCCAATCGCCAACCCCGCGATCATGCGTCCAACAATCAGATACGACACGTTGCGGGCACCAGCTTGAAGACTGCATCCGAGGACTGCGACGAGCGCGCCCAGCTGGATGGTACGTTTGCGGCCGATACGGGTGGCGAGAAATCCAGCGGCGGCGGCACCGAAGAAGCCTACGAGCGATGAGGGAAAGAAGCGATAGCAGCGGGACGCCGGAGGCTACGTACATCCACCTGCGAACTAAGTATACATCGGACGTCAGCTGTGGGAAGTAGAATGCGCCGACGACGACGGAGGTAGGAGACAGAGGGCACATACCGTCGAGACGATAGCCCCGGTTATGTTGACGCCAGGGTTGTGGAAAAATGCTTGGAACTGGTCGAATTCGAGTGAGACGACAGAGCCGATGATGCCAGAGTCGCTGGAGACGCGTAAATGAGTAGAATAGACTGGGAAGTGGGGAGAACTTACTATCCTGTGAGGTTATCAGGATTGCGATTGCGATTGCGACGATGTCGGAGAATGCTCACCGAAGAGGAAGCTTAACGTTTCGTAGATGTTAGGCAACAACACACGGAACAAAGCCGGGAGGAACATACGAGCCTAGCGCAGAGAAGAGCGCGACTGAAAAATTGAAGAATAACCCCATGGTGAGCGATATCACCGTGAATGGCGTCGACAAGGAGGCTACGTTTAAGTAGCCTCGGAAGCTCCGCCACGTCGTCGTGAGTGCATGATCGGGAGTGTGACTGCCCCGGTCCACGGCAGCAGCGTCATGAGACGCTCGTAGGGCGTTAAATCGCTGAGAACCGGGAGGGTAGGCGAAACTGAATGAAAGAGAAGACGCTGGCTATCACGAGCACGCGCTATGTCTAAATTGGCGTCGTGGAGCGGAGGTCTGCTGATCATTGAGGATTCCGAAGTTCAAAGTGTCTCAGGCCGCGTCGAGGTCGGTAGCATATTCAGGGACTTTCCGAGTTGTGGCTCAGGCCTCAGGCGTCGGGGTGAGCCTCCTGCGGGTTGAATGAGATCTACCAGTGGGTAAAGGTGAAAATGTACAAAAAAAAAAAACGGTGAATCTGTACGGCCTACCGATATGGGAGTCTTCCTGGAGTTAGATGGTCGTGGCTGCCTGTCACGCGTATAACACCAGTCACTCTCGGATGAGTCGGATCATGACTCGGATGATCAGCGCCAGCGACGGAATGTCCAACAAATGAACGCGTCGGTGGTTCAAAATCCAAAAGTATCGACAGTACTATTATTAATATTACTAGTACCCACAACAAAATAATAACGAGAGTGAAGTCGAGCGTAAACCTAGAGGTGGGGGATGTAAGCGCTCCACTTCACATCTATGAGTGCGCCAGGCGGCAGCGCTCGTAATGAAATGAGAGGGAGTATGATGAGGGAGAGGCGGGCCATTATGTAGACGCCGGCGAGGATGGCTAGGAGAAGTAGCAAGAGTGATGACATGGTGCCAGTGATTGACGAGTCCCCCCAAATTACAATTGCGAACGTCAACGGCACTACCAAAGGCAGCGCAGTCACCAATGCTGCGCAGGTCCTCCATATCCACATTTCCTCTGCGGAGGGGAATCCGGCGTTCCAGGCCGCACAGTGGATGCCGCCAAAAATGATGCTGACCAAAAATGTAGTCAGCAATCCGGCCAGTTGTTGCTCCATGAGGTGGTCAGTCGAAGACCAGAATGGGGGGACGGAATCGGATAAGAGTTCCAAGCGGTAGGTGCCGAGTATTGCGCCCATTATAAATTCACCGACACTCATACGCACGTGAACCGCGGGCTTAGTATTGTCCTCGATAGAGTCCCGATCGTCAGGAGGATCCAACTTGGGAGAATCGCGCACAGGCGACTCGGACATCTCAGGCTCATGCACGGGCGAGATCCGAGGCTCGCGCACGGGCTTCCGAGTCGCAGCAGGTCCAATTTGAATTGGGTGTTGGACATCCAAGGGCTTGTGCCACCACAGAATCCAGACGAAGATGTTGACAACCGCGAAAGCTAGTGTGGCGACCTCAAGCTCGGTGACCGGGAGATGCTGGTGAACGCGGGCCAGACACTGCAAGATGAACCACAGCCCCTGGAGAAGCGCCACGCCTTTTGTGAGCATGTCGCCCTTGCTTTTGTCCTGGATGGCCGCTATATCGACAGCGCGTATGTCCGAAAGGTAGTGCCAATACTCTGAAGTTGCGATAGGCCCGGAACCGTCGCGCGCGACGAATCCACCCATCGATACAAAAAAGGCGTGTGTCATCGAGATTTCGGAGCCTAGACACAATGAGCGCTCTCGGACACATGAGGGTAAAGAAATGATACATACTTCCGGTCGAATATAGGCGCGCGACCAAAAATTGACGGGCGGCAAATCCCACCATCAATTCTGGAGCGATGACTCCGATGAGCATCATCTTGAGCCTTCGCCAGAGCAAGGCAATGCGAGTCTGGTTGGGGGGAGGCACGTTTGGGTGCACAGAGACCCAAGTGCAAGCGAATATCGTGGCGAGACAACCCCAGACGATGTCAAACAGTTTCCGACAGCTGTTTATGTCGTCACAGGAGTCGGCGGACGCTCGCGGGTAAAGGGCCGGTACAGGGCGACCAGCAGTAGATAGTGTGTGGACGACCAAGAGTAGCAGGAGCATGATGGGGGCAAGAAATGGGATGTGGGCTGCGCGTGTATCATTCCGAGTCGTATTAATATGCAACAAACATGAGGCACCGTACCGCGAGGCGACTTGGCAGATGGAATGGAAGTGCTGTGAGAGTCGATACGGCGAGGGCTAAGATGGGTGAAGCAGGAACTTGTATTTTCTGTTGTCGTAGCCCGCCATGGCCGTGATACCGAAGTTTGTGGGATGTTAGGGTGGGGTGCTAGAGTTTTTCTTGAGCCAGCACCATCGCCAACGACTGTTGCTTGCGATGTTACGAGTCGCCCCTCACAGACGAAAGCTGACTGAGTGTGACCATGTCACGCAATGCATCCTCAGGCAGACACAAAATGACATTTACAAACAGGTACAAGAACAACAGGCGACGAGCCAACGAAGAAGAAAAAGTACACGAAAAGAACGAAAGGTATCAATGCAAATACTTGTCATTGAGCGCATGCACCTCCTTGGCGAGGAACGGCCACGTCAACGTCCGGGCCAACTCCTTCCTCAGCCGCATCCGCTTTTCCTCCTCGCTCTCTCCGTCTCCATTGCCAGCCACAGCCCTCTCCGCTCTCTCCTTGGCCAACTTGATCTCCCACCCACACAGATTATACAACAGCCGCATATTCGGCTGGATCAACACGCTCAGCCTCCTGCTGCGCACAATCAAGTACGCATCCACCAATGGCAGCGCCAAGTGCTTCATCACATACGCGATGGTGACTGTGGCGCTCCGGGACACGCCGACGCGACAATGCACCAGGACCTGCCCGCCTTCGAGTCTAGCGCGTTCGATCCAATCGCAGATGGGCTCGAGCTGCGGCTCCAGTGTGTCGATACCGTCGTCGCAGACGCCTTTGATGTCGAGCACCTTGATGCGCCCTTCACGTTCTTCGATCCAGAGCGAGCCTTGGCCGTGGCTGTTGGCGCCTTTGCTCGACATGTGGTGGTGGTTGTGCGTGCAGGCCTCGCCTGGGGCAGCGTTGCAATGTCCCGGCGGCGGCAACAGCGCACATTCGCCGACGGAGACGACGTGGGTGATACCCAGCGCATGCAGCATGTATGCGTTTGTCGCGTGGTTCCTAGGATTGCTTGTCAGACGACTTTCTGGTTACTGAAGAGAAAGATAACACTCACAGATTACCCAAATACAAAAATGGCAACACACGACTCGGGAAGCTTCCGTCGAATCGCGGGTCATTAAACCACGACTGGTGATCCCCAAAGCTCGGCAACCACGGGCTCGTCCGTGCCCGGGGGCGGCCAGAACGAGTTTGCGAGTTCGGCACTACCATTGGGGGCGAAGTTGGCACGGATGACGAAACCGCACCATTGCTGGGAGCGGGAGCGGCGGCGAAGGAGACGCTCTTGGCTGGCGGTCGAGCACCCGTATATGGCTTGGGTGTCGGCGCAGCGACTTCACCAGTCGCACTGGCCCTCCTCGCCATCCCGGAAGCTGCAGCCCGTCCAGCACCAGCGGTCGGCCCAAACACTTCGCCTCCTTGGCCTTTAATCGTGAGCCTCCCCTCGACCCGCCTCAACAACCCCAACTCGCCCGGATACACGAAAAAGCTGCGGCGTTTCGCAACCTGCAGCTCCAAATACGCTTCGGGCAGAGATAAATGTCGGACGGCCATGAGCAGCGATAGCGCGAGTGGGGACGACTCGGTGTATCCGTCTGAAGAATAGACGAGGATTTTGAGAGGACGGGTGCGTGGGGCGAGTAAAAACGAAATGGCGCTGTTGGTGGTAGCGGGTTGGGGCGATGGTGATGATATGGGGCTCGTAAAGCTTCTTGTCCGTGGAGCAGCTCCAGGCGGCGGGGACGGTACAGGCGACGGCGGAGCTGGGAAGAACGACGACAATGGGCCGGGAGACGTGCTCCATCGTCTCCCATGGCCCGACCCGCCAAGACTACCATTCGTATTAGCCCCGACTCCATTCGTCTGTTGTGAATTGGATGAAGGCGTCGTCGTCTCCTCCTCGACCGGCCGCAAACACCTCTCCAAGAAGGCTAGCACAGGCAACAACGCGTTCATCGTCTGCGGTGTATTCGGCGGGGCGCTGGGGAACGGCAGATGTATAACCGTATTCGCGTTCGGTGGTGGTCGGATGTTTTTCTTCTCCCCAGCCTCTGTCCTTGCCCACATCCCCTCCAGCATCCCGACATGCTCCTCCGCCGCCCGGAGATGCGCAATGCTCGGAAACGGCGCCATCTCATGACACTCGACACAAATATCGTAGCCCATCCCGGCGGCAGGCGAGTTGGTGAGCGTGTAATTGAACGGGTCGTTCGGGTCTTCTTTCTCTTTCTCTTGCTCGAGGTCCGCCCCGTTGAATGAATGGGACGAATCCGAAGACGGCGGAGGGGGAACAACTGCCAAAGGAACATCCCCCGAGTTGCCGAGGAACACCTGTCCCAGCATCGGCCGCCAATGTGTTGCCGTCGTTGTCGTGGATAGATCTTCCTCGTCGTCCGAGTCTGCTGACGGTGTGGATGGTCGCCTCCGAATGGTCAGGATCTCGCTCGCCCTGGTCAGCTCCCTCATCTCGTCCCGCTCGCGCTGCCCAAAGTCGACCGTATTCGGCGCTGTGTCCGCCCGTGTATGTGGCTGGAGAGGTACTGCAACGGGTGCATCGTGTGCGTGTGTGTGTGCGTGTGGAGCGTCAGAGTCGACCTGCATCCCATTCCCATCCGCATTGAGCCAGGCGCGACTCCTCCTCCCCGCCTCCCCGCTGTCGAACACTCGCATCATGAGCTCCGGCACCTCGGCCTTGAGCGCACGAGCATCTGCGTCGAGGACGTAGACGTTATACGCGAGCGGAGCGTTGTCGACGTCGTTTGGATCCACACCGAGTTTCCGACACCGTTCCGTCCGCTTGCGTGCGATGGCGGCGACGAAGCGCTTCGCGAGGGGTACAAGCGTGCGGGAAGAGGAGAGGCCCTTGGGCGAGTAGATGACGATGTCGGAGAGGGTTGCGTAGATCGGCTGGTGAGACGGAGGTCAGTGATGATGACTTTAGGGAAGGGACGATGAACGACGACGAAAACGGATTGGATACAGTCGAAAGTTGATTAGAAGTACAAGTACATGGGTAATAGGAAAGCGGAATCAAGACCAGACTCACAACTTGGATACCGAAGTTCCTTAGGGAGATGCCATCTGGTATACGGGCAGGACGAAACTCCCAGTCGTCGTCGTTAGGCTCACCAGCCGGAGCGGGTAAAGGCGTTGCCGGTGGCGCGCGCTAGACATAATCTGCTTAGAACACGGCTATGTATCATAGAGTGAAAGTCACCTCGACCGGCCGAATAAGCTCCCTGGGGCGAAATGTACAGGTGAGCAGCGGCGGGTTGAGCGGGTCCCAATCCTCGGTACTGACGGCCGGTGGGTGTTCAGAGTATTGTGAGGGTATCGAGGAGAATGAGGATGGGGTAGCTGGGAGAAGGGATGTCGGTGGAGGCAGGGCACTGTAGCTGGTTGAGCGACTGGACGGACTCTTACGAGAGGACTTGCATTTCCATAGGGACGTCGGCGACTTCTGAAGCTCTGTGGTGGATGGGATGCATGTGTTTGGCGTCGTCGAGGGTCTGGATGGATGGGAGGTCGTCGCTCCTGACGATGTGCACCGTAGAGTCGATATCCATGTCCACCAGCTCGTCGTCGTCGTCTTCTTCATCGTCGTCGTCGTCGTCTCCCTCGTCGTCGCTATACCCGTCCTCCTCACCCATCTCCACACCCCGGCTGGGCATGCTCCCCTCAAACTCCAAATCGTCTTCTGCAACGACCCAGACAAGACCACGAAACTTGGGTGGGCCCCTAGGCGACGTAGCGGCAAAGAAGGTATTCTGCGCGGTGTTATCGCCCTCCAGACCATGGAGGAATGGGAAGAGCACCCCGTCCGGCGGGTGCGCAAGAATGTGGGCCATATGGATTGCAGCAAACTGCGAAGCAGTGAGGACGCGAGCGTCGGGGCATTCCGGGAGAGTCGGGTGTTGTGTTTGTTGTGTGTTGAGGTCCATTAGCGTCGTCGTCGGGGTAGAGACGAGAGCTTCCGTTCTGGGCGTAATGAATGTCACGCGCCTTCTGCACACTGCCTCGTGTTGATCGATCCATCATTTTGACCGGCGTTCTCGCTAATTTTTCTCCACAACCTCAACGTTGTCGCTCCCCTCAATCCATTCATATCACCAGGCGGATGCAATGGAACTGGCAATCCGATAGCCTCCATTGCTCCTGCTCGGCGACCATCATCCCCAGCATGCCTCGCTTCATTGTTCTCGAAGCCGAAGCCAGCCCCATCTCGCCTAGCCCCACAGCTTCCTCCCACGCCGCTACGTCCGCCTTCGATTTGATCTGTTCAGCGTTTTTAGGGTGGCTTCTCTTCTCTTCTAACGCCGCGATGTACTATGATCACTTTCAACGCGACCACACACGGACAAGGACAAGGACAAGAGAGCTCTCATCTGGAACCCTACAAGAAATTTGCAAACGTCCGCGCCACCATTTTTCGAATTGATTACCATCAGAACGCCGCCGGAACACACAAAAATAATAGAAATAGAATTGCAGCCGCTGTCTTGTCAGGGTTGTTCATCATCCCGGTCTCCGCTTCGGCGCTCAAGGTTCGGAACATCGGGCTGTCGTCAAGTCCCAGCTTACAAGCAACACTGGGCGGGCCGAGCCTATCGACAAGACAAGACCCCCGAATCCAGTCTATTTCAAAAGCACGCTTTAATTTCCAAGCCATCGCTGTCCTCCAATTCATGCCGGTGCCGGCGGATAGGGACAGTACTCATACTAATAGTGTCCCCTGTCTCAGATAAGGTACGCACGTCATGTCATTTACGAGACCATAAAAACGCGCCGAAAATCAAATCACGCAAGCAACGCGCAACCTGGCCTGGTGACCACCGCTCACTAGACAAGAAACCGGACTGTTGTTCCGAGTCGAACAAGACGTCCTTCAGGTACTTGATAGGTGGTGCTTCGAAGAATCCTGGGTGTTCAACAGGTCATCATTCTGGAATTCCACAGCTATTCAGAGCTATACTTATGCCGCCTGAAGTCACTTGCATTATCTCCTGCCGTTCCGAGTCCCGAGTGAGACCGTGCCATGCCAGCCTGAGTGTATACATTCCTTCCTTCTTTCTCCATCTGGGTCAGAATTTGGACGAGGCAGATTCCCTTAATACTCTTCTTGGCTGGGGGGGGCGGGGGGAGGGGGTTATAAATTTATAATTCGCTATGTGGTTTCCCATCAACGAGTTACGAGCCACGGAGGAGCTCGTCTGAGTGATGGTGCAGACAGTTTGTTTCTGGTCTCTTGTTTTTTCTTTTCTTTTCTTTGTACTAGGTATATCCATTTTCACAGGATCATAAGCTCCTTCTCCTGGGTAGAGGTAACTGTGTGTGGTTATAAATCCGTCCTCGTCAGGTTCTGAGATTTTGGGCAGCAGGACCTACTGTATTGCGGATATAACATAATATACCACCAAAAATATCACATTACTGTACTATTCAAACCGGATGTTCAGATGACAGATGACACCAATTTTTTTCTCTTCTGCTATGTTTAAAAATCTCCATAAATCAAAAGAAATATTTTCGGCCATCTCGGTCTGCATAGTACTGTAGTATACCATTGCCCGGCTAAGATGCCGCTTGCATGGAGAAAATCTCTCTGAGACTGTCATGAACTACTGGGATACCAGGACGAAGATTTGGATCAAACGCCCAGCACGGTACCAGCGCTGCCCACATGGTATCCGACACTAGCTCCTCTTCATAATCCTCCCTCGTGGGATGCAACTCTGCCACTACTTGTGCCATCAGGAAAGCCTGTGTTGGGCGCCGTTTCGGAGGCTGGCCGGTTAGAATCTTAACATGCAATTCAACTAGTCAGTAATGATTCAAATTTAGTGAAGTGCTGCACCTCAAGTATCAAGAGTGCAAAAGAATACACATCTGAGCTCATCGTTGTAGTGATGGTTGTACCCGGCAAAGTGGTTTCGGCTGGGCCATCAAGGATGTGGAACAATTCCGGCGCCATATATGGCACTGTGCCGACGCTGGCCGTGGTAAATCCCCGATGGTTGACTATTTTTGAAATGCCAAAATCACAGATGCAAGGGATTCCTTCTTCATCAACAACAATATTTTGCTACTCTGGATTCAGATTGCAAATGAAACTTTAAGGAATACAGACAGCTTTGAGATCTCCATGAACGACATTGTTCTCATGGAGAAATTGTAGGCCACATGCAACACCCAAAACCTATAACATTTTCGTCAAAGCCCTAACAGAGGAACAATGAGCGCACAAGGGCATTTCTGTCAGCCTTAGGATGCTCCCCGATATATCTTTTGATGTTGCCTAGCTTGTGATATGGAGAGACAAGAACTGGCCATGGAGCATTGAGGAGATCATAGACACCAATGAACGTGAGGATATTCTTATGCTTGAGTTGTGACCAGACTTTTGCCTCGCGTTGCATTCGCTGTGAAAAAATTAGTCCGTGGCCTGATTGGTAACAGAAGATAACTTACTCGTAAGATTTCTTGTTGTTGCTCTGGGCTGTCATCCAAAGGACGAAACATCTTTATGGCAACCTGATAATAAAATCAGCATAGAACACTAAAGGAAAGTGTTGCTTGCGTGGATCTTTTGACCATTGGACTGAACTAGCTTTCCGCGATATATATTTGAGCTTATACCGCCGGCAAATGGGAACGGGTCATCCCGAGTTATATGTCCTAACATGTTGCTCCCTTCCTAACATTATTCTCGGGATCAGGATCTATCTGTCAGATGATGAGGACTCACGGCGGATGTGGTCTCCTCCATACTAGGATAACTATCTTGCTGCAAGAAACGGTATGAGGAACTGCGACCAGATCTGTCACCATAAGCATACTTGTCAACACAATACTCACATGTACCGAATGTCTGAATTTTGACTTCGAGCACTGTCCAGAAGCCGCCCATTGAGCATGGCGCGTATGTCCGAAATGTGGTGCCAATACTTTGAAGTTGCGATAGGCCCGGAGCCGTCGCGCGCGACGAATCCACCCATCGATACAAAAAAGGCGTGTGTCATTGAGATTTGAGAGCCTAGACACAATGAGCGCTCTCGGACACATGAGGATAAAGAAATGACACATACCTCCGGTCGAATATAGGCGCGCGACCAAAAATTGGTGGGCGGCAGATCCCAGTATCAATTCTGGAGCGATGAATGCGATGAGCATTATCTTGAGCCCTCGCCAGAACAAGGCAATGTGAGTCTGGTTGGGGGGAGGCACGTTTGGGTGCACAGAGACCCAAGTGCAAGCGAATATCGTGGCGAGACAACCCCAGACGATGTCAAACAGTTTCCGACAGCTGTTTATGTCGTCGCAGGAGTCGGCGGAAGCTCGCAGGTCGAGGGCCGGTACACCGCGGCCAGCAGTAGATTGTGTGTGGACCAGCATGATGGGAGCAAGAAAGGGAGGTGTGGCTGCCGACAACACAGCTATCGTCCGTATTAATATGCATCAAACATGAGGCTCAGTTGAGGCTCAGCACCGTCAGGCGGCGTCAGTTGGCGGATGGAATGAAATGAATGAGTGCTGTTAGTCGATGCAGGCGACGAAAACTACGGCGAGCTAAGAAGCCAGGATAGGTGAAGCAGGTTGTCGTAGCCCGCGAGTATTGTACAGATGAAGCAGACGCGCGCGAATACAGATGCGACACCTGTCATCTCTGACCAGATCAAAGCTGCAAAAGGTGTCGCACTTGCTTCATCATATAACACAAGGCGGGGCTGCGCTCCGCTCCGCCCCAAGGCTCGTTATTTCTTTAAAGAAAGGGAAATTTGTTCGATGTACAGATAACTGGTTAACGAACATCACACTGTGAACAATACGACATGGATCCTCAATGTTGTGTACAGACAGCTGTATTCGAGGCTAACGACTCGCTGGCAAAGAAACTCCCTCCTGCTCGTCTAGCGTCTCGCCATAGCCATAGTCATCCACACATCCATCCGCGAGCCTTCAGCACATCGTGTCCCTCCACCTTTGCACGCTCGGTATCGTGCAGGCTAGTGGGTCAGGTGTCTGCACGATCGAAGAGCTTGAGTTCGGACGCTTTGAACGTTGATCGTTGCGTGCGTCGCGAGCGAAACGGTGAGGCGCGTCGCGGAGACTTGAGCATAAATCCGATAGATCCATAGCTGGTGTGTTTCATGAGAACGAAGGAATAAAAGAAAGAAGAGAGACGCACCTCCATTTCCACCACCGCAGCAGTCTCCTGCTCCTCCATCACCACCGCGTTTGAGCGCACATCCGTCTGTTCGTTGTGGAAGCGAAGCGTGCACGTTTGCAACTGTTCGGTGAGGTAAGTTGTGGTGCACCCCCGAGAGCTTGCAACATCGAGGCTGGATTGGAATTGTTAGCGATGGCCCAGATCAGTGGAATAACCAACACACCATATACCACGTCCCTCGTCTCGTTGTCCGTCACCGCTGCTGTAGAGGCCGTGCGTCGTGATTATAGTACTGATACGCGTTGTGCGGGCGCTCGGCATTGCTATCGGCGAGATCCAGCACCGGTGGCCGTTGTTCTCGTGCTCGGGATTTGAGGTGTACGGAGGGAGTGTCGGACGCTAGAGATGTCTTCATCGAGTCGTGTCTGATTAACAGCATATACACAAATTCTAAGCTGCGGGAAAAAAAATTGAGAATCGTAATGAATATGGCACATCGAACATACCTAGGCTGGCCGGCCCGTGCTGAACAGCCAATCCCTCCCCCGTCTTGCCCTCCCACCTCGGCCGCGCGCTCATATTGTCACAGCAAAAGTCCGGTGCTGTCTCGATGTAGGGCCGGTTGCGAAAGGTTGTTGATGAGTGCTTGTCGAGGTCTTGAGCGATGTTGAGGAGACCGTGACAGCGACCGACGGAAGTTGCTTGGCTTGAGTAATGCGATGACTTGCTGGAGCCTGGAAGGTTTTGAAGGACGCGGAGCATCATACGTGGGGTTGGAAGCGTTGTACTTGAGTGAGGAAGATGAAAGGCGAGAAAGAGACGGAGGGTGGGGTGAGCGTAAGAACAGCAGCGCTTCATGCCTTATACAACGGGAGATTCGGTGGAAGAGGGATGAAGGGAGCTAAGGGTTTCGTCCATAGGTGAGAGGAAAATGGTGAAAACACGATCACGCACCTCGTACAATATGCAAAGCCATCGGCTCGGCAAAAGCGCGGATGCTTGCCACACTCAGGCTGTCAGTGCAGTTGATAACATGTCCATCCATTTTCTTGGAGGTGAGCCGTTGTAGGTGGAGACGCCGCTGACTGGCATTCGCTCGGTGTCGAGTCGGATGCATTTGAAGTTGTCGCGGCATTCTTTCGTCGACTCGTGTCTACTCATCGCGGGAATGTCAGCCAATTGTTGAAACATGAAGAGCCAGCACGCACCTCGAGGCTCGAGCGCCCGCTTCACGGGCAAACCACCCACGCCGTCCTCACCACCGTTCGCCCTCTTGTCCGCTTCTGCCCGTCCATCGTCCTATGTCCGTGCCTATGCATCGTCCTATGTCCGTGCATCTGCAATTCTCGCGTGATTGGATAGTCGTACTTGAGACGAAGATGAAAGATTGAAGCGGGGAAAGGGAGACGGCGCGTGGGGTGAGGGCGGAGGAAGAAAAGCAGCGCTTCCTGCTCAGGCTGCTGGAAGCAGTGGCGTGGTGCTGGGAGCCATCTGTCGATTAGAGTTTCGAGGCAGTGCAGCTCAGATACAACATTACTTACTCGAGACTTGCTCGGCGCAGAACAGTGGAGATGGGGATGCTCGAGAACTTCTCCAGGGCTTGACGCGTGTGGAGTCGTCGTCGGTCGGTTGTCCGAACAAGTATTAAAGTTGTAGCCGGATCAAATCGCTCCGGACATCCCGGACGGCTCATTTCTCTCGCCAAAAAAAACCTGCGAAAACACGGTTCGAACCGGCGGGAGGAATCCCAGCAGATTTAACTGTGTAAGCGTCCAAGACCAGTCAGCTAGGGTAATCATACGTGTGCTGAGCTACCCGCCCATGGCAGCCTGCTGCCGCATCTCCGGGCCAAATTTGTCCGAACATAGGTACTAAGACTGGTCGAGGGTCCTGACCAAATTTATCCGAACAAGTCCGAACAAGTCCGAACAAGTATCAAATTGTTGGGCACTTTTGGGCCCAATCGTGTCCGAACAGGTACAAAAGTTCCCAGTGTACTGTCCAGGGTCCTCGAGTCACCGGATGAGACAAGCATGAGATCTTGAGAAACGATGAGAATCAAGAGCGTGTGACCGCATTCTTCTCGACGCTTCGTCAGTGTCACGTCACAAAATTTTCTTCCGTCTCTTTCCGTTCCTCTCACCAAAAATGCACCGTCTCTCGTCGACGTCCTCCCGCGCCATGCGTCGTGTCGCCGCCCGAGCGCAGCCTGCGCTAACACGGGGAGCCCACAAGGAAATTAAGTTCTCCAACGATGGGCGGGCAAGCATACTCAAGGGCGTCGACATCCTTGCCAACGCTGTCCAGGTCACTCTCGGGCCCAAAGGTGCGTCTAACGACTGTCTGGGAGGCCCCTGCTGACGGGACAACAGGTCGCAATGTCATTATTGAGCAGTCCTTTGGCGGACCGAAAATTACCAAGGGTGCGTTGTCGTCAGTGCATTTGCCTGCTACGAACGCTGAAATGGGCTCGCAGACGGTGTTACGGTGGCCAAGGCCATCTCATTAAAGGACAAGTTCGAGAACCTCGGTGCTCGGTGAGTGGTACTACGGCTGGAGCGAAAAAAAAAGAGCTGACGACAGCCAAGTCTCGTCCAGGATGTCGCGCAAAAGACGAACGAGACTGCTGGCGACGGTACGACGACCGCCACTGTCCTCGCACGTGCTATCTACTCCGAGGGTGTCAAGAACGTCGCTGCTGGGTGCAACCCCATGGACCTGCGCCGCGGCGCGCAAGCCGCCGTCGACCGTGTCGTGCAGTTTCTCTCCTCGCAGACCAAGACCATCACCACGACCGCCGAGATCGCCCAGGTCGCCACCATCTCTGCCAACGGCGACACGCACGTCGGTAACCTCATCGCGCAAGCAATGGAGAAGGTCGGCAAGGAGGGTGTCATTACCGTCAAGGAGGGTCGTACCATCGAGGACGAGATTGAGATTACGGAGGGCATGCGCTTCGACCGCGGGTACATCTCGCCGTACTTCATCACCGACGTCAAGGCGCAGAAGGTCGAGATGGAGAAGCCGTATATCCTGCTCAGCGAGAAGAAGATTTCGCTGCTGCAAGACATCCTCCCGACGCTCGAGGCTGCTGCCCAAGCACGTCGTCCGCTCGTCATCATCGCAGAGGACGTCGACGGCGAAGCACTTGCAGCTTGCATCCTCAACAAGCTGCGAGGGCAGCTATCCGTCGTTGCGATCAAGGCGCCTGGGTTCGGCGACAACCGCAAATCCATCCTCGGCGACATTGCGATTCTCACGGGCGGCACCGTATTCACCGACGAGATAGACGTCAAGCTCGAGCACGCGACGCCCGACATGCTCGGTACGACGGGTAGCATCACAATCACGAAGGAGGACACGATCATCCTCAACGGCGACGGTGCAAAGGACTCGATTGCTGCCCGCTGCGAGCAGATCCGCGCAGTTATCGCGGACACCACGACGAGCGAGTACGACCGCACCAAGCTCCAGGAGCGTCTCGCGAAGTTGTCTGGGGGTGTCGCGGTCATCAAGGTCGGCGGTTCCAGTGAAGTCGAGGTCGGTGAAAAGAAGGACCGCTACGACGATGCGCTGAACGCGACTCGCGCTGCCGTCGAAGAGGGTATCCTCCCTGGTGGTGGTGTCGCGCTCCTCAAAGCCAGCTTGCTCCTCGCGACCTCATCTCCCTCGACATCCTCCTCTGCTGGCCCGACCTCTCCCGAGGCCAAACCCATCCCGACCGCCAACTTCGACCAGGAACTCGGTGTCGCTATCGTCCGTCGCGCACTCACCGCCCCCGCTCGCGCCATCCTCACCAACGCCGGCGAGGAAGCCTCCGTCATCGTCGGCACCCTCCTCGCGCAGTACGGCGGCGAAGGCAAATTCAGCTGGGGATACGACGCGGCCAAGGGCGAGTACGTCGACATGGTGAAGGCGGGTATCGTCGACCCGCTCAAGGTCGTGCGGACTGCACTGGTGGATGCGAGTGGTGTCGCGAGCTTGTTGACTACGAGCGAGTGCTGCATCGTTGATGCCCCCGAGGAGGACAAGCCTGCTGGTGGTGGAATGGGAGGCGGTATGGGCGGCGGTATGGGTATGGGCGGATTCTAGAGGGGCGCGTGGGCTGAAAGATTAAAAAGATAAAAGTACTACACACACCCTTACTCACTCACTTACTCGGCTCACTTGCATACTGCTACATACACACATGTTTCGGAATACAAACCCCCACTCTGCATACTTTTCTGCCTTGGCCAGGGACGGGGTGCCATCACGACAATCTCATCACCTTGGCTTTCACCACCATCTCCGGTCCAGGCGTTCCTGAGTGGGACCGTGCCGTGTATAAATTCCTTCCTTCCTTCCTTCCTTCCTGACGTCCAACTTGAACCACTCCCAGCATCTTGCTCGACCGAGACATGCTCCAAGCGCCCAATTGCCAGTGGATATTATGATGCTGTCTCTCTCTGGAAGCTTTGCGACCACCACCCGCTGCACTCTTGCGACGTTCGTTCTGGACTGGGACCGTATACCCGAGAGGGCAAGAGGACTATGGGTCACCGACGTTGCCAGTACATCCAAGAACGAAAACGAAAACGAAAACGACGACGGGACGTCACGGCGCATTCCGCTCTGTTTAATTCCCTCCGCAAACCCAGGCTCAGTAACCAGCTCGCGCTGGTTTCTCCCAGAATCCGTACGAACTTTCTTCGCAACGGAAGCAGAAGTCAAAGCCCTTCCCGAACCCGCTCACACTCTTCCTCCTCAAATTGGAGATTCCGCCGTGTTTCCCGCGCCGTGAAGACTCACCTCAAGCGTTATCGAGGTACGGTCTTGGATTGACTGGACAATCGTCGGACACCCCACTGGCCGCCCAGTGCTCGTGCCTCGAGTTACGAACTTGAATGACCGAAGAAACGTCAAGTTCTACTAGTTAATATGTCTATGGCAACTCGGACGCGTCATTATTAAGATACACCCGCTGCAACCCATAGGCCTAGGACTCCCAACCAAACTCAGAAACAGTCTCTCAGATTTCGGTGAACCTGCGCAATAACAGGACGAATGTTCGGATCTGAAGCCCAGCAAGGCACCAGTTCAGCCCATGTTTGGTCTGCCACTAACTTTTCATGGTAGTCCTCTCGCTTTGGATGCAGCTGTGCGACAATCTTCGATGTGAGGATTGGCTTGTGCGGACGTCCCTTTGGCGGCTCGGCGGTCAATATCTGTATCACATGAGTTCAATCCGAAATTTTCTCGCAACATGTAGCGACTACCTCAAGCACCAGCAGTGCAAACGAATATACGTCAGAATTTGTCGTTGTTTGGGGAGCTAGCGATCCAATTGGACCATCCACCAGGTAAAAGAGTTCCGGTGCCATATAGGGCGCGGTGCCGACATTCGAGGTGGTGAACCCTCGGCGGCTGACAATTTTGGAGATACCGAAGTCGCAGATACAGGGTATGCCGTGTTTATTCACGAGAACGTTTTGCTGTATGCAAATCAGATTGGGCCGGCATCGAATGAAGGACAGACTGCTTTAAGATCCCCATGGACGACATTCTTTTCATGAAGGAATTGCAAGCCGCAGGCGACGCCGAGGACCTATTAAAATATTCAACAACATCAGAAGATAAGGAGAAGTCAAAGCTTATTTGCTCGTACCAGCTCCTGCCGGTTGGCTTCGGGGTGCTTCCGGATATATCTCCCGACATTTCCCAACTTGTGATACGGAGAAATCAAGACGGGCCATGGAGCTCCTGGGAGATCGTTGCAGACACCAATAAATGGAAGGATGTTCTTGTGTTGAAGGTGAGACCACACTTCAACTTCACGCTTCATCCTCTGAGAATTCCTTTAGTAAGATCCCATCCTTTTTCAACTCGGGCATCAATTGACTCACTCGTATGATTTCCTCTGGCTGGCCAGAACCGTCATCTGAAATCCGAATCATCTTTATAGCGACCTACAGCACATCAAGAGAGAAAGAGGAGACATCTCGATAATAGCTACCCGAATTTTGCTGCCGTTGGACCGTGCAAGCTTTCCGAGATAAATGTTTGCATTTCCACCACCCGCAAATGGATAATGGCCATCACGAGTTATACGGCCAGTCAAATCACGGCTATGAAACTCCACAAGGGCAGGATCCTGGTGTGAATGGGACCAATTGTTTTTTGACTTGTTAAGATGATTAAACATACATCAAATGTGGTTTCCTCGCCACTGGAACTTTGTTTTGTCTGTAAACCTCTAAGCACAGTGCTCAAATGGTCTGAAAATTTACATGCCCCCTGCTGCCCTTCTTGGCTGTCGGCAGTGGACACTGCGTCCATCCAATCCGACATGTCTTCACTATCTTGAGATGCTTGGCTGATGTGGGTGTATGTAAACTGCTCCAGGGTTGCAAGGCAAAAACTACTCACATGTGTTTCAGCCGTTTGACCACATTCATCATTGAAGGACGTAACCTGGGCAAGTGATTCCACAGTGTATGGAGAAAGTCCCAAATTGGTGTAGTAATGGTCTGTGGATCCAGGTCCGTTCGAATTGGTGTTCCTCCATTCATGAGATACATGAAAACAGAGTGCTCGGAGGAGAGATGATGGAATGGTGGAAGTTCGCTCAAAATCTTGGCATTGTGAGACTTGATAGTTGAGTTTTGGTCTGGAACACACCTCCAAAATGACCATACCCAACCCATACACATCCCCAGCCATTGTTTGAGTCAGTCTTATCCCAAGTTCATCAGAGAAATATTCTGGAGCAGAGTAACGGATCGGTGTTGAGAACATAGAGGTAGAACTGGGCGAAGAGCCAAGAATCTCAAACATTCCGTAGCCTGAAATGACAGGTCGGTCTTGGTTGTCAATAAGTATTTTTTTCTGCAAAAGAATCAGGGAAGATAAGAAGCTTGGGAGTTGAGTACCGTGGATAAACTTCCATGGATAATTCCTTGAGAGTGAAGATACTGAATACCATCTGCAATTTCTCCAATCTACTGTAAAATGAGAGGCTCAGATCAAGATGAGAATTCAAACTGTACCATTTTTAGTTTCTGCTCCTGTGTTTGCGAATTTGTTGAGAGGTACTTCAGCACTGAACCACTTGGACAGAATGCTGTAATCAGTGCAGGAGAAGGCCCCAAGTGCAGAGCAATCCCAAAGCATTTCAAAATATTTGGATGGTTCAAATCCTTCCACTGGTGGGCTGCGGTATATAGAGCCTACAGTAATGAGCTGTAGCACACAGAGTGATAACAGGGGCCAACCTGGCTCTTTTTTTCTGCCTCCTGTGACTCTGAATAAAACCGACGGAATATTCTAATAGCAACCTGAATTTGACATTGGTCAATGGGAAAGAAAAAAAGAGGTGAAGCGTGACTGTACCAGGTTGAAACGGGTGGATGTCCCTTGATAGATATCAGCTGTTCCTCCTGTATCAAATGGATATGGTTCTGGCTTTAAGATTTGGCCAGTCAGATCCTTTGAGAGAGTTCAGCATGCTCTTAGAGATTCAAGTCTAAACTCACCACTTCAAGTTGCTGTAGAATCTGCTGTTGTTCTTCAAAACCAACACCAGGACTGTGTGGCTCGGATCCCGAGTTTGGTCGTTGACTGGAATCTGATTCTTCACTTGTGCCTGCAGAGCTGAAACCGCCAAAGGAGGAGCGTGAGGCAGTTCTTCGGAGATACAATTGGGGTGAAGGTCTTCTTGAATTCTTCACTTCCTCCTGCTCTGTCATCCGTGTGACCTCAAGGTCACCCTGCACAACACACCTATGGTGCACCCATATCCCTTCTAGTAAGAAGGGTAGAGTACCCTATTCTACCCTTCTTACTAGAGGGACTTGAGGTGGGTTCCCATACCCCCGCTAGCTGAGGATCGCCGTTGGGGCCTTTGGGCCATTTAAGGCATCTACCGTCACCATCACCATCCATCACACCACCCCGCCCATCACCCGTCACTGTCCAACACTTGAGCTCATCGTTGTTGACGACGTCGACGGCGGTGAGCTCAATTTTCATGCAATTAATACGAAATAAATTGTAGAATATGTAGAAAAAAAAGGCGCATCACTGGGGCGGGCCGCCCCGACGTCACATCATGTGACATTCATCCAAAAAGGGAAATAGCTTGGAAAACATGAAAAATGATCAGCGCGCCTCCTCCCGCCCCCTCCCGCCCCGCCCCGACGTCACACATGTCACTGCTGCCATCAAAAATGGAAAAGTTGCAGAACATCTTGTAAATACACCCTGTACAACCGACATTGCAGTAGGTGCAGTATTCATCGAGATAATTGATTAAATGACTTTAACTCAACCTAAAAAATAAAAGGTAGCCAAACACTTACAAATACTGTTGGTAAGGGACGCACATCAATATCTGCAGTATTGACAGAGATATGAATAAGTGTCTCTAACTCAACCACTGAAGTAGATGTCACGCAAGTCATTAAGTGTCTTTAACTCAATCTGATTCAAAAGGATACCACCAGTACATAGAGCTACAGCTACTCATTCATAGAAGAATTGCCCAGTCTGTCTCCCGACCCTGCCCTTAGCATGACTTGTGCCAATGCCGTATGTTTCAGATAAATGGCTTTAACTCAACTGATCCTGGTTATAACTATATAGAGCTCGAACCAATGCTCGTGTCTGGCTAGAAATGAGCACCAGGGGTCTAAGTGATCCTTCAAACACTCTAAGCAGACATGGGAACCACAACTAGTAGGGATGCAAGGTAAAATCATTAAAGAGCTTTAACTCAATGAGCTCACCCATATTGTACCAACGGTTGCTGCCTTCACCTTGATATTTGGTAGAAATGGAGTGCAATGTCTTATAAACTATCCAAGTAATTTCCTTCTCTGTCCCTTGCTTCTAAGACAACATATGGCTGCACCTTTACCCCAGATGTACTGCTGCTGAGAGCCTCATCCAGGGGCTCTACCACTCAGTAAATCTGCGAAAGAGGACATAATACCTGGTGCTTGATTCCCACCAATACTCAAAGGCCTACACTATGAAACCAATGATCCCTGAGGAACTTAGATTCAGGGGCATCATACAGTATTGTAGCATCCGTCTAGCCGATAAGCCAGATCTACGTCAGATTTAGTAGAGGACTGAGCCATCCACTGTTCTGTATAGTATTAGATCCTGAGGAATTTTTGCCAGGACGATATAGACACCTGAAAACTCAGTCTTACAGCAGTCATATCACCAGCTGTGTTGTAGGTAGAGATTAGCTTATGAGATTTCCTAGAAGATGTAAATACCCTCTCATTATCCCCCAGAGGATCTGACTTGAATGTGCATAAATCTGAAAGGGGAAATAGATCTATGTTTGCATAGATAACACTGATTAGGGCTTTCCAAGAGATCCATTGAGGCTAGGAGGCTGATTTACAGCTGATCTAAAAAGTGTAGGTGGGTTGTGGAGCTCGTTCATCGCTCCGAGCTGTTTACCTCTGTGTACACTTTGGTGCTCGCTAAAGTGCGTCACAGTGGGGTGTGGAGTCGGACATGGGCGCAAAAGGAAGGATAACAAAATAATTGTATTCAAAAGTGTACACAGACCTAAATAGCTTGGAGCAGCGAACGAGCTCCACAACCCACCTACACTTTTTAGATCAGCTGTAAACACTCATAAGTATCCGCTATACATACTTACAGACTCATCCTGTTGTTGTGTGGCATAGGTAAGATAAAGTTCTGACCATGGTTCTAGCTGAGACATGAATATTTGACTGTAACACCAAACAGTGTCTTTGGTTTATCACACTACTCACCAAAGGCTCTTGCCAAAAACAGTGGTTTGTAAAGGCTATGGAGATTGGTTTTGACATTTCCAAGCAGCCTGGAGACCTACAGTGTTAATAGACAGGACACTAGGCATTCTGCTGTTTGTTTGTTGAGTTAAAGACACTTAATCAAACTCAATCTCCGGTGCATGGGATCTCTGAGACAAGGAACTTATATGGGATTGGAGGAATCCTCAGATATTCCCTTCTAGCCCTTGAATCAACCTCCTAGCTATTACGGATCTCGCAGAAAATGCCAATCAGTGTTATCTATGAAAACATAGATCTTACCACCAGCTGCCAGCTACTCAGAGTGAACTCTGATCCTTGGGTCTGTTGGGAGCGGGGAATAACCCAATCCTGGAATAACAGAGCTTAGACTCATAGGTGTACTACAGCCTACGATATAGACACCATATTATTAAGTATCTCTCTAGCCACAGCACCCTGTAGTAGTGTGCTATACATTCACAATTGAAGAGAAGGACAGAGGATTAGAACCTCTGCACACTGACATGTAAATCACATTTATCCACTGAGTGAATAAAACATTATTGGGTGTCCTTTCACACTCTGATGAGCTGTGCACTGGGCCAGAGAGAAGGTCTGTTGAGCCAGGGTTACCTAGGATAGTCGGGTGCTAGCAGAGGGCCTCTTCTGCGAAATCTCAAGGGCAACGGCTGACTGGTCGGGGTACAATGCACAATGTTCACCGATTGAGTTAAAGCTGTTATTTATTTGGTTTTCGAGCTACAGTTTGCAGCCATCCACATACACCACAGGTTTAATTCTCTCCCAGAAGGTCGGGAGCATACAGGCCTCTCTTACGACCAAATTACAGGCTAAACAAAGCAGTGGTTGTGGTATAGATTGTGGTATAATAGTAATGTTGAGTTAAAGCCATTTATTGAAAACACACAGCATTGGCACAAGTCAAGCTAAGGGCAGGGTCGGGAGATAGACTGGGCAATTCTTCTATGAATGAGTAGCTGTAGCTATATGTACTGGTATCCTTTTGAATCAGATTGAGTTAAAGACACTTAATGACTTGCGTGACATCTACGTCGGTGGTTGAGTTAGAGACACTTATTCATATCTCTGCTAATACTTCAGATATTGATGTGTGTCCTTTACCAGCAGTATTTGTAAGTGTTTGGCTACCTTTTATTTTTTAGGTTGAGTTAAAGTCATTTAATCAATTATCTCGATGAATACTGCACCTACTGCAATGTCGGTTGTACAGGGTGTATTTACGAGATGTTCTGCAACTTTTCCGTTTTTGATGGCAGCAGTGACATGTGTGATGTCGGGGCGGGGCGGGAGGGGGCGGGAGGAGGCGCGCTGATCATTTTTCATGTTTTCCAAGCTATTTCCCTTTTTGGATGAATGTCACACGATGTGACGTCGGGGCGGCCCGCCCCAGTGATGCGCCTTTTTTTTCTACATATTCTACAATTTATTTCGTATTAATTGCATGAAAATTGAGCTCACCGCCGTCGACGTCGTCAACAACGATGAGCTCAAGTGTTGGACAGTGACGGGTGATGGGCAGGGTGGTGTGATGGATGGTGATGGTGACGGTAGATGCCTTAAATGGCCCAAAGGCCCCAACGGCGATCCTCAGCTAGCGGGGGTATGGGAACCCACCTCAAGTCCCTCTAGTAAGAAGGGTAGAATAGGGTACTCTACCCTTCTTACTAGAAGGGATATGGGTGCACCATAGGTGGCACAACAACATCTTTCAGCCATGCATGGTGTACAAGCTCATGTGCCTGTGCCCGTTTGTCGGGATGCATGTGCAGTATGGGCATCAGAAATGATGCCATCTCATCTGCGTCAACTTTTGAGAAGTTATACTTCTCTTGTAAAACCTGGTTGAGCGGCCAGTAGTTGAGTGTGTTAATATGTTGTAGTTTGCCTGCAAGTGGTGACAATTAGATGAGCACTAGACAAGGAGGGAGAGAACAAATACCTGTCTGGTCAAAGAAATCTGCACTGTACTCTCCCTCCACTGAGATGAACTCAGGCACATCCCCCATGAGCTCCATGATTTGCGCCAGAAGGTCGTCATCCTTGGTGTAATGTGGCCTGGCAGCAGGGTCAAAGAGCAAGTCACATGTTACGAGCTCAAAGATCTTTCACATATTAGATGGGATCACACATGAAAAAATGAAAAATGAAAAAAACACGCAATACACACCATGCATGTGTTACGCGCGCGCATTCCTAGTCCTATTTTGACCTACTCGAACACCCAGTCACACCTCTGTCACGCTGATCGGACTCCGAGTACACTTCCAGCCAACCTTGGTCTCGCCACTATGACTCCTTTCCAAGCAATGGGTTTTACGCAATGAAGGATTACTGAGCGTTTCCCTTTATCTTGTTATTCCTTTCACTATCGCTTCGGCCACCTCTCGGACACCGATGTGACTTACTAGTCACACATGTCACATTCCTATCGGCCTCCCTCGCACTCCAGTTCCATTCCTAACACCTACGGAACACTAACTCGAGTTGCACTCCATTCACCCACTTCACTTACGCCATCCTCTTGCACCCTTCATTCCAACTCCCGTTTTCACCTTGGATACTTATGTGACTTCATTGTCATGTTGCCTCGGAGCTCCTAACAACTCCGAGTCAAATCCGAGTTCCTTATGTTCTTGTTCCTTTTGATTCCTTACCGTTCTTACGATCTTGCTTTCATCTCCCAGAATCCGTTCAGCCACTATTGTGACTTTACTGGCTTCATTGACTCGGAGCTCCGAACAACTCCGAGTCTATTTCAAGTTACTTACCTTCTCTTGGTTTGTCTCATACGTCCTAGCGACTCCGAGACCATTCCAGATTACTTACTTCTGCTTATCCGTTCATCCGTTCATCCGTCCTTACTTCTTAGCTTCTTCAACTCCTTCGGAGTTCCTTGTCCTTGTTTTCTATGTCCTTCTATGTTTGCTCTTGTTCTACTTATGATTACTTCCTTGTTTCCTTCATAGCTCTTGTTCTCTTTACGCTACTTTCTTGTCTTCCGTTTACAGTTACATTCCTAGTATAAAACCTCTAGCTACTGTCTCTGTACCTTAGCTTGAAAATTGACGTTGTCTATGCCCTTGAGGTTCCTCTGACATTGTCTCTCGTCCTTCCTTTGCCTTTGCCTTCGTCTCGACTCCGGAGTTATTCAAGAACCCTTCGGATGTCTATTCCTTCACTTCAACTAGTTGTTGGCCTATGTCCGGCCGACTTCTGGTCACACTCGGTCACGCCTCGGTCTCCGACCTCTCCGATTTCACTTGGTACCTTTGGCGTTCCACTGCGACCTAGTCTTTGTCTGTCCAGTCGGCTTGGGGTCCAGACTGTCGCACACCCTTTCCATGCTGTGGTGTTTGCGAAAATAAGCCGCTTTACTATTTCCATGTCGGACTACTGATGATGTCACATTGACTGTGATGTCTTCGGAGTCCGACCGGAGGTGGTATTCTGTTTTGTCTGGCATGGATGTAACAGCATGCAGCACTCCATACATCCACACTGGTGCCCCAGGTGGCACCGACAATCACCTCTGGCGAGCAGTATTGCCTGGTTTGGATCTTGTGGTAGTGGTCCTCAGCCAAGGTGGCTGTTGACAATAATGAATGAGCAAGGGACAACGGGCATAAAGATATGCACCATTCGCCAGATTAGCAATCTTAACCGTTATTCGCTCCAGGGAGTTCATGTCCATCCGCACCTGCGGCACTGGGATCACCATGGGATGAATGCTGATGAGGGAAGCCGGCCGGGCAGCGCTGTCCTGTGAGGCCTCTTTGGGCGATATTGCCGATGAGAGGAGGCCTGGGCCAGGTTCCGAGTTTGGACTAGGCGGACGATCTTGTGAGAGAGGAACACCAATGGGCTTGGGTCTCGGAGAGGATTGGGAGGAGGCAGAGCCCGCAACTTCAGCGGCTGCAAGCTCGGATTGAATGACGGACTCAACGTTGTCGATGGAGAGGAAAATGCTCTCAGGTTTGATGTCTGTGGAGTGTAATAAGCTGCCGATACTTTTCATTGAATGCACGCACCCGTGTGAATGAGCCCGCAATGACGATGCATGTAATCAAGGCCGAGCAGCACCTGCTTTGCGATTTGCTTGACGAGAGGTATCGGCACACCCTTATTCTGCCGAGAACTGTAAGCGAGTGTAACAGGGTGATATAACAAATACACACCCGATAGCGCTCGATGATTCCTTCAAGGCTTTCGCCGTGAACCTCAAACACCATGCAAACATGGGTGCCGTTTGGCCCAGTGTGTCGGAAATGGTCGAGGAACGCGATGACATGGATGCGGCCGGGGTGGTTCTGCCGCGTGCCAGTGGGACTGCTGAGCCGCTGGAAGAGCTTGAGCTCGTTGAGCACTATTTTGGTGTAGGTGGCGGCCGATTTGACCACTGCGAGGGCTACATAGCGCTTCATCCTGCATTGTGTATTGAAGGTAGTACAAGGCTGTAGAAGCATAGGCGGACACACCTGATATCCCTTGTGAGCCAGACAGTAGAGATGTGGCTCCAGCCCAGCTTGCGAACGACACGATAGCGAATATGGGAGAACGTGTCGCCAATGTTCACCGGATGGTACCCGCCCGGCTTGTAGTCTTCCCAATCTTCTTCACCCTTGGCGTCCGACGGGGTCGTTGTGATAAGTGAACGAGAATGGGTGAAAGGGAACATACCATCGCTGCCGACAGAGAGTCGGAAGAACCTGGCGCAGAGCCCGGATGGATGGCCGACGGGTCCGACATCGTCGATTTGAGCAAATGAGGAACCGTCATTGACTGACGTGCGGTCTAGTACGCACACGCTGTTGACAAGCTGTTGACCTCTGATCCAACTTGCTTGAAAGGCCACTACTCCGTATGGCAAACCCGAGTACTTTGTTTTTGTACTAAACTACCCCAAATTAACTAACCCACGAACTTTGTTTTTGTACTAAACTACCCCAAACCAATTAACTAACCCACCTTTGGCACCAACAATCAACCGTGCACAGTTAGATCCGGCCACTTCCAAATGGGAACGCCATGCCGTGGTCCGGGCCGGCTCTTCCGATGCTGAGTCAGCATCCTATCTTTGCGCTTCAGCCAGTCGTCGCCTGCGGTCTATCAGCCATGATCAAGGCGGCATAAAAGCGTACTCTGCATTGGCGTGTCCACCAGCTTCACGAAGAAGGGTCCCCATCCCAGATCGGGTCTGCAGAAGCCGTGTAGGCGCCACTGTACTGGCCGCTTGGAGACGTCGCCCTTTCCCAACGGTGGGGAGCATAGTACGACCACAGCGGTGTCGGGGCCCGCGGTTGTTTGAAGACCGTACGCGTCGCCATCGACCAACAGCGCGTCATCCAACGAGCATACTGTAAAACCGGCAGCGATAGCGTCGGCTTCATCTCGTAGAAGAACACCCGCTGACGACACCTGTTCTTTCGACAGGTAAACGTGATTGGGGAGAGCGACTTTAGAGCGGGCGAACCGAGCATGAGGCACGGTCAACGCAACTCCGTCGAAATGTATGAACTGGGGAGAAAGCCCGGTGCGGAAGACGCAGGTGCAAGGCTCCTGTTTGCATACGTGGATCGCCAAGCGAGTCGAGATGGCCGTTGGTCGAGTCGACACGAGCAATCGCACATGCGAGACGTGCACCATCTCCTTGCGTGGCGCGACGGCTTCATACTGGGGCGCAGAGTCAGGCGCGGTTCCATCTGCAAGCTCACGTACCTCCATGTATCCCAGCGCCATTTCGCAGAAATCAACGAAGTCGTCCGCCGATCGGTGGCCCACGTAGAAGTCGATGTAGTCCAGGCCAGCGAACGCTGCCCACCCGTCTCCTGGATGCAACAAATTTGCAGCCGCCCAGCCACCCATGACAGCGCCGTTCGTCACCAGCCCGAAGCGTAACGCTGAGAATGGCAGACCGACGGAGGTGAATGCTCGGCCCAGTAGCTGTTCTACAGCCTCAGCGGCGATTTTATGCATCCAGGTGCCTGCAAATAGCATTAGCGCGGTACATCCAGCATGTCAACGTTACATGTGGCTCCGAGGCGAGTCATCGATACCAGGTCGCCACATCGAACGACTCGGTCCCACACTTCCACAGGAAGTCTGCTGGAAGCTTGTCCTGTTACAAATCAGCCACTAGCCAAGCGAGTAGAGAAAGACAGACCAAAGAATGCCGCTCGCGGTCTGCTCTTGGTGGCCCGTCTGTTAGATTCGCCGACACCAGCAAGGGCCTCCAGAGTCTCAAGCACGGCCCGCCAATGAAGCCTAGACACCAACGCTATCTGCATCAGCGCAGCATCCGGCAGGGCCGAAAGGTAGCCAAAGACGCAAGCGTCTGTCGGCCCGCGCTTCGCTATCACGTCGATAATATCCTTGTGCGAAGCCATGAGAAGAAAGCGACCACACAACGACGGGTTTTTTTTTGGTAGCCTTGGCGCGCTGTCATATAGGAGCACACCAGCGTTACTCCTGGTCTCTATCTACTAACCCTATCAAACATTGAACCCAGGCGTGCGAAATGTCTGCGGCAGCTCGTCGTCACCGAGTTTCAAAGTTGATAACCAGGCAACGCCCCATTACAAGCAATCAATATAGGCCTCTACATAGAAACATTGGCAACCACGATTTGCGCGGCTAGAAACCGCTGCTTTTTCAGGTCCGGCAATCGGCGTGGAGTAGGTTGTTGATCAATTGGCAAATCGGACCTATTGCATGTAAGGGGGGCGCATCAGTCATATCAAGCTAATTGCGGAGTGCGTACCCCTCGGTTTTTATTGCGTCATAACGAACGCATCCCTCGATGGAAACAAGCCAGAACGGACAACAGGGGCCGGCGACTATCCGAGAGCATCTAGGGCTATCTGCTTGGCGTGAGGCGAAGCTATCAGAAGGGATTTTGCCCTTGTCCCCCGGTTTACTACACAACCACGCG
The DNA here is from genome assembly GCA_029282125.1 of Mycena amicta. Lineage (NCBI taxonomy): Eukaryota > Fungi > Basidiomycota > Agaricomycetes > Agaricales > Mycenaceae > Mycena > Mycena amicta. Next base: position 1,316,958 of record JARIHP010000006.1, read on the forward strand.
ACAACCGCCCCTCGGAACGCGGCGAGCTTAAACGCCAAGGGCCGGTGCATAGCCGAGAGTACGGAGCTGATAACGTCTGGCGTGAGGTGCACGTATTCGATCGGAGACCGCATCACAACCACAAATAACGACCCATTATCAATAACAAAGAACAAGAAGGAGCTTTATCGTATCCTATTGTATCCTAAACTGTCATATCTGTTTCTACGCCAACGGCACCTCCTCGGCGTGCATCGACCCTAGGTTGGCGGGCTCCACCAACAATTGATCCCATTTGAGCTCTAGATCGTCTTCGCCTGGGTTTGCGTCAAGGGCAGGCAGGAAAGCAATGGGAGGCATACCGTCCAACTGCCATTCATCTGGATCACGAGGAGCCAATGCAACGAAAAAGGGGGATCGGCTTCCAGCTAATTTCCAGACGATGCTCCTATGTTTCGGAATGAATTCGCATCCCCAAGCGAGCGGACGGTAGGCGCAGATACCCGTGGATGCGCTGGAAGTAGTATTCACCCCGCTATCTCGAGGAGTTGCAAGTGAGAAAGGTAGGAGCCGCAGGCCCTCTTGCATTGCTGCGCGCTCCGTGCGCAATCGGCCGTCGTGCAGGTCGTCACGTGGCAAAGGCAGATACGACTTGTTCGGAAGCGCAATCCCCTCGACCGAGGTAGTGTAGTGAGGCACGATGAGACGATGGCCGTCGTAAGCGATGAACTGGGTCGTAAGGCCAGTGCGCATGGCGACAACGAGGGGAAGTTCTCCGACGCAGATGTGCACTCGGACGCGGAATGCTGACAAGGGATGGACCAAGTAGACCGTTTCGGAGATGGAAGGAATGGGGCTAGGGCGAACGAGCTCCTGCGTCTATGTTAAATCACAGTGCTGAACCCAACACGAATACTCACCGTCTGCCATCCCAGCGCGTGCTTGAAGAATGAAAGGAAAGGATGACCAGACCAGGCAACTCCGTCTCCGGGTACAAAGAAGGTGATATAGTGGATCTCACCCGAATTGAACTTGCCCTCTTCGAGGTGAAGCAGCCTGAGTGCAGCCGTGTCTGCGAGGATCGCACGAGTCATGGTGAGACACCAGCGGAGGGCGTCGTAATCGAGAAGGAGCTCCGTGAAGAAATTACGCATGGCACGGTCGATGGTTTCGTGAATAACGTTCCGCCACCACGATCCTGGACCATGTGAGGACCTTGGCCGATATTGCATGGGTACACTCACCTGTAGTCGCGAGATGACCGAGAGACACGACATCGCTGTTCTTGATGACTTCCAGCCAGAGCTCTTCCGGCACTCGACTGGCCGCCACTTCAGGCAGGACTGGATTCAGTCAGCGTAGCCTAAAAGGGCACGATCGGCTAAACACACATTGACGACGAGAGGCGCGTTGAAACGGGTTCCGCGAGCAGTACATGTACTGGACTACCAGACTTTGGAACCAAGGATCTGTTCGATGTTAGATAGAACCGCAACCAAAGCGTCGGGCTCACGCGCACTGGCGAGCGCTGTCATCCGGCTACGGTCCGGCTGCAGGTAGTGTAGGACGTTCAGCCAAACCCCCATCGGGAAGTGGCCCGCAGCAGAATCGGCAGCGTCTGTGCAAAGGTCAGATGCGTGGATGTCATAAAAAGCTACTGACATCGCGGATGCGCCGCGCTCGGAGGTGCGACGCGCTTGTAGCGAGTGGAAGTATCAACACTATCCAGGAGAGGACGCACGATGGCCCACACGTCAGACCCGTCTCTCTCTGAAATGGCCCAGAAGAGCGCGTCCATGCCCAGACGAACGCATATCTTGAAAACAACTGGCGAGTGCGGATCTGCGTCGTGCACGGTGCGAATGATTTCGCTCTCCAGATGCACAGACATCGGAAATTGAGGAACGACGTCGGTGGGTGGTTGGCGGCCGGTGGAAAGGAGGGGGATGGGGGGGGGGGGGGGGGTCGAGGGGCCAGGAGTGCTGGGGCAGAGCAAGTATAAGAGAAAACCGAAGTCCAAGTAGGGGCTTCCCCCCTGTCCACATCCGGCTACGTCATCCGAACGGTTCCTGTCTGACTAGTCTCTGCAATACATCAACGCAACGAGGCTACCGTTACGGGCTTCAGGGTGCTTGCTGAGCAAAGCCGGCGTTTGATAAGTAGAGTCCAGACGCGCCGTGCCGTTATTGTGTGCTCCATCGTAGTACCATGCGTGTCCGTTGGATCCCATAATCTTAGCGGTGAAATGATTATCGGCGTAGTAAAAAGCCGCTCGCAACCGATAGCGGTGATCAGCAGCTCCGATTCTCATGGCGAACCACAGTTCGGGTTCCAGCTTGTGGTTGCCGACGGAAAGGAACAGCACGGACGGCGCAGTGTCTACACAAGTCGCGACGTGCAGGTGGTTCCTGCAGAGGGGACATTTACGAGAGGACGAGCGCTGCAAGGTGGAAGAAAGCCAGCTGCTTGTAGTAAATCGTCCGTTGACACCCGGATTGCTGAGGACGTCTTGGGCACAGAAGAAGCCTGGAGAAGAGTTCTCATTTGTGCCGCACGTAGGACACCCCGTACTAGTAGTTCCACACGCCACATTGCCGAATAGCGCATACGCAAGGTCAGTGAGCGATATTAGAACTCGTCCGTATTTGAAACGCTCGGGAAAATCACGATGAAGCAGAAAACGTACATCATCCCGGATACTCTCCAACGATCTGTGTGACAAAGCGCGAGCGACCGAACCGTCGAACAACTTTTTCACGTATTCGTTTCCAAACCGAACAGGCCATCCTGCCTTGTCTTCTTCCCATACTTCGAGTAGGGCAGTAAACAACGAATCATAAGCGCAACTCCAGTTAACATTGTCCCAGATCATTCCTTTCAGTTCTAAACGAGCTTTCTTATTTGTTGGAGGACCCAGTTGGGCATCGGCTTTTCATTTAGACTGTGTTTTGGCGGTGCTTTCAGATGTACGGCGCTGATTCGGAGACAGATCCTTTTCGAGCAGCTTCCAAGCTTGTGGCGTTGGCAGTGCAATATCATCACCCTCCTTCCGTCGTAAAGCCCTATGCAATCCGACAGGGTCCCATTGCCTGCCTTTCCACTGGTAGAATACGTCAAGCAGCGCTGCCCGATTGTTCCCGACGACGTGATTTGGCAGACTGTCTTCGTATTGTAAGCGAGTGATTTCGTTCATTACCTCGAGATGGCGGAACTCCTGCCGAAGAACACCCGGTATCTTGCTAGTAATTCTATCTCGATTAATCGGTTGCAGTATCAGGGTACCCTCTGCAGAAGTGCCGCGGGAAAATGCCACGTAGTAAGAGAAGTGGGTGCGCAGGTTGTGAGCATCCACGACATTCTCTGGCCTGGAACGTCCCTGGAACGAATAGTCTGTACCTGCGAAATTAGGCAGAATGGGAATCTGCTCTCTTGATACGCGCACAACGCTGTCGTCGGGCATCTCGCAGCTGACTGTTTCCGCCCGCTTGCACACGACAACGACGTTCGGGGGCAAATCCTGAATCTGGATGGTCCTAGGAGGGTTTACGAGCTCGAGAAAAACCGCGTCAAGAGTAAGCTGTCCCAGGTTTCCGGTGCTTTGTTGCCAACCTACCACCTTTGCTTCCTGGCCTTTCGTTATGCACAGCTCAGTTGCGTCGTTGTTCCTGATTACAACCGGAAGGCCAATGCATAGTTTCAGAACCCCGGCAACATTTCCGGACGCGGCAGGAGGCACTTTCCACAACAGCTCCTGCCTCCAGCGAGCGAACGAATTTGTCAGGCGCTCTATCTTCCTTCTGCGTCGCCTTTTACCATTCTCAACCGCGGCATTTTCTGGATTGGCATCGTTGGAGTAAAATTCGGTCAGGACCTGTCCGGAGTCCGCTGCGAAACGTTCTGTTCCCATGGCATTTATTCGGTCACGGGTCGCGTTCAAAGCGGTAATAACCGATACATCCTTGAACCTGCCGTCTCTGAAATTGGGCCGTCCTGGACGATCGCTCAAGACCCGACTGTTCAAGAAGGATATGTCTTCTTCTGTGCAATCGCCAAATCTCATATTTGCCAAACAGGTCCGAAACCTCGTGTCAAGGGCCGACTGCGTCCGTTGCCTCATGTTCTGCTTGAGAATTACTACCGTTGTCACTTGCTGCCACAAGTCTTTGCCGATCGCGTTCTTTTGGTCCAGTAAGGTGGCTTTCCCCCGTCGTGCATGGCTCACGTCCGCGACACTGCCATAGAGCGGCTTCGCTTTCACAGGCGGCAGTTGACCGAAGTCGCCCGCAAATATCATGTTCATCCCACCGAAAGGCAGTAAGCTTTCCTCCAGGGCAAGGGCTAGTCTGGCGCTTATGTTGTACATCGAAGCGCATGAGATCATGGATACTTCGTCGATGAAGACGTACTCCACGCCCGCTAAGCGCTCCCGCAGCTGATCAATGCTAGAGCTAGACAGAGAAGCACGCTCGTCGGAGTTGGAGTCGTTTATGCCCAAGAACGAGTGATATGTGCTGCCGCCAATCAAAGCAGCTGCAGTCCCTGTAGGTGCTAGAACCACGAACCGGTGGTTTTCGTTTCGGGTTTCAAAGTAACTACAAAGGGCTTTGATTACCTGGGACTTTCCTGTACCGCCCACCCCTCCTAAATGCATCAGAAGCTGAGCAGGGCAGTCGGCTACGGAGTGGTTGATTATCAAACGAAAAGCTCTCTCCTGTTCGTCGTTCAACCCGAACTTGATGCATACCTCAGATGCCGTGTTACGCGCGGCAGGGTCCTTGGCTTGAAAAGATTTCTTGCGGTAGTCGGCGCCCATCACAAGGACCGCGTTGGGAGGGTCTTTGGATGTTCTTAACTTTCGCTGCACGTCTGAGTTCAGTTTTCTTGCCGCTAGTATGGCATTTCGTTCGGCTGCGACTCGGGCCTTCCATTCCGCGCCGGTCAAATATGCGCCCGGAATACATCTGTCCCCCGCAGCCGCTTCTACATTGCTACGCTTGTTCCAACCTGTTCTCTCCATCACATTTTGCGCGTCTTTCATGAGATTACTGCGGGCCAAGTGCCGGGGACCTTGAACCAACAAGCGCTCGGGATCCTCGGATTCCACGTCAACCGGGCCGTCTTCCTCAGGGAATTGCACGCCTAGATTCAGTTCCTCGTCGTCCTTTCCATCTCCCCACTTTGAGAAGAGCGGCATGGGTCGTTGTTTTCTGCGATCCATCGCGGAGAAATCGTCCCGGGCGTCGTTACATTCGTATTTTATGTTGAAATTCTCCATCATCCTTTCTGCCTTCGGAGAAAACGGAAAGTCAGTGAATGCTTCATGCCAGCTGTTGGGGTCGGTCTTCAGATCGCGTCCAGACCTCCACGGTCGGAATAAGCACAGCATCGATGCACAATAATATTCCCGGTCCCCTTGATCTTTTCTGGGTAGAGCCCCGTATACGAAATTCAAAGCTGTTGTGTCAAGACAGCGAACATCGCACTCAACATAATGCGTGTCAGCCAAGCTGTGGCCGGGCAGGAAAGAATGGTACGTGATGCTATTCGGGGAATTTTCGGCACCGTAGAAGGAGTCGCCTGCCGCCTCCGTCCACGTACCCTGAGGAACGTCATCCATGAGTTTCTTCTTCACTTCCGCCGTCAATTTCTTACGCGTGCACATTTGAGCCCAATTGTACAACGGCGTTTGTTCGAATCGGTACGGACGGAACACGTAGTCGTCCGTGCTATGAACCCCAACTACGCTGGCGGGCGTGTTCATCAGTAAAACTTTGTCAGGTGCAGATTCGGGACCGGTTTCGGACGAAAAGGTTATGTCATTTGTCCCATCAACTACGATAGTCACTTCAGGTGCATCTGGCGACACCGAGGACGTTGGCCATGCGCTAAGTACCTCAGACACGTAAGATTTCCATGCGAACACTTTAAAGGTAAGATTAGTGTAATGATCCGGTAACTGCAGCAGGTAGGACGCGGCAAAAGGAGCTCCGATCTGCAGCATGGAGGTAAGGCCATTCACCATTTGCATGATGATGGTGCGATTGTTTTCTCGAGCTGTCGGGGAACTCCCAACACACACCGTTCGTTTGTTTAACACATCCCGAGCGCTATTGAACACATGGTACATCTTCAGACTGTTTTTGGTTATGTAGTCGGAAATGTAAGCCACTATAGCTTTTATAGACGTCCCGGAGAGCATGCTAGTCACATCGGTATTGCAGCCCAAGCAATAAGTGACAGTGGGGTTCACGCAGTTGATCATTGGCTCCAATTTCTTTACATCTATGTGACCGTCCTCTGGATCGACGGTGGTCTTTGCAAATATCTGACGCGGAAACCTGGCATTGCAAGACCCGTCTTTGCGAGTGCAGCCTTTGATCTGCCGCCGAAATTTGAGTCCCTTTTGACCCGCAGACACCACGGACGATCCCGGGACAGATTTTCGACAAGTGTGTACGTTAGATCTAAGAATTATATCGTCTACCGTGTTTCTCTGAACGTCCCACCAGGCAGCTAGCGCTATACAAGCGTCGCATGTAGTGGCCTCTTGGGCAGAAGCATGAGACTGGTCACATAACGGCGGAGGCGCGGCTGGTAAGGTCAGGGTGGGATCGATATAGCCCGGTGCTGTCTTTTCCACCTCCACACGTGCTTTAACCTGCTGCATAGAACCGGTCAAGAATTCGCCCACATGACAAGCCTCCAGGTATTGCACCAAGTCTCTCTGAAACGCGCCGTCTTTGTCCATTAACTTGTCTCGGATCTTTTGCGGGGTCCATGCTCCTTTTATCCATATAAGCATGTGCATATGTAGTGTCAGGCGTCCCTGCTGCTCGATCGTTCCGTAGTAAGCATCCGTTTCCCCTAGCAAACCTCTGTGATCCGTCCCCACGCCGAGAATGTGGCGAATGAAGAGCTGAGTCATGTAGTGGAAGAATCGAGCGGCGGCGACGGGGTTCTGTCCGATCAGCTGTAGCCTCTCCTTAGAATCTCTGAGTTCAGGGCGGAACTCAATGCATGAGTCAGCGTAATACATGCACAGTGGGTGCTTGATATCAACGGGTGCAAACGTTATGAACCAGGAAGGTGCACCTTTGAAAGCCACCGTGGACCAGACCTCATTGCGCATGTATTTTTTGGCTGTGACTGATCCTTGTACACCCCCGGCGACGAACTCAAGATCGTCCAACAGTGCGAAACATGCTTTCTCCTCGGCGTTCTGGGGCTTCACCCGTTCGCCTGCTTCCATTCGCGTCGCGATGCTACCTAACACACTCGGCTGCAGTTTGCTAAGACGTTCCGAAATGGACTTGACATTCTTCTTTTCGACGAGCAGGAAGCTTCCCAAAGACGCGCGCTTAATCTGCGAGTCGTTGAAAGCGACCAAGGGAAAGTACAAGTCGCGTTGGAAGCGCTTGTCGTAATACATCAGTAGTTTTTTCTTACGCATATCCTCGCTTATCTTCTTCTTGTGAACGGGCTGGGAGATAGAACCTTTGCCGTACGGGAATAACCACGGAAACATCTGCGGGTACAGGAGGGGGTTGTGATAGATAGATTCGGGTTCCGCAGACCGACCTATCCCCATCACCTTCCCTCCGTTTTTCAGGTGAGACGCCGCCCTAGATTTGAGCGCTTCCATATCTAACTTGGAATAATCCTCTGCGGTCAATCCAGCAACGGAGAAAGGACAGGGACCGCTCGTTGACCCTTCGTCCTCATCCTCGTCTACGTCGTGTACAGGCATAGCTTCCGGAACGGAAGCGTCCGAGTCGTCCACAAGCTGTTGAAACTCGACTCCGCAGACTGGCCCGTGTTCAGGAAGAGCGGCTAGGTTCTTCTGATCGATGCACAGATCCGAGTAACCCGGATGGTTGAGCTTTAGCCAGTCCAACGCTTCCGCCACTTTCTTTCTTCTGACTAACATGGGGGTGCGGGCAAAATCGGCCTCAGTGGGCTGTGCTGAGCCAAGGAAGATGAACGCCAACACTTCGCTGATCTCGTCAGCAGACGGAGGCAGCTTCTTGTACACTTCGGTTATGGGTGCCGCGAACATAATTGCGTTCGCGACCAGCTTGCCGTGGTTGGAAGAAGCCACACGCACCACACACCTATTATGCCGAACACGGGCAATCATAATCTGCTCTGCAAATTCGAGGTTGCGTAGCTGAGCTGGAACCTCACCCAACCAATTGTAGTTCGAAAGACTGTGCAGTGGTCTTTCCCCCTTGACGAGTTTCTTCGCGCACTCGTCACACGTGCGGTCGCAACCAGGGGCCATAACAGGTGTCACGAGGTCTTCGATACCGGCGTCCGGATAACGTCGTTCAAGCCTAGTTGCTCCAGGCAAGGGCAGTAGCAAGTCCCAGTCCACCTCTAGGTCGTGGTTAGATCTAAGAGAAGCTGCCGGAGTCAGCTGCCCGCAAACAGAACAACCTGCTTCTTCCACCATTCTCGGGGCTAGGTCATTCCGGAAATCAGTAATAATTCTGTGCTGAAGTTCGGCCGAAGCAGGCACCGGCGGAAAGGTTGTTGCCCTTTCAGCCTGCCGTTTTTTTGGTCGACACGCGTTGCGCGTTATGGACTTGTACGCAGCTAAGGATCTTTGTGTCGAACCGTGCAAGCCAGCTCGTGAAGATTTTTTGGCGCGACGGGTGTCGATGTCTTTGGCGGATCTTTTCCCCGTCAGCGCCCGCCAGTAATCAGGTACAACAGCAAAAATAGTTTCCAGCTGGCCGCAGTCTCTGCACGTATGCTGAAGCAACAGCTGCCGAAGAACCGGTTGGGTCGTACGCTTGCTGAACCTGATTCCGTGAGCCACGCATATCTTTTTCAGTTCCTCCACGTTAAGCCCATGTGACAATACATCCATGGGCATCCGAGCTCGGACAAGAGATTGGTCCAACCTTACGGCAGCTATAGACGCTTCACATGCTGTGTGGTTCGTATATTTGAAGCCACTGCCTTCCGCTATCGGTGTTTGCACGTCCAGCAGCCAAGGAATTACGGCTTCACGTGTAAACATCATGGTACGCAGCAAGCCCCCGTAATACTTCTCTGCATGCCTCGGAGAAACCAATGGAATACCGATGGGCGATGGCGGCGGTGTTGAGGGGATGCCACAGAAAAACCCAGAGAGGACGCAATAAAGCAAGCTACAATACAACATCCATCTTCTGGAGCCCCATATGGCTGACGCAAAGGGCAACCACCGCACGGGCAGATCCACATGTAACGCCCACAGTGCGTTCGAATCCCACTGGCGCCGCAGAGTCCGCATCATCCGCCACTGTAACCTGTGCACAAACATTCGAGGGGCATCTAATCGGGTTAAACTTCTATACAGGACTATGGGAGATATACTGTCAAAAAAGTATTTGGACATGTTTGAGAATTTACAAGTCTTTTTATGCTACATGTTGCATTTGTTTACGTGTTCAACTTGGTTTCGTACAACTCTGCCATTCACATGTGCAACTTTCATTCAAACAACTTCCGTCTCCGCTCCATGTTCCTCTAGCACAAGTGCGACTTTTCAGCAGTCAACTTTGACCAAGGCATCTTCAACTTTGTTGAACGCAACTTTTTATACAGCAACCTGGACTTGACCGAAACTCAAATGCAACATTTTACAATGCATGTTGCTCGTCGTAAGAATGTCAACTTTAGATGGCCCTGACAACTCAACTTGATGAGTTGCAACTCCATCTTGCCCAGAGCCAACTTCTAACGTCGTACACCTTCTCCGGACACATGTTCCCAGCATGCAACCTTCTGCCGGGCATGTTTGCGTCCGGGGACAACTTCCCCAGAGACAACTTTGTCCACTCAGAGCCAAGCCATCAGTGACAATCAGGCGGATCTGCTTGGCTACTGATCTGAAGCTTGGGGGACACAGCGCGATAGCAGTGGTGGCTGCAAATCTATGGCTTAAAATCACCACCCTAGGATAAGACTGGCACTGGTATGGCCCATTATAGCTACTGAGATCCTACAAGCTGAGGGGAAAGGAGCAATAACAGTCACCGACCCGTCGGCCACCTTTTGATTGACCATCATGATGATCTGATTGCCATTGATTGCCCTCCACTGTTGGATAAAGTCGCACTCCCATTTAATGGAGATGTCATTGGACCCTTACAAAGTTGCTACTCACCTGTTTCAAACATGTCTCCCAGGAAGTTGCATCTCCGGAAGTTGTCTTGCCCGGAGTTGGCCTTGCAATGAAGTAAGTTGCACGGCTGAGGAGGTTGTCTACGAGGAAGGTGCACTCGGCCAACTTGCTTCTCGCCGATTTGAGGATGTTGTCTATGAAGATGTTACCCCCCAAACTGCTTGTTGCCCCTCAAGTTGAGATGCACCCCAATAGGTTGCACTTGCCACACCATCTCCACAAAGTTGTCTTTTTTGATACCAAAAGATGGCCTTCGAAAAAATGTATCCAGGACAGAGTTGTACATGCAGATGGGTGCCAAGTTGTAATAAAATCTCAAAGTTGTTCTCACATAACGATGGAAATCATAGTTGACCCACGAAAAAGGTGTGTCCATTCCAGAACATGTCAAAAATACTTTTTTTACAGTATATCACCCATACAGGACGCAGTGCGCTTGCATGCATAAGAACACGTTGAAAGCATAAGGGTAGCGCTGGAAGTCTCGAGCCGCTCCTCGCGGAACTGAACGTGCATCGCCCATCACATTTAAACCAAGCTTAAGAGAGTGAACCGGACCAGCCGGCGGACGTTCGTCGAGACGTGGTCCTATCTCGCTCTCGAAGAGAGCGGCGCTGTGGGACAGTTGTGCCGTAGCCACAGGGGCTCGACAGACAAGCATCACCACGAGCGCATAAAGGCAGAAGACGAAGGATTTGGTGAAGAGCATCGTGAGCGAAAAACGGTAGCAGAAGCGCGAACTCCCCAAGGGCATTAAAACCGATGGCCTAGAAACATTCGTCGAATGCATCGAGTGCCTGATCGACATGTCCCTTAGCTTCGGTTGCGACGTATGTCAACGAGGGTGTCTAACCGAAACAAAGGATACGACAAACGCAAATTACAGGAGGAAACGGCTGTACGGACAAATCCGTCCTCGGTGCCATTGCGTTGCGCGGCAGGATCGCTTCCGGTCACCGGGCCACCGCGTATGATCGAGGCCGTCCATCCTCCCTCTGTTTCTGTCCCTACACTGCCCTTCTTCATTTTATCATTCGACTATTACCTACGGCCCTGGAGGCGATTCTACGACATGCAATGCGGCAAGAATCCAAGAAGTTTGCCGTCGGTAAGACATCGTATCCCATCTAGCCCCATACTCACCTGTCAGACGGCGTACTGAGCGCTAAGGCGGTATGGACGCGGCCAAGAATGGACAGTGCCCCCGTGTTTCAATGGGTTAGCATTTCTTCGCGCACGGGTACAGCACTCTTACGACCCGAGTTTCAGGTGTATCTCGTGAAGGTTTGTTTATGAGCTAACAGGCGAGCAAGGATGCATTGGTTTACGTGTTACAGTGGTCAGGCTACCCCTTGAATGCCTGCACGTACGTGCCCGCTGCATCCGTCTATTGAAGCTAATCCCTTTTGCTTCTGTTTTGTCCCCCGCCTCAGCTGGGAACCCAGCTGCTCCTTCGACCCTCCTTACGAAGAAATCACCATGTTCTGGACCGCTGCACGCCTGGACGGGCGCGACTGGATGAACATGCGGGAGTTCAGGAACGAAGACCGCGTTTTTCTGAACGCGGACCCAGGTCAGTCGCCGGCCAGCATTCGTCGCATAACAAGCAGATCTTACATAACTACAGCTTACGCGTCAGGCGTGCACAACTTTCGCCGCTACAAAGTAAACCAGATGGAACGCACCCCGGAAGGATTGGCAATACCCAAGGAGTTGCTTAAGGATATAGCGGCAGAGACGGCGCTTGCTGCAGAATATCTATGCGATGTCGACGAAGGACGAGGAGCGGTGATTCGTCAGAGGATGGTTTCAATTGGAACGCTTATCTCCTCGATGGTAGAGCGTGCGGAGGCTAGGCAGTAGATTAAGGGCTCCTGTGCGAGACACGATAAACAGCGAGCGCTGGCGTGCGCCAGAAGTATCTTGCCACCACCTATCAAACTTTTGGCGAGCGACGGGCAACCACGTTCCATCAGCCAGAGAAAAGCCTCACGGCCGCTGACCTGCCCATAAAGCACAGTCCACTCCGGCCAGGCAGGCCGCGAACTTGCCGGGAATTCCAACGATTAGATGGCCCGGCATTGCGTTCGCTTCGGACAGGACCAAAAACCGTTCGGATACATTAGTCGGTTGGCGAGCGTGCCATGTCTGTCGCGCAGTACGTGATAATCAGCTTGGCTAGCTTCCTGGCCGGAGTATGGTCTGATCCACGCCGCAGAGTTCGGACGACGTACAGTGCCTATACGTTTGTGAACTCAGCGATTTCGAGTCGCATTAGCCATGAAACGCTGGGTAGTTTGTAGGCGGCACCTCATTATTGTTTTGTCTCTTCGCGGAAATAAACATCTGTAATATTTTATGCACGATGGATTACAACGCTACCTGTCTAAAACCTCGGATGCTCTCTACGTCTCCGTTTGCGGCACGTTGCATGACAAGACCCTGCGTCACGACCTCTATCATCCATTCTAGGACGAGTGGCAAGCAGATGCCTTCGTTGTTGCGCGTTCGCCTTTTGTTGTTTACCCAGAGCCGAGCATAGCGGGGTCGAATCTCGTCGCTCACCAGCAACCCACCCATCCAGGGCTGGAAGATCCGGCGGATAGAATTTTCTCGCGCCTCTACGCCGGTGACGTTCGGCTCAAACACGACCAGATCCCGACCCGCGCCCTCCGGGTGGTCGATCATCACAACTGCGTTGGCGTGCCACTCCATCGCTGCTATCTGTTTTTTGGTCATGCCCAGCAGGTTTGCTTTGCATGGGAATGCGAAAAGCGCCATGGTGTATAGTTGTCGACTGTCGGGTAATGTAAAGGCGGAGAGTGTGCCGAAGACCTGGAACGCCGCGCTGCTGAACTTTTTTGCACGTTTATGCGTAGCATCTCTGTAGGCGAGCGGGTCCCTGACGATCTGCGCGCGTTAGTTTTCATACCCGGTTGCAAGAAATTGGCCATACCCAACAGTCCCCTCGTGTCTCGCTAGCCAGCTCGTTGAGAACCCTCAGAAAAAGTCGAGCGTTTGCCGGGCGGCAACCTGCCACGTGCACTGCACGATATACTTCCGCTTGCACGGCCGATTGAGTCAGAGGGGCTGGGTTGATGTAGCTTGCGATTGCCGCCCGGCGCGCTGCAGACGTTGGCGCAGAGATTCGGGCAGCAGCACTACCAGATGCGGAGTGGATCTGCATGGACGACGCGGGTGCGGTGGCGTCGATAAGTTCGCAGTCCTCCTCGGTGATGACAGCGTTCGTTTTGCGCAACTTGCGGAGGAGCAACGTGAGCTGTTTGCTCTCTGCGTCAATCCTGGTCCACGCGACAGATTTGTGGCGCGACGAATACTCGGCCAGAGCATCGAGCTGGGCGGCAGACAGAGACTGCCCAATGTTCGCCCTAATGGCATCGACCATAGCAACGTCTTCAGATTCAGATTCGGTCCCTCCGCCCTCGTCTTCAGAGTCGCTTGCGAAAGATAGGACATCAACGTCAATGTCGTATTCTGGAACGACCTGCGAGATACAGAGTCAGTCGACAAGACGGATAAGCAACCGGCTCTTCACACCTTCTTCTTCTTCTTGACAGTGAAGCGGAACTTCTTTCTCACCATGGTGGTCGCTGCGGAGAGAGGGAAGCAATTTGTGACATGTCACGTCCATTCGACCGCACCTGGTGTATTCGCTGACTCCGCCACTCTCCTTTTTTTTCTTGCTTCTTCTCCTTCATCTTAAACGCCATTGACTATCTGACGAGAGGCTTCGCTGTGCCAGAAACGTTGTGGTGGCCGGATGACCGGACCGCTTTTTTTTTCTTCTTTTTTTTTCCCCCCCCCTCAGCGTAGTCCGCTCGGCCCGGTGGCCCGAGTGAGGCCGCAGTCTGTTTGTACTTGTTGTGATTGGTCAGCCTGCGTACCTGGACCATCCCTCCGCTATGCCCAGAAAAGCCAGCGGGAAAGGAAAGAAGACAAAAGCATTGTCCGGTGTCGTGCTTCCGGCCATGGGCGAAGAAGAAGAGCTGTGCGCGGGCGAGGTGGTACTGGCCAAGATAGACCTTCTGCCGCTTTTGCCCGGGATGGTGAGAACCTCTAGAATTCGCGAACAGTCGCCAAATCAACCATTTGCAGATCGTTGCGCATAGCGAGCTTCCCCCCTCTATGATTCGCACCCGTCCGGCAAAATCGCAACACACGCAAGAAGCCGGAGACAGCAACGAGACGTTCTATCCCGTACGCTTTTTCCCCAAAGGCGATTAGTGAGTGTTGCCCATTGATATGAAGCTAATTACAATCTGCGCTGGATAGCGGATGGGCGTCCAGCGACCGGATAGCTCGTCTCGGTCCGAGCCATATCGCGGCTTTTATCGAGAACAGAATCAGCAAAGATACGGACAAACGCCTCTACGCGGTCGGCAAGCGACGCGTTGTTAATGCGTACCGAATGGTGCGTGGATGTGCTGCCCACTCGCCTGTTGACCGAACGCAGGCTGCGGATCCGGAGAAATGGCTGGAGAACCTAGCGGAGACAAAACAAGAGGATGAAACGAACGGAGAGGCGAAGGATATTGGTCCCAACCCAGGAGGACGGTCAACGGGTGGCTCGGATTGTGAGTGCTAGGCTATAATGAGCGTAACCGTTCGCTGTGCGGTGGCTCCGTTGACTGTCTTCCCACAGCGCTCGACACTGCGAAGCCAGGAAGAAAGCGTATCCGGGACGAGAGCGCTACAGGCGACTCCGAGACAGTCAACCTCGAGCCAACCAGAAGCGAAAGCCTATCCGCCGTTACTCATAGTCGCACCGAAGGGCGACCAAGTCGCGAAGCTGACCCTCGCAGACGGAGGATTGGTCCCAGAAGCCGTACCACAGGTTTCGCACGTCGCGCTGGACAGAGAGAACGCAAGCAGGTTGAAGGGGAAAAGGCTGAAGCGGAGGGTGAGTCAAAGAAAGGGATTGACGACGGAGGCAGAAAAAACGAAACAGGGCCAGGTTCAGAGGAAGAAATCGAGGACGAGCTTGCAAGCAGCGGTGAGGAAGCAAACGTCTCTTTTGAGCTGCACGTTCTAATCGATGCGCCGCAAGATGCGACTCCCGGCCTGCCCGCTCACGCGCCCGACACTGTGCCCAAGCAAGACTCCCACGGACAGATCACAACGGACGAAAGAGCGTCAAAGAAAATCAAGGCAGACAACGGCACGTACACCATTGCTACGCAGCGCCTGGGCGAGTAGGTGTATCGGGTATTAGCCGATTCTAACAGCGACACGCAGAGGAGCTGCAGGAAGACCCAGACGCGAATCAGCTGTTGAAATGGCGGTGCGACCTTGAAGCCGCTCTTTTTCCCCCGAAGGACGAGACGCCGGACCGATTGGTACGTGTGCCACTCTATCTCGTGTCCGCTAACCATTTAGTCCGAGCTTGCGACCGAGGCGGACAACATTTTCAAATCATTGGAATGGTTTCGGGGTGTGAATATAGAGTACCTTGCGGTAAGTGCCTTCACTCAACCTCTCCCATGTATCGCAGACTGACGGACTTCGCTTGCCGTTAGTATTCCAAACTACTCGCTACGATGAAACGGATCGCTCTTGCCGACGACGAACGGCATCCACGCAACATCGAGAACCGGATTCGAGAACGCGCTGCTGCGTTCACTGTTAAATGGGAAGCGGTGTTGGGCGGCCAGAAGATTGAAGACTGACGAAGCGAACGTCACCGTAACTGTAGCCAATTGTTTATTTCAGCCATGCAACGAGAGTATCGCAGCACTCTACCTCTCAAAAACAACCCTGCCGAGGAATGATCAAGTAAGCAAAGTCACATCAACGTGTGATGTGACAGCCTCGTGTTGTTTCCTGAGCTGTAGCCACTTCGACAGACGGCGATTTTTTTCTTGTGGCGCCGGCTAGTGCAACGGATATCAAGCGCGACTGCGCCGTCGGAGGCAGCGTCAATCGAGTCGACCCACACGCCGCGAACACGTCATGCCTCGAACCAGAGCACGCACGTTGCAAGTAGAAAGAGAAGAAGAACTAGTACCTCGCACCGTAGTACTCGCAAAGCTGCCGGGACTGCCCCTTTTACCCGGAATGGTAAGCACTCGCTAGTTCCTGTCGGTATACACGAATGGCTTGACGGGTGCAGGTAATGGGCTACGATGCCGTCCCATTCAAAGAGCTCCAACGTCGTCCGCCGCCACGCCTTGCTGCAGACTACGCAGTCCGTTTTTTCCCGAAAGGAGACTAGTGAGTGTTCATACAGGCATCTGCCCCATCGTCCCGCCGCATTTACGCTGGTCGCAGTTCGTGGGTACGCGCCGAGGATCTGTACGTTCTGTCACGGGAAGAGATAATAGACTACGTACGAGGACACATCGACCCTCAAAAAGACAAGCGGTTGTACGCTGTCGGGAACAAGCGCGTGAGGCGGGCGTATATTGCGGTACGGTACCGCGAGTTCGAGCCGGCCGTCGTCTAATGCGAGTGTCGTGTAGGCTGCAAGACCCAATGCTTGGGAGAAAACTTTGCAGGCAAAGGATACGCCGGCACATCAAGCTCAGGAGGGCCGCCGTAGAAGCTAAGAGGCAAGGTGGGTCGTTCTATTTTGGGCGTTCAACGGGCACCACCTACAGACAGCCAGAGCTTCGGGACGATCCAGAGGCGATCAAGATAGAGGGGTGGCGCCGTCAACTTCAAGCAGCCTTCTTGTCGCCGGAAGGGTTGAGCGAAGAGGTGTGTTTGCCCGTCAAAAGACACGTCGCACCGCGCTCACGAGCCAGGACGTGCCCGCCATGGACAAGCTGTTCGACGTACTTGAAACGTACAACGGCATGACGCTGGATTACCTACTGGTACGTTAGCATTTTGCGAGCCACCTCGAGACAAAAAGCGAGATGTTTATCGCGCACAGGCTGCCAAACTCGCTAAGGTTGTGCGGGGGATCCGCTTTCTAGAACCGCAGAGGCTGCCTTCTCCAGACAAGCTGGCGTTCAGGCAGCGCGCAAACGCGTTGATGCGCAAGTGGCAGGAACTCGTTCCTAGGGCGAACGCCTCTAGGTTTGACGCGGAAGAAGCGCTGTCTAGAGCGATTGAACGCCGTCCAGTGCATTGAGCCTGTCGCGGTTCTGTGCATCCGGCGGGCTTGCTACTATCCTCGTGTATATCCTATGTGGCGATTCCAGGTTAATCGACGCGGATGCGGAATCCAACTCAACCTACCGAGTTTCTTTTGGGCGGCACCTTATGCTGTGCGCGTTCATCGGCTAGCGCGTCAACCGTAATAATAACGAGGGCTTTTCTGATTTTGGTCGGTTCTTTTAGCTTCTTTAAGCTCGATTTATCACGTGTGAGGTGCGGCGAGCGGTTTTGAATCCTTTTTATTTTCCTGCAACCCGGCATGTACCCATATCGCGCCTTCCGTCTCTATGAACACACAAGTTTCGTTTTCGGTAGCTTACGGATAAAAAGGTGACGAGTCACGAGCGACGTGACTCTGACCCACGCGTTGCCGTCAGCGACTCTCATGAGTCCGAAGATGCCAAATGGCCAACACGCATCCGATGCACTATCCGGCGGCTATCCAGGGGGGCACAGGAAATACGAGCGCCGGGACCTCGTCTTAGCGAAAGTAGACCTCTTGCCTTTTATCCCAGGCATGGTGCGTGGCCACAAATGTCGGGGGACGCTTTTTACTACAGACGCCGATGGTTTGTTTGCATCTTAGATCTTGGACACGGAAGACGTACCCCCCCGCATAGGCAAGATGCGACCCAAGGAAAACCAAGACAATACATACGCTGTGCAACTCTTTCCTAAAGGCGACTAGTGCGTACCTTTCCTTATGCTATCAATATGCTCGATGTTTATCCGTATACCCGTCCGTCCAGCTACTGGGTCGCCGAAACCAAGCTTGAAAGACTGTCAAACGAGCAGATAAACGCCTTCATCGCCGGCACGCCGGATCGCGGCATGGACCGAAGATTGTATGGGGTTGGCAACCGTCGCATGCTGAAAGCCTACGTCGCAGTACGTCTGTTGACATCGCGCCATTCGCTCTTGCGCTGAACACGCACGACGTTCTCTTTTTCTCTCTCTTTTTTTTTTTCCTTCTTTTTTTCTTCTTTTCGTAGGCATCCGAGCCTGACGCATGGGAAGATCGACTATCATCAGCGACGAACAAGCTGCATGCAGGCCACGTTAGCCCAACAACGGTGACGAACAAGTTGCAGCCAGCTGCCGAAAACGACATGGAGCAAGATCGTGCGGCAATCGCATCCGCTACCGCTGGGAGCAGCCCTCCGATGCATTGCGGACCTCACCCGGATTCGGACGCCAACGACAGTGAAGACGAACAGACGGTGGTCAGTATGCTTCGTGTGGTGCCGGCAGAAGTAGACGCTTTAACGGAGAAACGGAAGCGTAAGACGCTGTTTGCCCGTTTCGGCCCTACTTACATCAACCCAGTCGAGCTTGCGAAAGATCCAGAGGCAGTCAGGGTCCGCCGCTGGCGCCACGAGCTGCAACACACACTGTTGCGGAAAGAAGACGCGGGGCCGTCGGCTATGTACACTGCCAGATTAGCCAGCCCGGATGAACAGGTGCATTCCGTCTCAGCCTTTTCGTTCGTTCCTCCATCGGTTTATCCTCGTTCCGTCCTCTCTCGTCTAACCGATCCCACAGGCGATGATTAGGTTAAACAACGTGCTGGCACAGATCGAGGCGTACGAACACATGACGGTAGAATATCTCGTAGTAAGTGGTGATGCACACCAAACAGCCCTTCGGCATTGGTGCGCCAAGGGACCAAGCAGCTTGGCTGAAGATTTGCAGTTCTCCAAGATACTCAAAATAGTCCGTTGGATACACATGCTCGGTCCCCTGCGCATCCACGGTTCGGAGGGCTTGCAAGTGCACGAAAGGATGGGGGCGTTGGCTACCAAGTGGGTAGAGATGTGCCGGGGGGGGACAGAGATTCCTGTCAGAGCAGTAAACAAATGAATACAAAATTGATCCTAGCGTTGATAGAGAGAGCGAAGAAAGAAGACGGTAGAGCGTGCGGCGGAGGCCACGGAGTGTGGCCTGCCGCTCGGTCCGCTGACAACACCCGGCCCGTCCGGCTTTCGGACCGGCAAACCTCCGCAGCACGAGCCGTAATTTGTTTGCACTTGTTGAGCTCTCCGTGTCTCTCGTCGACTGTGATCACATTTGCTAGGGCATCCTCGTCCGATGGGTTCGAGATCAACCGCGAAGGGGAAAAGAAAGAAAAAGACGTCTCGCGTTGCATTACCTCTGATGGGAAGAGAGGAAGCGTTGGGCGCGGGCGAGATCGTGTTGGCAAAAATCGACCTTCTTCCGCTGCTCCCGGGCATGGTAGGCGTTGTTCCGGACTCGGGGACTGGGCCTTGTCAACCGCTAACACTCGTGGGCTAACAGATTGCTACCGTCGACGAGTTGCCCGACTCGCTGAAGCGCAGCCGACCCCCGGTGTCCGTGAACGCGTCTAGCTCCAAGAAGGAACAGATTTTCTATGCCGTTCGATTTTTCCCCAAAGGCGACTAGTGCGACTTTCCCGTCAATTCCAACGAGCCTCAAACTCACGCGAGACAGCGAATGGGCATCGCTTGACCGCATCGCACGCCTGACACCTACCCACGTCGCAGCGTTCCTCGACAACAGACTAAGCGAAGATACAAACGAACGCCTCTACGGTGTCGGAAAGAATCGAGTAATTGCAGGTTACCGTGCGGTGCGTACTACGATCCGTCCAGCGATGGATCCCTTCGCTGATGAAAGCTCAGGCCGCCCGCCCTGAGGAATGGCTAGCAAGTCTTGCGCCCGCCGGGGACAAAAAGAAAGAGAAGAGTAGAGCTAAGGAGCAGGACACCGAGCAGCCGAAGAAGAGATTCCGGGGTGAGTTGCGGTATGCGGTGCGCGCGAGACGGCCGACTGACATAAGCTACAGCGAAGACACTCGAAAGAGGAACCGACACCGACGGTGAGAACGAAAAAGCCGAGGCGACAGACGCAACGTCAGCCCAGGGAGACGAACTAGAAGGTGAGAGCTCGCCGTGTCAGTCGGAGATACGGTGACGCGTATGGTGCGCAGATGACGAGCCGATAAAGTCTGCACACAACCGAAAGTCCAGACGGAAAGCAGGTGCTGCTCGGGCGAAGGAGAAAGCCGTGGCGCCGGAAGGCACCGTCGCAGATACAGAAGAGGAAGACGAGCTCAAAGGTGAGAGACCGAACATGGCGGTCTGAGAGGTGCTGATGCGAATGGGGGGGAAGACGACGTGCCGCAAAAGCCTGCCAGCACACGAACGTCTAGACGGAAAGCAGCATCAGCCGGGGAGAAAGTCGATACTTCTCAGTCGGTCGAGGGGAATGCCGGAAACGAGCAAGAGCTGAAGCGAGGTAGACGCACGGCAGGCTCCAAGGAAGTGGAAGATCCAGGTGAATTCATTCAGTCGCCGTCGGATTATGCCAAGCGCTTAACGGCATTCCTTCAGGCCCGAAATCTCCGCTACGCTCCCCCCGCAGTTCTCGGTCTACTGGGATGTCAGGCGAGCAAAGTGTCGACAGCAAAGATCCGCCGGCTCGTAAGATCGGAGTCAAAAGCCGTGCGGAAAAAAAGCGGGCTGCTGCGTCCGATACTGGGGCCCCTGCTACACACGCGAAGGAACGTCCGAGTCGCCTGCCGGGGTCGAGACCCCGTGCCAAACGTCGAGCGAGACGGAAAGCGGAAGACGAGGGAACGCCGGCAGAACCTGAGTCAGAAGAAGACAGCGGACGGGTAGCACCTACCATATCGCAGGTCCACGAAGGTAAGCCCGGTCGGTACACGCTGGTTTCCATGCAGGCGCTGACCGCTGTCAAGCTGCAGAGACTGATACGCCACTCGGAACTCGTGCAGACAGCGTCGCAAATACAGATGACGAAACGGACGCGCAGCAAGAACATACACACGGCACCCGTGCAAAACAAGCCGGGGCGACTAACAGGCACGTTCAGAGACCTGAAGAAGGGACCGGTGCGCACAAAACCGCAGGCCATTGTCAATTGCGTGGAACTAATACCGCATAGAGCTATCGAAAGGCGGCCCGCGGCCGACAAAGGCTAGTAGAAACGGGGGCAACAACATCCAATCCGGGTCCACTCCTAGAAAAAACGCAAGACTACCCTTCTTTACCTTCCCCGAATCTGGCCCAGACAACGATCCCTCACCACTGGGCTCCGAGCCACCCCCTGCCTCGACGCCGGGAAAGGGTGCAAGCAAAAAGAAACAACCATCTTCTCGAAGAATCGGACCGGCCTCTCGAGTCGCGGCAGGAGCTGCAGAGAGAGACGGCGACGATACCAGTAAGGAAGAGGACAGCGCCTTCCAAGACAAACCTCCCGCTGGCGAAAACGAGGGCGAGAGCGACGGTGACGGAGGCGGAAGCGGATGCGGACCGGGAGAGGTTGGCGACAAACACGGTGCCGAAGCCCAATTGAAAGAAACGCTTACGTTGCAGAAAGGAGTTAAACGCAAGCGCCCTGCTTCTGGTGATGGGGAGGGACGGTCAAAAGAGCCAAAGAGACAGAAGAAGGACGCCGGGATGTATTCGATAACGGACGCACGATACGGTAGGGGCGGGTCTTGCCGCGTCGCCATGCTTACCCGGTCTCAGAGGAGTTGGACAGTAGCGCGGAGGCGGCAACCATCGTCCAATGGCGCTACGACATACAGGTCGCGCTCTTTCCGCATGGCAACCGGAAGCCGTCGTCCTCGGTGAGGGTTTTGTTTGTTTTTATTTGCGCTGCACAGTCGATCCTGAACACCAGCCAAAGCTTATGAGCCAAGTGGCCGACACCTTCGCGCTGCTGGACTCTTTCGAAGGGATGACGATAGAATATCTTGCGGTATGCACTGGTCATTTGTGTCTCCCAGAAACTGATCGTTTGACAGTATTCTAAGCTCTTGCCGCTCATGAAAAGAATCACCACCGCCGACCCAGATCGTATTCCTCGGGACTCTTTTTTTCGCTTTCGCGAACGGGCTGCGGCGTTTGTCGAGAAATGGGAGGAGATGCTTGACGGAATGACGCTCGAGGACTGAAAGGTAGTGCCACGGAGTAAATAGTAGCGACACAGGAGATCAGTACAAAGGTCAATCTAACCAAGTGCAATACATAATGTAAGAACATCATCTGAAGGGCAACGTTCCGTGAAAGCTTACGACCTTATATAACACCTAACTAAGTGTACATGAAAGCTAGGCGAGCAATGGTCCAGGTACGTCTTAGTCACTTTCTCCTCCGGCCATTTCCACCTCTTCGTCGTCTCCGAGAACCATGATCCACTGCAGATTGAGAGAGACTGCCTCGGACTTGCGAGTGGAGTTGTAGTACTGAGAAACGTGGTACCCAACGACGACGATGGAGCCTGGGTAGACTTCGCCTCCGGCTTTGGTGTAACGCGGCATGTCGTGGAGGGTCTTCAAGCAGTCGGAGAAGGAAAGCGAGGTAGCTCGCCCGTCAAAAACGGGCACTTAGCATTGAGTGAGCTCTGGTTAATAGGCAGAGCAACAGACGTACCGACAGCTTCGAAAGGCAACGCACTATCGCCGCCAGGCGCCGGTTGCGACGTGGATTTAGTAGCGAAGGCAGACGAAACGAACAGACTAGTGTCTGCCCCCTTGCGTTTTTTGTAAGGAGCTGCATATACGTAAGTTCTTTGAATTAGTGGGTGAAAAGAATTCACTTACATTCCCCAGCATCGGACCCGGGCGAAGAAGACGGGCCCGAAGACTCGGGTTTGGTAGCAAACTCGAGCATGTTCTGATACATCTGAGCCGCGAGGGACGGCTGGTTAGTAACGTTGCACAAGAAACTGACGGTCCGTTCGTATTCGGCGCCAAAGAGATTCGCCATGAGGAGTTTGGTGCGGCCATAGTTGCGGGCCTTGCCCGACACAAGGAGAGATTCGCGAACATAGGCAACAGATGTAAAAAGAGCAAACTCGGGCCCACAGTACAGATGGAATCTTAACAGTCTAGTTAGTAAAGAGAACGAGGAGAAGGCACACGAACGAGAAGCGGACCTGGTGTTTGAGCCAACGCTAGCTACCCCGGTTACACCCATAGGAGAGGCGACGCTGGGGTTTACGAACGAACCAGCTTTGTCGAACCGTAGTGCAGAGAAAAAGAGCCTGCGAAGTCATGAGCAATGGAAGGAAGGGACGAGAGGGAGAAATAATGTTACGTACCCACGGTTGAGATGCTCCCCCATCATCTTCAAGCGGGCGAGGGGAGGATTGCCTCCACGAGTGTCTGCAGACCACGAGGTAAACACGCCCTTACTGTTATACAATTGAGCAAAGCGGATGAGAGAGCTGGTTTGACTAGCCGTAGAGGAGGCAGCGCTGCATAATGATCCTTCATGCTATCGGGTTGGAGATCCAGGACGAGCGGATTGACCTCGCAAGCATGGGGAAGGCCGCTGGAACCGAGTCAATGCACGACGAAAAGGCGGTATAGGACTTACGTGACATAAGTGCGAATCTGGCCAGGCGACGAGGTGTTGTCATGAATCGAACCGACCGTACCCTCTTTCAGACGCTGCGTCGAGTCCGGACCAGAGAATACATCGTCGAACTCGTCGCTGAAGACGATAAATCACGAGGACAAATCGAGGCTGCCGACACGTACTGTTTGCGCTTTGGTCCTTTCTTAGGCTGCACAGCACGCTTCGGAGTGCTCGTCTCGGATCTAAAAGGTTTTGTTGCACAATGTCGCCAACGGAAAGAACAACATACGAAGTAGGACCGACGACGACGACACCAGCGTCTTTAGCACCGGAGGATCCTTTAACAGCAGTCCCGGTCCCATTACGCATCTTCAGGAATTCGACGAACGCTCTGACGTACATTGTAGTCGACCCACGAAGACAAACCGCAAACAATAAACTCACTCGTAGTCACCAGCAGAGAAGCCTTGGGCCGGGAGGGCGAGCGGGGCCTTGACGACGTTAAGAGTGAGCTGAGTATCAACGGCCGAAGGATTCGAGTCGAAGCCAGCTGCCGCAGAGGTCTTCAGGTCCAAATCCCGGACTCGATCGCTGATATAAAGCATTAACGGATAGAGCGGTGAGAAGAAGGCACATGTACGCACCTCGTGTGACCTCGAGTATCCAACAGGGAAGTGCCTTTATCCGACGATTTCGTCGGGGTCCTGTCGGGGTTCAGACAAAGGCCAAAGAGTGGAGCCGTACTAACTGCTGCTCAGCAGCGGCCTTCTTCTTCTGTGCGCGGGTCTGAACGATGCTCGCGCTAACGGCGACCCTGACAAGCAGTTAGATAGCGACGGCGAAGCAACAATTATCTCACGGTTTGATCTCAGGCGAAACGGACTTGTCCGTCTCAGACCAGTCCGTAAGAGGCGTGCTGAACAAAGACAAAGCCAATGGTTACCGTAAGAACGGAGGGGAAGTTAAGAAACAAGGGTAGCATCGGGAGGGAGGCAGGCAGGGGAGGGGGGGATTCAAAGACAAAAAGAAAAGAAAGGCGACGCACTCGGCCTCAGCGGGGGTTTCGGCGCCGCGCAAAACAGACGGAGTCATGAATTCAGCAAAAGGGTCCCTGTACAGAATGAGGAAGAAACGAAGTAGGAAGGTATAAACAGACATTGAGTGGTGGTAAGATGCAGACAAACCGGGATGTGCTCGATACATATATATCTCGTTCTGCGATCTCAATGCCGACGGACGGAGAGGGGCGAAACCATGCGAGAAATAAACGAACAGCGTACAAAAGGGACCTGAACTGTCCCAAGGCTCTCGCCCACGCAGGTTTGAAATACAGTGTACAAAGAGTCGCGACCGATGACATTGCCCAGGTGGATTTGGCGGGACGGAGACCGTTGTCTGATTGCGAAAAATAACAAATTACAAAAAGAAAACCAGTGGATACCGATCGGGGGAAGAAGGAAGATCTATTTTACTTTATTTTGTCTTTGGGGTTCGGGCCTGTTTTTTCCTCAACTACCCGTTGAAACCGGCGTGCAGCTGGCAAGCATATGCATGTAATCATGCAGTACAAGACCCGCGTGTTAGCAGCTCTGAGGTGTTTGTCCCCTGACGAACAGGGGAATATGGACCGAAATCACGTGAAGTGCAAATGGCGACAGCAACGGACGGAGAGGAGCAGAGAAGACCACCCTCCGGGAAGGATCGGACAAAAAGCAAAAACATACGCACACACCAAGAGAGAGTACGCGCTTCGTGTCGCCATGCCTATTCGTTTTCAATCCGTCAGGGCAGTGTTCGAAGCTACGCCAGGGACAGCTGGCGTCTAGGGGCCTGTGTAATTGTACGCGGACAAAATGATATCCCTGTTGCGCACAAAGGCTCTCTATACGTTCCTACACATGCATGACATGGCAGGGGCCACATCACGGGACCGTGTCGCGCTTAGCCGGGGTGGCTAGACACCGCTTCTGTATCGCGTCTTTCGTTCAGAACGTAATATCCATTAGCAATGATAGTTCCTGCGACAACCCCTTATGGCGGCAACCCATGTGAGATAAGATTATTTCCGTTGGTAAGGTAACTACGGAACTTCTAGCACTAGCCGAGCCGAGCAATCGTACCTTTGTTGCCAATCTTTTGAAACAGTAAGCATCACCTTCCCTGTCAATTGCCTAAATCGACAGCGTTTAATTTCATGCGAGAAGAATTAGAGTGGCCGGCTCCCGTTGTCACACGCTCTCGACGACGCAGGCCCGTCGTCGCCATGCGTAGAACGAAGTTATTTGTTGACAAGTTATCACATGCGCTGTTTACCAACGATCGAAGCAAACAAATTAGCTAGCGAACTACGACTCCTTCGAGCGCCGCGCGTTTCGTAGCCAAGGACGGTCGCAATATTCATTCGGTACTGACGGTACCGATTTCAACCGCCTGATGAAACAAACCAACATTGCGTTGCCAATCCCTTCAGATGGTAAACCAGGGAGTAACATATTTCCCTCCAGAACGCTTGATGCGACGACGCTCCGCGTATCGACGGAAAAATTAGAATAGCCTGGATAAGCTGATCCGCGAGAATGATAAAGAGCTCTAACTGCCCGCCGGGGAGCCTCGCCAAATTTGCAATGTTTACAGAACTCGAACTGTCGTCCGCTGGTAAGTGGCCTCCTGGCGTAGCCGTATATGCTAATAACGATGCAAGCGCAACGCATTCGGAAGTTGCATGAAGAACTTCTTGCTCTGCCCGAGTCAGACCAGCTAGGCATTCCGTGCGTGGACATGAACGTGAGTCTTTATATGTACCCACGCGATGTCGTCTGACACCCGCTCAGCTCGATAACATCCAAATTGCGGAAATTGTGCCGGGAAGCTTGTTCAAAGCAGTCACCGAAAACGGAGAGGGCGGGCAGCAAGAAGCGCTTTTCACTGTCGTAGGAATAATCGGCAGCAAGGACTTCCCTCCGGTTCTCTGGAGAAAGTGAGTGTATAAGCAGGACAGCAGTAGCCCAGCAAACTGATAGTATGTGCAGCGTGCAGACCCAGTCGCCTCTGAAACTATCGCAATCGCTCGTCGTCCACGGCTGCGGAACTCCTCAATTCGACGGTGTTGAGCAGATGATGGCTGATTTGAATTGGATGTCTTCGCAGCACCTCGCTGGGTCCAAGGTGTATTTGCTGGACCCTGTCTCCGCCGACAAGACGCTGGGCCTTTCCCTATCGCTGGACACGCGCTACTTTACGCCAAGCCGCAGCGTCATCCCCGAGGAGGTCAAAGCGCCCTTTGGTCCCTTCGTCGATCCTCGGGGAACTTTGGGTCGACTTCGCACCCCTACCCTCGACCATTGCATGGACAACGCCGTCCAGTACTTGGAGTACGCCGACTCGAAGTGCGTGTTTGACCCCTGTGC
This sequence comes from Mycena amicta, assembly GCA_029282125.1. NCBI lineage: Eukaryota > Fungi > Basidiomycota > Agaricomycetes > Agaricales > Mycenaceae > Mycena > Mycena amicta. The sequence continues at coordinate 1,344,008 of JARIHP010000006.1, forward strand.
ATTCGGCCTTTGACAGCGCCCAGATTCCAAGCCATCAATCCAGCAACGTTCCAAACGCGCGACATTGTACAAGCCAGCTTCGCCATCAACATCTTCCGCACCCTCACCGACGGTGAGCCTCAGTTCGCCGTCAAAGCCGTGCTCCGAGCAGTCGGTCGGCTTGACTGCCAGTTCTCGAAGGTGAGCGATGACGACGCATTCGTTTAGTGTATACTGAGCTTTAATAGGAAGCCTACATGGCCAATCAGAAAGCTTCAGCAAAGCATCGCGTGCGTCCGGAGGGCAGCGTAGACGACAGAAAGTGGAAGCACATGCGATTGACCGCCAACCCTCTCGCCGCGAGGGCCTTCGAAACGAAGACCATCGAAAGGCGCATCAAGCCGAAAGCTCAGGCCAAACCGACTGGCTCCAACAAAGCAGGCGCGACGGGCGCGACTGGCAGTACGGCCGGTCGTCGTAAGGGCGCCGCTGCATCCGCCAACATGGATATAGATAAAACGTAAATAAGTTAAGTACAGGCACGCCAACAACATTGTAGCTCCCTTCAGTATGAGCGTCGTTATTAGGACAGGCTGGAATTCTTGGTGCTCGTGTCCTACCGAGAAGGCGGCTTGCTATCACAGGCGTTTCTAACCGGATTTTCCGACACACACGCTTGCGGACCGTTTGAATCAATACAAAGAATATTATTTACGCGTCGGGAACCCGTAAAGGGAAAACACGTCGGCCCTCAGGTGTGCGAACGTTGTCAGCGACGTCGTCTCGGACAAAGTAGCGCCAGCCGTCGACGTCGACCGTCCACATCGCGGGCAAAAACCTGGACGTATGTCAGGTCCGGCTCGAGGTACTCAGGGACTGCATACTCGACCAGATAGCGATTGATGTCCGCAAGGTCGCTCACGGTGACATCGGTCAGCGGAAGTTCCATCGCCTCTGCGCGGGGGATTGGCTGGTCTTCGGCGATGTCGGAAGCAGCCTGCTTGACGACCAAGACATTGCCCAGAGGAGGGTGGACGGGCTCCGGGGAGAATGGCGAGGCACTCGCCTCGATGGCTCGGTTTGGGGCGGATTCGGAATCGGGTGCGTCATCTGGCCAGTGAGGGCATGTGAAAATGTAGGTGAAACAGGCGCTCGGAGTGCGCTTGAAGGGTCGGCGACAGTCAGCGCATTGGAGGGGATGATTGTAAAAATCGAGGAGGTCCTCGGCAGCCTCAGCCTCAGCCAAGCTGGTGAAGGGGAAAGCGAAGAGGCGAGCGGTGCCTGACGTCTCGAAGATTAAGGCCACCGTATGGCCAGGTCGTATCTAGCATGCGTGATGGATATGTGCGTACAGTGCGTGGGCAAGGACTTACTGGACCCACGTAGGGCGGGACGGCAGGAGAGTCGATGGTGGATGCGGCTTGGGCCATGGAGATCTGAAGACAAGGAGGATTGATTTGCACATGTTTTCCTGAAACGCGGTGTCTGATGCTCGCCTAACGGAGTTAATTTACATACTTTTACTGCAAATCCATCCAGAGGTTAGTGACGGAGTAACGGTGAGCCTGACCCGCCAAGCAGGGGGATAGAAGGTCTACACCAACGAGGACCACACCATCGGTGGCCCTACCGGATAGCGCCGGTGACGCTGCCGCGACAGGGTCATTTGTGGCTACAACAAATGCAGGCAACTCACCAAATGCTGACAATCGGGATCCGCGACTGGGATTTTTATTGTTTATCTCCTTTTTGGACTGCACGATTCGCTCGACGACTCGGAGGGTGTAGGGAACGTTATCACAGAGGCGCTAGACGGTTCGAGGTCTCTCACGACGCTGGCTACATATCGAGCGGGCAGCGGCTGTAGGCGTATCCGACACGATCACGTGTCAACGGCGTAATGTGTTGGCAGTTCTGAATTAGCTCAAAAAAATACATGTACGACGCGTTGGCTCCGTCTAGACCGGATCAAAATGTTCGTGGGTGAAGCGGCTGCTGTTGCTGGAGCAAACTTGGCGTAGTCGTGCGGGTCTAAGCAAAATCTGAACATGCTTCAGTCTGATAGAGGCTACAAAGATACAATGCAGATGTCGAGTTCGCTGCTGGTTACATTGCATAGACTCTACATACATCGCATACTATCGCGGATTGACTACTCTAACGCCGATTATAGGTAAGCGGTGAAGAAAAAGGGCTACAAGCGAAAACATACCGCGTTACACGCCATCCCAACTGCCGGAGATAATCCTCTACCACGCGAGCGAGCGATCTCGTCCAGCCCCCCGCAGGCACCCGTGTCGAACTTCTCTCGATGCCGAACGAAACAACCCGAACAGGGAGGCGGACGCAGCCAAGCGCCCTCGTATTTGAAGTGAGCGTGCACGAGCGATTCTACGAGACGACTCAGTAGAACGATACGCGTTGGAAGTAAAAAAAAGCTCACCAAATTTCCGGGCATAGGGCACCTTCCAGCAATACACCCACTCCTGCGACACCGGATTACACTGCTTCGCCCAATCCTTCTTGCGCCTCGGCGGACAATTGGTGCGTCCGATTTTTGCGATTGTCCCATATTTCTCGGTAAAGACGTACAGGACTCCGGAAGAGTCGGACGAGGACGGTGGTGTGAGCACGGAGGGGGGCTTGTAACGACGAGGCATCGGGTAACGACGGAGACGAAGGCGGTCACGGAAGTGGAACGAGACAGCTTGTGGGTCGCGGATACGGGCTGTCGACTGGGTACGCGTACGAAGGAAACGCCGTTGGGTTGTGTTTGTTTCCTGCTCGGCGGTGGACGCGATCACGTGTGGAACATCGGATGTACGCGACTTACGAACGCGGATCCGGGGCAGAAAGAGCTTCCTGTGCGTTACTCGCCATGGCTGTTGATAACAGTGAATGCCGGCGAGAGAAACGGTATAAACAGACGAGTAAACGGCCGAGAAAGGTTACAATATCGCATCACAGTGCCGCCTGCCCTGAGCACTGCGAGTTCCTCATGCATATTGACCATGGGAAGTGGAACACGAGCCTGCGTACATACCTTAATGCTAAATTTGCTGATGTTTCAACGAGCGATGCCGCGTATTTTGCTTCAGAGGCGGGAATAGCATTCTATGAACTTTGGACAAACGGAGAGGCAAGAGAGATCCGAGAGCATGTGATCGCGTACCTCATCATTCTGCCAGACCTCTGTTGTACTAACTCGGACGGGATTACTGGTAGGAGAGTAAGTTGCGCGAGTATAAAAAGAGACTGTTTCCCAACATGCTTGCCCGCGCGTACAAGCGAATTTCAACGCGGAGAGGGGTATAATGCTCTGAGACACGCGTGATCGCGACGGGGACGAACGTCGGATCACTGCGGAGCAGCTCCGACGACGATCAGAAGGGAGGCGGCGGCGGCGGCCGTTGACAAACAGATGCTGACGATGAGCACAGCCCCTAAAGAGACTACAAGAAATGTGATGAATTTGCAAAAAGACTTCAAACGAAAAGACTTCAAATGCCATCAAAAGATTACAATTTATGATCCGTCAAGGGTTTTCTCGTCGATGCGAAACGCCCCTTTACAGGTGTGTCATAAACGATTACTAAAGTACTCGTAACCAAGTCCAATCATTGACGTACAGCCTCCGGCTAACAACTATCCAACAAGAACTATCCTCTTTGCAATGGTACTTCCCTCGGCGGTGCCTCGCAACCCCACGCCATAGTATCCGCACTCGTACGATCGTCCTCGAGAACATCTTCCTATCCCTCCCGCGCGTCCTCCGCGACTGGCCGTACATCGGCGTCTTCAGCTTCCTGGGCCTTCCTCTCGACCCAGCGATGGAACTCCGCATCCAAACTCCCTCTCGTTCCCGCGAGAACGCCGATATACTCCGTAGGTTATCGACGTGACCGGCCCTCCCTAATGAGAATTACGCTGTTGAGCTATGCCAGTGGCCGCCATCATCCCGGAGTGTTTTGAAGTGGCGCTTGCGCGCGGAATTGCCTTTTCGGTGTTGTCTTTCCCGTACCCATCGGTGTCTTACGCGTATCTGTTTATCCTTCCCTTGAATCCATTAGAAATCCTCAAAGAGACTCCAGTATGACGTATTCCGGAACCACATATAAGCGCACATCGCTGACAAGATCCCCCACGCAATAATGCCCAACCTCAAAATCGACGTCCACCACCACTTTTATCCCCATGTCTTCACCGAAGGTCCGTAGAGTTCAGCAGCCGATCAGCTGTAATTATCCTGCTTTGCAGTCCTCGAGAAGGCCGGCGGCGATCCTTCTGGGTGGACCGTTCCGCCATGGACCCTGGAGGCTGATATGGCGCTGAACAGCAAGCTCGGTGTCGGCACTGCGATCATCAGCATGACTGCGCCCGGCGCTGTGATTCTCCCCGACCCTAACGAAGCGGCGAAACTCGCACGAGCGGCGAACGAGGCTGCTGCCGCCATCCGGGACGCGCACCCGACACAATACGGCTTCTTTGCGTCACTCCCATCCCTTCTCGACACCGAGAAATGTCTGGCGGAGATTGCATACGGTCTTGACACTCTGCGCGCCGACGGCGTCATCCTGTTCACGCGGTACGGAACAGACAACCATTACCTCGGCCACCCCGACTTTGCGCCCATCTGGGCAGAGCTCAACAAGCGCAGCGCAGTCGTGTTCGTGCACCCCACGCACGCGGTCGACACGAATCTCGTCAATCCGCACCTCCCACAACCGATGTTCGACTATCCGCACGAGACTGGTCGAACGGCGATTGACATGATCCTCTCCGGAACGATGGCCAAGGCGCGGAACTGCAAGATCATCCTGTCGCACGCGGGTGGGACGCTGCCGTACCTCGTCTACCGCGCGGCGGGTATGCTGCCCTATACCTCGTTTGGCGTGGGCCTCGGCACGGATGAGATCGTCGAGTTGGCAAGAGAGTTCTACTTTGATACGGCGATCAGCTCTAACGAGGTGACGCTCACGGCGCTGTTTAAGCTGGCGCGTCCGGGCCATGTGCTGTTCGGGACGGATTTTCCAAATGCGCCAAAGGAGGGGATCGAGTATTTCACGGAAAATTTGGATAAGTTTCTCGAGGGCGTGGATGAGGAGACGGGGAACAGTGTGCGTTCGGGTGCGGGGAAGAAGCTGTTCCCGAGACTGGCGTAGAATAATGGACGGACCTAGACGGATGGAAATTGTACATTATTTCAGTTTGACCATGTGTTCGGGAAAAAAAAGACGTCTTGCAGTGAAGTCGGCCCCAAGAAGACTCCAACTCAGTAGGATTGTACGAAATCTTTGTATTGTGTTTCTGACGGGGAGAAAACTGTAGCCCACATATCATCGACATAGGCTCCGAGATAGCCGACGGAACATCGCCGAGATGGCCGGCTCAAGACATACTTAGTCAACGTCCTCCGAGCAGCTCTTCCTCGAGCGGCAGTCGATTCGTGTCTTGGACTCTTGTTGTTCTTGAGCGAGGTGGTGCCGAAGAAACACATGGAGGCGTTGTGGGAGATTGCCTAGAAGAAGCGGATGGGCGCCGGCGAGCTTTCGCGCCTGAATCGATTCGAGTCGTTCAGGGATGGAATACATGGTGCGTCGCGTCGCGTACATTGAATCCGCTAGCGGATACGTTTCTCTGCCCTGACAAGGTCCAAGACTGAGTCCGCGCTGTTACGAGCACCCACAATTCCGTATAATCTCTCCTTTCCTGTATCTACCACGAATTTCAATACCATATTCGATTACTTTTACAGCCTTTAAATAATTCAAGACTTGGGTTCAAGTGAAGACCAAAAAGTCAGTTACTTTCGAGCGAGCGCCGGCGTACGCCCAGCTTCCGAATCGAACCGGAATCCTCCCATCATTTGTACAGGCCACTGGATGCGCGCATGCGGCGGAGGTTTGCATCATGCAACTGAGCTCTGACCCTTGTACAACTCTACCCAGTGTAGTGAGTTTCTTGAACGCTGCGTTCTAGAGAGCGGACGGTCATTCGCCGACACTCGGGCCCAGAAATTTCTCCAGCAACAACTGTTGTATGGCGAGACGCGTTCAAAGGAACTATAAAAAAAAAGACACCCTTGCCACGCTCAGCTCCCGAATCGAACGGGAATCCTCTTTGTCATCACATTCTAGCGCTATGCGGCGAAGGTTCACACCATGTAACTGAGCTCTGTACAGGGCCACCCTCATCCAGTACAGTACTAGTGTAACTGCGATCCTTCATGGCCCTACGCTCGGTCCAAAAAAGACCATCGTGCGTGGATGTTGACATATATACTCGGCTTCTGAATCGAACAGAATGGCTGAGAATGCACACCGTCCAAGCAATTGTGAGTCAAGGTGCTGGCACTTGGGCTCCACGCCGTTACTTATTGATAGTGCCATGGCGCCAGTAAATGTCGCGGACAATAGTTCCTCTAGCTGTATGGACAAACACCTTCGAAGGAACTAAAAGACTAACGCTTCCAGGACCGTCACTACGCTCAGCTCCCGAATCGAACGGGAATCCTCCTGTGCAACTCTTTCCCATGCATACGCGGCGGAGGTTCACACCATGCAACTGAGCTCTGTACAGGGCCACCCTCATCCAGTACTAGTGTAACTGCAATCCTTCAAGGCCCTACGCTTGGGAAAGAACAGCACAAGTACGGTCCAAAAAGAACATCGTGCATGCTCAGCGTCTGAATCGAACAGAATTCACAGCCATCCAAGCAATTGCAATTGCCTCGATGATACAACTGCGAGTCAAGGTACTCGCACTTGAGCTCCGCGCCATTGTTAGTAGAAAGCGGATACAGAATTGTCAATGATAGTGCCACTGGCATGGCGCCAGTGAATGATGTCGCAGACCATACCTAATTCCTCCAGCTGTATCGACAAACACCTTTGCTGAGCGCTGAGGCTTCGAAGGAATTATAAAAAGAGTATTTTTTACGACCCCGGGCACCACGCTCAGTTCCCGGATCGAACGGGAATCCTCCTGTGCAACTCTTTACCGCCTTGGCGTACGCGGCGGAGGTTTACACCATGTAACTGAGCTCTGTTCAGGGCTTTCCTTACACAATACTAGTGTAACTGCAAATTATCCTCTCAGGCTCTACAGAAAATCGCGAAGGAACAGCATACAGTATAAAAAGACCATCGTGACTGCTTTCACATATATGCTCGGCTTCTGAATCGAACAGAATGCACACCATCAAGTCTTAGCGATTGCTTTGACTCGGATATTAAACTGCGAGTCAAGGTACTAGCACTTCCTACTTGTCTATGGCTGACGATCTGGATATCGATACAGGTACGCCGGGTTTTGACGAGGACGCTGTCACTCTTTTCTTTTCTTTTCCTTCGTTGCGACGCTGGCTGGTTGTACGTACATGTACTACCTCCCTTAGGTTAGGTGACCGCGCTCAGCACGTGATGGCGTTTCTGACTAACCCTGACCAAGCATCACGTCACAGCGTTACATTCCCAAAACCGGACCATCGTGAGCTGGGCGACATGGCGTCGGCCAGCGACCTCCACGACGAGCGCTCTGCGCTGCTAGCGAAGCCACGAGAGATCTTCGTCACCTCTGCGTATCTCTACCCGCTCAAGGTCCAATTCCGCCCACCCAATCCCGGTCTGCAGTCGTTAACCCCCACCTTTGCAGGGATTCTACTTCTGCATGCGCCACACCTTTATGTGGCCGCTCTTTCGCACCCGCTTCATTCCCTGCCTCGTCGTCTCGCTCATCGTCCTTCCGACTCTCTTTATTTTCACATACCTCCCGCAAGTCGCCTTCCTCGCGATATTCCAGGGGAATCTTGCGTGGTTTAACGCGGTATTCCTGGTGCTTGGTGAGGCGGCGGCCATCATCGCGCTGCTCTTCGAGGCCTTCTTCGTCGACGAGACGTTGGTGAAGATATTCGATGCCGTGAGTTTTTGTCCCCCCAACGCCCGCTGTCATCGGCGAGCGCTCAATCCACATATCATACACAGGTCCTGATCCATCAAGGCTACCCCGAGCTCGTCGCAACCCGACGAACACTCATCCCCAACGCCCCCGACGCCGTGCAACAACTCGGCAAGCCGACCAAATCCGCCATCTACTCGCCCTTCTCCTTCCGCCTCTCCATCGAATACATCCTCTTCCTCCCCCTCACATTCATCCCGCTCTTCGGCGGCCCGCTCTACTGCCTCGTCCTCGGCCGCCGCGCAGGCCCGTTCCACCACTATCGCTACTTCAAGCTCCAAGGGATGGATAAACGCAAGCGCAAGGAGGAGGCGCGCAAACGCCGCTGGAAGTATACCTGGTTCGGGATGGTGGCTCTGTTGGTGCAGCTGGTGCCCATGTTGTGTATGTTGTTCTTGTTGACGACGTCGGCGGGGGCGGCGCTTTGGGCAGCGGATTTGGAGAGGAAGAAGGAGAGGGAGAGGGTGGGTGGCCCGACGGTTCCGGTGGAGGTTTGATTGGACGATCTATTCACTTGTTTTTCTTAAATTAAGGAAGGTTTTGCTCGGAACCATGTAATTGTCTAAACAGCCCTTCGTCTCTCTCATGAAGAGTTTAATGCCCAAATTGGCGCAAGAACAGGATCGTGATTCATCCTTCAAAACATCTCCGCATATAAGGCAGTTTCTGCATCGTTGACCAGGCATAACACGCAAACATTACAGATACGTACAAGGGAGGACATACAAGATGGACCAATCAGTCCGCGATAAAACACTTGGTACAATCTGCATATATGACTTCCTTCACGACCGTCTCGGGCGCAAGTTGTAGCGGTTGGGGACCGGAGCAGGTGGAGCCTGAGCCTGCTGCACGCCGTTCGCATTCCCATTCCCATTCGGCAGAACGAACGACGCCTTGAACGCACATCTCCCGCAGCGCCGTGGTCCCACTCGGCACTTGCCATGGCAGTCCTCGCAAGCACAGTTGGGGGCATGCTCAGGGCTTGTATTACTCTCCCAGTTCCTCCAGTAATACGGCGACTGCGCCGCGAGCTCACGCTGCTGAGCGCGTTCGGCCGGCGTCATGTTGGGTATCCCTCGGGCGGCCTCGCAGATCTCGCAGGGGCAGTTCTCCGAGTCGCTGTGCTGGTTCTGGGCATGGGACTCGCCGGGGTAGGCCAGTTTGTGCATCCGCTGGGGCAGGGGCGAGGGAAGCAGCGGAGGGAAGTAGTCTCCGGGGTTGGGAGGCGGAGGCTGATGGTGCGGGTTGGGGTTGTAGCCGTAGCGCTCGTAGGGGTTATTCATTTGTGGAGACGAGGAAGGGAGACTCTCGAGAGTGCGGGTGCGGGTGTGGGTGTGGGGTGCCAGTGATTGAAGACCGTACACGAGGTCCTTATATACCTATTCATACACTTCGAAACGCCCACAAGTTGCGGGGCTGTGTGGAAGAAGATATGATCCCCGCGCGCTGGGCCGCTGGCAGCGGCGATTGGTCGCGAGAACAAGACTCGGAGACCCGTCCAAGCCTTAGATTCTTCTTTTTTTTTTTGTGCGGTGGCGACCGTCGTAGAGAGAGAACCGAAGCACCGGAGGACAAAAGCAAGCAGATTACAAGAGACTGCGCCAGTGGGCGATGGGCGTTTGAGATGATGGTTGCTGACAAGGCTAAAAGTGTGACACAGCCTTTTTTGGACTCCGCACTCATCACTGCGCCCGAGTGAACCACGGAACTGCGTTACTCAAGCTGCCATCCGGAGAATAAAAACCTACTGGAGCTCCGCGCTGGGTCGGTCGGACTCTGATCGTCTCTTCAAGTTGTCTCACCCGAAGATACTCGGCTCAGGCTCGCTCGCTCAAAACTCCAACAAACAGTCTTCTCATTACATTAAAATCCGAACCACCTATATCTAGGACTCCCAATCCCTCGTACGAGAAGGGATATTGTACATCGACTGCCCCGGACCACCAACCGTCCATGGGCGCTCACTGGCACTCGTGCTCTGGGTCCAATCCTTCGGCGCGAAATACCCTTGACCCGGCTCTCCCCATAACTCAAGATTTTGTTCTGGAACCCATGGGTCGCGACGGGCCGGCGGCGGGTCTTTCTGTGTTTTCGGTGTTTTCTTTCGCGGCTTCCGTTGCTTTTTCTGAGACTTGGAGGCGGGCTCGGGTTCGGGTTGGTGTTGATTCTGACTCGTACTCGGATCTGGATTTGTTTGTCCTTGTGCTCGTTTGCGACTCGGACCCTCGCCCGGGCCTGTCCGAGTCTGCACCAACCCAGTCCCACTGGAACGACGCGGATTCGAGTTCTCCAGGACGGAATTAATCATATCGGCACTGGCACTATTTGCTTCGCGTCCGAGTCGACTGTGGCTGTGGCTGCTTCTAGAGTCCCCCGGCTCAGGGTGTTGCATTCTTGGGCCACCGTACGAGTCCCACATCGTTGGCGTCAATACCTTCCGACCTGGAGCTTGGCTTGAGCTGGAAATTACGGCGTCGGCGAGACCAGCAGTACTGCCCCTCCTGTTTGGAACTGGCAGCGGAACTGATGCTGGCACTGGACTTGGATTTGGGAATCTTGCTATCGGACCTGGCGTTCGGAGATTCAAGTTATCACTGGGAATGAAATCCGCCGCCGCCGCCGGCGCGTACGCGTGCGAGATCCTCCCATTCCTCGGGTGGTCCATGTCTATTGGCCACGGCAAATCGCGGTCATCCCACGTAGCTGGCGTTGACGAATACGATAGCGGAGTCTCATTTGGGTGAGCGCTAGCGACGCCTGGCCGAGGAGTCGATGCCGGGCGCGGGTTTGGTGGCAATGCTGTCGTCTCCGCCGGGACCGCCAGTGGGGCTTTCCTTCCGAGTGTCCCGTTGGGTCCACTAGTACTTGCCGTTGGCAAGGGCCTCAGCGGGTGCGAGGTTAGAAGGTCTTTTGGTGCTTGTTGTCGTGGAATCTGGTTCGGTATCAGGCTACGCGCAAGACTTGGAGCTGGAGCTGGCATATGTGCGGCTGCTGATAAGCAGGGAGATCTCGTTAACAGAATAAATGAAGCCTAACCGTTATCCCGATAGGCAGACCCGGATACGATCCTCGCTGGTTTACCCTCGTGCACTCGGATATCTATACACGGACGCAATAAGCACACGGCGCCAACAAGACTCGTCCGTCGCGCACCCGATGCGACTTGTTGCACTGGCAGGTGTTTCTCTGGACTTTTAGCTTTTGGATTAGCGTTTTCGACATCGCTGAGTGGGACGGTATTCTTCTTCACAATCATGATCGAGGGAGGGGAAACACTAGAGGCAGACTGTTTGGATGTCCGGGTGGCATGATTCTTTTGAACGCTGCCGTTTTGTGAGTGCGCAGCTCGAGCGGACCCCGGGCCTGCTTGGACTGATGTTCTGCCAGTGCTGTCGTTCATGCTCGGAAGATGTTGCCAGAGCTGGATGTTTCCCGGATTTACGCGCGCGATTGGCGTCTCTGTCTTACATGTATAATTATCCTCCAGGTCGGACTCGGAATGATCCCAGGTGGCAGTCGAGCGAAGGGAAGAGACTAGGAATGTTGGACGGGTGGAAGCTAGCAAAGGATATGATAACCGCAAGAAAGAGAGAGAAACGGTCAGTCTACACACCTTCGAGAGGGTCTAGGCGCAGCGAGTCCAAGTCTGCCGCTCGTAACGCCAGCGCTTCTCTGATCTCTGTATAGATATTTCTCAATAAATATAGGTGGCATTGACAGAGAACCACCATACGTACGGGATGCAAGTGTAGGCGGCGTGTCCATTGATTTCTAGGTAGTCGTGAGTGGGTTGGAGAGAGTTCCTGCATGATCAAGAGGCGTTTTTTATACGCTTTCTGGAGCCGCCCAAGCGTTCCGAGTTCATGCCACCTGCACAACAAAGGAAGGAAGAATGCGGACTTTGACGAAGAAGCAACGTTGACTTGATTGAACGCCGGAGCTTATAATCCACGGGATCCATCACAGCTTTCACAATGCCACCTTGACCGTCCACACAAAATCCTTCCTTCATGCCACCGAGCGACAATGCTCCACGAGTTATTCGACTCTCCGCTCGCGCTGCCGCCCTGGGCCATCGACGAGTACGCCGTTCGTCGGCTGACGGGTACAAACGAAGCACCGACAGACGAGGAGGATTCGGCGATTCGCCTCAGTATCTCGACGCTGCAGGCACAGCTCAACCTCCCCAGCGGCGTCTTTGACGACACTGGCACCCGCTGTCTCGATGCGAGCGAGATCCAGGCCCTCATCGATCGTCGTCGAGCCGTCAACTCCCCATTCCGAAAGCTCCCGACAGAGCTCATCTGCCTCATCCTCGTCGAGGTCTACGATACTCACGACTTTGGTGTTGCCCGTCACGGTGTCCTCACTCCGCCGCACCCACTGTGGCATCTCTCCCACATATCGCGTTTTTGGCGGGCGGCAGCCAACGCGTGTCCACAGCTCTGGACGAACGTGTCGATTGAGATTGTCGACCCGTCTCCCTCCGCAATGGAGCTGCATAACCCTCTGGAGAAGCTAGAGACCCAGTATGCGCGGGCTGCAAATCTCCCAGTCCATATGGCTTTGACTGCGTGGCCGTTGTCAAAGTCCCTCGATAGGCAATGGATGGCCGGGTTCCTTGCTGGTTCGCACCGCTGGACGACCCTCTACGTGCGCTGCGGTACGGCTCAGTTCGACCAGCTTCGCCCGCTGGCCGAACCAGGTCGTCTACCGCGTCTGCGGTCTCTGGCGCTACACTCGCTCGAAGCCAGCCGTCCTCCTCAGGGCGTCTCAGAGGTGTTTGCGCACGCACCGCAACTTAATAAGATTGACCTCACGACTTTCGCCTGCGACTCCCCTTCTCCTCTCCTCGCTCTCCCATGGAAGGCCATTACCGCCTATCGTGGCGCGTACCATGCCAGACTACACCTCGAGCTTTTCTCCCGATGCTCGAATCTCACCACAGCCGTTCTCGGATTCGTCGCCATCCCTACCCTCACCGTCGACGAGCTCCCTCCTTCCTACCAAAACCTCTCCCCACTCAAGAGCCGTGTCATTGCTCACAAGCTTCAAAACCTCACACTCAACGCCCCAGGCCACTTTCTCTTTGACGCGCTCGATGCACCCGTCCTGGACGTTCTCGCCCTTCGCGGGTCCGTCCAGCGCTTGTCACTGCTCACGTTCCTCCAACGCGTGCCTGCTACGAGGCTCGACAGCGGGATCCCGAACGGAAACGCACTGACCACGCTCATCTGGGACCACGTCCACCTCTACACCGGCAACGAAGCGACATACGACTCGCTCGTCCTCCCGCCGACTGCCCTTCTCCAAACCATGCCCTCCCTGCGTCGCCTCGTCCTCCGTGTCCCCCAGCGCCAGCAACTCAGTTTCGGGCGGGCCGAGCGGCAGGAGCTCATCGCGGGGCTGCGAACCCCCATGGAGGCGTACCCGCTCCTCGCGGTGCTCGAAATCGAGGACCCGTTCTACGCCCAGCCGCAGGAGAAGAAGTTCCAGCTCGAGCTGCTCGCTGCCGTATGTGTCCGAGCGAGGGAGCGCAGCAACATATTCACGGTGTTGCGCCTGGCTTTGGGGTCCCGTGCGGCGTTTCCTCTGGGCGCGAACGCAGTGTCGGCGGCGATGGACAATGTGCGTGTGTTTAGAGACGGGGGGATGCTGGGAGCATTGCAAGTAGAGGTGCTGAGCCAGCTGGATATGGCGGAATTCACTAATTATTGAATGGAGAACTGCTAACTTACTGGGGACTTGTGGAAATCTGTGTAGATCTAATTGTGCTGTACTATTCCGTTGTATGAGAAATTGGAGGTGCTCGGCTCATCGGGAAAGACAAAAAATCGAAAGTAAAGTGCGTGAATTTGTCTGAATGGAAACATAACCGGACCCTGTACAGCACATTTTCAGCAAGCCGAGTTCAGGGGCCAGCGATGCATCATCTTCCCAATCCGCGAAGAGACATGAAGCAGTCTCAGGCTCCCGCCGACCCAGAGCGGGAGATAGATGGGATATGCGGAGAGAAGAAGCCAGGGATATCCTTAGGCAGCGTTTCGCGTTTTTTAGACGATTGATAAAGTGTAGTCGTACAGCAGGCCATACAGTAGTAGATCAAGTCCCAAGTAGCTCGCATGTAGCATAGTATGCATAGTCAAAGTCCGTTCAATACACCTCCTGCAGATCCATCTCGCTCAAATCCACCAAACCGCGATACACCTCTGGAAACTCCTTCTCCACATCCACCTTTGCTGCTGGCAAGGCGACACGCTCCGGGAGCAACTCCAACAACCGCATTAACCCGTCGCGCAACTGCGTACCCGCCGAACGTAGGAGGAACTCGTAACGCAGCGCACGCTCAGGGTCGAGAAATACACCTCCACCGTCGAGGATAACGAGGTGGCACCCCGTACGAAGCTTCGCACAACTCCAATCGAGAATCCGGAACTTCGAGTCATCAAGCTTGGGGCTAGCGAGGGGGATGACGGTGATGGCGACCGGGACGGCGCTGGTTCGTGCTCGGTAGTCGAAAACGGTGATGAAGGGGGTTGTTGTTCCGTTTTCATGGAGGAAGCACATCTGCTTGAGTAAAATCTCGAGTTTGTGGCGGAGGTAGTCGGCGTGGACGAGGTATCGCAGGAAGCGGGATTCGCCGGTGCGTACGAAGAGCTCGGGGCCGGCTGAAGGGGCGCGTTAGACGGAATCGAAGCTGGGTCCACGGAGACGTACCTGTCTTGCAATATTTCCCGTGCCCAGCTGCCCATCCCGCCCGCTGGCACCTTTTGTCGCAGTAGAAGGCAATACAACACCCCACGCAGCGCTTGAGCTCCGAGATGGGCTTGATGGCTTTGCACTGTGAGTGTCGATTAAGTAAAAGAGCCTCAGGAGGTAGTGCGGAAACGTACATGGGAATTTTGGCACATCTGCCGCCTCACGAACTCCGGTGACTCGTAGAACTTGACCGCAACGGCACTCTGTGTAAGGAGGGCCTTATCAGAGCTCCACGCAGCGCGGATGGCTTTGTCGTCGCGGAATCGGGTCCAATCCACGGGCGGAAAGTCAGAAAGTTCGTCGCGAGCTGCACGGGCGACGCGGCGGTACATCGTTCCTCCGGATAAGACGTCGTTCAGGAAACGCGTGAAGACCTCTGCTGGGATGGTATCGGCCGCCCGGTTTTGTAAAATCTCCGCGAGGGCAGGTAGGAGCCCGGCACGGAGCGCTTGAGGGAGGTACTCGTAGCGGTCTGTCATGAAGAGCTGGGCGGCAAGCAGATGGAGAGCTATATCCAGGACTTCGACCGCATCGAGGTCGTTGAGAGGGCGAAGAAGGCCGGTGAGCACTTTGACGATTCCCCGCGAGAACAGCGTTTCGACGTGGTCGGAGTCCATTGCCGCATGGGTTAAAGCGAGGAGGGAGCTGAGGGATGGGAGCAACCGCCCACACGAGCTGCAATTGGGGTTGAACGAGAGGCCTTCGACGATGAGGGCCATCAGGTCGTTCGCACCGCCGGGAAGGTCTTGTGCAAGCTCCTCGAGTAAGGCGGATGTCCAATTGAACGTCCGAAGAACGTCGTGTAGAACAATGATAGCCTGGTGAGCGTCGTCGCCAGTTATCCCTCGCAGTCGGAGCCAAAGGCGACCGAAAAAAGCCAATACGCCTGGAGTCGAGTGTATAGGCGCCATCGCTACGCAGTGGTCCACGAAGTTGCCAAAGGGTGCGAGGAAGACAACAGCGGAACATTCGAATGGCTGCCAGAAGGTGGCATGCGAATCTGCAAGCAGATCGACGAGTTGTAGCCAAGCCCAAATGCGCGGCCAAAGCTCCTTGAAAGCGACTGGGGGTGCGTCCACGATGTAGGAGAGGAGCTCGAAGGCGCGGAGAGCCCGGCGGACGGATGGAGGGGGAGTGGAATCAACCTCCGCTGGAGTTGGGTCTGGGATGTCTGCGGGGTCGAGATTGGCGTAGACGATGGGAAGATAGTAGCGCGAGGCCTTGCTCAGCGTCGAGCAGTGGCTTGCCACCTGCTCTAGGTCCTCCAGGGACTTGTCTGCGGCGGCCTTGGCGCGTTT
Source organism: Mycena amicta (assembly GCA_029282125.1). Lineage (NCBI taxonomy): Eukaryota > Fungi > Basidiomycota > Agaricomycetes > Agaricales > Mycenaceae > Mycena > Mycena amicta. The sequence goes on from JARIHP010000006.1 coordinate 1,360,003, forward strand.
CTGGAAGTATTGAGACGCGTTCAGGTCAACAACGGGGAAACGTACGCGAAGGGAAGGCAGCAGTTGATTGAGCTCGTTCGTCCGCAGAGATGGGTGCATATTTCTCGCCTGGAGATCTAGAGAGCAATTGGTGGGTTGTTGACGGTGTTGGAAAGCGAGAAGCCTGAGGTGGCCCGCGCGCCTTTATACACGCGAAAACCAAAGCGTCGACCACCGCTCGGTCTCCAAGCACTCCAAAGCACTTGTGCGACAAGCTGTGTTGAACAAACTCATTATTTCTGGTGCAATGACCACGAGCATGGTCCTCTTGGAGTCTTCTAAGCCGGTTCGCAGGGCCCGATGTGTAGGTACGCCCAACGGGTAGGAGGAGCTTCCTTCGCCGTGTGAATAGTCCATATTCATGTAGGCGGCATGGACTTGTCGGCGAAAGTTGCCAGCTTCTGGAGCGTTGGGTCGTGCTGGTTGAGGAGGAGAGGTGTTACGGCCAGGGCGTGACTCTCTTGCTCTCGACCTCCACTGGCATCTCATACAGTATTGATGCATGGACCTATCTACTGGCAGCACGCCAACCCCCGAACTGCCCGCATGACTCTCACCATCGGCATGAGGCCATACGATTGAATGTCGAAACGGACCGGTACATTGGCTGTGCGACACTGGCAGCGTCCTTATCCGTAATTGTCTCTCTCTTCCTCCCTCATGGAGCTCACCAGGCCGCAGCCTGGACACCTGCAACCATTCACGACCTCCGAAATCCAGGTAGCACTCCGCGACGCGCTTCCACTCGCTGTTCCAGGTCGACTCCTCCACGAAACATACAACGCCGCCGGGCGGTTTGCTGAACGACATGCGAATCGCGCGGGACATCGTCTCGGTCTGGGGCCGCTCGCAATCGTCGAGAGGATACACTCGTTCTTCAAGACAGACCGAGAGGCAAAGCTGGAAAAGATTCGGAGCAAGCTGCCGCACAAGCTGGAGAAGGATTGCTTGAGGTTGACTCGATATGCGTTTCCGTGCGTTCTTTTTGCATCCAATATGGTCCTGGCTGACAATTTCACAGCGAAGAGTCTTTCAAGACCCAAATTGACGCGTTTCGCGGAATCGTCACTCTGTCGACCCTCTACCCGGGTCTCCGGGTCTTATTCCTCTCCTTCGTTGCCCCCGACACGCCTCCAGACCCCACGGAAGGCTTCTTTCGACGACTTTGGGCTCGCGACGACGCTTTCGGCCAAGCAGAGGACTTTCTCTTCCATCTCCAATTCGCTGCATCGTGTCTCAGCGACGCCGACATCTCCACCATCATCGAAGAATCCAGTTTCGATGGCCTCTCGAGGGTCGAAATGCAGACCGAAACAGACGGCCTCTGTGTCATCGAGCGTCTTTTGGTCGCGTCGGACTGCGAGTACGTGTCTTGTTCCTTGAATAAAATCCACTTCTTTACACCCACCACAGGAACCCCTTCTTAACGCACCTTGCTCTGCGCTATTTGATGGGCATTCTTGAGTGCCCTTCATTCTGGCTACCGCTCAGCCTCGAGCACACCACCAGCCATGTATTCGACGCCGTCCTCAGGAAGGTCTGCATACGGGCGACATCAGCGCTCAAAGACCTCGGGCTCGGCAGTAATATGCCCCGACGCGAAGACGAGGACGACTCCGCCCCGTCCAACGACGATGACGAGTTGGCCCTGCTCAAGTCGGACATGGAGGGTGTCGACTACCTCTGTTGCTCAATCCTTCGTGGGTCACAGAAGGCGGGCAGCATCGTCTGTGATGCTTCGGAGTCGCCTGAGTGGTACGAGGCATTTGCCGAGTTGGTCAAAATACTACGCAAGTACGTCCATCTACTCTGCTGCCTTCCTCATAAACTGAGTCCCTTTCTCATAGCCCACGGGCAAAACGACTGGTCCCGGATGCCTGGGTGCTTAATGAAGAAATCGTTCTGCTGCAGAGTCGTCATCGGGACCAACGGATGAGGTACAGACTCGAGCCCGTCGAGACGCTCGTGCTTCCGTACGTACTGTTCTTGATTCATAACTAGGGGTCGACTCTGACCGCCCACCCATAGCGTATCCTCGGAACCACCACCGGTGCCCCAACCACGCCCATTGCTCGTTTCTCGTTTTCGGACCGCGATTACCAACGTCTCGCGAATGCGCCAAGCATATAACGCCCGCCGCAGGGAGGCCATCCCGCAACCTCTACCTGCGAGCGGAACACCGAGCTTGATGTCGCTAGCGGAGGAGGAATCACCTTCTAGTGCGGATCTCGATGGACAACTGCAAGAGGATTCGGAGCACCATGTAGGAGGAGGAGGCGAAGGAGGGGATAGCTGCACGAATTCTATGGCGTTGGCGGAAGACGCGGGGGTCGAAAGTGCCCTGGCCCTGGCATCGGCTGTTGCGGATGGCGGTGACGCTGGTAGTGGATGGACGGAGACCGAGTCGGAAGGCGAAAATGGTCGTGATGAAGGGATCGAGAGGGAGGAAGACAACGAATGGGAGGATGCCGATAACGAGGAGGAAGAAATCGACATTCGTACACGCGTCGAGTCGGAGGGGTACGCGGTAGAAACGCGCGGAGAGAGGGCTTCTCGTGGTCGACCAGAACCATCGACCACATTCGCGGACTTCACGGAACACAGCTCGTCCGAGCGCGAGCCTATGGCGGTCATCCCTGACGAAGAACCGGTCATTGGCTGGCCCTGGTCCCATCTCAACCCGTATCCCCGCACGGGAGACGACTTTTCTGACGATGACGATTCGTCTGACGAAGAAGACTTGTATGCCGCGTCTCCTCGCACGTTCGATGAATCCGTTGAGCAGTCTCATCCGCCCTCAATCGCGGGCTCACTGAGCGCATCTCGCCAACCTGCATCCGATAGTCTCATCGTCAAGCTGCCTAGCAGTGCATACAAGAATGCTCCTCAGCAGGCAGCTGTGCAACTGGGTGGCCTCAGTCGACTCCTTCGATCCAATCCACCTGTGCCTACGTCAACGTCCGCGATACCCATGGCAGCCGCAACGGGGGGCATTCAGGATGAAGAGACTACATCCTCGTCTTGGGAAACGGAGGGGACTCTATCGTCGTCTTGGGACATGGAGCGCGACCTCTATGATTATCCTCCGTCGTACGAGTCCCGCGAGCATTATCCCTCGTCGTCTCCGCGCAGTATACGACGTCAGATGGTACGTGAGGAGATGTCCGAAAGCGTGCGACAGGGACTATTCCCGCAGCGGTATCTTGCCCGGATGGACAATGGTCTCAGTGGGCGAGGGCTCGGATGGGTGGGTGTGGGGACTGCTCGACGATGATATGCAGAGGTTAGCCAGGACAAGGCGGTCATACGACGATGCCTCACGAACGCAGATGCATACAATGGATTGGGAGACTGTAGGCTGTTTCATGCGGCGGCTGGACAGATGCTTCGTGTTCGTCGATTATGGAGGATTTGGAGACGTCTTTGGTACAGAGGCCGTGTCAGAAGGCTGTAATTCAGAGGGGAACGGGAGCTGGTGCACATATTCGCTGCAGAGTTCATATTATAGCCGCCGGGATTGGACCTCAAATCGCTGAAGCGCGGTTGGTCGGTGAGGGGGGGATATATTATACTCGCGTGGTCCACAACATGAAACAACGAGTCTACCAACAACAGCATATAGCTACGTTAGAGGTGGAAAACAGGAGAGTCGGATGCGCAGGGGTTTAAAGATTCCGTTTGATTTATGGAGGCTTGATCATAAGTTAAATCGTGCGTTGAACTTTAGCTGCTTGGCATCGTTTCCTTTGGGTAATCACACACACAGGCGAACATTTTCTCGAAATGCGGATGGCGAAGAACAAGACTATCCGTGACTATTTTGCGACGAACATGCATATCACCAGTCAGTCGTCGTCATCCTTCGATTATTTAGAATTTGTACTCACCGATCACCAGCCAGCGGAGCCTTCTCCACGCGCTCCCTCCTCTCCGCCATCTCCGAGCTCTCCGCCTCCAGGATCATGTTCTCCATCGACTATCCGTACGAAGATGGGTTGATGGAAGGGAGTACCTGGTTCGACAATGTTCCCATGTGCGCTTGAACTTCCCTTCCTGGCTGGAGCACTGAACAAGAAACCAGTTCAAATCCCGATTTACTCGCCATTGGCCGGGAGAACGCGATACGGCTGTTCAAGCTCGATCGTGCTCCACATAATTTGCAGCCGGGATTGTCGCTGATAGGGCTCTAAACCGTACCCGTAAATGTACGGTTGTACGGGGCCGTAAATACGGTACGGGTCCCGTACCGTACTGGCAATGTGGCGCAACTCGACAATACGGGTTACGGGCCCAGACGGTACGGGTTCAGCCCGTATTACGGGCCTCCGACGTAATATGCTCCGGTTTGACGTATCCCGGGTGTGCAAGGTGTCAGAGAGGCCAACGAAGGTACGCCAGGTTCCTATCCAATAGTTTAGAGTTATTCTGACTGCCGAACCAGGCCATTAACCCACCTGATTAACCGTAAAACACCCGTATACGGTACGGTTCTTGGCGTACGGGTCCCGCACCGTCGCCGAGTCTCGAACGCAGATGTACTGTACGGGTGGGCCCGTCCCGTCGCGAAATACGGCCGTATTTCCGACGGCCGTAACCGTATACGGGACGGTTTAGAGCCCTACTCGCTGAAGCAGCTGGAAGTGGGCGGATTGAGTATGTGGTCTTCGTCTGTTGTTCATTGATCTTTGGCTAATGCACCGGAGAGGGTGCGATATACCCAGACGAGGCGACGCACCTCCGAACGGGACACGCAATGTGAAGGCTTGAATCGATTGTGTTGAAAACCGTATTGTATTCGATTACTGTACCATGCTATGAAGTCAATAACTTGCGTCGGAGCTCGTACTCGACGTGGTCATCACTCAACTGGATCCAAATGAGCATTTTTCTTGAGTGTGGTTGAGTGACACATTCCCGTGCTGTATCCGGAATTCGATGCCCAGTTCCTTGCAAGCGCCTTCCAACATTTGTAACGTGTCGGTGGATATTAATGGCATAGGTGGGCTAAGCCAAGTGATCACACGCAGCCTCGGAAATGAGGGCCCCTCATTTCCGAGAAGCCTCGCAATGAAGGCCTCTACGTCCGGTAGTTCGCTGGTGAGCCCAACAGCTATGGCCACGACCCCCCAGGAAACACCTCGAGCTCAATCCGCTCAAGGCGAGCATATCGAGTAAGATTGTAGGATCCAGTAAGTGGGAAGGAAATCTTGAGGGAGCGGAGTGTGGGTTTAGGTAGCTCGAGATGCTCATCGAGATCGGGTGCGTACAGCTCTAGCGTAGCAACACCCAGTTGCTTGACAACGGCGCTCGAATTTCTGAGCCATTTTGGGGTGAATTTGAGAGAGACCAGCCTGAGGTTGACTCGGGGGGGGCAGAAAACGCGATAGCTGGATATCGAGCACAAGATATAGGCTCCGCTCCGCTCTGCCCTAGGACATGCGAGGGAGAGGGTGAAGCACAGAAGCACCATTGGATTATAGAGCTGTCAGATTTTGTGAATTGCCAGAAGCTGAGAAGCTGAAAGGAGATAGTAGACGCGCTGATAAGGATTAGACGCGCGCTACAGGATTAGACGCGCGCTAAGTAACGATTAGACGCGCGCTAAGTAGCGGCGCGTCGGAAGTGATGTCATTGCGGGCTTTACGGATTAGAGAAGGGGTATATGAATTGTCGGAAGCGCGTCCAGGAGAAGAGAGTCGGCGCGCACCCTTGGGTGCGACAACAGATCCCGCTGAATGAGTATGGCTATAGGAAGGCACTACATGTTGCTATGTCCATTGACGCCAATCTAAAGTAGCATTGGAGCGATTCATCGGCGATGACGTGCATCGATGCTGTCAGGCTGTCAGTGGCCTTGAGGATCACACGCTGCGACTGAACTCTCCTCCATCCCTCATCTGCCACTACTCAACCAGGCCCACTGAAGCACCAAGAATGCCTGGAACCAAGCAGAAAGGTGATCACTTGTCGGACAGAGATGAAACCTCAGCGGAGACGAGTCCGCAGCGGTGTGTGCCTCCAAAATTAATGACACAATCAGGGCTCATCTGTATTTGGGGTCCCCAGCTACTCCTGGTTTGGAGCAACCTTTGCCACAACAGAATTTACTCGATCCCAGATCGAGGGCAGCTTTGCGCTGATTGTCAGCGACATCGTTCAGCAGCTTGATAACTCGGGTGCACTGAGCGATGAACTCAAGAATGAACTAAACTTTGAGGACAACCGACTGCTCAAAACAAGAAGACTCTTCCTGGAGCTGGATCGAAAGTCCAGGAACATAGCTCTCATCTCATCCTTCCTTGATGCTATATCTTCTGTGAACAGCCTGGATTACGCACTCAGCCCCTACTTTGTACAATTCAAGAGCAATCCCGGAGCTTTTATTTCTGAGTTCTCTGTTGGCAATGACTTCCATTCAAGGAAAGAGAAGATATGCACCAAGGCCAAGCTCATCTGGCATGGCCTACACAAATTGGCAGCAGAGGTCCAGTTTGCAGTCCCAACCCAGTTCAGCTCTATCTTCAAGCTGCTTGATCAAATTTCTGATACAGCTGAGGTATGGCCTGGACTACATCTGTGCTTGATATTGACTCTTCCACAGATGTATATGGACAATGAGAAGGATCTGCAAGCTCTGATGGACAATCTCTCATCCTCTCTTGTGCAAGTCAACACTGTCTTTCTGGAAAGAGGATACTACAGCATCCAGGTCACTGGAGGCAGCGACAAGTTGATAAAGTAGGTTTCATATTCATCATAGTCTCACAAGCTCAAGTTTTTTTCAGACTGGTTGTGGGAGGAGCACTCGAGATTCACAATATCCATGCCAACTTCCAGGGAGACAAACATGGGCTACAGTCTGCACTCACAGACAAAATTCAAACATTCACTCATCAACTGAAGGCCGGTATGCAGATGCATGGGGTCTGTGATAAAAAACTTGATGATTTTTCTGTCACTCAACAATTGCTTGTAGCATGAGGTGACTCTATTGACTGCAAAAAATGTCCACCTCACATTAGAGAATACCTTGGTTTGTACTGTCCTCTGTTTATGGAACCTTCTTTGATCTTTGTTCCTTAGGCACAGAAGCTAGCCTATGTCCCTAAAGCACGTTTCAATGGAGTGGACAAGCTTACTCGACGAGGGTGCACACCAAAAACACGGGAAAATCTGCTATCTCATCTTGAAAACTGGGCTCTTGACACATCTTTGGATGCATCTAGCAATATTTGTTGGCTTAGTGGCATGGCTGGTACTGGCAAATCAACCATTGCATATACCCTCTGTCAGCAGCTGCGCAGCTGTAGTCGTCTGGGAGCATCCTTCTTCTGTTCTCGAAATGAGGAAAACACGAGGTCCCGCAACTTCCTTGTTCCAACTATTGTACGCCAGCTCCTCTCAGCGTACAAGCCTCTTGTGGCTAGCCTTCAAGGGCTCGACCTTGAGGCATTCAATGGTACTTGGGAGGAGGACATTGACAATCTCCTTGTGCAACCCTGGGTTGCAGCCAGGACATCTGGATTTGAGCCACCACCACTGGTCATTGTCATTGATGCTCTTGATGAGCTAGAAGACAATGCTGGTGCTCAGTTTATACAGGAACTTATCAACACTCTCACCAAAACACCACTGCACCGGCTCAAATTCCTCCTCACCAGTCGTCCCCATCCCAAAATTGTGGAATCTTGCCACGCAGTGAAAGCACACTTTCGGTTGGAAGATATTGAGAAAAGTGATGCTGAGGCCGATATTCGCTGCTTCTTGCAAGTAGAACTGCCAAATCTTGGAGATAAAATTGAAGCCATTGTAAAAGATTCTGCTGGGGTCTTCATATATGCTGCAACTATTGTGCGGTACCTCTCCCCAAAGGGTGTCCCACCAACTGCAGGCCAACAAGCCAAGCAGCTGGACCACATTCTGGAAAAGGGACTTGGACAGGTGATAACAGGCAAAGATCAACTTGTGGATGCTCTTTACATCCTGGTCATTGAAGAGGTGCTCCAAAATAGTTTTACAGCAAAGATCTGTGAGCGTGTTCTATACGCAGCTGTGACAGCACGTCAGCCTCTGACAGTGCAGGCACTTGCCCCCCTTGTGGTTGATGCATCAGAAGAACCTAGTGACGCAGCTGTGGCTGACAATATTCTTGCTGTCAGAAACAGCTTGGGTAGTCTCCATGCTGTGCTCTATGTCTCTGAGCGAGATCACAAGATTTATGTATATCACAAGTCCTTTGATGATTTTATCATCAACCGCTCAAAGCTGGCAAACCAGGCTGCATCATATTTTGTAGACCGCACACAAGAGTGCTTGGACATCTTGGGCAAATCGCTCAAGTTCAACATCTGCAACCTTGTCACCTCATATTTACAAGACAATGAAGTGGAAGGGCTGGCTGAGCAAGTTGCAGCAATTGGGCCTGATATTAAATATGCCTCTCAACATTGGGCTAGCCATCTTGATGCAGTGCGACACAATGATAAAGCTGTTGAAGAGGTTGCTGCATCGCTATTGAGGTTTTGTGAGCTGAAGGTGCTATTCTGGATGGAGATAATGAACCTTTGGAAGGTTGACTGCCGTTATGCAATACGACAAGCTCGTGGCTGGGCTCTCCAGGTATGTAGCATGAGTAATGCAGCAACATTTGTTTTCTAAAACAAACATCAGAGTTCAGACTCCAAAGTACTGAATGAATATACCGCAGCAGTTGAGCGACTCTGGGCAGTGTTTATATCCGGTGCAGCATCAGCTTGCACACCACATCTCTACCTAAGCTGCCTGGCAACAGAAATTGGGATTTCTGAGAATCTGGAGGCATGGAGGCACAACTTTACTGGCCTGGGGTTCTTGAAGTGTGATTCTCTAATGTATAGTATTCAACTTGTGCAGATGGATGGGCACAGCAAGACGGTCAACTCTGCAGCCTTCTCACCTGATGGGGCCCACATTGTGTCTGGCTCCTCTGACAACACTGTGCGCATCTGGGATGCAGCCACAGGCAAGGAACTGCAGTGCCTGGATGGGCACAGCGGCCGGATCTGGTCTACAGCCTTCTCACCTGATGGGGGCCGAATTGTGTCTGGCGCCGATGACAAAACTGTGCGCATCTGGGATGCAGTCACAGGCAAGGAGCAGCAGTGCCTGGAAGGGCACAGTGACCAGGTCTGGTCTGCAGCCTTCTCACCTGATGGGGCCCGTGTTGTTTCTGGCTCCTGTGACGAAACTGTGCGCATCTGGGATGCAGCCACAGGCAAGGAACAGCAGTGCCTGGATGGGCACAGTCGCGGGGTCAACTCTGCAGCCTTCTCACCTGACGGGGCCCACATTGTGTCTGGCTCCTTTGACAACACTGTGCGCATCTGGGATGCAGCTACAGGAAAGGAGCAGCAGCGCCTGGATGGGCATAGGCATGGGGTCAACTCTGCAGCCTTCTCACCTGATGGAACCCGCATTGTGTCTGCCTCCTCTGACAACACTGTGCACATCTGGGATGCAGCGACAGGCAAGGAGCAGCAGTGCCTGGATGGGCACAGCAACAGGGTCAAATCAGCAGCCTTCTCACCTGATGGGGCCCTCATTGTGTCTGGCTCCTCTGACAGCACTGTGCACATCTGGGATGCAGCGACAGGCAAGGAGCAGCAACGCCTGGACGGGCACAGCAGCGGGGTCAACTGTGCAGCCTTTTCACCCGATGGGGCCCGCATTCTGTCTGGCTCTGATGACAAAACTGTGCGCATCTGGGATTTAGCCATGGGCAAGGAGCAGCAGGAGGTGGATGGACACAGTGATGTGGTCAACTCGGCAGCCTTCTCACCTGATGGGTCCCGCATTGTGTCTGGCTCCTCTGACAATACTGTGCGCATCTGGGATGCAGTGACAGGCAAGGAGCAGTGGCGCCTAGATGGGCACAGCAATAGGGTTACCTCTGCAGCCTTCTCACCTGATGGGGCCCACATTGTGTCTGGCTCCTTTGACAAAACTGTGCGCATCTGGGATCCAGCTACAGGCAAGGAGCAGCAGTGCCTGGATGGGCACAGCGACTGGGTCTTCTCTGCAGCCTTCTCACCTGATGGGGCCCGCATTGTGTCTGCCTCCTTTGACAACACTGTGCGCATCTGGGATGCAGCTACAGGAAAGGAGCAGCAGCGCCTGGATGGGCATAGGCATGGGGTCAACTCTGCAGCCTTCTCACCTGATGGAACCCGCATTGTGTCTGGCTCCTCTGACAACACTGTGCGCATCTGGGATGCAGTGACAGGCAAGGAGCAGTGGCGCCTAGATGGGCACAGCAATAGGGTTACCTCTGCAGCCTTCTCACCTGATGGGGCCCGAATTGTGTCTGGCGCCGATGACAAAACTGTGCGCATCTGGGATGCAGTCACAGGCAAGGAGCAGTGGCGCCTGGATGGGCACAGCGACTGGGTCTTCTCTGCAGCCTTCTCACCTGATGGGGCCCGCATTGTGTCTGGTTCCCATGACAAAACTGTGTGCATCTGGGATTCAGCCACAGGCAAGGAGCTACAGCGCCTGGATGGGCACAGCGGTGGGGTCCAGTCTGTAGCCTTCTCACCTGATGGGGGCCGCATTGTGTCTGGCTCCTCTAACGAAACTGTGCGTATCTGGCATGCAGCAACAGGCACGGAGCAGCAGGTGGATGGGCACAGCGGCGGGGTCCAGTCTGCAGCCTTCTCACCTGATGGGGCCCGCATTGTGTCTAGCTCTGAGGTCACCACTGTGGACACCTGGGCTAAAGCCAGTGCACAGCTACCATCTATGCTACAGGGCCGATGGAATGCACCTGGGTGGCTCTCCATGCCTCATATCTCTCCCTTCCCCCTCTTCTGGTATCCACCTGAACTACACAAAACCTTTGTGTTCCCACCTTGTTTCCTTCAAATCTCCCAACAAGGTCAGACCTATTTAGACCCCCAAGCCATCCCCTGTGGCCACAATTGGGTTCATTGTTACTCTGTGCCACAGCTTGACTAAGCTTCATATGTTTTGTACCTCCCACTTCTCTTGCAGCATGTTGAAAAGGTCCGGATTTGAGGCGCGCTGTAAAAATGAATGCTTTGTATCTTTCCGCCTAGCTGAGAATAAATCTTATGTATACACAAGATGTGCCGGGGCTACGACCCCCCGCAGTAAGACAGGATGATAGCTGCACAATGATTCAATGCATTGACAATAACTTACAGACTCTCTCTAAAATCCACTGTCCACAGAGTAAATTTGCCTGACAGCCACCCAAAGTAAATCAAGGAAGCCTGTAGTACATACAGCAGGAGCAAACCGTCCACAGAGTAAGTCCGCCTGACAGCCACCCAAAGTAAATCAAGGAAGCCTGTAGTACATACAGCAGGAGCAAATATATTGTGAATTGTACAATACACACGAAGAACAAAACATCCAGCAAGTGATCTGACCGGGGAGAACCTATGTGTGCCTCTGGATGCCATTTGGACTGACCGGCGCCACATCAACATTATTCGAGATGCTTGCCGCGGCGCTCGACGATAAAGCTCCGCACAAGTGTGACGGGTTTCAACCCGTACCCTACATGCGGGTATTTCAGGCGCCAAAACCAGCACCTGCACTCGTGCTATCCATCATCCATGCGGTATGTATCCGCGGATGACCAACGCGTGGATGCACGAGTACTCATGGATTGCACGAGTAACCCACAGATGCCAGATGTAAAACAGCTAAAATATAATGTAATAATTAAATGTATAGCATACAGACAATAACTACTCGTCTTTCCCATCCTCTGAACCTCCGTCCGACTCTGACTCCGAACCCCCGTCCGACTCTGACTCTGAACCCCCGTCCGACTCCGACTCCGACTCCGCCAGGTCAATTACATTATCGGTCTTCTTCTTCTTCTGAGCCAGCTTCTCGAGGGCTTTGCTCTCAGGAACCAGCTCTTCCCCGTGCCAAGCAGTGACCGGAGCGTTCACGTGCATGGTCTCGGCTGAGAGGGCATGGCAGCGCTTGGTGACCATTCCACTGCCATGCGAGAACGCACGTTCAACGTTGACAGAGGTTGCTGGATCCAGTGTAGCTCCCCAGCTGGCTCTGTACCTCCATGTGGCATTGTGTAACGCACCAGTGGTATTACGTTGCACCACAGAGCTGATGTAGCCAAGCGCGGATCAATGGGGATGAGATGATTGATATCGCGGAAAGTTTTGGGTCTAAATGGTGCCATGGGTTGTGCATGAACAAGTAAAGATAAATTCCACTGGATGCTCACCGCGCTGGCTGAGTGTGGGCAAGTTTGCACACGGCACAAATTCTGAGAATCATCCTAAGTCCCCGCATCACCACGTGCAGATGACGGCGTGTGCTAATGTATCGGTCATCGGTGACATATGTCACGATGGTTGCCTCTTTTCTTCCTGCCACGTCGACACCCCCCCCTCCCGTCCTCTTCCCTCCCATCACAGAATTTGTCTCAGCCTGATAAAGGCTTTTGATCCAAACAAGCCCCCACGAGGCGTCACAATCATTTTGGTCACCTCGTCGCTGGCTCCCAAGACGCTGTCAACCTTGTCGCTTCTCTCAAGGGCGCCACAACCTCGTCAGTCCCTCCCAGCGCCCTCGTAACTCGTTCCCGAGCTTGGTGGAAGCTCCCAAGGGCCTCTCAAGACCACACGGCCGTCACCAAAAAAAACTCAATCGCGCTGGGTTACCGCGCCTCACACACATCCTCAAAGGCTTCTCCGGCACTGGTCTGAGCATAGACTCATCTGGACGCTTACCAGGCATGTTATAACCCTTTCTTCGCTCATTCCTCTGACTAAAATGTACGACAGATGCATCTTCGCGTCTTCTGCCTATTTATCATCCTCGCCTTCGCCTTCGCCCTCATGCCCCAGTGCCCATTCTGTAACAAGCAACCTAAAGGCACCTCTGCTCTCAACAAGCACCTCATCGATTGTCCCAGCAAGAAAACAAACCACACAAAAAATGTGCAAGACGTCGCCGCCCAGCACCAAGACCAACTCGCGGCCGTTCAAGAGGCCCAGGCAGCGATAGCGGCGTATGAACAGGCACAGGCCGCTGGTCCAGTGGATGTGAGTGCTTATTATTGTCTGTGACTCCTTCTAATATTGCTTGGTAGGTCCCAATGCACGATCCGCCTCCTCCGCCGACCTTCTGGCCCATCAGCGGTCGTCCGCAGCGCAGCGCTCGTGCCCATCGTAAGCCAATGCGCTTCCAAGGAGGAGCTTAGCACCCCAGCGTGTCCAACCTATTTCCCGTTCACCAACTACTCCCACGCCTGGCTGATGTTGTGGTTCCTCGAGACCCCGCGTTTGATGCTTGCGAGTCTCAAGACGTTGGTCGACAAGGTTCTCCTCCGACCTACCTTCAAGGTCTCCGAACTCGCCGACAACTTTGACGCGAACCGCGAGCTGCATAAGGTGGACAAGGCGGCGGAGGCACACTCGGATGAGCTCGCAAAGGGATGGAAAAACGGTTTGGTCAAGATCAAGCTGCCTCCTCCGCCGGGCCAAACTTGCGTGGAAGAAGACGCCCCCGAGGTCACCACCGACGGTGTTCTTTACCGTCCTCTTCTCGACGTCCTCGAGGAGTCCTTCCAAGGCCCTGCCTTCAAGTACATTCACACGACCCCGTTCTCCCTGCGCTGGGACCCAACATATAACCCTGCTGCTCCCGATGAGATTATCGATCCTGTCGACGTCGAGCTCAACGAGTTTGGATTGCCCGTGCTCCCCGACAGCCATCAAGATGTCTACGGTGAGATTTACACCTCCCCGACCATGCTAGACCCGCACTCAACACTTCCAGAGCCAGTGGCGCCAAACATCGAGACCGTTGTCGGCGGATTCATGTTCTGGTCAGACGCTACACACTTGGCAAACTTCGGAAGCGCTTCACTCTGGCCACTCTACACGTTTTTCGGGAACATCTCCAAGTACATCCGCTGCAAGCCAACAGCGAAAGCGTGTAATCACCAGGCGTACTTCCCTTCGGTGCGAGCTTTCCGTTCTTCCCGCTTGCTCATCTGACAAGATATCAGTTGCCGGATTCGGTCAAGGACAAGTACAAGGAACACTATGGCGTCGCCATTCCGAAGGACGTGCTCACACACCTCAAACGCGAGCTCATGCATGCCATCTGGGACCAACTTCTCCTTGTACCGGAGTTCCTCCACGCTTATCTTCACGGCCACTCGATCAAATGCTTCGATGAGTTTTGGCGTCTCGTTGTCCCACGCTTCCTCACGTACAGCACGGACTATCCGGAAAAGTGACTTCTCTTGTGTACCATTCATTGTTTGTGAGCTCACATTTGCTAGAATACTCCTTGTGTTGATCAAGTCGAATGGCGGGTGTCCGTGTCCCGGTTGTTACATCCCAAAGGACAAAATTCAAGATCTCGGCACTAAGGCCGATGCCAATCGACGGGAGAACAACAGCCGCCAGGACACAAAGAGCTGGTGGTCCTCCGTGAACCGCGCGCGCGAGTTCATCTTCGACATCGGGCACAAAATTACCGGAACGACTGTGGAGAGGCTCCTCAAGCCCTTCTCCTGGGTGCCAACGCGGGTAAGCAAGCCATTCTTTCGCTCAAACTCTCTAACGCACTGTCAAGAACACATTCCACAAGATCAAGAAGTTTGCTGATCCGACCTTTAATCTCTTCAAGATGTTGGTTCCCAATCTACTTCACGAACTCGAGCTTGGTCTCATCAAGGCAGTTTGGATTCACATTCTTCGCATCCTTGAAGCAACGACTAAACAGCTTGACGAGCTAGACCAACGGTCTGTTCAGCCTCATTTAACCAATTAATCACTGACCGAGTCCAGCTTTCGCAAAGTCCCCTCATACGGACGAGCAGTAATCCGGCGATTCAAGAGGAACGTTTCAGACATGAAACAGTTTGCAGCTCGCGATTACGAGGACGTGTTGCAGGTTCGTGTCTCCTCTAGCACTTTCACAGGTTATTTACTCCCTCTTCAGTGCAGCCTTCCGGTTCTTGATGGCTTACTCGTCGACGGCCAGTACAACGAGTACAACGAACTCGTGCTTGACGTCTGCTTTGACCTCTTAACCTTCCATGCATATGCAAAACTCCGGCTACATACCACCTCCACCGTCGCCCTTTTCCGCAACTCCTTGGTCACTCTCGGCAAGACCCTGCGCCGTTTCCACCAAAAGACAATCGTTATTGTGACGGTTGAGCTGCCGAGCGAATATCGGCGACGGATGAGGGCCAAAACGAAGAAGGGAAGCAAAAACACCGCCAGTACGGGTCCCGCCGTAGTCACAACCAAGCTCGAAAAGCCATTCAATCTCAATACCCCCAAAATGCACTTCATGGGTGATTACCCGGACACTGTTGTTACCGTCGGCACGACAGACTCTTTCTCGACGCAGATCATGAGTGGGTTCCAAGTTCATAGACTTGATTCTGATTATGAGTAGGGTGAAGCGGCGCACCATGGTCCCAAGCTCGTCTACGCCCGCAGTAACCGGCGCGACTTTGAGCCTCAACTGGCAGCAGACGAGCATCGAAGACGCATCGCACAACAGACAACGGAGCGAATGGAGGCGGAGGAAAATGGACCAGCAACAACGCCGGCTGCACCAGCGGATGCCCGAAAGAAACTCCCTGAACCGGAAGACGACCCGCTTCCTGACGTATCACCAAGCGAGCATCACCAGATTGGACAGTCGCGGCGGACCTACTGGAAGTACGGGCAGTATCCAGAGCTTCCCGATGTTTCGATGGAGGATGATCCTGCTTACAAGGTGAAGATGGCGGTCAATTGCTTCGGTTTTACTTAGCACCTTTGCAGGACTTCGGTCGCAAGCTCAAAACCCACATTCGTGCTCGGCTCCTCGATGAGGACGAAGATACTGAGTATACCAATGCTGAACTCAACGACATCTTGATCGAGCGCGACCGTATCTACACGCACGCATTAATGCGCGTGAACTTCACGACCTACGACATGCAGCGGTGATTCGTGTGCTCAGGACTCAGGTGTGGAAACAGCTAAGACTAGGAAGAGCACTAGCTCCAACTAACCAAAAACCAACAACCAACCACCATCAACCTGCCGAGTCGTCGTCCTGACAGCATATGCCAGCTTAAGGGTGCTCAGGAATCCGCTCTGCAGAGTGCCCATGGAAAGAGATGGTGCTCATCCCTCTGAGGGAACAAGCAGCACATAAAAGATACAGTGAGGAACAAGCTAGACCAAGGTGTGTACAACAAGTCTCTAGTCCAGCAAGGCTTGGAACAAGAGGGAACTCGAGGTTTGGATGTAGAGCTTCCCAACTGTAGTGCAGAATATGGTAAAATGTCCTCCTAGCCGCTTTAGACGTACAGCTGGGCAATCTCTATCTCAATGAGAAGACCAAGCTCGATGTCCTTGCGCTTTCCAGCCCCAAAATATCTCTCCAATGCCCTATTTCACTAACACAACCCAACCAAAGCTTGTTCCGCAACCATGTTTCTTATTCAGCCACTCTAATCCTTATTCGGCCACCATGTTTGTTGTTCCCTGCCAAGTCCTGTTCGCTGTCGAGCCCAATGTCCAACCAAATCCAACCAAAACATCCATATTCCCTGCCGTAACTCTTATTCGCTGTCACTGTCTGCAAGTCCCAACCCAACCAATGCCTTCACGAGTCCAAGGAGCAATACAACACGCTGTAATCCCAGCCCTCAACAGTCCCAAAGCCCTCTAAACCCTTCATCATCAGTAAAACTACAAATTTCTGGGTAGTCTGGGGCATTCTGGGCATGCTAGGGGTACTGGACAATCTGGGCAACCTGGGCCCAAAATTCAGAAGTCCACCAGAACTTCCAGAACCGCCAGAAATGTAATACTCTCCGACTCGGAGATGAACGAGTGGAGAATCAACGGCATTTCGAATTCAATGAACTCAGGCTTGTACATGCTCACGACTAGAAGTCCTTGCATGCGTGCATCGTCATCTCGGGCTGGTTCGGGGATTCTCGGCGCTCAGCTGCACTCTTGCCAGTGCTGCGCTCGGAGTACGGCGGGTTCAAGCACGACAGGCCTGAGAGAAGACCATGGAGTGCGACCGCCGGCGCGCACAGGGCGGATCCGGATCGTCGTCGATTTGCACCGGCGAAATTCGCTAAGTCCCCACATCAACCCGTGCCACTATGGCGTGCTTGATGGGATGAGTCAGGCCGCGACAGATTGCTGTCACGGTGGTTGCTCTTCCTTTCGCCCACCACCCACTACCCTCCTCTCTACGCAACCCGCGGGCGACAGTGAGCCCTGCAACACACTCGCCACCCCACCAATCCCTCACCTCACCGCCACTCACCGCTTGCCGTTTACATCGGCTCAGCGCTGCACGACGACGACCACCATGTACGACGACCACCATGTACGACGACCACCATGTACGACCTCCCCTCAAGCTACGAAGACGCCCTACGGTCGAGGATGACGCCGACAAGGCTCACGCTCCAAGCCCGTCTACTCCGCCCCGTCTACCCAAGCCCTTCTATCAAGCCCGTCTACTCAAGCCCCTCAACGCCTACCAGCATGCAAGGTCGACGCTCAAGCTTACTTCCTCGGCTGCAAATGAAGCCGCAAGAGCTTGCTCAAGAGAAGAGACTCGATGTCGCATCAACACCGTCAACATCTGGGACCGCCGCAACGTCGAACAGTGGAAGCCGGATGGATGGAGTTGGATACCCAGAGGTGCGACAGCATAGGTACGTCCCTTCAATACTTTCATGCACCTCCACTGACACCCTGTTAGCTCTTTCCACGCAATCACATCGACCGACACCGACCGATATCCTCGTTGACGGCTGCGACAGACGCCGGACGAGTTTGGCTGCAGGTGTGCTTGCAACGTGTCTCCCGTCACTCACTAACATCTCTGCCATCAGCGAACGGCTTGTACGGCGGGACCCCGCAGACCCTGCACTCAGAAATCGTAGGATGACGCTGCGGACGACGCCGACGAACTCGGCCACTGGACGGCGGGCAGGGATGGTTCCAGGGGTAGGGTAGCAATGGAGGGGGCATGCGTAGCTACGGTGTATGTTGCGATTAACACAATTTACTATGTTTACTACCCTGCACTGTCCCAAATTGAAAGCAATATGTGCCACCAATCTACTTGGCCAGTATCAGTTCTGGTCCCAGAATGCGTTCTGGAGGATTCTGGAGCCAGGAGCGAATTATGGGGCCAGAATAATTCTGGGGACCTGGCGGACCTGGTCGCCCTGGCCCAGGGCATACCAGGACGGCCAGAAATTTGTAGTTTTACTGATGATCTCAACTCCAAAACACCCAGACCCTCCGAAATAGCTTAATCCCTCAGACTCTCCAACCCAGAAGCGAACTTGAAAGAAGATTTATTTGTACAAGCCATGTGACCTGCCCAGCCAAACCCCTAGACCGCACCCAAAGCCCTAAGGCCGAAGAGGGGGGCCAGTTGCCTCCTGAGCAGCTACAAACAGTGCTACTTATATACTAATGCCAAGAAACCATTACAAACCAAGAGAATAAGCGAAAATGAGTAAATATGGTGCCATAGTGGCCGTTTTTCCGTGTCTAGAGCGGTCCATAGTCCTTAGTAACCTCCCCAGAGCGAGCACAGGTCTCTACATCAACCCCTAACTGTCCAAATCCGGAATATCCATGTTCCCCTTCTTCCCTGCTGCTGTCCCCTCCAGAACGACAGTCCCATCGTGTAGAGCGACTCTCCAGCTTTCCAACGATGCCCAATATGTCCCCAAAAGCCCAGATAGTCATGGAGAAATCCAAGGAACAAGTCTGCAGATGACTTGATGCCATAGTCGGCACCACGGAATAGCTCCGAATTGCTCCGAAACACGGTGAG
Source organism: Mycena amicta (assembly GCA_029282125.1). NCBI lineage: Eukaryota > Fungi > Basidiomycota > Agaricomycetes > Agaricales > Mycenaceae > Mycena > Mycena amicta. Next base: position 1,378,921 of record JARIHP010000006.1, read on the forward strand.
GTGATTCCCCGGACATCACAGACTCTCATCGTCACCCACAAGTCCAACAATACTACGGAATAAGGCTTGTTCCCAGTCGACCCATCCACCGAATAAGACCAGAACTTGAACCAATGTGAAGTTGGTTGTTATTCCCTTTGAGTACATGCAGGTTGGATCTTCCTGCAATAGATGTGGGCTCTGCTAGTGGTTGTGTGTACAATGAACTCGTAGTGCTCTGCAGGCTGTCAACCCCATTGCAATCCTTGTTCACTGGTGCAGATATCTCCCAACTAGCTATTCGGGACTCATACTAGTTCTATAGACGGGCGCACCGAATAACAAGGAATAAGCATGTTTCCACGCCTACTCCAAAAAGTGGCTTATCAGCGGGACCAAGACATCATCAGCCCACGTACCCACTGCAACTTTATGGTGCGCGCGTCGCCTGATGCCGAAGATGATCACCCATACGGGTATGGACGAGCTCAGCAGATTATGCATCTCAAGGTTCGACTCCGCGGGAGCACAAAATGAGCGGAGCGTATGGAGGTGATCTGGACACGTTTCTACGCACGCGACACTACCTACAAGTCGGGCTGGAAGCACAAGCGCCTCCACCGACTCGAGTTCCTCCCTCACGACAACCCAGACGCCTTCGGATTTGTCAATCCACGGGATATCATTCGTGCTGTCCATCTCATCCCCCATTTCCGTTACGGACGTATAACAGAGCTCCTACCGCGCTCAGTTGCGCGCCAATTCGACGACGAGGACGAGGATGATAATGCCGACTGGAATTACTATGCTCTGAATTGGTATTTCTTTTCATTCCTCTGGATTCCGAGACTGAGATTCTACAGGTTTGTCGACCGGGACATGGTTATGCGGTACCACGAAGATGCTGTTGGCCATCGCATCGTCGAAATTCCCAAGTCCGATTCAGCTACCGTGCCCGTTACGCAGGAGGAAGGAGACGAGGAGGATCTGTTGCTGGATGTGGAGAGAATTGTTGCTGAACTAAACGAGCTGCCACTTCCCAAGGTGGGAGACGTTGAGGGTCCTGCCAACGAGCCACCAGTCCAGGAGGAAGAAGACAATGAAGACGATGGGCGGCGGCAGATGGACGAGGATGATGATTCTGAGGAAGAGGATGCGGCTGATAAACCCAAGAGGCGTGCTGTCATACTCGTTGGAGACGATGCGGAGCTGGACGCAGCCAGATTAGCGGCTTTCTAGTGTATTTATTGTCCATATTTTTTCTTGGTGTATCCATAGCTTTTGAAATCTGATGTATCACACGTATTTCCTTCGTTTGACTCCATTTTTGCCTCAAAAATATGAGGAAAATTTACGACATGTCGATTTCATTCTAGTCTTGCCCGGCATTGAGACATTGGCCATGGGATACAAGCATGGCGAGATAAAAGGCCAGGCAAACGTGTCACATTCTGTGACCAGCATCCTATATAAGGCCGAGCTGTCATGACGCGCTCTTTCGTCCCGACCACCATGTCGACTGCCCCTCGTTCCATCCCCCTCTCCCTACCCGATGCCCTTTGCTCTTCATACCTCGATGTTATGGTCCAGCTGGATCTAATGGCCACCTCTGTCAACGCAGTCAAGCGCAAGCGTGCAAGCGCCAATGTGTAAGTCTTTCATTCTCGTGTATCTTCTCCCTCTGACGAACTCACAGGCACACCCGCAAGCCCTTTGACCGTCTTCTAGGTGCTGCTCGCGCCATTCCTCGGGCTGCCAATCCACACTGGTGCAATCCACTCATCTTCCACTATGGTCCCCGCGCTCTTTGGGGGCCTCCACAGCGTGCTGTTGGCGAAGAAGCTGGTGTCGTTGACGGCGGGATTCGCTCTAAGGCTTACCACGAGTTGCACGGGTTTTAACCCTTGCAATACCTGCGGGTTTTTGGGTCCTCAAAAGCCATACCTCCACTCTTGCCATCCGTAGGAAAACGGATACCTGTATCCGCGGATACAGGTACCTGCACGGATAACCCGCGGGTTTTGGGCTGAATACAGGTTGTGAGGGGTCCACAGCTGTCTTACTATGGTAGATGCATGAGATGAACCTTCCCTACAGCTGAGTTGTTCAATCTAATGGCTCCTTAATGGGTTTACATAGGGAGATGAGCTTGCAAATGACCTCTGAGATTTTGCTCAATCCATACCTGTACTCGTGGCATCCGTGGGAAACGGGTACCTGTATCCGCGGGTTTTTTGAACGGGTACCTGTGCAGACATCCGTGGGTATGGCAACTCGTGGTAAGCTTTAATTCGCTCTTCGTACGTCGTTGTCTGTCATCAGGATCTCTTTCTCACTGTTACCGCAGCGATCGCACTGAGTACGAAGCATGCTTCAAGATTTTCCTCGACAGCTGCAAGGACCTGGAAGGCCTTCTGAAGCATATATACATGGACTCTGAGGCCGACCTGATGCCTTGGTCCCAGCTCATCTCCAAGGTGTGCGCATACAATCACTCATTGGCGCGCATACATTCGCTCATCGAAACATAGTTTGCTCATGCCGCCACCGACGCTCGCACACAAGACACAAACAAGCTTCGTTCTTTCACCGACAAGCTTCTCGCTCCGACCCTCGCGCATATTCTCTATCCTCCGCTATCTGGAGACTCCAAGGCCGACCGCGGGACCTCCCATCCTGTCCTTTGTCTCGAACTGATGGGCTGCAAGGACCGCGACCACTTCCCGCCGCCTGCTTACGCCAAGCCCAATCCAGCGTAAGCTTCGAGCGTGCATATATCCATATTTCTAACGCCGTTTCACTAGGAACGGCAACACTCTTCAACTCCCGTATGTTCTCTCTCCTTCCATGAATGCTTCAATTAACATGTCTGTTCTCAGGAACCTGACTGATGCTGAGCTAACATGAGTACCCGTTCTTTCCTCCTGTGTCCTCTGCAGTATTAACATCTCGTCCAGTCCCCGTGCCGTCGAGTGCGTTCAATTCCCAGATTGTTTCTCTCCATCTCCGACCCTTGCGCAGGCTCAATGCCAAACTCAATGCTGGGACCTACGTGTTCAAAACATCCGTCTTTCCGTCTTGCTTCTATGAAGATGGGTCATACACTCGAGGGGAGCCGCAGAATGGATTGTTTCTGGGGCTGGTGTTCACTCGAGTACGTTGTCGTTTCTTTTGCCGCTTCTGCTCACGCATTCGCATTCAGGCATGTTGTTTCCTCTTCACCGGTCAAAGCAGCACATTCACAGGTTTCAAGGGTGCCCTCCCTGACAGTCGATCTGCCGTTCGCCTCTGTAACATCTGGAAAATGACGCCGCGGATGGTGGGCTATGTCGCGTGTCAGGTACGCTTCTTATCTTTGCCTTTGTTGTTCTTATTGCCTTCAGGTCCGCACTATGTTGAGCAAAGCCGACTGGGGCCCCAAGGATGGTGATTACGACTACGTCAAGTTCTTCAAGCGTGTTGTCGCCCTCTTTGAGGATCCTACGCTCGAGGACTGGAGCCAGGAAACCTTGGCTTTCCTGCAGAAGTACGTCGTCTTGCTTTCGTCCTTGGTTTTATTGCTCATGGTATCGGACAGTGAGGTGTACCGCGACGCGACCGAGCCGGCAACCAGCGTGGACAACGCCGACGATGACAAAGACAACGACGATGAATTCGCAGCTCAACGCCGTGCCCTCCTCGCTGCTCAGCAAGACCTTATCACCGACGGGTAACTTCGCCCTTATACATTTGACCTCGCTGACGTTGCCGCAGAGACTGATCTCCCGCATCCACGCTTGTTACCGCTGCTGTATTGTTCACTCTGCTTTCTGGTGCGTATATCTCTCCTCCGCTGGGAACACTCTTGCCCACACCCGTTCAGACTTTCGCTTTCTCGTATGTTGCACGTACTCGCCTCGCACACACCGGACTCCCTCCAGGCTGGAATCTTTCTCTGTCTGCGTAAGCCGTTGGTCCTGCGTCATGCGCCACTAACTGATGGTCGTAGCCTGCACTCTCAATAGACCGCCACTGTATTCTGTGCGTGTTTGCTCTTTGTTCTCCTTCCTGCTCCCTCACAAGACCTGTCCAGAACACATCACTGCATCCGTTCGCATCTTGGTCCGCATCACACTGTACTCGTACGTGTTGTTCGGTGACCCTCTGCTCCACACTCAACCACCAGTTCAGATTACCCTCACATCCGTCGACTCCGCTGTGTCTGGCTTGCCGCCATCGCTTTCCCAAGTACGTTCTCTGCTCACGCTAGTCCACTGCTGACCTTATTCTGTCTAGAAACTCATATAATTCGCTACAAATCCGTGTTGTTACTGTACCGATTGCTCATGTTCGTAGCTTGTGTTGAATGAATCGTGTATTTGCAACTGAACTGTCGAGCTGAGCTGGAGAGGAAACATAAGCCTTGATATACCCTTGCGATGATACAAATTCCTGACGACAACGAGCAGCCTTGTCGTACTCGAGAGCCCCTCGCAACCTGCTCAAGTCTTGGCAATGACTGAAACGCTGGTGGGACTTGGGAGGGCCTCGTGAGTGTAACAAGCCTTTACGACGCTGACAAGGTTGGCGGCGCTCACGAGGGTCTGATCAAGGCCTCGCATTTTGATGCAGAGACTCTCGAGGGCGTCCCCACCCTTTTGGGCCTCATCAAACGTTGTGCGGCTCTCGAGGTCCCTGCAGGGAACTTCCGAGGATTGCGCACTTTCTGTGATGCCGCTTCCTCTCTGCCGTCAAGTCAGCCGTTGCCAGTCAGCATCCACCCAACGCTACGCTCCCCTTCACTCTCCCTCCTTCGACTCCTTCAAGCCGCGGCCCCAATGCCCATCCCTCGCTTCAGCACTGACTCCTCAACCAAGCAAGGACTCTGACCCCAGACCCGCAACCAAGGCACAGTGCTGCCATCTCCCGCCGTCGCTAGCTACCCTCAAGCAGCTTCGACAATGCTTGCCATCGCAAGCGGCATCCTCCTCCACAACCAGGCGCTATCAAGTCAATACATCAGGAAAAAGTGGAACCACTACATCGTGTTACATACACTATGTAGTCAGCGTTGCCCCGTGGTCAAGTCCCCCCTTACGTGGCAGCATGTAGCCGGTCGGGCAGCTACCGTTGCATGATGTGGCCGATCAGCCTGCCACTGTTGCACCGTGTAGCGCAGTGAGAGGGCTACCATATCCTTGTGTACCCCACATTGTTCATGAGATAGTCAGCTCAGACCAGCATTGCATATAGAGAAGAACGGAATGAATTGCATGTTATAATCTACACTCAGCTGACTATGTCGACACATCCGTCCTGGGCTCCCAATGTATTCACCTTCCCATGGCCTTTGTGCTTGTTATCGCAAGGCTTCCTACGAAAAGTGTCAGAAACAATGTGTAGCTCTGACGTAGTCCACACTTACAAGCATCCTGCCAGCTTTCGAGTCGCGAGACAACACCCACGACCACCAGATAATCCAGCGGAGGACGAATCCTTCTCCGCTCGATTAAAAACACACTGCCCACGACAACAGATTAATCTCGCGGAGGCCAACAGCCTCTCAGCTCGATTATCCCTACTAACCTCATCCACAGGAACTATACAAGCGTGAGCTTTCCTAGCCCCGTTGGATTTATATATATATATACACACACACACACACACACAATTTAAAAACACAGTTTCCACCGTTGTGAACACAATCCCCAGAGGACGACTCGACTGAGACTTGATAGTACAAAAGCCGTATTTTGGAAATCTATCTCTACCAACGCCCGCAGCATCACAGCGTGTAGCAGTCAGCACCTGCCCACTTGGCTCGTTGAATGTCTTTGGTGACCTGCTCTAGGTCCTCCAGAGACTTGTTAGCAGCGGACTTGGTGCATTTCTGGAAGGGTTGAGACGTGTCAAGGTCAACAACGGGGAAACATACGCGAAGGGAAGGCAGCAGTTGATTAAGCTCGTTCGTCCGCAGAGATGGGTGCATATTGCTCGCCTGAAGGATTGTCAAGAACGGGGTCGGGGCTCCGCAGTCCCAAGACACTAAGGGCGAACCGGAGTGCTCTCACGATAGCGAGTCTCGAGAGTCTCCTTGGGGATGTGTACGATAGAACCCGCAACTCAGAGGGATCTAGGAGTCCAACAGGACGCGAGTCGGGATGGTCGGGTTCTACAACAGAGGTTCGGAGTCTAGAACCCGACAGCGTCGAGATGCATTGAGCGTGGACGGGAAGTCCAATACGAGACTGTGGAGGGTAAGGCCGTGTATTAGACAAGGTAGAAGCTAGAGCTCCTAGCTTCTACCGCCCCTTCTTATCCTACAGGTATGTATGCTATCAATCGGTATCCTATCAGTCCCTCCTACATGTCTGATCCACTCCTCCCTAGTGTTGCCATGGTTTGGCTCGGCTGCGGCTAAACCGTGGAGCCGAACCGATCTGGAGCCAGTTGAAGCCGACCGTTTGCTGACGGTTCCAAGCGGTTTGGCAGCGGTTTGGCTGGGTTGGTTCGACGGCTGAGCCGCGGCTTTTAACGGCTCGAAATAAAAAGTGTCTCATTTGAGCGTAGGACCCCAGTAGCAGGCCCCTAGACAAGTTTCCGTTGAGTTTTCGTACAAAAACACCAGTTTCGGGGATTTCAGTGAATTTAATGCATTTGGTGGAGTGACAGTGGATGCAAAGCTGTTTAAAATGCTCCATGGATGACATGGGCCTCATAGACATGCTCTGTGGCCACCCGTGCACGGTGTGGAGAGGTGTCGAGACGCATGGTGGGGTGTCACACACTCGTGACATCTCCCATCAGTTATGCCCAGCCTCGCCGTTTGCTTCCTGCAACCATATTCAACTGCTGAGATGTATCCTAGCGTGAACATGGAAGTCTTTCCACACTTCCCTATGTCTTATTGTGCCACTTAAATTGACGCCCCCGAGGCACGTGGTAAGCACATCCATGTTGGTTCAGTGCATTTCTATGCACAGACTGTTGTTTTCAATCCTGCAGTGTCTACTAAGATAATATATGGCAATTTGCATGAAAAACCGTTGGTGAAGCCGCAGCTTGAGCGGCTTTGACCAGCTCAAGTCGGCTCCAAGTAGTTCGGTTCGGCTCTGGCGCCAACGGTTGTGGCTTCCGAGCGGTTTCAAAGCCGAGCCAGCCAAAGCCGAACCGTGGCAACACTACTCCTCCCTGTCAAGCCGCGACAGTGGTCGTCCCTTCCCTTGGTATATGTATACAATCTCCCCTTTCGCGCGATCGTTGGATATGTTGTGAACGATGTGGCCTGATGACGTGATGCACCTATGTGATGCGCCATCAGTCGGTTTCATGACAAGGATGTAGATTGTTGGTTGTGTCGAAAAGTGAAAAGCCATCGGTGGCCCGCCCATTTTATGGGCGGCATGAAAATCAAAGCGTCGAGCCTTGGCTTGTTCTCCAAGCACAAATCTAACGGTGGCATGCTTTGTTGAGAGAACATTCATTGTTGCTTATGCAACGATGAGGAGCTTGCTTTTCTGAGCACACCGGCTAAGGCAAAATATACGGCGTGTGTAGAAACCTACCTTGAAATTGGGAGAATCTGAACAGGAATCTGTGCAGGGAGAAATGGGTAGATTCCGTTTAGACGATACTTGAATAGATGCTCTTTGAGTATGCGACACTTTCAATTGCACAGAAACATGCAGAATACATTTTCATTTCACCGCAGCTGAAATTTTCCTTTGTTCGAACAAAGAAAAATATCAGCGGCACAGAAACTTGCCTTTATTTGTTTTGTTTCTGTGCAGTTGAAAGTGTTGCAGAATCAAAGAGAATATACACAAATATCATCCAAAGGAGAAACCATGCATTTCTCCCTTCTCCGATTCCAGTTCTGATTCTACCAAATTCAGTGTAGGTTTCTCCACATTTGTATATTTTACTCTATCCAGTGTGGAGCCTGCTGGCCGTGGCCTGAGGGCTGGACGTGAGCTACGTCGTGAAGGAAGACCAGGGTGGGCCTCGCCGCGCGTTCAGGATTGAATAGTCCATATTCATATAGGAGAGCGGTGTGGAGTTGTTGGCGACAAGTTACCCGCTGAGCGCTGGCTCGTTCTGGTGGAGGGTTGACGTTGAGGAGGAGAAGTGTGACGACCTGTGACTCTCTTGCTTTCGACCTCCATGGACCTATTCACGGAACTGCTGTTAGCACGGACATCCCGCGCATTGGGCGCATGACCCCACCATGGGCATGAGACCTATGGATTGAATGTCTACGCGGACCGGTAGCCATTGGCTGTGCGACAGCGTCCTTAGTACGAGTCTCGCTTTTTCCACCCTCATGGAGCTCACCAGGCCGCAACCAGGACACCTGCAGCCATTGACGACCTCTGAAATCCAGGTAGCACTCCGCGACCCCCTTCCGCTCGCTGCTCCAGGTCGACTCCTCCACGAAACATACAACGCCGTCGGGCGCTTTGCTGAACGACATGCGAATCGTGCGGGACATCGTCTCGGTCTGGGGCCGCTCGCAATCGTCGAGAGGATACACTCGTTCTTCAAGACAGACCGAGAGGCAAAGCTGGAGGAGATTCGGAGCAAGCTGCCGCAGAAGCTGGAGAAGGATTGCTTGAGTCGGAGGTTGACCCAATATGCGCTTCCGTGCGTTCCTTTTCCATCCAACATGGTCCTGGCTAACAATTTTGCAGCGAAGAGTCTTTCAAGACCCAGATTGACACGTTTCGCGGAATCGTCACTCTGTCGACCCGCCACCCTGGTCTCCGGGGCGTATTCCTCTCCTCCATCACCCTCGACACGCCTCGAGACCCCACGGAAGACTTCTTTCGACGACTCTGGATACGCGACGATGCTTTCGGCCAAGCGGAAGACTTTCTCTTCAATCTCAGATTAGCTGTATCGTGTCTCAGCGATGCCGATATCTCGACCATCGTCGAAGAATCAAGTATCAAGGAAATATGACGGTGTCTGCGGCTTGCTTGCTGGCAATATCCCCTACTCGTGGATGCAGATGGGACACCGCGACAGTGGATTGGGAGACTGAGGCAATTTGTGCAATGACTGGACAGATGCTTTGTGGTCGTCGATATGGAGACGTCTTCGGTAGTACTACACAGGCCGTGTCAGAAAGCTGTAATTCAGAGGGAACGGGGAACTGGTGCAGGGGATGGGATTGCTGCTGGGTTCATATTGGACCCGCCGGGATTGGACCTTGAAGTCGCTGAAGCACGGTTGGTCGGTGGAAAATAGGAGAGTACCATTCAGGGATGTCGGAAAAAATATTGATCCCTTATAAGGCATTTGCCTTGTAAGGCCCTTACAAGGTCCTCAGAAGGCCTTGAAAGGGAGGGAGTCCCTTCCCCAGAAGTAGTTTGCAGTAATAAAAGGCGTCGCAAGAATAAAGATGCTTTATAAGGCCTTATCTGGAAAAAAAAACTTTTTCCGACAGGACGTGCGGGGTACATGGCAGAGCGTGAAGCCAGATGGAATACGTGGCAGCTAGCATTACAACAACAATCGAAAGGGATAGTCTGAAAACCGCGCTGGGTGAGCAGCACTTCGGCAGGGAAAGGACTCACGCCAATTCTTGAGCTTCACGAAAACGATCAGGACAGAGTAGCCGATGAGGATGACCACATTGCACGAGTATACAAGAATCCTCTGTCGTAGCCGCGAGGAGGTGTGTTTCGGGACGACGCCCACGAGCAGGTAGAATGAGAGACCGAGGAGGGCGTCTACACGAGTTATGGCGATATTCGTCACGGTGCCAGTGGAAGTTGTACTTATACTCACACATGGGAGCAACCATCTGCATCTCCCTCCCATACATCTGCTGCATGCCTTTGGCCACCCATACTCCCGTCCTGCCCGTCATCGGCACCTCACGAATCCGTGTAAACATGAACCCGCTGGTCATCACCAAGTTGAAGAGCACGGAGCTGAAAGCCCAGATCCACCGGTTTTGGAGAATACGGAGTAGCATGGCGGTGAGGACGAAGCTGAAGCAAGCGACGTGGCGAGGAAGGTGCACAGAAATAACTCGCTCGAAACGCGCTCACGGGGTCCGCTCAGACTGGAAGAAGTGACTGATGGATTGAATAGTCGTCCGAGGATGGCCCGGAAGTCATGGTACAACAACAAGTAAATGAGGAAAAGAAGAGCTTAAGAAACGAAAGTCCCATTCCGGTCCATACACCACTCGGGGACCGCACACCGTGGCTCCATCCCCTCCGGCTCGTCGCGCGCGTCTTGCAGGAGGAGCGCAACGACGCCATGGGCGGGTACCTGCGGGACAGTGATGTTGCGAAGGGCGGTGCCGTTGTCGGTGTGGGTCCAGAGGTCCTGTTGTGTGGGGGTGAGTACGGGAAGAACAGATGGAGCGGGCATACGTACCCTAACGGAATATTGTCTTCCAGCCCTGATCCATGGTGATTCGGTGAGATTGAAGAACATATCCGCCGGCTCGTCGAGCGTGTTAATCTGCGGTGCCTCAGTATAAAGCCAGGAGAACATTGACGACGCACGATCATGACCACCGTCCCGTTCTGGCTCTCCCCACTCCAATATTGTGCAGGGTGCGTAGCGTTCGGAGTCCAGTTCGGCTTGAATTCCCTTTCAGTGATATCGAAGCCGCTGAGACATGGACGTACGTTGAATCCCCATCGGAAAGGTACCAACGCGGTGCCAACCACCGGGTCCTGGTTAATCGCGATAATTTCTTGGTTCTTGAGGATAGAGAGCGTTTCTTCGGATGCGTCGGCGAGCTAAAGTGCTCGCATTTAAATATATATCGGGAAAGGCGCGGATAATCCGCACATGAGTTCCCTGAAATGTATGGTTAAGAATAATCAGGAACGAAGGGATGAGCTGGTGCGCACGATGAGCAACGGCGATTTGAGTAGCGCCCACACCGTGAAATGCGTCTTGGCCTCTTCGTAAGTGAGGTCGCCGTTCCCAACTTCGAGCTACATGATCATTATTAACGCTTATCAGCCATGAAGAGAAACATACCATATCCATATCCCCATGCCCGTAAAAGTCGCTGGCCGAGGAAATAAAGGAGTTTCTAAGCAGTATTGTCTGCATGAGATGATGGAAAGAAAAGGAAGAGACGCACTGGTCGATTATGCTTGCGACAGACTTCCAGTCCGGGGCTAGGATTCCGTTGTAGGACGCAGTTTGGCAGAACTGAGAACCACGTACTAATATCTGTAGTCGTCTACAAGGGCCAGTGAACCAGCATAGATACAACAAAGAGAACTGTGACTCACCCGCCAACTCGTACCAAGCCTCCGCGCCCAGAGCCACGGCTGTTCCTACTCAGTGGTCAATCTCCCCTCCAGTATTGCGAGATGAAAAGAATGCACCCTTCCCCACTCACACAGCGCCAACTCAAGCGGTGCCTGCCCACTTTCCAGGGCTTGTTCGGCGATGGCGTCCGACATGCGTTTGTAGCCTGGTTGTGAGTGAGTACGACTTGAAGAGGGAGAGAGCAAAACGCACGCCCGTAGATGTTATCTCTGGTTATATCGTCGAATGGTACAGCGCAGTTATCGTATCTGCAATTCCCTCGTCTCAGAACCCTCGCATGAACAGGAAGAGAGAACGCACTTGAGCAGATCGAAACCCCACTCTTCCCTGAACAGCTTAACGTCTCTGTTTGAAGTGATTTTAGCTCGGCTTCAATCCAGTGAGAGGGGACGAACCGCTCTTCGTTCTGAAACGATCCGGGGTACAGGGCACATGTAAACCATCCGGCATCGCTGTACTGAGAGAGAATCACACATGCATAAGATGAGGCGGAAATAAAGATAGAGGCGTACGATTCCAGCTTTCCTGACATTATCATTAGCTTGACAGAAAACAAAGGGAAGGAGGACAGACGTACAGGCCAAGGGAGTGGACATGGTCCGTCAGCGCGCGCATGCCGTTCGGGAATCGTTTCGGATCTGCATAACATTAACGCCGCGCGGTAGATGCCGAGACTCTGAAAGGAAGAACGCACCAGCGACGATATCTCCCGCCTCGTTCCTTTTCTTTTCCGAATAGCAGTCGTCGACGTTGACGTAGGTGTATCCGACGTCCTGGTCCCTTCGTCAGTTATTTCATTGTACGGCTTAACGAGACACACGGCCAGCCCGAGAGACTTGACGAGCTCGGCCGTTTCGAGCAGGACGGTTTCGTTGATGTTGCACTGCGAAAGCGTTGGCTCGTGCGACCATATGAAGGAGTAGCTACATGATAGGCATTCCAGGCTGCCGCACGAATCAGTACTAGTACGCGAGTATATTGGGAGAATCATTCACTGTTGTAACCCATAACTGCAAATAATGAGTAAACCAGCGGATTCATAGGCATGAAGAACTCACCCGGAAGCCGCCCAACGCGCTCCACTACTTGTCTCGTCGTCGTGGACGCCTTGCCGAGCCCGTATGGCCCATAACGCATTGACATCGAGGTGAGCGCGATTCCCACTCCGAGGCTCACGGCGGAAGTAACAAACATAGCCAGGCGCGATGGATGCGAGCTCGGTCTGGTGACCAGCGCATCTCGTCGGTAGATCGTCTTCTCCATGAATGGACGCGAGGAGAAAGCGGGGAAGTCAGCGTCACTGATGATCAATGGCCCGTGACCCGTTCTCTTCCTCGCCGCCATGAACCAACCATGAACGATGAGCGGAGCGCTGCGATCCAAATACTGTTCCAGACGCCAAACTTCCGAACCATGTCAGTTCCAGCTTCCAGGACAACCACTCTAGTTCAAGTTCAGCTGCCTTCAAGTTGCCACTCCAGCGCAGGCGGCCACTTTCGGAGAGACTATCGGTCGTTAACGCCTTGCGCCACTGGCTCGCATCCACTCTTGCCCGCCCAGTCTCAGGTCATCTGCCAGCGCACACTAACCATTTTTGTCGGCCCGGTCCCGCCTCTTATCGTCAAGCCAATTAGGACGACTTGGCCCGTGAAAATCGCCAAAATCTAATGCAAGCTGCTCAGTGCCGAGTCTGAATTTGGCTTGCTTCCACTTTCAGCGTCGCATGCACCTCGCGGCCAAGTACAAGCGAACAATGAGGCGCCGTGTTCATCGAACCTTTCGAGCCGACCTGCCTCGTGTCCCACGCGCCACTGCACCATGCGAACGTAGACCGTGCAGTCGACTGAACGCCTTTTGCCCGACTTTTCGCACTACTCTCTCCGGCCACTTGACCCTGGCTCAGCGCTCCCACCGCTCTTCACAGATCTCAAACCGCCTATCTTGTCGTCTTGTCAACTGCAAAGCACATCAGTGGATCTTCGTTGCGCTGGGTGGGTCCTTTGCCTCGAGGCACGTCTTCGAATCTGCCGTGCCTTCTTCCCGATATGGCATGACACCGACGGCCGGCCGCTGTTCGCATCTGTCTCTTGATGATTGATGTGACTTCGGAAATCTTCAAGCGAGCCTCGAGGCAGAATCTTGCTTGCGCCAACGTCAAACACTGAACATCGACTGAACAGGAGAGCTTTGCATTCATATATTTCCGACGCCAGGACTGACGTCGCAAAGAAAAATGCCTCACATCAGAACCGTACATTGCATCGACGACGTCGCCTGTTCACTCGGAGAACGCGTGAGCCCGGACTTACGGTGCGCGACACCGCCGATACGATGCACTGGTCATGTATCTGCAGAGATCGTCCATATTCCACGCTGGCGTGAACCTAGGGCCAGACTGACCTTGTTCCAGATCTGTCTTGTCTCCGGCATCTCATGGCCACAAACCCAAACGGCGCTCCGTCTTCTTATCTGCTGCTATTTCTCCTTCCGAATTCGCACCTCTCGGAGATCTTTGAACGCCGACGCCGCAATTTCTGGATAAGTGCCCGGATGTTTTTCTGTTTCTCAATATTCTCTCAGCTATTTAAAAAAGCCACGGCATCGCTTCTCCCGCCCGAACTTCCCGGGCTCTGGGTTCTGCTTCTGATATCTGTATGTAGGGCGATTTGCTAGCTCACCGGCGTCGATTGACACTCGAGTTTTTCTTGGATTTCCTTTCTACTGCTGCTCCCTCGTTTATCTATCCTAGCGAGAGCCTCGCTCGTATTGTCGGGCCCTGAATGCGGGCAATCCCGTCCTATCTCCCCAAGTCTTCCCACCTGAATTAAATACTCCCGCATCCACATCTTGATCTACGCGTCCACCTGACCAATGACCCGCGTGTAATTTGCCACTGCGCGTCCTTGTCCCTGTACTGGAAGTCTGGTCTGGAATCCTACCCAACGTTGTCCCGTCCGCGGATCCGATATCGATATCCACACTGCCCATATCCGCGTCTATGCACGTCTAATGTCCTTCGATGCATATTCTCGAGAACGTTGCAAGACGGGCTTCTGTATTCCAACTGCATGAAATGAATGAAGGCAACTTATTGATTTTGTTGGCCGACGGAGGTGTACATTGCCATACACCGACAAGACTTTCATCTCCGCCGAGGAACTTTGTGTCTGCATTCGCATGAAAATCGCTCACATATGTCTTTTGGTGCTGTTGTTCTCTTTCTTTGGCGATCTCTTCCCCAGTTTGATGTACATTCAGCAGGAGGTAAGGTTTAACCTTGAATGTTGACCGGCAGCTCTAAATGTTCTCTGCGTCTGTATGTTCATAATCGGTCGAAGCCCGGGTGCCTTGAAGCGCAACGCGACCCGACGTACCTGGATTTGCAGCTTACCTGACAGTAACGCATCGTTACAGTTTAGCGTCGGATTTAATCTTCCATAGGAGCGACGTCTAGCCCAACACCGATTCTTGTCCGCCCTTACGACGCCGCGGTCAAAGAGCCTGAAAGCTTGTGGCCGCGTCCATGTTCGGAGATGTCAAGAACTTTCTCCGAACACGTTTCGAGCACGAGCAGCGGCCTTTCAAACACCCATCCGGAGAATGACGTCGACTGCCAATCCGAACTCACAGCAGATCCCGTCGGACAAAGCAAGCAGGCCCAAAAAGGATATCCCGCTCTGACTCTGCGATCGGTTGATGGCGCACTCAGGCTCCCACGCACACGCAACTCGATCGTGTTACATTCATCTCTAACTCTTATGGAAAATGAGAAGCGGTGGAATGAGTTGTGGGTCCCTTCCCCTCCGTTGCATATGTGCTCTCTCCTCGGTGTGCGGCGTCATTTTCGCAAAGTCGAACCTCAACTGGCAAGATTATGTTCATTTTCTGCATATCTCGCCCAATCGACCTCGGCGTTGTGCGACAGCGCTCCCTCAAACACCCTCCGAGGTACGTATAGCCCCAGGAACTGCCCTCGCGGGACCGAATACAGCAATATCCCAAATCGAGCACGAAACAAACGGAGTTCCAAAAACGGTAATCCCGAACTCTGACTCGGGCCCAACAGCTCCCACGGCTTCGTTGTACGCGCCGCGGAACCGATGGCTGCACAGCAGTAGATCCATCTTGCTCTTGACCTCCATCATCGCTCTCTTCGAACTCGCTCAGAGGTGGCTGGAGGGTTTCAAGTCTGCTTCCAGCACGAAGCCGTCAAAAGGTGCGTAATGCAAGCGAATAATTTCCCGTTTAATCGTCCTCCAGCGACTTCGCAGCAGTCACCGGACTGTGTTGTGGGTCCTCGAGGCTCCTGCTAGTTGGCCGTCGTTTCTGTGCTCTCTGCTCAGCTCCAGCATGACGATTTCGCAAAGTTGACCCTCAGCCGACCACTTTCTGATAATCGACGTGGGCACTGTGCGACGTAGCTTCCTCAAGCACCCTCCGAGGTACGTATATCCCCAGGAACTGCCCCCGCGGGACCTAATGCAGGAAAATCCCAAATTCAGCACGAAACAAACGGAGTTCCAAAAAGGGTAATCCCGAACTCTGACTCGGGCCCAACAGCTCCCACGTCTTCGTTGCACGCGTGGCGGAACCGACGGCTGCACAGTAGTAGATCCATCTTGCTCTTGACCCCCATCATCGCTCTCTTCGAACTCGCTCAGAGGTGGCTGGAGGGTTTCAAGTCTGCTTCCAGCGCGAAGCCGTCAAAAGGTGCGTAATGCAAGCGAATAATTTCCCGTTTACTTGTCCTCCAGCGACTTCGCAGCACTCACCCGACTGTGTTGCGGGTCCCCAAAAGTCCCTGCGGCTTAGCCGTCGTTCCTCCACTCTCTGCTCAGCTCCAGCACGATGATTTTCGCCAAGTTGGACCTCAACCGCCGAGATTATGTCCATTTTCTGATAATCGACGTTGGCGTGGTGCGACGTAGCTTCCTCAGACACCCTCCGAGGTACGTATAGCCCCAGGAACTGCCCCCGCGGGACCTAATGCAGGAAAATCCCAAATCGAGCCCGAAACAAAAGGAGTTCCAAAAACGGTAATCCCGCACTCTGACTCGGGCCCAAGAGCTCCCACGTCTTGGTTGCATGCGCTGCGGAACCGACGGATCCATCTTGCTCTTGACTCCCATCTTCGCTCTCGACAAGTCTCCTTCGCTCGAGGTAATTGAGAGCACTCAGCGTCTTCGTTCTCTGCGAAAGAACAGACCGCTGTAGCTCCCACCACCGGCGCTAGTCATTCTGGGGTTTGGACTTCACAACCTGGCAACCCACTGCAGGCTAGCACCGCACCCGGCCGCAGATAATCCGCCATCAGGGACCAACACAACGCAGTCGACCATCGTTCCCGCCGGGCAGCGCTCCGGAGACGCAGCAACTGTGGTTCGTGGAGTCTTCGCTCAAGGTGGAATTATCACCGCCAGTCCTTTATTTCGACTATCAAATTGGAACACCATCTGACGAGTACACCGAAATTAACAGCAAACCGTGCCAGTGACGCTACTATGCCAACCCGAAGCAAGCAAGACTCTAGACGCGGCCGCTATGACCGCAACTTCTCTCACTGCAGACTACTGGTACAAGGGGACTCGTATTCGGACTGGAACAACAAGAGCTCTAGATTTTTCCGCGGCTCTCGTCCCAGGAACCACTTGCAACCCGGGTCCGAGTCCCTTCGAAGTCTTCGGCGCCATTCCCAACTTGAATTCTACGCCCAGAACCCGGTCTGCACGAAACGACCTTTGAACATACCATTTCCGGCAAGTGGCAAACTCGCGAGCCTCGTGGTCTGCCTCGTCGCGGCCCGGGACCTCCAAATAGCTTGGAGGGCTGGAGATCGCCGGCGGCGGAGTTGTTTTTGGGGATCTTGTTCGATATCGATATCGATCAGCGGCGTTTTAACGGGTTTTTTTTTGGCTGTTCACGTTCACTGCCCCGCGCCGCTCTGGTGTTGATGCTGACGCTTGGTCTCGAGATCTCGGTCTGATGCAAGCACTGGCACTGGAGAATTTTCGACCCATGCTACTCGAGAAATCAACTTGGATCCACATCTTTCTTCGGTCTTCGCTCCATCTATCTCTGATAGGAAAGGCATTGGCGATTGGCGGCGTCTGTCTGTCTGTCGGCCCGGCACGGTGCGCAAGGCGTACACACAACTTCTGATTTTCGCTTGTTGATTTGTCTTGGCCCTTGGCCCTTGGGATCTCTCGCGCGAGTCGAGTCTGGTCTGGTGCTCCAAGTTCTAACCGCCATCGCCGCTTTATCTCCTTGGCTCCACTCCAGTCGCTTGCACCCATTCTACCGGTAGATCTATCTGCGCCACGACAAACCCGGCCGGGCCCGCGTAAACTTCCCTGGTCCTCCGAGCTCCGAGAGAGTTGTTGACGGGATGCATGGATTTGCTCTGCTGTAGTGAATTTTTTTCGAGGGCTCTCTTAGTACTTGAAGTTAGTTCTTGGTCTTTGGTCTGTCTTGATCATTTAAACTATCAGATGGAACTTGGAGAGTCGGACATATTTCCAGTGCATTTTACCTCCGTCGGCGGAATCCGGATCGCACCCCAAACCGCGCAGCCGGCGCCGCCGCCGCTGCACAAAAAACTTGAAAAAAAAAATCCAGAAAGCGGCGCCGCAGGCCTCGTTTCCATCTCAGGCTCGCGTCGCGTGCAAAACATTATCGCTTACGGTCTTTTAGTAATTTTTACCCCCCGTGTCCGTGTCCATCCGTGTCCGTGTCCATCCGTGTCCGTGTCCATCCGTGTCCGTGTCCATCCACGAGCGCTGGCGGATCACGGGTCATTCCAGCTCATCCCGGCCATGGCGCATTTCACAAAGGACCTTGAAATCTAAGTAATTCCAGGTCCAGGACCCAGGCGCACCTTTATGATTAATTAATAAATCTATTCTATCCACACAATTAAAAAAACCAATAATTCTAATCAGAAAGGATCCCACCCCACCCCACCCCACCCCACCGGCCGGCCGGCCGGCCGTCCCTACCCTATATAATATATAAATAATTATTCGGCTCATCTCCGTGACATCACACATGTAACGCCTCCCTTGCCAAATGCGGTAATCTCAAGCGAAGCCCGAATTAATTCAATTTTTTTTTTTGGGTTACGTCAGGAAGTGGGAGCACGCGGTACGAAAGTTTACTGGGTTCTTGTTCTTTTTTCGAGTTTCTTGGGGTTGTGTACGTTCGATGGAGCGCGTGGGCGAGTGGGTTAGTGAGTGCGTGAGGCAAGTCTATTGCTGATGGTACATTACACTGGTGGGTGTGGGTGGGTAGCGCAAGAAGGTGTAAGGGGGTAAGGACAGAGGTCCTGAGCGAGGGAGGGAAAGTGAGGGGAGTGGGTAGAGCGAGTGAGTGAGGAGGGATACGTAGATAGATAGATCGGCAAGGAAAGGGACAGGAAAGAGGAAGAGAGGAATCAGAAAGCGTACAACAAGAAACCAAGAACACGAGAACCGAGAGCGAGAGTCCGTACAACACATCCATCCATCCATCCATCCACGACGACGGGCCACCGCTTGGACCATCCGTCATACACGTTTACAGCCAAGAAGAGAGAACGAGCTTAGCGCGTTCCCTCACATGTCCACACAGCGACACGAAGCTCCTCGTCCCGGATAACACCGGGCGCGAGGGCGCGTTGGGAGGGAGGGGGGAGGGGGAGGCAAGGGGGGGAAGGGTCACCACTGCGCCTGCCCGAAATCCATGCCAATGTGCGTATGCAGATCGAAATGGTTGTTGTCCAGCTGCAGCCCATGGCCACATCCCTGCCCCTGCTCGAGCCCGAGTCCGAGCCCCATGTCCATACCGCCCATCCCGAACCCAAGATCGAGATCGAGGTCGACGAGCGGGTCGGCGAAAGCGAAGGCGAGGTCTTCGTACGACGACGATGCCGACAAGGATCCGGACGACGTAGAAGCGAAGGACAGTGCGGGCGAGGCCGGCGCGGTGCTGAGCGAGTCGAGGTCGAAGGTGGAGAAGTCGAACGCCGAGGGCCATTCGAAGGACGATGAGTGCGGGGTTGAGGGCGAGGACGGGCTGTCGATGGGGGAGGAGCAAGTCGACGACGGGGAGGGCGGGGAGGAAAAGTCCAGTGTAAAGTCAAACGCCGCCGGGGGACTCGACTTTGCCTTGCTGCGTTTCACCGCCTGTGCGGTCTTGCGCCTCTTCGGCTGCTCCGAGCCCTTGCGTCTTCCCTCGGGCGTCTCGACGACGCTGAAGCGGATGTCCGGGCCGCGCTTGCCCCGGACGGCATCGTACAGCTCGATCCCGCGCTCGAGACTCTCCCCATGGAAGCCCTGCACCAACAAATCCGCGATATGCGCCGCGCGGTCGTGGTCGGCCGGCGGCAAGTCCCTTGCGGGTTTCGGCACGAAGCCGCCATCGTCGTCGTCCCCACTGTCCCCGTCGTCTCTCGGACTAGGATTCGGATCGCGTCGGTTGCGTGCGGGCCGGAAGGTGTACCCCGGGAACTTGATCGCGTGTTCCTCGCGCTTCTCCTTTGCGACGGCGTACCAGACGGCCTTTTGCGCGGCGGGGAGTTGGGACCAGGTCATCCCCGCGATGGCGGACAGCGCCGCGTGCGACGGCTCGGCGGTGGCGGGGACGGCCCGCCCGCGGACGAAGCTCGAGCGGAACAGGATGAAGGCGTTGGGCGGGCGCGGGATGTGGGGCTGGTTGCTGGCGGTGTCCCGACGTTTGTGGGACCGACGCGGCGATGGACTGGAACTGGGAGTGGATGGGTCGAGCATGAAGAACGTCTGGGTTGCAGGCGAGTCGGCGGTGGTGAAGGTGCTCGGCGTCAGGTTTGTGGCGAACGCGATTCCAGTGCCAGGACCTGTGGATGGCTGCGTCCACACAAGGTTGTCACCTGCTTTTCTGTTAGCTATCGCACCCACACCCACAGAGCACCACTCACCATCCGCGGCCGTCCGTCGGGACCCTCGAGTGCGCTCAGCAGGCATTGCCGTTGTTGTTGTGTTGTTGTCGCGAAGGGGGAGGAGGGGAAGGGGAAGGTATCGCAGTAGCAGGGAGAAAACCGGGTAAGCGGAAGTGACGCCCCGGAATCGAGGAACCACCACGGGTCTTTATAGAATAACCTGACCTAGGCTAGAGCCCAACCCACGTTCACGTACACTTACATCGATCTTAGATCCCAGGACCCAGCGAATCGGAAAATGTGATGTGACAGTGACACACCTCGTGCCGGATGTTGTGCCCAATTTGGAAGGTAGCTCCGCGGCCGCGGGGTCTGATTCCTACTCTGATGTGCTTCTAAGTTCTGGTGGCTGGTGGCTGGTGGCTGGTGGGTCCTGCTCTCAGGCTTGAGCTCGTGGCCTCAAGGCTGCTTGCTCTGCTTCCCCTGTGTTTTTCCTCCGCGACACCGCTAGCTCTCTCGCTCCCACCCAACCGAGCCACCGAACGCCGGCGGCGATCCCTCACGCATGATTGATTTCATTTCGGCTACCGTTTTTTCTCCTAGATTTCCTCCTCTAGATCTTCCTGTGGCTGCTGTACGTACGTACATACTTCGCAAGTCCAGGGCCCTCCTTCGACGGCGTCCACTAGCGCTGCAATACTAGGAACCGCAACACCGCAACACCCTTGTCACTTCAAGTTTGTCCTTGTCTTCGTCGCCCTCACCCTTGTTTTCGTCGCGCTCAACATCGCCCTCGCCCTTGTCTTCGTCGCCATCTCATCGCCATCTCATCTCATCTCATCGCCGTCGCCATCCCAGTCCCAATCCGAATCCCGTTCGCATCCCGTTCGCATCCCATCCCGTTCGCATCCCGTCCGCAACCCTCATCCCGTCCGCAACCCTCATCCCGTTCGCAACCCTCATCCCGTTCGCATCCCTATTCCTATCCTGTTATTCCGTGAAGCCAGCTTGAGGTAACTCGGACGGCAACCCTAACACTTTCCTTTTCCTGTCTTTTCCTTGTCTTGTCCATTCTTCTTACGGCGCAAGTACATGTACAGACTCTTACCCCGTCCGACCTCCTGAGCGAACGCCAAACGCCAAACGCCGCCGAATACGACAACCCTCACCAAATCCCTTAGACTCGCCGTCCCGTTCTCGACATTCGACAATCGCACCACTGGCAAATCTCAAGGTACCCCTGCTGCGTCTTCACCCCTGCCCACACACTGGCAGCTGCAGCTGCGTTTCCACAAGCCCCGCAATTCTACAACCCTCCCCGCTCCCCGAAATACGAAATACGAACTCAGTCTCCGTACCCAGCGGCGGAAACGCGTGCAAAGAAACAACACACACAAAAGCAAAACTGAACCCTACGCCCTACCCTGTACCAGCTGCTCCCTTCTCCCGCCGCATCCTCTCTGTCCTTCAAGCCACCAACCAGCCCCAGACACTCATTTCGTTTCGTTTCTGGCGATTTGACTCCTCTAAGAATTCTACGAGACCAGACGAAACCGTATTCGACAAGCCTGGGTCTGCGCGTCTGAAGTAAGTGCTGTAACTGTAACGGTACGGAGTTGGACACACTAATAGCATGGAGGTTCTCTGAATTTGCATCCATTCCTCCGAGGTCCAAGGGACGGGCAAAGCGCTATTCGACGCGTGAGTGGGGATTTGTCTTTGCACTGGACTGGCAATTCCGAGCCAGCGCGACACTGGCATTGTTGGTTCGAATTTGTCCTGTTGGGTTCTCCGCACCTCCGCTTCTGTAGAATAAGACATCCAACCTGCAACCTGGTAAACTGCGCTTCCGGTTCCGGTTCTCTTCATTCCATCGCGGCATCCGCTGTATCCTCCCTACCCCTATCCCTATCATCCCTCGCGATACGGCTGTTGGAATAAATATTAATGAAATCAACGCGCAAGATTCAGAGCTCTGCACGCGCGCGTTCACGTTCATAGCAACCATCTGAGTTCGAGATGAGATGAGATGAAAATGATCATGAATGCACGTCCCCCGTATGCTCACCGGTCCGCAGTTACTATCTACTAATCGTGCATGTGGAGCCTTTCTCAGTCAAACTTTTTCAGTAGGTCCAGTACAAGAACTTCGCCCGCGGATTGCAAATAATGAACATGCCGAATAGCTAAAACCCTTACTCTTTCTATCTTTCAGTTGCTTGAGAAATGGTAATCGGTGGCGGACCATCGTGCTGGCCGCCAGCGTCAGCGTCAGTGTCATGCTAACCTCAAGCTTTTGCACGCTGAGATAACGGGAGTTTCAGAATCAAGTGCGGGTGGTATTCCCTAATTTTCTGCATGCTCCCGCAGATATATATTGGCTTGACGCATCCCGATATTCATGCATATGGGGTGCGCGCATGTCCAACATTAAGATTCTGCCCGTTTATCGTTTAATGGCGCCCAGCCTGCGGAGTCCCATGAGAAGCTACAGATATAAAGCGTAATAGCGGAGCAATTTTGCAGCTGCGGGACGGTGACGGTGAAAATTGTGAAGAGAAATCAACCAAAAAGTTTCTTTCCAACCGTTATGCTCCCGCGGATGCAAAATTTTCTGAACCCGCGGAATTCTAAACCTGCTTGCGGTTACCTTGATCTCGGTATCTCACCCAAGCACCCGGACCGAAACCTCCGCAGAAAACACGCGTAGGAGGCGTGGCCGTTGGCCGTTGTACTCCCACCCATCCTCGATCGCAGCTCTCGTAGTCGGCGTCTCTCGATCATGATCGTCTATATTGAATGCGATCGCAGGTGGGTGGCTTCTGTGCCCACACCAGCGCCCACACCGAGGCGCTTAGATAGATTGCGGCGCTTAGATTACGATTACGGAGAACGTGATCGTGATCAGCGGGGCGTCGGAGCCGGCGGCGCATCAGCATCCGCGGGGCGGGAATTGATGATGACGATGAGTTGGGAAGTTCAAGTTGGACCGCGTGGTGGGATGTAGGTCCAGAGCCGGAGCTTGAAGCCGAGTGCGCGAGGAAAACTTGAAGTCTGAGGTTGAGGTTGAGCTTAATTCCCAATCCAGTTGCCAGTGTAAGTACGTGCATGTGTCGAGTCGAGTGTGGAGAGGCGGGAATGTTCGAACAAGCAAGAAGTTTTTGGGGCGGGAGAAGTGCGGGTAGAGAAATGAGAACTGAGGCACACAGGGCGGTAAAGTCCTGCTCGAATATGAGTGACCCCGGACTGGGAGAAGTTGGGTTGTTGTAAATGAGGAGTCACAGCCGGGGAGCGCGCGTCGCTCATTGCTTTTCTCGAACAATGGCCAGCGTCCGTCCACATGCGAGGGAAAAGCTAGAGCAAACTTTCCATGTGGGTTGCTGCCTGCAGAGTGTCCCAACGTCGAACGACTCCAAGTGACGCGGTTACTAACCGCGTCAAAAACAGCATCCTCCGGCGGCGGCGGCACTCAGACTGGACACGGGGCAAGGGACGACGCTGCCTCGAGGTCCATTACGCACGACGGCCGCACTGGCAGAACCCGAGCACCGTGCGTGCGTCGCACTCGGGCGGTACCACCAGCTGCAGTCGGACCCTTCGTCACGTCCGAACTCCCGAGCAACGACTCCTGGATCCGGAAATTTGAAGAGCGGTGCTGAGGCGGCTGGTGGCGGGGCACGCATGACGAGAAGATCAGATCCAGGCGGAGTAGAGACGGGGATAGAAAATCTCCAGAGTCTTGAATCGCTGCCTCGAGAGTCGAAGACGTGGCCGGTTAGCGGTATGACTGAAACTTTGGCGAGACGATCCAAGGCTTCTCGAAAACCGATGAGCTGGAACCCAAGAAATCGGCGCAGGGGTTGAGAGCCTGACGGGCCCGGGCGGGGACAGTTTCGCGGAGACTCGGAAGCGGGGAAGCGCTTGAGAGTAACGGCGTCATTCAGCACTTGGTAAATCAGCCGAGTACCACGAAGCGGGGGGAGGATCAGAACGCACCTCAGCCTACACGTTCTGTTGTGTCTTGGCAGGCAAGCTCCGGGAGGATTTGATTGAGTTCTCGACCATTTCCTCGTTCCAGGCAGAGATATGTTTTCTCTCGACAAAGCACTGCAGCCGAGCGCGAAGGTGATCCATCGACTGACATGAAGAACGTCAGGCCATCAACAAGAAGAACCACTCGGACACCCACGGACCCATGATATTGATTCATTCATCGACCATCGCGACCGGCTGGGTGGGCTCCGCTCAACTTGCATACGACGTTCTGATTGCTTCCCTACGTGCGCGTGTCTCCTGAATGTTATCACCAAGAACCACCTCCTCGATTCCAGTTCGGACAATGATTTGGATGGACCTAGACATGGACACGATCGTGTCGTAGACCAACCGTACGTGCGGGCCACAGGAGGAACAGTCACAGTTGTCGTCCGTACACAACAGATGGGTTAGCTTCGTTCGTTCGCCGTCCTCGCTTATCGTATCGCTTTTGAGCAAATCACAATCATTCTTGTGGCGCGGACGCGACCGTGCTAATAGGCGAGCTCAGTTCAACCAAGATGGGCACCCTTGTACTTTTTCACCATGATCACATCCGAATCAGCAATTGGTACCGAGATTGGGTGGTCTTCTTGCGAGCGCCAGTGGATAGTAGGCTGCCAATGGGATATCATCAGATCACTAGAGGTTTAGGTTCAGGTTACCCAAGGGTTCTGGCTAGCATGATCACCAGCTGCCATGCCAGCTGAGCGTCCGCCGTCGAGTCTTGGAAACGATCAAGCACGCTGTACGGCTGCGCATGCCCAACCGCCCGCTGGCCGCCGCAGGATACAACGAAACATCACCACGATCACCGAGTCTCCGGACGCGGCAGCCAGATACAGGAGAGAGATTCCGCAAGCGAGCCACAGGAGACGGATTGCTGGGTTTGAGCTCAAAACTCGAGTGAATGAATGTAAGTACCAGGCTAGCGTTCCAGGAGAGCGTGTTTCGTCTACGTTGGTAACACAAATTGAGAACAAGGACGCTGTACACGTGGCATACGCATCTTCGGGGCATTGATGCGAGCGTCGTGGTTTTCGGCCCGAGTCGGAGGAAGATAAGAGTACGATTTGAAGATTAACTTTGCTTGATACATGGGGCAAGGCTGGGGGTTAAGCTCATCGCAATCCCGCACACGGCGAAAGAACTGCTTGAAGGCTGCGGGAAAAGGTAAGCTAAGAGTTTGCGTTCAGATGACGGTAAGTAAACCGTGGAAGTCGCTCACAAGAAAGGATTTTTACGCGCTGTGAAGCAGAGGTCTTGGGTGTTGCATTGGCCAGCACTTGCAATTGAAGAACTGCGAGTTCTCGGCGGCAACTTCTCGCCGCGAGTGAAGAGTCCAAAAGAGCTCACGAGGCTGAGCTGCGTCCAGGCTAGACCGACCAGTCGACATTCTCTCTGCTGTTTGCGCTGGACAGTCCTTTGAATATCTGCGCTGGCGCCTAGGTGGCTAGCGCCCAAGCTGACTCGGATGATGCCGGCTGCGGAAAGGCTGTGAGTCACGGTCACGACTTTGATGCGTTACCTTCTGCCACTTGCAGCCTGCTTGTCCTGGTTCATGAGCTCGAGTACTGGCGATCTCATCTACACCGTGGGTTGCATCCATTTCACTTGCTCCCTCTTACGTGTCCGAAAAGCTCCTCCGACGCGGCCAGAAAGTTATCGTGTACCCATCCGCCTTCCTGGAGGGAGACAGACGTAAGTAGGTAACAGCGCAACGCGCTTTCAAAACTTACAACGATGCAGGGATATACAAACCCTCCAAGGTCGGCCTCGAATACGAGGCCATCCAGCTCCAGACCTCCGACGGCGTGCGTTTGCACTGCTACTTCATTTACCAAGCCGGGCAATCCGCTGAACGCATCCGGGCGCATAGCGGGAATGATTTTGAGAGTGACCCAACGTCGACCTTCGTTCCTCCGACAACCTATGTGTGTAAACCTTCGACTATTATTCATCCTGTTTCTTTTTGTGCTTATATATTCTGCATTGCGTAGGACGACCCGGCGATTGCGAACGTTATCATGTTTCATGGAAACGGAATGGACTATAGCGACATGATCTATCCAGCGAAGCAGTTCATCATGCGACGCTGTAATGTGCTGCTGCTCTCATATCGAGGGTGCGTCGCTTGCTTCGTGGTCTAGATCTATTTGCTGCTGATGTCCCTCGAGGTACGGAACATCAGAGGGTTCGCCCTCAGAGGCAGGTAAAGCCTCTTCACTTTTATGTCAAAGACAGCTCTAACCGTGCTACCAGGGCTCCGACTCGACGCCCAAGCAGCACTTGACTACGTTCGAACCAACGCCGAGCTCGCATCACTTCCAACCGTACGCTTCTTTTCTCCTCCCTTTCTCCTTCCCACTCTCCCCCGACCAGATCCTCTTCGGTACCTCCCTCGGTGGCGCCGTCGCCATCGACCTCGCATCGCGCAACCCCACCACCATCTCCGCACTCATCCTCGAAAACACCTTCCTTTCCTACCCGCGCGTTATCCGCGAATTTCCGTACCTCGGCGGCCTCTTCAGCCTCATCTCAACTGAGCGATGGGACTCCGCGTCCAAGCTCCCACTCATTCCGGCGAAAATGCCGATATTGTTTTTGAGCGGCGTGAAGGACGCGGTGGTGCCGAAGAAACATATGGAGGTGTTGTGGGATATCGCACAACAGAGACGCAAGCCGGGCGAGTTCTCGGGGTTGGATCGATTCGAGTCGTTCGAGAACGGAACACATGGTGCGTCGCGTCGTCGAGGCCTTTTGAAATGCAAACTGATCGATCCGCTAGAGGCAACATTTCTCTGCCCTGGGTATTGGGACAAGGTCGAAGACTGGCTCTGGACTGTTACGAGGACCAACAAGTCTGTATTATCCCTTCTCCCTTGTATCTAGGCGCCAAAAGAAGCCGTGATTCTTCTTTGGACTGCCATGTCCTCCGCCGATGCCTCGGTGGTGCCATGCCACATATCCACGCCGCGATCCGCGATGACTTCCTGTCAATGAGCGCTCTGACTGCTGTTTCTAATTCGCTCAAGCAGTCTTTGTCATCAAATTTCCGTCCTTATTTCGGCCTCTTTCCAAACATCGGTGGACTCGGAATTGATAGAGAGTGTATATCTGTCCCTTTCTGGACAGCTTGATTTCCATGTCTTCCGTCCATGGATCTCCGTCTTAAGGGCTATCATGGTTGGCTGTTGGTCGTGCACTGCATCTCCGTGTACTCGACTTGATGGCAGGTTTTTGTTTAGAACTGCTCAAAAGGACTGCTGTGTCCCTGCAGCGAGCGTCTTGTTGATCCCAGCTTAACACCATGGCCCCGTCCCGAGTCCTCAGCATCCTAACCGTTGACTCGGCGAAATCCACCGCTTCCGCACTAGCAGATATTGCGGACGCCTCTAGTACCCCCTTTCTGGCGATGACAGCTTCGACAAGCTTGGCCTTACTCGACAGAATTCAGGTGCTGTTCTACAACCCATGCGTGTGGTGGTCCTGATTTCACAGCTAGCTCGGCAAGTCCAACAACGACAGTCTGGTGGAAATCGTCGAACACATTCACGATACTCTCCGCGCCATTGTGGCTCTTGCGTCTGGAAGTGATGGTCTATACTCAGCCGCCGTATTGCACGACATTGAAGCCTTTGTTGGGTGAGCAGAGAGTCCCTGAATGCTCATGTTCTTTGCTTACAACGAACAGAACACTTCAGAAGCTGCAAGTTTGGCTGTATAACCAGCAGCAAACGAGCAGAATTCGTCGAATTTTGCGACAAGGTGAAGATGCGGCGCAACTCGAAGCATGTAGGAAGGGCATAAAGGATGCCTGGGATATTTTCGCCGTGAGTTGGTCATCATTTTGTCAGGCCCCCACATAGTCACGCCCTCAACATAGATGCGTGCAAATGTGAATTTCACCTCGGGGATCGGAGCATGGGGTCAAGAGGCCCAGTTGAAGCACGAGGAACTTATGCACTCAATAGAAAAAGACGATAACAAGAGCTCTTACTCGGTGCACGATAATCCTCCTCTGAATCGCGCCTTATCTGACGGGTTCATTAGAGCAGGCGGTCATTTTCAACTATGGGAGCCAGGTGAAATGCTACAGTACCGCAGAATTCTTCTCTGATGATATCTCAGCTCCGGCTCACTCTCCTTGCTCCCGTCACGTCCCCAAATCTTCCACGGCCGCGACCCTCGAGCTCCAAGGAATTATCGAACAACTTCTGCAGGAGTCGCCCCGAATTGTTATTCTAGGTCCCGGCGGAATAGGGAAGACCAGTGTTGCATCTGCGGCTCTCCACGACGAGCTTGTCATTGCGCAATACCCCACCCGATATTTCATTCCATGCGACTCTGCTCTCACAAGTGGCGATCTCGTGGCCACAGTCGCCTCTGCACTCGGAATCAATGGCACTCAACGCCTGTCGCAAGTAGTCTTGCCTCAGCTAACACAAGGTCCACCTTGCCTCCTTCTCTTCGATAACTTCGAAACTCCTTGGGAGTATGTCGAGGGGAGAGCCAAGGTTGAGGAGTTTCTTTCACTCATCGCTGATATTCCTCATGTTGCTCTTCTGGTATGCCTCGTCGTATTCATCTGCCACCTCAGATCTAACACTTCGTAGGTCACCATGCGCGGTGCGGAGCGACCTGATCAAGTGCGATGGACGCGTCCTTTCCTTCAAGCGCTTGCCCCGCTGACTCTTGAGGCGGCCCGTCAAACATTTCGGGACATCGCCGGTGAAGCGAGCAACGACGATCCGATCGACGAGCTCCTGGAGTTTACAGACAACCTCCCGCTCGCCGTGAACCTCGTCGCGCACGTCGCGGACTTGGAGGGTTGCATAGAGACACTCGAGCGTCTCAAGTCCCAACCCACCGCTGTTCTCTCAGACGGTCTCCACAAGCGTACCAATCTGGAGATGTCCATTCAGCTCTCACTATCCAGTCCTCGTTTAAAGTCAAATCCGGATGCACAAGAACTTCTCAGCCTCGTCTCCCTCCTCCCAGACGGCATCTCGGACGCTGATCTTCTCCAAAGTCAGCTTCCGATTCTCGAGATTCTCAAATGCAAGACGACCTTGATTCGCACAGCTCTCGCATACGTTGATCGCGGTGGCCACCTCAAAGTTCTTGCTCCGATCCGGGCGTATATGCGTCAGACGCGACCTCCTTCTCTTCCAACCCTTCGTCCGCTTCGTGCGCGATTGCTCGAGGTCATCGAGCTCTGGGAGGCATTCAGGCAGCGAAAAGCCATGGTCACGGACACACGACTGCTCGCGAATCTGGGGAACCTGCACCAACTTCTTCTAGACGCCCTCGATCGTGATTCCGAGGACCTTGCAGTTGCAGCCAAGTCTGTCATCCTTCTGAATAGTTTTCGCCGTCTCATGAGTCGCGGTATCACTGGGCTCATGGGCCGTCTGCCGCCCCTTCTCGACCAGCTCCAGGACCACACCCTTTTCTGTGCATTTTTTACAGAACAGTTCCAGTCATGGCAATTCTCGCCCCTCCAAAACCCAGACCAAATAATCGAGCAGGCAATGATACACTGGCAAGTGATCAATAATCCAAAGCTCGAAGGTAATCTCAGCCATTGGTTGCCAATAATTACTTGCTAATATTTCCTCAGCAAGGTTCCACAATGCGGTCGCCGAATACTACTTGGACTGCACTGGCGATCAGGAAAACGCACTCGCATTCTTCAATCGCGGCCTTGATTTGGCCGTGGACTGTGGTGAACCTGTACTTGAAGCACGCTCGCGTGGCGGGATCGCAACGGTCGAGTTGCATCGCGGTAACTACGTGCAGAGTATCCCCCACGCTAGCCAGCAGCAGAAGCTCGGGGCTGCCATAGCAGACACATACGCGGAGATCGACGGCTGTCGGCTTCAGGCTATAGCGTGGTACGAGCTCGGCGATCTCAAGAGGTGTGCTGAACGGCTCGCGGAGGGCCGGGAGGTCATCAACCGCGTTAACATTCAAGGCTTGGAGGTGGATTATGTCCTGATGAGTGTAGAGGCGGATGTCTTCCAACTCAAGACAGAATACCTCGAGGCGCGTCACATTCAGGCATTCATTGTCAGCAAGACCTCCCGAGCGGTAACGCCAGTCACACATGCATATGCACTGGTGAACGTCGCTTACCTCGACACCATGCTGGGTGCGCCGGTCGAGACGGTACAGAACAGTCTCGATGCCGCGACGGATATTTTCCGCTCCACAAAGTATACACGCGGGATCGATGCCTGCGACATCCACCAAGCCGAGCTTTATCTCCGAGAGAACGACGTTGGCCGTGCTCACATGGAGTATGTCCGCCTTTACGGAAAACTTTTCACAAAGGAAACAGACCTCACATGCTACTGCCTTGTGCGCCTCGCTGACCCGACACTCCCCATCCCGATGCACAATCTTGACGAAACAGAAAGATGGGCAGTAGTCTTCCTGGCGTTCAACCTACATGTTTCTCCCTCCAGGCGGAGCCCAGTGAGGGTGAACCAGTCTTTCCGCTGCTTCGGCGACGTCCTAGCGCGCCAAGGTCAAGATGACGATGCTCTCAGCGTATTGCAACTTGCGCTTGAAGGCTTTACCCGGATGGACATTCACCAAAGTAGGGCCGAATGCATACAAACGATAGCAGACATAAATCTTCGGCGCGGCAACGAGGAGGCTGCTCGGGAATTGCTGAGGGCGGCGGTGGGTTTGTTCGAGTGCTCACATCAATTGAGCCAAGTTTCCATGTTGGAGGAACGACTAAAAACGATCTCGAACGTTCAAAAACCGGTAGCCTATAAGCTAGCCTGTTGATATATTCTGCGCTGCAGACAATGATCATATTTTCTGACCCACGTCGCGTCAAACACGCGTTCATTGTAGTCAAAACAATTTCCTCGTGACCGTGTCGACGTGATGGCCGCTACGGATCACAGTTTCCGAGTCACCTCGAATGTGCGTGACTCGGACGTCCTCGCTTCTCTCCTTCGTTCATGTACACTACCGACTTGAGCGAGTTGCAGGTATTCGAGGCTCGACTTCAATCCTTAATGCGGATAAGTAAGTACTTACATCCAAACCCTCTGAGCCGAGCTGGGCCGTCAAGTTGACCATGCCGACATCCAGCTAAAGAAGTCCGACGGCGCTCGTTGCACACTGCATCTCCGCGTACGTCTCGACGTCCACTGGGCCAACAATGCCGCATTCGATTCGAGCACCGACGGACAGTTCGCGAGATGCTTAGCGAAGTCGATCTCGGCGTTTATAGGATCGTCTTCCCGCAAGCACTGGCACCATCCGACATTTACTAACAGCAGGCTGGCATCTTCCCTGCGGTTATTTAGGTGGCGCTTGGAAACCGCTGCACTTCGCGCTCCCCAGCTGACTGCACTCGCTGTGAGACAGTTCTCCGTGGTCCGTCGGAGACTCGCACACTTCCTCACTCCAGAGGGACACAATGCGAACACTGCATCTACTGAGTATCATCACTATCTCCGGAGCTGCGACTCGGACGGAATCTGCCATGGCCGTTGCAGCCAAGCCATCTCCGACGGACCCGGTGAACAAACATCACCGTCGGAACAACATTACGGAAGTAGGACTCGGGTGCTACCAGCGCTACCAGAGCTTGAAATAGCACGCACAACAGGAAACCGCATTGCCTCATGTCGCTATACGCAGTATAGCCGACCTCAAAGCGCCGACGATCCTCCTGTACTTAAAGGCCAGTGGATTTTTTTCTTCTAGCTAACCAAAATGCCTTCCATCGACTACGCTGCACTATTCGGAATCCACTCCACTGCTGCTGCCATCGTCTTTGCGCTTCTGTATATCCCTCTGGCGTGCTGGTTCGTACGGCAATCGGTGAAGAACACGACCTATGTGTATATTACCCTCACATTGTTCTGCATCAGTCAGTTCTGTGTGTCGAACAGATTGCATCGAGCTCATTGATTTCGCAGTGCGCTTATTGGCGTTCGTGATTCGAGCAATCATGGCCAACTCGACAACATCCGGGTCCAATTTGAATCTGTTCATTGCAGACCAGGTACTATTTGGGGTCGGATTCTTCGCATTGCTGTACAGCGCATATACCCTCGTCCTCGATCGGTGCGCCTCTTTTTTCTTCCGTCCACGACCTGCTGAGTAGACATTTTTGACAGGCACATAATTGCTGGCGGAGAGTCCTCAAATCAGCTACGCAGGAGCAGCCATCTGTTCCGCCTTACCCTGTCCGCTGGCGTCGCAGTGGGAATCGTTAGCTCCATCGACAGCACCAGCTCCAGTCCGGACGACATTTCGACTGGCCATACGCTCCGCAAAGTCAGCATAATCATCTTCTTCCTGCTCACCGTTGTCCAAGCGGCGCAGATGATTTGGTTCTTCAAAGACGATGCATCTTGTGCGTTGAACAGCTTACTTCAACCTCTGAACTTGAATGAAGGGAATTTACTTGTTGACAGTAAAAGGTCCCCGCCACAAATGGGGTGATCGTAATGGGCGCTACCTCCTCTGCCTCATCTCACTACTCCTCCTCGTGCGCGAGATATTCTTGCTGGCAACGTTGAACGACTCGACGAGGCAGAACGACGAGCGGCTGTGGTATCCCTTGGTGGCGTTACCGGAGGTCCTTGCGGTGGTGTGCTATGCGGTATCTGGGTTGGTACCGACAAGGAGGGCGATTCAAGATGCAAGAGGTCTTAGCGGTGTTGAGTCTGTCGCAGATTTTCAACTATTGAGACGCTGAGTAGACATCTGTGTGCGGTACTTTAGTGATTCCACGTAGAGATTATCGCTGGATTACGCATTTTGAACTATTCTTGCCCCAACACAAGCTTGAGAAAACCATTTGGTCGGATCTAGACGGCCATGTTCGGAGATAATAGGGTGTTTCACGCGTCCGTTTTTGACGTGTTTTCGAGTCGCTTTTGATAGAATTTTGAATTCCATTTCGACGAAAATCGAGTGAAAATCGAGCCAAAAATGAGCTCCGTGTGAAACCCCTCATTTCGAACTGAAGCCCTTGGCTAAATCGCTGCCATCGGGCACTTTGCCGCTGCCCAGATGCCTGCCGTCCCAGTGAGGAGGCGGCTCCTCAGGAATGCCGCCAACTACGCTCGTCGATTGCTGTTCTGGCGTCGACAGCAGCTCAATTCGGCAGAAGACTCCGATGACGGCACATCCGAGGACTCTTCTGGCAGCGACGACGACAACGATGATGTCCCCTCCCTCGCCTCTCTCTTGTCGGACGCCTCCGGATATACGGCCGACGACGACGACGACACCTCGCTGCAGGAGGAGGAGCAAGACAGCGCCCGCTTCGCCGCTCAAATGCAAGCTCTTCGCCAGCACGTTAAATACATCACATCCACCCGCGTCCTCTTCCCCAACTCCGTCGCCAAACGGGAACAACTGACCCTGGTCCTCACGCAATACAAGTACGACGACAAAGACCGCTTCCGCCGTAACCTTCGCGTCAGCCCCAACACGTTCGACCGACTCTTGGGGAACATCCAGGACCACCTGGTCTTCGGGAAACGCGGCGCAGACCCCGGTGGATCAGCAGCTCGCCATAGCGCTCTTCCGCTTCGGCCACTTTGGGAATGCAGCATCGGTCGAGTCGATTGCACAGTGGGCAGGGACGTCCGCAGGCACGGTGGTCAACTCTACACGACGAGTGATGATTGCTTTCCTGTCGCTCCATGACGAGGTCATCCGCTGGCCCACCGCGCGCGAGAAGGAAGAGGCAAAGCGATGGGTGGAGAAGGAGTCGTGCAAGGCGTGGAGGGATGGGTGGTTACTGGTGGATGGAACTCTGGTGCCGTTAACGGACAAGCCAGGGCACCACGGAGAGGCGTATTTCGATCGGAAGTCGAACTATTCGCTGAATGTTCAGGTGTGTGTCTGTATTCACTCACCGAGGTGTCTGTACTGACTATCTCTCTCCAGCTCATTACACTCCCTAACCTCCGAATCATCGACTACGTCCTCGGACCCACCGGCAGCATGCACGACTCCACTGCCTTCCGCGAATCACGTACATCTAAAGACCACGCCAACCTCATCGGGCCCAATGAATGGATATGGGCTGATTCAGCCTACGCGTTGACACGCTGGTGTATAGCACCTTTCAAGAAGCCAGCCAGCCTTCAGCGCGAGAACAAGACCTTCAACTACCATGTAATCGGCGATGCGCTCTCCTTTTTGTTGCTCACGCTGTCTCTGATACTACGATAGGTTCGCATTCGCTCGGAGCACGCAGTGGGGTTCTTGAAGGGCCGATTCCAATCCCTGCGCGGCTTGCGACAGCAGATCAAGAACGAGCAAGAACATCTCCGCGCGCTCGCGTGGGTTCGCGCCTGCATCGTTATACACACGCTAGTGCAGGATATCGAGACGGAGAATGTGTCGCATGATTCGGATTGGGATCAGGAGTTGATTGAGGCTGGAGGGGACTCGAGTTCGTCGAATTCGGACAGTACGGCGCTTGCTGCTATCCAGCGAGGGACACGCGAGACTCCAGGACAGCGCAAAAGACATA
The DNA here is from genome assembly GCA_029282125.1 of Mycena amicta. NCBI lineage: Eukaryota > Fungi > Basidiomycota > Agaricomycetes > Agaricales > Mycenaceae > Mycena > Mycena amicta. Next base: position 1,413,642 of record JARIHP010000006.1, read on the forward strand.
AATTAAAAACTGCTCTATTTGCTAGTGATGTAATTAGTCGTGCTCGGCGTCAACGTAGAGATTAGCGAGCGGGTTGCTCGAATGTGTCAGTCGATGTGCCTTGGCCGTCATCACCGAAAGACCCCAAGACGTCTTCTCCATAGCTGCGGTACCGCTCTGGACTCCCTGACGTCGCCAACCACTCTCCGAGTCCGCCGCCAAGGGGTGTCGGTGCTTGTGAGAACTGTGATGAGCCCCCGACACTCGCACTTCCAAATGCACTACCACTGGCGGTGTGCACTGGTCCTGGTTGACCGCCGCCGTAATTCTGCATGAACGTGGCCATGAGCCCCATCATCTGCTGGCTCTGCATGCTGGCCTGTTGCGCCTGCTCCCGCTGTTTGTCCTTCGACTTCTGCTGCAAGATTTGCAGCTCGAGCTTCTTCAGTTCAATGGCCATCTTCTTGTCGCGACGTGCTGAAGTTTTCTTTGATTTCGCGACTGTACAACGCATCGACACCATCGACGTCGAAATCACCGAGCGCGGGAGTATCTTTCTTGGCCTTGCTCTTCCTCTATTCAACACGTCGTTGTCAGTCACCAAGCAGTCGCTAATACGATGACATACCTTTTCGCCGTCTCTCTTTCCTGCCGGGCCGCTGGTGTCGACTTTCTTGCTCGGCTTGGCCTTCAGGCGTTCATCCTCGTCATCACTGCACGTTGGGGCTCAGTAATGTCAAACGACGTAGCCGCGACACTGTCATGACACAGTCCCTATCAACCCTTATTCCCCCTAGCTGTCCGAGCTGAGACGTTACAAACCCGATCGTTGGAAACCGATTGACTTTCAAGCCCTGATCGTATTAACCCTTACTGTACGATCAGAACCCTTTCTGTTACCAGACTGCCTTATATACCGTAGGTACACTCCTGTACCGTAGGTTATTATCGTCTATTCCCCCAGAGTCTTCGTACTCGTTCTGCTCATTGTGCTCGTCGGTCGCCTGTTGCTATCCGCTTTCGCGGGTTCTATCGTTCGACAACCCGCTCCGCTACCCGGAAGACCGCTGGTGCTGACAGACACTCACCTGTCAACGATGTCAATGGGGCTAGTGGTGGTCTTCGCGTATTCATCGTCGATATCGCTCGTCCTGCCAGCTGCTCCGTCATCCGTTTCCTCGTGTTCACCCCCGATACCATCACCAGCCTCGGACGACGCCAAACTACTCTTGCCAGAAGCGAAGAGGCTGGAGGCCACTCCACTGTGGTCTTGACCGTGCTCGCTGTTGGAGATACCCGGAGGAACGATGCTGGGAATCTTGTTGAGCATTGGATGGAGCTGGTCCCAGAGAGGGAACTCGTTGCTGATTTTTTCTGTGCTGTGTAAGGGCGCAGAGGTCGAAGACCCGCGGACAACACACCTATCTGATTGCTGTATGCGTCTCCCTCCTTGAGCCCACCACCGGTTTGCTTCAGAGTCTTTGCGTGGGTGCTGTATTCCGTTTTCAAGCTGGATAACTGAGTGATAGCCTGATCTCAACGAGAAGAGTACTCACCGGCCCCAAAACTGAATGGTGGACCGCACAAAGTCACTGGTATTCGCTTGGTACTTGGCCTGCCACTCTCGCTCCCCGCCAGTCTGGTCTCGGTCGAAGATGTACTTGGTGACCGGACCGAAGGCAACGTCCTTGGAGTCCTTTCCCTGCTTCTTCCTCCTGCCCTGGGCTTTTGTGTCCTCAGTTGAGTCTCCGAGGAGTTTTGTGCGCTCGGTGGGATTGTCGGTGAGCCATTCGACGAAGCGCTCGCCGAATACGGGTGTCTTTGCCCATGGGATCGCCTCGGCGCGGGCTTTCTTCGGGACCTTGGCGTCAGCCGGTTCGGAGTCCGAAACGGTGTCGGGGCAGCACGCTTTGGCGCTTTGGGGTGCTTGGGCGCCATCTGCGTGGAGGTCGGGAGAGGTCGGAGATATGCTTAGGAGGTGGCGGCGCAAGGGCACGGGACAGCCATCAAAATAGAACAGAAATGAAAACTTAAAATCAGGCGAGCGATGCAAAAGCAGCTCCAGAGCTGCTTTTGCATGGTTGACAAAATTTTGGAATTTCATTTTTGATGGGTGAAATCAGAACGAAAAACAGAATCAAAATCGCATCGAAAACACGTCGAAAACGAGCGCGTGAAACACCCTAATATATTCCGCGCTGCATCCGAGCATGATCCACGTTGCGTAAAAGACACGCGTTCATGATTATTTCCTCGTGACCGTGTCGACCGTGACGGATCACAGCATCGGAGTCACGTAAAATGTGATGCGTGACTCACTTGCTTGGCCTCCATACTGCTTCTTTCCATCGTTCATGGACACTGGCGATTTCATCTACAACGTCTGTCCCACGTACTCCGAGTCCCTTGTCAAGGCCTGCTGACGCGTCAGACCAGCTCGTACGACACGGCCAGAAATTCCTCGTGTACCCCTCCGCCTTTCTAGAGGGAGCGAGAGGTAACGGTTCCCAGCTTCCGTTCGAGGGTCGACTCCAACCCTCGACTCAGATACATCCAAACCCTCCGAGCTGGGCCTGGACTATGCCGACATCCAGCTCCAGACGTCCGACGGCGTGCGTCTGCACTGCTACTTCATCTACCAAGCCGTGCAATCCGCTGAACGCATCCAGCAGCATAGGGAGAACGATTTTGGGAGTGACCCGACCTCGACCTTTGTACCCCCCACTACTTATGTGAGGGTGTTTTCGACCCTCCACCTTTGATTGTACTCACAAGCGTAGAATGACCCAGCGATTGCGAATGTGATCATGTTTCACGGGAACGGAATGGACCATGGAGATCTTATGTATGCGGCGAAACGGCTCGTCATGCGACGGTGCAATGTGTTATTGCTTTCCTATCGAGGGTGCGTGTTTTACCATCTCGTCCATGTCTTGTTTAATATCCGTCGAGGTACGGAACATCCGAGGGTTCACCCTCAGAATCAGGTATACCCGACTTGTTTATGTTTGAGAGAACCGGCTAAACGTGCCCCCAGGGCTCCGACTCGACGCTCAAGCTGCGCTCGATTACGTTCGTACCAACGCTGAACTCGCACCACTTCCAACTGTACGTTGCCTCCTCCTTCTCTGCCTACCACCTATCATCACCCACAGATCCTCTTCGGTACCTCCCTCGGCGGCGCTGTCGCTGTCGACCTCGCATCGCGTAACCCCACCGCCATATCCGCACTCGTCCTCGAGAACACCTTCCTATCCCTTCCGCGCGTCGTCCGCGACTGGCCGTACATCGGCGTCTTCAGCTTCCTCTCGACCCAGCGATGGAACTCCGCGTCCAAACTCCCTCTCGTTCCCGCGACAACGCCCATATTGTTCTTGAGCGGGGCGAATGACGAGGTGGTGCCGAAGAAACACATGGAGGCGTTGTGGGAGATTGCCCAGAAGAAGCGGAAGGGCGAGCTTTCGGGACTGAATCGATTCGAGTCGTTCAGGGATGGAACACATGGTGCATTGTGTCGCGTCTTGTCCAGGCTTTTGAGATGCATGCTGATTGACTATGTTAGCGGATACGTTTCTCTGCCCTGGGTATTGGGACAAGGTCCAAGACTGGCTCCGCGCTGTTACGATCACCCACAATTCCGTATAATCTCTCCTTTCCTGTTCTACCACGAATTCTATACCATATTCGAGAGCACTTTATAACCGAATGCCTTCCTTCACTGGCAATTCAAGACTTGAGCTCAAGTTTATGCGTGAGACCAAAAAGTCAGAGAATCAGTTGCCAACGAACGCTCAGCTTCCGAATCGAACCGGAATCCTCCCATCCTACGCACCGGTCATCGCATGCGAGGGAGGTCTGCATCATGCAACTGAGCTCTGACCCTTGTAGAGCTCTACCCAGTGTAGTGAGCTTCTTGAACACTGCGTTCTAGAGAGCGGATGTACAATTTCGGACGGTCGTTCGCCGACACTCGGACCCTGAAAATTTCTTCGAGCTCCACCTGCTGCGCTCAAAAACAGCTTCAAAGGAACTAGAAGAACTTGAAAAAGGCACCATAATTTCCCCGCACGCCCAGCTCCCGAATCGAACGAGAACGCTCCATGCATTCCAGTCACATCCATGCGGCGGAGGTTTGCACCATGCAACTGAGCTCTGTACAGGGCCACCCACATCCAGTATTGTGTAACTCCAAGGCCCTACAGAAAATTGAGCTCGCGAACAGGATATGTACAGTATAAAAAGACCATCAATGCAACGTTCATATGCTCGGCTTCTGTATTGAACAGAATACACAGTATCCAAGTATGTAGCAAAGACTTGTCTCCGTCTCCTCTGAGTTTCATCTACTGGCAAGTTGAGCTTGTTGATAGCTTGAAATAATTTTTTTAAGTCAAGGCAGTAGGATTCTTGAACTCCGCACCATAGAAAAAAAAGCGGATGCAGAATTGATAGTGAAGGTTAACTTGGACCCTCAGGCCTCAAGCTTCTCCAGGCGTACCAACTGCTGGGTGGCAGGTATGGATAAGCACCTTTAAACGAGCCAAAAAAAAAAAAAATCCCAATTGAACTTCGTGACGCCCAGCTCCCGAATCGAACGGGAATCCTCCTGTGCAACTCTTTTGCGGCCTACGCGGCGAAGGTTCACACCATGTAACTGAGCTCTGTACAGGGCCACCCTTATCCGGTACTAGTGTAACTGCGATCCTTCAAGGCCCTACAGAAAATTGAGCTCGGGAAAGAACAGGATACAGTATAAAAAGACCATCGACGCAAACCTTCATATGCTAGGCTTCTGGATTGAACAGAGTGCACACCATCCAAGCAATTGCTTCGAGTCAAGGTACTACTTGGCATTCTTGAGCTCCGCGCCATAGAAAGCGGATGCGGAAGCTAGCGAATAATATCGAATCGGACCATAAGTAGTTCTTCTTAGTAGCTCTATGGACAAACAACTATATAAAAAAGAGCACTGTTCACAGCAGCTACGATACGCTCAGCTCAAGCTCAGCCCCCGAATCGAACGGGAATCCTCTCCATGGAACTTTGCGAAAAACCGACATCATATGCTGGGCTTTGTTGGGAGTCTACTTACCTGCAGCCTGAGTAAAATCCAATGATCAGGAGATTCCCAAGTGACGCCCCCAGTGTTGCAGCGGATCATAATTAAACAATAAAAGTCAAGAAGAAATACTACAGAAGTTGGAAAGGGGCCTAAAAGTTGAACAACGTGTCAACGTCAAAACACGCTCAGCACCCGAATCGAACGGGAATCCTCTCATATTGCAATGTACGCGCCGACCGCATGCGGCGGAGGTTTGCATCATGCAACTGAGCTCTGTCCCTTGTACAACTCTACCCAGTGTAGTGAGCTTCTTGAACACCGCGTTCTAGAGAGCGGATGTACAATTTCGGCGGTCGCTATACTAGTAGCCGACACACGGACCCTGAAATTTCTCCAGCACCACTGCTGTATGGTCAGACGCGTTCTAAGGTAAAGGTATGTAAAAAGAGCAATTTGCACGCGGCGTTCGTCTACGCTCAGCTCCCGAATCGAACGAGAACGCTCCATGCATTCATGATCACGTCGTATCCATGCGGCGGAGGTTTACACCATGCAACTGAGCTCTGTACAGGGTCACCCTTATCCAGTACTGGTGTAACTCCAAGGCCCCACAGAAAATCGAGCTCGCGAAAGAATAGGATACAGTAAAAAAAAATCATTCATTCATATGCTCGGCTTCTGTATTGAACAGAATGCACACCATTCAAGCAATTACTTCGATTCAAACTGCGAGTCAAGGTACTACTACTTAGCATTCTTGAGCTCCGCGCCATAGAAAGCGGATGCGGAATTGATACGTAGTGCCAGCGAATGTCGCGGTATGGACAACTTGAAACACCTTCAAAGGCACAATAAAAAAAAGAGCAATTTGCACCTCATGCTCAGCTCCCGAATCGAACGGGAATCCTCTCCATGGAATCTATTCGCCAAAACCCCGCATATGCTGGAGAGTAGCACCTTGCAGCTGAGCTTTAATTATTGGGAGCCTCCGCTGTCTACCTTACTGGATGAAATCTCATGATCAGGAGATTCTCAAGTGACACGCTGAGTGTTGCAGCGACTCGTAATTAAACAATAAAAGTAAAGAAGAAACACTACGGTTGGAAGTGATACACCTGAAAAAGGACGAGAAAATATACAAAAACTCATCACAACAATGATATGTACGCTCAGCTCCCGAATCGAACGGGAATCCTCTCGTTCAACATAAGAACCATCTATTCACATACTGGAGAGTCGCACCTTGCAGCTGAGCTTTAATTGTTGGGACGTCTCCGCTGTGTACTTACCTGCAGCCCGAGTAAAATCTAATGATCAGGAGATTCTCAAGTGAAACGAGTGTTGCAGCGACTCGTGATTAAGCAATAAAAGTCAAGAAGAAACACTACGGTTGGACGTGTTACACCTGAAAAGGGACAAGAAAATACACAAAAACTCAAAACCAGCAAGCTTATGCTCAGCACCCGAATCGAACCGGAATCCTCTCCTTAGAATTGCGTGAAGACCCGATACAACACACATGCTGGAGAGTCGCACCTTGCAGCTAAGCTTTGTTGGGAGTCTCCGCTGTCTACTTACCTTACTGGCGGTGCTAGTTGAAATCTCAAGTGACGCGCTGAGTTTTGTTGCAGCGACTCGTAAATTAGTAATTAAGAAATAAAAGTAGAGAAGAAACACTACGGAGTTGCAAAAGGACTAAAAGTTGAACCACCTTCAGACTACTAGTACGCTCAGCTCCCGAATCGAACGGGAATCCTCTCCTTCAGCATCAGAACCAGCGATTTATATACTGGAGAGTTGCACCGTGCAGCTGAGCTTTAATTGTTGGGACGTCTCCGCTGTCTACTTACCTGTTGAAATCTCATGATCAGGAGATTATCAAGCGACGCGCTTTGGACGCGCTGAGTGTTGGAGCGGATCATAATTAAACAATAAAAGTCAAGAAGAAATACTACGTAGTTGAAAACGGACTAAAAAGTGGACAAACTCAAAACAAGCACACGCTCAGCTCCCGAATCGAACGGGAATCCTCTCTTTGAGATTTTGCGAAAACGTTATAAGGAGAGTGGCACCTTGCAGCTGAGCTTTGTTGGGAGTCTCCACTGTCTACTAGCAAGTAATTCAGTGCCGGTTGAAATCTCATGATCAGGAGTTCACAACTTCACAATCTCAAGTGACGCCCCGAGTGTTGCAGCGACTTGCAATTACAAGCAATAAAATTAAAATAAAAGTAAAGCAGAAACACTACGGTTGAAAGTGTTACAGCTGAAAAGGGACGAGAAAATCCACAAAAACTCAAAACAAGTCAGCACGCGGACTGCCACACGTTCAGCTCCCGAATCGAACGGGAATCCTCTCCTTGAAATTTACGAACTACATGCCCACATGCCGGAGAGTAGCACCTTGCAACTGAGCATTATTAGTATAGGCAAATGTGAGCCTAAGTAAGGTGCTGGGTGAGATCAAAACATTATCGATCGTATCACGGCGCGGCTCGGAACGAGTCGTGACGCGTGACTCCGACGTCAACGGTGGAAGAGGGCTCAAGCAAACGTTCGCCCTGAGCTCGAGCAGCACCGGGACCAGTCTGCTAATCTTGGCTGCCCAGTCTCTCCAATAGGCAGCGAAGACTCGTCTGCATGTGGACCAATCAGTCGAACCATGCGAGTCGCAAGCAACGGTGATAGATAACAAACGTTGGTGCAGGTATTATTAAAGACGACGTGGAGGCCCAGGGACATCCTTCTCGCAACCATGGCTCCCCTCCAGACTGTTGTCGTCCTCTGTCTTGCTGCTGCCCGTGGCGCGTTCGGATGGGGTGTGCTTGGCCATGCGACCGTCGCGTATGTTGCGCAGAACTACCTCGATGCTGATGTCGCCGCCTGGTGCGTCGCAGTCATTTTCGCTCGATCCAGCGTTGCTCACGATACCATGTAACAGGGCCAAGGGCGTTCTCGGCGACACCTCCACATCGTACCTTGCCAGCATTGCTTCCTTTGCCGACACCTACCGCTCTACGGCTGCCGGGGCGTGGTCGGCGCCTTTGCACTTCATCGACGCACAGGACAACCCACCCTCGAGCTGCAACGTCAATTACACCCGCGACTGCACGGCCGCCGGCTGCGTCATCTCCGCTATAGCAAACTACACCCAGCGTGTCGGCGACGGCCGTCTTTCCACCGCCAACGTCGCTGAAGCCCTGAAATTCCTCGTCCATTTCATCGGAGACATCACGCAGCCACTGCACGACGAGGCGCTCGACCTCGGCGGAAACACCATCACCGTCACCTTCGACGGGTTCACGACCGACAATCTGCATTCCGACTGGGACACATTCATGCCCCAGAAACTCATCGGCAGCGCGACGCTTGCAAACGCGCAGTCCTGGGCCAACACGCTCATCGCAGACATCAACACGGGCGCGTACAAGTCCCTCGCTGCAGGCTGGGTCGCCAACAGCAAGATCACCGACGCAGTGGGGAGTGCGACGGCCTGGGCTACAGACGCCAACGCTCTCGTCTGCACGGTCGTCATGCCAAACGGCGTTGCCGCATTGCAGAAGGGCGACCTGTACCCGACGTACTACAACAGCGTCATCCCCACCATCGAGCTCCAGATCGCAAAGGGTGGCTACCGTCTCGCGGACTGGCTCAACAAGGTCTATGCCGCCAACATCGCTGCGAAGCGGGATGTCCACGTTCTGAGGGGGTCGACGGACGCACGCGAGACGTTGCCCGACTTGTCCGGTCGGGACTTGCTGCCCGCCGGTCCGCCCAAGAGCCGGGAGATGCTTGCACGCGAGGCGATGGGCGGTGGGTGTGGCTGCGACCGTCCCTCCAAGAGGCACTCGCATGATCATTGATGTTGTAATTGTAAATGTATTGGTTCATTCTCAAGTGCAAGTGTACTTAGCCCGTCAGTAATTCATGTTTTCCCGCCTCCTTTCATCGTCAACGCTCGGACACTGACTCGGACACGCGGATCCTCCGTCTTCTCCGTAGCGATACTCAGCTCTGAGCCCGAACGTCGCTACAAGTCTAGCCAAATATGTTGGACGTTGTGTAGCTTGCAGCCCAGGGTATGTACGGATCACTGTAGCTTACATACACCATCATTACTTGGGGGTGGGGCCATTGCAGGCATGGCAGATACGAGTATTCTCTGAGGGTTCCTTCCGGTTTTTCTTCATGAAGTGTAACATACTGTACTTCAGACTGGATGATTCACTAAGTTCAGAATTTTGCTCGCTGAAATGGCCGAAAATGTTCTGATTTATCACAATTGAAGAAAAGAAAAAAAAAACTGGGTGTCACCCGTCTGAACATCTGGTTTGAGGTGTACTGTGGTACAGTATGCGGGCCGAACACTGGCACTGATAACCCCTGATCTCTTGTTGGAGAGCATATCGGCCACTGCCATAAGTATCCTGAGCAACAAGAGTGGCTGAAATCTTACCCAACTCGTATGTGGGTGAGAACGCCTGGGAAAACACATGAAGGGATACCATTACTTGTTAAATTCTGACGGTACTGTGGATAATACCAGAGTGTCACAGTATCTGAACGATTCTGACGAGCCATTACATCGGGGGAAAAAATGCTGAACAGATACACCGATGAGGTTCGAACCGGGGCATCCTCGGGCAAGACACGGAACAAACCGGATGTCACTTCCCAATAAGGCTAAAGTGCACTTTTAAAACGTTACAGGGGCCGTGAAGAGGTCGTCGAAACTGCCCTGACAGGTGTTTGATGGACGAGTAGCAAGTACTCGTCATCTGCTCAGGCTCTTTCCGGTCTTCCGTCCGTCGCCGTTCATCGCGTCGCATCTCACTTTCTTTGCGCCGACGTTCTCGCTCAACAGAATACTGCTCAAGAGTTTCGATGATAACCCCTCGCTGCTCGCCGGCAAGTTCCGCGTCACGGTCGGAAGGCCGCTGCAACAGATCGGCAACAGTTCATCGGACGGGGAGAAGAACGCAGCGGTGTGATCGCCGAAAACGAATAAAAACAACTGAAACAGCGGCGTCTCTCAGCCGCAGCCACACTGGCAACATGTCGACCAGTATCCGCCAATTGCTCGACATCCTCACCCAGTCGGTAGAGGCTCTGGAATCCGCGTGCCAGTCCGCCGGCGTTGCCGTCCCGGACCTCCATGAGCCATTCGCCCCTCCGTCCGAAGCATTTCGCGCTGTCCCGGGAGCCGCAGAAGCGGCCAGCATCATCGGTGCTGCGGCTTTGCAGCTGGAGGCCATCGTTACCCCACCCCAAATCTCCCTCTATCGCGTCGTTGGCGGGGTGAGGCTGCTCATCTTCATCCCTTCCACACTGACTTGGTATGTAGCACTTGAAATCAGCCGCACTGAGGGTTTGCTTGGAGGCGAATGTTACTGAAATATTGCGCGAAGCAGGGCCGCAGGTGAGCCTTTGTTCCTGCATCGCACCTAACAAACAACAGCTCACGAGAACACAGGGCCTGCATGTCAAGGACATCGCCGCAAAGAATGGCCAAGATGCTGAAAAACTCGGCGAGTCGCGACCTTCCTTGTTCCAGGTGCATAATTGACGTTGAGTGGGTTTTCAGCCCGATTCATCCGGTACCTGGCGACGCACCATATCTACCGCGAGGTTCAACCCAACGTGTTCGCCAACACGCGCATTTCAAGCATGCTCGATACGTTGAAGCCTAGCAAGGACATCATCGCAAGGTAAAAGTTCTGACTGCATCTACGCCAAGTTCAACAACCTGACGTCGCTCATGAAGCCCAGAGACAAAACACGACGGGACATTCGGCCTCGCGGCCCTGGCAGCTCACCAGTGAGTTGCATGAACTTTCCCTTTCCGACTTCCTCGTACATACTTACCAGCAATGCAGCCTGGACGAAACGTTCAAGGCGTCCGCATACGCCTGGGAGACCCTCGCCGACCCTAAAACCCGCAACTCGGGAGACCCCACCGCATCTCCCTTCGCGCGTGCCATGGGCCAAGCTGAGACACTGTGGACTCACTTTGAGCGGCCGGAACAGAAGTTCAGAGCTCATCGGTTCGGTATTGGCATGCAAGGGGTTCAAGCGCTGCAGCCTCCCGACGCGATTTTGAAGGGTGGGTGCCAGTGTCGCAGTTAATCTTTGCTCGAGTTCGATTGTTTTGACAATCGTTCAGCCTACGATTGGGGCACGCTTCCTGCAGGATCTTTGGTCGTGGATGTCGGAGGTGGGGTAGGCACCTCGTGCTTGACCCTCGCGAAGGAGTTCCGCGATATGAAGTTCGTCGTTCAAGACTTGCCGGGCGTCATCGAACAAGGTCAAGACGTAGGTTTGCCTCCTGCGTCGATTTGTTTGCGCTACTGAGTACGCGTTCAGGTGTGGCAACAGAAAATGCCCGAAGCACTTACTTCCGGGCAGGTCACTCTACAGGGTAACTTATTGCGGTTTTCCTGTCTTTCAACCTGAACTTCTTATTCTTTTTTCCCAATCCGCAGCCCACGACTTCTTCACGAATCAACCTCAAAAGCACGCGACGGTGTTCCTATTGAAGCAAGTCATGCACGACTGGTCAGACGAGTACTGCGTGAAGATCTTGAATACTCTCTGGGACGCCGCGGTTCCGAACACAACGTTGCTACTTCTCGACAGCATCGTACCGCTCGCCTGCCACGACCCCGCCGCAGATGCCAGTGGTCCGCAGGCTATCCCCGGGGCAGCACCATCCAAGGAGGCACCCCCTCCGTTGCTGGCCAACTACGGCGCGACCAATGATATGCCGTACAACGCCGATTTTGCTGTGAGCGGAGCATCCAGTACTTGCGGGTCCTTCAAGTTCCTGAACAATCCCTCCCAGATGTTCCTACTTTTCAACTCCCAGGAGCGCACGGTCATGCATTTCCAAGAGCTGCTGGCAAGCGCGGGGTGGAAAATCGTCAAGGTTCATCGTCAGCCCCGGGACAGTATGTTCTTGCAGAGTATCGAGGCCACGAAAGTCGCAAAGCAGGGTTCGTAACGCAACGTCGTGTTGATAAGCTTGAATACATACTTGTGGCGTTGTTTTGCACGTTTTTACAGAAAGCCGCGGTGTAAATTGTGAACGCGACGTCGTTGACTTGATTTTCCGCCTCGGTAGCGCCATCTCGATGACTCTGACTCTGATGGAACGGAAACGAAGAAAGATGCTGTTGTGTGTGTGCCTCGGGATCCGGATCGATTCTGTCGTGCCTGTGTCTTCGCTTGGATTACGCACCCTGCTCGAAGGAGACTTGTCGAGTTCGAAGAGAGCGAAGATGGGAGTCAAGAGCAAGATGGATCTACTGCTGTGCAGCCGTCGGTTCCGCGGCGCGTGAGGGCGCGTGCGACGAAGACGTGGGAGCTGCTGCGCCCGAGTCAGAGTTCGGGATTACCCTTTTTGGAACCCCGTTTGTTTCATGCTCGATTTGGGAGATTCCTGCATTAGGTCCCGCGGAGGCAGTTCCCGGGGATATAGGTACCTCGGAGGGTGTTTGAGGAAGCTACGTCGCACAGCGCCCACGTCGATTATCAGAAAATCGACATAATCTCGGCGGTCGAGGTTCAACTTTGCGAAAATCATGATGCCCTCGAGCCAAACAGAGAGCACAGAAACGACGGGTAACCAGCAGGAGCTTCGGGGACCCACAACATAGTCGGGTGAGTGCTGCGAAATCGCTGGAGGACGAGTAAAGGGGAAATTATTCGGTTGCATTACGCACCGTTTGACGGCTTCGCGCTGGAAGGAGACTTGAAACCCTTCCGTCACCTCTGAGCGAGTTCGAAGAGAGCGATGATGGAGGTCGAGAGCAAGATGGATCTACTGCTGTGCAGCCATCGGTCCCGCAGCGCGTGCAACGAAGACGTGGGAGCCGTTGGGCCCGAGTCAGAGTTCAGGATTACCGTTTTTGGAACTCCGTTTGTTTCGTCCTCGATTTGGGATATTGCTGCATTAGGTCCCGCGGGGGCCGTTCCTGGGTATATACGTGGTGTTTGAAGACGTGCCATCGCACGAGGCTGAGGTCAATTGGGCGAGATTATGATATGCAGAAGATGAACATAATTTCGCCAGTTGAAGTTCAACTTTGCGAAAATGAGGTTGCCCTCAAGCCAAGGAAGCGGCCCGCAACGGAGGGAAGGGACCCACAACACAGTCCACTGCTTCTCATTCTCCATAAGAGTCAGAGATGAATGTAACACGATCGAGTTGCGTGTGGGTGGGAGTGCGCCATCAACCGATCGCAGAGTCAGAGCGGGATATCCTTTTTGGGCCTGCTTGCTTTGTCCGACGGGATCTGCTGTGAGTTCGGATTGGCGGTCGACGTCATTCTCCAGAGGGGTGTTTGAAAGGCCGCTGCTCGTACTCGAAACGTGTTCGGAGAAAGTTTCAAGGTTTTTTGACATCTCCGAACATGGACGCGGCCACAAGCTTTCAGGCTCTGGGACCGCGGCGTCGTAAGGGCGGACAAGAATCGGTGTTGGGCTAGACGTCGCTCCTATGGAAGATTAAATCCGACGCTAAACTGTAACGATGCGTCACTGTCAGGTAAGCTGCAACTTGAAATCCAGGTAGGTCGCGTCGCGTTGCGCTTCAAGGCACCCGGGTTTCGACTGATTATGAACAGACGGGGACAGAGAACAGTTAGGCGATGGGAGGGCTGCCGGGCAACACATTCAGGTTCAAGCTTACTCCTGGTGAATGTACATTAGACTAGGGAAGAGATCACCAAAAAAAGAGAACAACAACACCAAAAGACATATGTGAGCGATTTTCATGCGAATTCAGACACAAAGTTCCTCGGCGGAAATGGAAGTCTTGTCGGTGCATGTCCAGGTACATCTCCGTCCGCCAACAAATTCAATGAGTTGCTTTCATTCATTTCATGCGGCTGAGATACATAAGCCCGTCTTGCATGACTTCTCGAGAATATATATCGAAGGACATTGGACATGAATACACGCGATATGGGTATCGATATCGGATCCGCGGACAGGACACGTCGAATAGGATTCCAGACCAGACTTCCAGTACAGGGACAAGGATGCGCAGTGGCAAATTACACGCGGGTCATTGGTCAGGTGGACGCGCTGTCGTACACAAGATCAAGATGTGGATGCGGAAGCATTTAATTGAGGTGGGAATAGATTGGGGAGATAGGACGGGATTGCCCGCATCCAGGGCCCGCGAATACGAGCTAGGTTGTGGCGACGATAGATGAACGGAGAAGCAGCAGCAGAATGGAAATCCAGGGAAACTCCGAGTCTAGTGTAAATCGGGGCCGGCGAGCTAGCAAATCGCCCTACATACAGATATCAGAAGCAGAATCCAGAGCCCAGGAAAGTTTCGGGCGGGAGAACCCAGTGAGAATATTGATAAACAGAAAAAAGCATCCGGGCACTTGTCCAGAAATTGAAAGGACTCCGGCGTCGGCGTTCAAAGATCTCCGAGAGGCGCGAATTCGGAAGGAGCAGATAAGAAGACGGAGCGCCGTTTGGGTTTGGGGCCATGAGATGCCGGAGACAGGACAGATCTAGAACAAGGTCAGTCTGGCCTAGGTTCACGCCAGCGTGGAATATGGACGACCTCTGCTGATACATGGCCAATGCATCGTATCGGCGGTGTTGCCACCGCCACCGCACCGTACATCCGGGCTCACACGTGCGCCGAGTGAGAAAACCAGAACAGGCGACGTCGTCGATGCAATGTACAGTTCTGATGTGAGACATTTTTCTTTGCGACGTCAGTCGTGGCGTCGGAAATATATGAATGCAAAGCTCTCCTGTTCAGTCGATGTTCAGTGTTTGACGTTGGCGCAAGCAAGATTCTGCCTCGAGGCTCGCTTGAAGACTTCCGAAGTCACATGAATCATCAAGAGACAGATGGGAACACCGGCCGGTCGTCGGTGTTATGCCATATCGGGAAGAAGGCACGGCAGATTCGAAGACGTGCCTCGAGGCAAAGGACCCACCCAGCGATGACAGCTGACTGCAAAATTCGGGGCCATCCCAAAAAATTCTCACAAGTCGGCCACGTCCGGCATATCACGTATCTACTCCAACCAATGTCATATACCACACACTCTCGTGCCTCTCCCGTCCATGCCTTCCAACTACATACACCCTGAGCGCAAGAGGTTCATCCCGACAATCAAGAACTGAGCACATGCTCAACACATGCTCGATGGTTGAGTGGAATGAAGACGAAATTAGAGCAACTATGTGATATGCCGGGCTGGTGCCGACTTGTGAGAAATTTTTATATGGCCCCGAATTTTGCAGTCAGCTGGAAGATCCACTGATGTGCTTTGCAGTTGACAAGACGACAAGATAGGCGGTTGCAGATCTGTGAAGAGCGGTGGGAGCGCTGAGCCAGGGTGAAGTGGCCGGAGAAAGTAGTGCGGAAAGCGGGGCAAAAGGCGTTCGGTCGACTGCACAGTCTACGTTCGCATGGTGCAATGGCGCGTGGGACACGAGGCGGGTCCACTCGAAAGGTTCGATGAACACGGCGCCTCATTGTGGTTTTATCTGGCGCGAGGTGCATGCGACGCTGAAAGTGGAAGCAAGCCAAATTCAGACTCGGCACTGAGCAGCTTGCATCAGATTTTGGCGATTTTCACGGGCCAAGTCGTCCGAATTAGCTTGACGATAAGAGGCGGGACCGGGCCGACAAAAATGGTTAGTGTGCGCTGGCAGATGACCTGAGACTGGGCGGGCAAGAGTGGATGCGAGCCAGTGGCGCAAGGCGTTAACAACCGATAGTCTCTCCGAAAGTGGCCGCCTGCGCTGGAGTGGCAACTTGAAGGCAGCTGAACTTGAACTAGAGTGGTTGTCCTGGAAGCTGGGACTGACATGGTTTGGAAGTTTGGGGTCTGGAACAAAGGCTCGTCGTTGTTGGATTTGGACCGCAGCGCTCCGCTCATCGTTCATGGCGGCGAGGAAGAGAACGGGTCACCCATTGATCATCAGTGACGCCGACTTCCTCGCTTTCTCCTCGCGTCCATTCATGGAGAAGACGATCTACCGACGAGATGCGCTGGTCGCCAGACCGAGCTCGCATCCATCGCGCCTGGCTATGTTTGTTACTTCCGCCGTGAGCCTCGGACTGGGAATCGCGCTCACCTCGATGTCAATCCGTTATGGGCCATACGGCCTCGGCAAGGCGTCCACGACGACGAGACAAGCAGTGGAGCGCGTTGGGCGGCTTCCTGGTGAGATATTCATACCTATGGATCCGCTGCTTTACTCACTATTTGCAGTTATGGGTTACAATAGTGAATGATTCTCCCAACGTATCCTCGCGTACTCATTTGTGCGGCAGCCTGGAATGCCTATCATGTAGCTTCTCCTTCCTGTGGTCGCACGATCCAACGCTTTCCCAGTGCAACATCAACGAAACCGTCCTGCTCGAAACGGCCGAGCTCGTCAAGTCTCTCGGGCTGGCCGTGCGTCTTGTTAAGCCGTCCTATGAAATGACTGACGAAGGGACCAGGATGTCGGATACACCTACGTCAACGTCGACGACTGCTATTCGGAAAAGAAAAGGAACGAGGCGGGAGATATCGTCGCTGGTGCGTTCTTCCTTTCAGAGTTTCGGCATCTAACGCGCGGCGTTAATGTTATGCAGATCCGAAACGATTCCCGAACGGCATGCGCGCGCTGACGGACCATGTCCACTCTCTTGGCCTGTACGCCTCTCCTCCTTCCCTTTGTTTTCTCAAGCTAATGATAATCTCAGGAAAGCTGGAATCGTACGTCGCTCTATCTTTATTTCCCCCTCATCTCATGCATGTGTGATTTTCAGTACAGCGATGCCGGATGGTTTACATGTGCCCTCTACCCCGGATCGTTCCAGAACGAAGAGCGGTTCGTCCCGTCTCACTGGATTGAAGGTGGACTGAAGTCGCTTCAAACAGAGACGTTAAGCTGTTCAGGGAAGAATGGGGTTTCGATCTGCTCAAGTTGGTTCTCTCTTTCTTTTCATGCGAGGGTTCTGAGACGAGGGAATTGCAGATACGATAACTGCGCTGTACCATTCGACGAGATAACCAGAGATAACATCTACGGGCGTGGGTTTTCCGGTCTTCTCCCACCAGTCGTACTCAATCACAACCAGGCTACAAACGCATGTCGGACGCCATTGGCAAACAAGCCCTGGAAAGTGGGCAGGCACCCCTCGAGTTGGCGCTGTGTGAGTGGGGAAGGGTGTGTTTTTTCCCTCTCGCAATGATAGAGGGGAGATTGACCATTGAGTAGGAACAGCCGTGGCTCTGGGCGCGGAGGCTTGGTACGAGTTGGCGGGTGAGTCGCAGTTCCGGCTCATCTACGCTGGTTCATAACCCTCGTAGACCACTACAGATATCAGTGCGTGGTTCGTAATTCTACCCAACTGCTTGCAACAACGGAATCCTAGCCCCGGACTGGAAGTCTGTCGCGAGCATCATCGACCAGTACGTCTCTCCTCTTCCATCATCTCATACAGACAATACTGCTTAGAAACTCCTTTATCTCCTGGGCCAGCGACTTTTACGGGCATGGCGACATGGATATGGTGTGTTTCTCTTCATGTCTAATAACCATTAATAACGACAATGTAGCTCGAAGTTGGTAACGGCGATCTCACGTACGAAGAGGCTAAGACGCATTTTACCGTATGGGCGCTACTCAAGTCGCCGTTGCTGATTGTGCGCGCTCTTCGTTCTGTGGTTATCCTTTTCTTAACTATATATTTCAGGGAACTCATGTACGGATTATCCACGCTTTCCCGATATATAGTTAACTGCGGGTGCACTGTAGCTCGCGGACGCATCCGAAGAAACGCTGTCTACACTCAAGAACCAAGAAATCATCGCGATTAACCAGGACCCGGTGGTTGGTACCGCGTTGGTGCCTTTCCGCTGGGGATTGAACGTACGTCCGCCCCTCCATTATTACTCTCGATATAGCTGAGAGGGAATTCAAGCCGAACTGGACTCCGAACGCTACGCACCCTGCACAATATTGGAGCGGGGAGAACCAGAACGGGACGGTGGTCATGATCGTGCGTCCTCGACGTTCTCCTGGCTTTATACTGAGGCACCGCAGATTAACACGCTCGACAAGCCGGCGGATATGTTCTTCAATCTCACCGAATCACCATGGATCAGGGCTGGAAGACAATATTCTGTTCGGGTACGCATGCCGGCCTCATCTATTCTTCCCGTACTCACCCGACACAACAACAGGACCTCTGGACACACACCGACAATGGCACCGCCCTTCGCAACATCAGCGTCCCGCAGGTACCCGCCCACGGCGTCGTTGCGATCCTGTTGCAAGACGCGGGCGACGAGCCGGAGGGGATGGAGCCACGGTGTGCGGTCCCCGAGTGGTGTATAGACCGAAATGGGACTTTCGTTTCTTGAGCTCTTCTTCTCCTTGCGCTATTGCAATTGTTGTTGTACCATGACTTCCGGGCCATCCTCGGACCGTCTGAGGCTACCCCGTGAGCGCGTTTCGAGTGAGTTATTTCCGTTCATCCTCCTTGCCACGTCGCCTGCTTCAGACCGCCATGCTACTCCGTATCCTCCAAAACCGGTGGATCTGGGCGTTCAGCGCTGTGCTCTTCAACTTGGTGATGACCAGCGGATTCATGTTTACACGGATTCGTGAGGTGCCGATGACGGGCAGGACGGGAGTATGGGTGGCCAAAGGCATGCAGCAAATGTATGGGAGGGAGATGCAAATGGTTGCTCCCATGTGTGAGTTTGAGGGCTCCAAATTCCCGCCTAACCTGAACTCGTCGCGGTTTAGACGCCCTCCTCGGTCTCTCATTCTACCTGCTCGTGGGCGTCGTCCCGAAACAAACCTCCTCGCGGCTACGACAGCGGATTCTAGTATACTCGTGCAGCGTGGTCATTCTCATCGTCTACTCTGTCCTCGTCGTTTTCGTCAAGCTCAAGAATTGGCGTGAGTCTTTTCCCTTCCGAAGTCCTGCTCACCCAGCGCGGTTTTCAGACTATCCCTTTCGATTGTTGTTGTAACATCAGCTGCTACGCATTACATCTGGATTTCCGCTCTGCCATGTACCCTCGCACGTCCCTGAATGGTGCCATCCGACTCTGCTATTTTCCACCGACCAACCGCGCTTCAGCGACTTCGAGGTCCATTCCCGGCCCGGCGGGTCCAATAGCGATCCCATGCCCATATGTGCACTAGTTCCCCCCTCTGAATTACAGCTTTCTGACACGGCCTGTGTACCAAAGACGTCTCCATAATCGACGACCACAAAGCATCTGTCCAGTCATCGCACAAACTGCCTCAGTACTAGTCTCCCAATCCACTGTCGCGGCGTCCCATCTGCATCCACGAGTAGGGAATATTGCAAGCAACCAAGCCACCGTCATATGACCCCCCTTGCCCTCGCCAACCTCATCGTCGGGCATTGACCGCCCCCAGCCGCCTTCGCCCTCGCACATCGAGACCATTCTCCATCCGGTCAAAATACCGCTGCGGAAATAGTCCCTGTCGCAAGCTCTCGGACATCTCCATCTGGCGTCGTATGGTACGCGGAGACGTCGAGAGATAATGCGGATGGAGGTCCCGCTGTGTTTCCCAGGACGACGAGAGAGTCCCCTCCGTTTCCCAAGACGAGGAAGGGGTCTCTTCATCCTGAATCTCCAGCCCGGGCTGAGGCCAGCCCGTTGCGGCTGCCATTGCGGACGTTGACGTGGGCATAGGTGGATTGGAACGAAGGAGTCTACTGAGGCCACCCAGTTGCACCGCTGCCTGCTGAGGAGCGTTCTTGTACGCGCTGCTGGGCAGCTTGACGATGAGGCTACCCGCTGCAGGTTGGCGAGATGGCCGCAGTGAGCCCGCGGTTGAGGGCGGATCAGATGGCTTAACAGATGCATCGAGCGTGCCAGGAGACGAGGCATACGAGTCGTCTTCGTCAGACGAATCGTCATCGTCAGAAGAGTCGTCTGCCGTGCGGGAATACGAGTCGAGATGAGACCAGGGCCAAGGAAGGACCGGGTCGTCGTCGTCTGGGATGATGGCCATGGGCTCGAGATCGGACGAGCTGAGTTCCGTGAAGTCCGCAAATGTGGTCGATGGTTCTGGTCGATTACGAGAAGAAGCCCACTCTTCGTGCGTTGCGACCACATACACCTCGGACTCGAAGGGTGTATGAATGCCGATCGCATCCTCCTCGTCCATATCGACATCCTGCCATCCATTGCCTTCATCCCTCCCGATCCTTTCGTCACGACCGCCTTCGCCTTCCGACTGGGTCTCTGTCCATGCACCACCAGCCTCGCCGCTATCCGTGACAGCCGATGCCAGGGCCAGCGCAATTTCGACCTCCCCTTCTTCCGCTAACTCCATAGGATTCGTGGAGCTATCCCCTCCTCCGCCTCCTCCTACGACATGACGCTCCGAATCCTGGAGATGCGCACTAGAAGGCGATTCCTCCTCCGCCAGCGACATCAAGCTCGGTGTTCCGCTCGCAGGTAGAGGTTGCGGGATGGCCTCCCTCCGGCGAGCGTTATATGCTTGGCGCATTCGCGAGACGTTGGTAATCGCGGTCCGAAAGCGAGAAACGAGCGATTGGCGTGGTTGGGGCACCGGTGGTGGTTCCGATACGCTATTGGGTGGGCGATCAGGGTCGAGTCCTACTTATGAATCAAGAAAAGTACGTACGGAAGGACGAGCGTCTCGACGGGCTCGAGTCTGTACCTCATCCGTCGGTCCTGAAGATTCTGCGGTAGCACGATTTCTTCATTAAGCACCCAGGCATTAGGGACCAGTCGTTTTGCTCGTGGGCTACAAAAAAAAAAGGACCGAGTTAACGAGGAAGGCAGCAGAGCAGATGGACGTACTGGCGTAGTATTTTGACCAACTCAGTAAAGGCCGCGCACGACTCGAGCGACTGCGAAGTATCGCAGACGATGCTGCCCGCTTTCTGTAGGATCGAGCAACAGAGGTAGTCGACACCCTCCGTGTCCGACTTGAGCAAGGCCAACTCGTCGTCGTCGTTGGACGGGGCGGAGTCGGCGCTGTCTTCGCGTCGGGGTATATTGCTGCTGCCGAGCCCAAGGTCTTTGAGTGCTTCCGTCGCCCGTATACAGACCTTCCGGAGGACGGCGTCGAATACATGGCTGGTGGTGTGCTCGAGGCTGAGCGGTAGCCAGAATGAAGGGCACTCAAGAATGCCCGTCAAATAGCGCAGAGAAAGGTGCGTTAAGAAGGGGTTCCTATGGTGGGTGTGAGGAAGTGGACTTTATTCAAGGAAGAAGACACGTACTCGCAGTCCGACGCGACCAAAAGACGCTCGATGACACTGAGGCCGTCTGTTTCGGTCTGCATTTCGACCCTAGACAGGTCCTCGATACTGGATTCTTCGACAATGGTGGAGATATCGGCGTCGCTAAGACACGATGCAGCGAGTTGGAGATGGAAGAGAAAGTCCTCTGCTTGGCCGAAAGCGTCGTCGCGAATCCAAAGTTGTCGAAAGAAGTCTTCCGTGGGGTCTGTAGGCGTGTCTAGGGCGATGGAGGAGAGGAATACGCCCCGGAGACCAGGGTAGCGGGTCGACAGAGTGACGATTCCGCGAAACGCGTCAATTTGGGTCTTGAAAGACTCTTCGCTGCAAAATTGTTAGCCAGGACCATATTGGATGGAAAAGGAACGCACGGAAGCGCATATTGGGTCAACCTCAAGCAATCCCTCTCCAGCTTCTGCGGTAGCTTGCTTCGAATCTCTTCCAGCTTTGCCTCTCGGTCTGTCTTGAAGGACGAGTGTATCCTATCGAAGATTGCGAGCGGCCCCAGACCGAGACGATGTCCCGCACGATTCGCATGTCGTTCAGCAAAGCGCCCAACGGCGTTGTATGTTTCGTGGAGGAGTCGACCTGGAGCAGCGAGCGGAAGGGGGTCGCGGAGTGCTACCTGGATTTCAGAGGTCGTAAATGGCTGAACGTGTCCTGGTTGCGGCCTGATGAGCTCCATGACGGTGGAAAGAGCGAGACACGTACTGAGGACGCTGTTGCACAGCCAATGGCTACCGGTCCGCGTAGACATTCAATCCATAGGTCTCATGCCCATGGTGGGGTCATGCGCCCAATGCGCGGGATGTCCGTGCTAACAGCAGTTCCGTGAATAGGTCCATGGAGGTCGAAAGCAAGAGCGTCACAGGTCGTCACACTTCTCCTCCTCAACGTCAACCCTCCACCAGAACGAGCCAGCGCTCAGCGGGTAACTTGTCGCCAACAACTCCACACCGCTCTCCTACATGAATATGGACTATTCAATCCTGAACGCGCGGCGAGGCCCACCTTGGCCAGTCTTCCTTCACATCCGGCCCTCATGATCAGGCTACGACCAGCAGGCTTCGAAAAGCAAGCTCCTCGTCCTTGCATAAGCAACAATGAATGTGCTCTCAACAAAGCATACCACCGTTAGGTTGGTGCTTAGAGAACGAGCCAAGGCTCGACGCTTTGATTTTCGCCCATAAAAACGGGCGGGCCACCGATGACTTCTCACTTTTCGACACCACCAACAATCCACATCCTCAAGGCGAACAATATGCACCCATCTCTGCGGACGAACGAGCTCAATCAACTGCTACCTTCCCTTCGCGTACGTTTCCCCGTTGTTGACCTTGACGCGTCTCAATCTTTCCAGAAATGCGCCAAGGCCGCTGCTAACAAGTCTCTGGAGGACCTAGAGCAGGTGGTAAGCCACTGCTTGGCGTTGAGCAAGGCCTCGCGCTACTATCTTCCCATCGTCTACGCCAATCTGGACCCCGCAGACATCCCAGACCCAACTCCAGCGGAAGCTGGCTCCACTCCCCCTCCATCCGTACGCCGGGCCCTCCGCGCCTTCGATCTCCTCACCTGCATTCTCGACGCACCCCCAGGCGCTTACAAGGACCTTTGGCCGCGCATTTGGGCTTGGCTGCAATTCGTCGAGCTGCAAGCAGTTTGGCGTGCCACCTTCTGGCAGTCATTCGAAGTTGCCGCGGTGGTCCTCCTGTCACCTTTCGCGAGCATTGTGAACAATGACGCAGCAATGGCCCCAGTCCACTCGACGCCAGGCGTGCTTGCATTCTTGGGTCGCATTTGGATCGGTCTGCGAGGCATAACCACCGCCGACGCGAATAGGGCTGTCCTGTTCTTGCATGACATCCTCGGCACCTACCGCTGGACATCCGCACTGCTCGACGAGCTCTCAGAGGACCTTCCCCGCGGTGCGAACGACCTGACGACCCTCATTGTCGAAGGGCTCTCGTTCGACCCCAATTGCACCTCGTGTGGGCTATTGCGCCGATCCCTTCTCCTCCTCTGTGCTTGGACCCACGCCGCACTCACCTCCAACAACCTCGCCGCGCTATTCTCAGCAGGAATCCTCAAAGCGGTCATTGGCGTTCTTCGCCCACTCAACGACCTCGATTTGGTCGAGTGCCTCCAAGTGGCCCTCCGCCTGCTGGTCCTTCACCTCTTCATGCGGGACCGCTACGAGTATCTCCCTCAAGCGCTCCGTGTCGGGCTGCTGCCTGCCCTTGCAGCAATTTTGCAAAACCGGGCGGTCGACGCCATCCCAGCCGAGCTCTTCATACACTTCCTCAACGACATCATACCTGGGGGAACGATGTACCGCCGCGTCGCCCGTACAGCTCGCGACGGTCTTTCTGAGTTTCCGCAGGTGGACTGGACCCGATTTCGCGATGACAAGGCCATCCGTGCTGCGTGGAGCTCTGCTGAGGCCCTCTTTACACAGAGTGCCGGTGCGGTGCAGTTGTACGAGTCACCGGAGTTTGTAAAGCGGGAGATGTGCGACAATCGCAAGGTACGTTTCTGCAGTCCCTGCTAAGGCTCTGTACTGAATCAATACCGACAGTGCCAAGTCATCAAGTCCATCTCGGAACTCAAGCGCTGCGCTGGCTGCTGCGTTACTTTTTACTGCGACAAGAAGTGCCAGCGCGCGGAATGGGCCGCTGGGCATGGAATATATTGCAAGCACGGTACGTGTCCGTGACCCAGCCTTCAATTCCCTCTAACACACTCTCCAGTCAGCGCCGAATCCATCCGAGTCCTGCACACCGGAGAATATCGCTTCCTGAGATATCTTGTCCACAGCGACTACCTCCGTCACAAACTCGACGTTCTCTTGAAACAGTTGTGCTTCCTCTATGAGCACGGGGCCACCACGCTCTTCGTCACCGTTTTCGACTACCACGCACGAACCAGCGCCGTTCCAGTCACCATTGGGGTCATCCCTCTTGCTAGCCCTGAGCTTGACGACTCGGAGTTCCGGACTCTCCATTTGAGTTCCGCAAAGCTTCGTTTTGGGTGCCACCGCGTCATACTCGACGCTGGAGGTGTATCTGTTAACCCTGAGCGTGTGGTGCGCCACGAGTTCCTCCTGCGTTCGGCAGGGCCGGAGTTGCACGATGGGTTGATGCGGTTATTGGAGTTGCTCCCGGAGCGCGCGGCCCTCCCGGCGGAGAAGACGGATATGGAGAAGGAGTTTCCGGCGGTGTATCGCGGCTTAGTGGAATTGAGCGAGATGGATCTGCAGGAGGTGTATTGAACGGACTTTGACTATACCTACTATGCTACATGCGAGCTATTTGGGACTTGATTTACTGTATTCCCTCCTGTACGACTACACTCATGGACTAATCCACATCGACGTCTACAACAGCCTCTCGCCAGCGCAGCCCTTTCGAGACGAGATATCAGTGGCTTCTTCTCCGCATGTCTCGGTCCATCTCCTTGCCCCCGCTTTTATCTCTCGCTCTGGGTCGCAAAAGCTCTTCAGTCTCACATACGTATATACGGAAGAACATGGTCCATCGAGTCACGGTCATCGTCGTCGAATGGCGGAGAGCAAAGAAAGAGAGTCAGTAACCGTAATACAATTTCCGAGTCTCGAGCTGACTACACCGCATTGGAGTCCAATCTAGCCAGAAACTGCCTTCAATGCCGACAGGATCTCCTCCGTCGTAACAATTTTCGCAAACTCTTCATGCAGCTCCGCTAGTGACACCTCGTGCATCGTCTCGGCGTCGAAGCGCTTCCCGACAATGCCACTTCCAGGCGCAGCAGCACGCTCGAACATCCCCGTGGCATCGCGCGGTAAATAGACGTCCCACCCAAGGTTCCCCGCCATCCGTGTGGTCGTGCTAACGCAGTGCGACGTCGTCAGCCCCACAATCACCAATTTGTCGATTTTCTGCTCGCGGAGGTGCGCTTCCAGGCCTGTTCCGATGAACGCCGAGTTTACGTGCTTGATGAAGATCGGCTCGCCATCGAGTGGGAGGGCACTGGGCAGCGGGTTGATGCCTTCGGGGTGGATAGTCGGGTTGAATACTGCGTCTTCGCCGGTCTCGAGCGACGAGTGGTAGATGTGGATGACTGGAAGCGAGGCAGCGCGGAAGGCGGAGATTGTGGCCTGAATGTTTTCGGTTATGAGCTCGAATGGCGGGAAAACTTGTCGCTCGGAGTATGGCTTCATTTTGAACGCTGCGCAGGAAGATTTACATCGACTGATTGGGAAAAGAACGGGGGCTGACCATGCTGGACGTCGATAACGATGAGGGCTGTTTTGGGGGAAATCTGGATTCCCATCGTCGAGGTTCTGAGTCAAGGGCGAATGGATCATGTGCCGCCCAGATATTTGTAAGGAGCTGAGATTTATAATGGAGCCGACAGATAAAAGTAGGTTGAAGGCGCCCTAGGAGTTTACAGATAGGTATAATTATATGAAGTTCAACGGTTCATGAGACCGCTGTTTCGGAATTTCGTGGTGCGCAAAGGGGCCGCTCACTAGGGCTTGGTTTATATAGGCTGGTATGTAAACCGGTTTATAAACAGGGTTTATAAACCTGTTTATAAACAGCCCTTCGCTGGAGGCACTGTTTGTAAACCCCGTGACAGGTGTGTGACATACGGCCAAAGCGTGACAACACAAATAAGTTCGCCGTATTTCAGACCAATAGATGCTTTGAAATCTGAGGAGCAAGTTCCAGTCCTGACTGAGGCATGTTGAAGGGCAAAAATTAGGATTTTTTGAACCCATTTTGTGGGTCAAAAACATATTTTTGGCGGTGTTCGGGTATCTCGGGCAGCCTGGTTTATAAACCTGAAAACCGGTTTATAAACACCCTCTGACTGAAGTTTTTCAACAAACCGGTATGTTATTCAAAAATTTTCAAAAAACCAAGCCCTACCGCTCACGTAATGGAGACGTTTCGGGAAGGTCCTTGCCCAAATCGGGACACACTGCACTTGTTGATGACCCGGACTATTTGCCGGTTTTTTAGGTTACAATAACCGAGCATAAATGACAATTAACCATTTTTGTTACAGGGAACGAGAATTGTATAAACAATAGGTTGATGTTCGCGCAACCTGCAAGGATGACCTTCACCTCTCGTCAGATCACATCGCAGCACCATAGACACTAGGTACTGGACTCCAAAGTGAGACCAGTCATTCCCGCGCACGCCAGTCATCTCTGGCCGCTGTGCCGCTGATCTTGAACCGCACCACTCCACACGTCTCACTCTCGACATGGGCCCACAGAGACGCGAGCGTCGGGAACGAGCGAGTGCAGACTGTCCCTGAGCACGTAAAGCCCCGATCCTCTTTATGCAGTGGGCTCTGTCGAAGGTGATTATTGAGCGCGCTGAGGAGTCGGAAAGTGCCGTGGCAGAGATAGCATTCGTATTTCCATCCGTTGAATGCCTCTTGGGTGGCAATATGCCGGGCCGCACCTCCCGTATCAGGCTCCTCGTCGTTTGCAGCAGGGACGAATGGCGGCGCGGGGCGATTCCGCGGGTACTCGCGCACCCAGCGGTCGAGAAATTCGCGCGGCATTCCAGGAAGGCAACCCGAATCGATATGCGCAATGAGAGATGGGCCGTCGACGAACCACTGTCTGCAGTTGCTTACGTGCATGGGACAAGGGATTTTGGGCGGGACGTGGTCGGATGACTGAAGGTGGGAAACGAGTTCGTTGGTGTTGGCGAAGAGGCGTCTGCACTGCTCGCAGTATTCGTGTCTCTTGGATTGGCGGTAATGGTCATGGAGGCCATTATCGTCTCTGTAGACCTTGCGGCATTCCAAGCAATACGGCCGCCCTCTATCGAATTGCCACTGCGAGTGGCCTGGGACAGCGAGCGGGTCCTCACGGTGCGCGCTGGAGTGTTGGATGTGCTCGCGGAAGGCCTGGGCGTTGACGAATGAGCGACGGCATCGCAAGCAGTAGTTCTGAGCGTCTGTGAGGTGTTCTCGGATGGCAACGCCCTCGTCGCAACGCTCGCAGTGGCAAGACTCGTGCGTCGGCGGTATCTCGTCTGAGTTTGTCGCGGAGTTCTTGAGCCGGTCAGAAGCGCTTCTCGGCGATGATTGACGAACCATGAAGACTTTCGGAGTTTGGTGATGGAGGTCAAAGTGAAAGAGGAGCGGCACGTCATAAGAGTCATGAGAGCCGTTTCAGGAAGTTCGATGCCCAAATCGGGACATGGCTGATCCGAGTCTGGCCAAGAGCTGCATCATCGTCCGCGTGGGACTGACAAATGCTCGGGTGGAGGCAGAGATGATTAGCCCGTTACAGTACAGTACCATATCGAATATATATGAGAACATGTTCCTTATGCAAAGAATTCAGATCGTCACAGAATCTATAAAGCGTCGAATCGTGTCCCAATACCCAATGCACTCGGATGTATTCGCTAAATCCACTCGGATGAGTTCAAATCCAGAGACTCGAGGAATCACCTCACCGTGGCCACCCCACTTGAATGCCTGGAACCGGTCCAATGCTGGCTCTGCCTTTCCCTTTCCCTTCCTGTCCTGATGTCGCTTCTGCGCGATCTCCCATAACCTCTGCATATGCTTCCTCGGCACGACACGATCGCTTGTCCCGCTCAAGAACAGCATTGCTGTTGCAGAAGGTATCTTCGAGATTCTAGCGGCGGAATTCCATCGCTCGGTGCAGAGGAAGCTGAAAGGGCCGATGTACTCCCAGTCGCGGACGAGCAGCGGAATGGAGAGGAAAGTGTTCTCGAGGATCAGCGCGGCGATCTGCGGTACTTGATTCAGAGGACAAACAAGAGGAAAGAAGGATCAGTGCGGACCTTGGATGGATTGCGTCGCGCGAGGTCGATAGCGACTGCTCCACCGAGGGAGAATCCGAATAAAATCTGGATAACTATCAAATCACCGTCGCGGCAAAGAGAGAACTGACGATTGGGACAGAAGAAAGCTCCTCGTCCGCTGTCGTGAAATTGAGGATGGCTTGAGCATCCAAACCGAGACCTGTAGCGGCTATTCCAGCGGGAGATTCGCTCGGCGGTGTTAGAGCTCACGTCGTTCAGAGGGAACGCCTTGAGAGTTGGCGAACCTTTAAGCCAAATTCAATCAGAATTTCCAGTACTCGAAAGGACTCACCCGCGATACGAGAGAAGGAGCACATTACATCCCAGTTTGAGCAGCTGGTGGGCGTTGGCGATGAGCCCGCCCTAGTCCATTGCATTCCCGTGGAACATGATGACAGTGGCAATGGCTCCAGCGCCAGCGCCGGAGTCCCCGCTGCTCGTACTCGTATCAGCTAGCTGGCCCTCTTGAAGGACATGGGCAGGTTGTTGGCTGCGACGAAGGACGTAGCAATACGGATGAGCTCCATCCGACGTGGTAAGCAGCAAATTGGTGTACTCGAGGCCGAACAGAGAGGGCCGGAGGACGTCTAACAGTTGTTCAGTTCGCGGAACTTGTATGCAAGCTAGCTTATGCGCACCTCGAGGACGGTCTATGAAGGCCGCTGGGTACACGAGGGGCTTTTGCCCGTGCAGAAGAAGCTGAATGCGGAAGGAAGGTCAGAGAGACTTCGGATCCGGAATGCCAGTGCGACTCACACTGAGAAGAAACTTGAAGCGTCGACCCATGGAGTGTACTGCAGACGGGGTGATGTTGTGGGAGACGGAAGAGAATGAGGCGCATGTCGTCCGTCCCCAAAGCTTCTTACACGTTGCAGTGGCGGGGCAGGCCAAAACGTCAAATGGGAGCGCTTAAAAGGTTAGAGTTTCCGTGAGCCAGAAGCCAATGAGCGTGCATTGACAGAAGCTGAACAGCTGGGTGACGGTGCGAGGCCGTTGTAGGTAGCTCGCCAACTGAATGATGATGATGTGACTAATATATGACATGATGCGATCTACATCGATGAATCGGATCTGATCGATAGATCTGATCATCAACACTTCTTGCCACTGGTCTTTGACCATCATGTTAGACGAGCTCGTCCTGGAGATTCTCGACCTTCTCTCCGTCCCTCTCACTTTCCACTCCGAAAAGGCACCGAAAGACTCCATCTCGACCCTCTTGTTGTGCAGCCTTGTTTGCAAAACCTGGTCGGGACATGCACAGAAACTCCTCTTCCGACGCGTTTACCTGGACGTGCAGCGCAAGTTTGGTGCGAGCCTTCTTATGTGGGAGGATCTGGATGATCAGCCCCGGGATCCGACAGTCAGACTCAAATCATTCGTCGACATTGTCACCGCCGGCACGGAACGAGGTCGCTTCCTCGCTGCCTCAGTCCACGCCCTCGTGTTACGCGCGCCATCGAGAGAACACGTCGCCGAGCTCCTGGTCAGCCTCCCGCGCTTGCGCGAGCTCGACCTCAATGGCAGAGCGTGCACTCTGAGTACGGACGACCTGGCCCGCATAACGGCAGCGAAGCCCGATATTCGCAGTCTACGTCTTCACGCGGACCATTTGGGCCAGATGCCGCCAATTTGCAATCTCATGGACGCGCTTCCGAGGATCCGTATGCTCGACATCGACCTGCGGGGGTACTCGCGGTTCGAAAGCCTTACACCTCGAGTCAAGCTCCAGCTGGTCTCTCTCAAACTCAACTCAAAGAGGCTCAGCCATCCGAGCGCCGTCATGAAGCAATTGGGTGTGGTTGGCTTGGAGCTGTACTCTCAGCGCAGGTCTGTATTCACCGCCCCCGACGTCGAAGAGCTTCTGGCGGTACACCAACCCACGCTCCGCTCGCTCACGATTCCCTTCGAACTCACTGGATCCTACAATCTCAGTCGAGGCACCCGGCTCGAGCGGCTTCAACTCGAGGTGTTTCCTGACGAGGCGGGAATACGTGCCATTCCACTAGGAGTCGTGGCCATAGCTGTCGGGCCCACCGATGAGCTATCGAGAGTCACTGACTTCATTGCGATGCTTTCCTCATTCACGAGGCTGCGCGTGCTCACTTGGATCAGCTCACCTATGCTATTCACCGACCTATTACGAATAATGTTGCAACGTGCCTGCAAAGAGCGGGGGATCGAGTTCCGGGTACAACATGGGGATGTGAGTTCCTCAACCGTTTCATAGTCAAGCAAGTGCTCAATTTGATCCAGCTTAGCGATGATCACATCGAGTATGAGCTCCGGAACAGGCTGCTGACTGTCTAACATTGCAAAATCGAATCCACTATACAAACCATGCCTCCGATACGAAGTTGACTTCTTGTAACTTGACCATTTGTTCTTCGATTTGGTGACTACTGTATGTACCATCTCAGGGGTTAACGTCTCTTTGCTTCGTCTCAACTGATGTTTTTTTTTGCACTGTGTCTCCGATAAGGGTGAACTGGCGGCCCGGTCGCTCCGCTCACGGTTCCGATCACACCACAGATCTGGCGATAAGATAAGATAACATCGATAAGATAAGGCGTCCGCTGTAGTCCGTTTTGCGAAATCCTTCATTGATTCTGTGCTTCTTGCCTGAACCGTTCCAGTCTATGTGAGCGGCACCGCTATTGTTGGAGAATTCCGCTGTTGCCTGTTACTACCGTCGGTCCACGCAACTTCACACGTTGCATTTCAAGTTGCATTGAATCGACAACACTGTTACATCATCTTACTCCGTCACGGATCGACTCTGAGCCCTTTGAGCTCCATCAGCGAAAATCGCTTCTCAAGAGTACGCACGAGAAACGGAAGCTGGTCGATGTGGCGCAGGACGATGCTCTCGTACAGACGCCGAATTCCAATGCGGTACCAGGCTCTACAGACACCCACGATGAGCAGCGGGTGTAGTACATCGAGGGAACCTTCTCTTGCAGTCATCGGTGGAAGCGACGGAAATGGGGAGAATCCGCCGTAAGGGATGCCCCAAGCGGTGTTTCGGAAGACGTCGTCCAAAATTTTTTCGGTGATTTCGTCAGGAATATCGTTCATCTAGACTGATGAGATCGCGAGAGTTAATGTGAGAGGGGCATAATGATACCGGAGAGTACGGGACTTTGAGGATCAGTATCGGACGACGTGGACGCAAGAGGCAAGTCGGTTAGATCGGTTGACAGTGTCACTGATATTGATGTGATCTACTCTTCTTGGTTCTGACCGTCATGTTAGACCTCGACGTCGTACTGGAGATTCTCGACCTTCTCTCCGTCCCTCTCACTTTCCAATCCGACGAGGCACCGGAACATTCCCTGTCCACACTCTCGTCTTGTAGCCTTGTCTGCAAGAGCTGGTCGGGATATGCGCAGAATCTTCTCTTCCGTCGCGTTTACCTGTACCCAGAAGACGTGTTTGTTGATGTTTGGAGCGTTAGAGGGGACCCTCTGACGTGGGAGTCAACAGTCAGACGACTCAAATCATTCGTCGACATCGTCACTGCCGACACGGAACGAGGTCGCTTCCTTGCAGCTTCGGTCCACGCCCTCGTACTACGCGCGCCATCTGGAGAACACGTCGCCGAGCTCCTCATATGCCTCCCGCGCTTGCGCTCCATTGACCTCAATGGCAAAGCGTGCATGCTGAGTACGGACGACCTGGCTCGTATAACAGCAGCAAAGCCCGACATTCGCAGTCTACGTCTTTACGCATACCAAAGGGACCAGATGCAGCGAATTTGCGATCTCCTGGACGC
Organism: Mycena amicta; assembly: GCA_029282125.1. Lineage (NCBI taxonomy): Eukaryota > Fungi > Basidiomycota > Agaricomycetes > Agaricales > Mycenaceae > Mycena > Mycena amicta. The sequence continues at coordinate 1,445,596 of JARIHP010000006.1, forward strand.
GCTTCCGACAATCTGTATGCTCGATATCACACTGGAGGGACAACCGCGGTTCGAAAGCCTTACACCTCGAGTCAAGCTCCGGCTGGTATCCCTCAAACTCAACTCAGAGTGGCTGAGCGATTCGAGCGCAGTCATGAAGCAACTGGGTGTGGCTGGCTTGGACCTGGACTCTCAGCGCGAGTCTATATTTATCGCTCCTGACCTTGAAGAGCTTTTCGCGGTACACCAACCCACGCTCCGCTCGCTCACGATTCCCTTCGAACTCCCTGGATCATACCACCTGAGTCGATGCACCCGGCTCGAGCGGATCGAGTTCGAGGTGTTTCCTGACGAGCAGGGCATTCTTACGATTCCACTAGGAGTCGTGGCCATAGCTGTTGGGCACACTGACGACCTACCGAACGTAGACAACTTGATTGCGAGGCTTCCCTCATTTATGAGGCTGCGTTTGGTCACCTGGCTCAGGCCACCTCGACCGTTAATATCCACCGACGCGTTACGAATGTTGGAAGGCGCTTGCAAAGAACTGGGGATCGAATTCCGGATGCACCGCGGGAATGTGAGTCACTCGGTTGTTTCACACTCAAGTAAATGCTCAATTGGATACAGCTGAGCGATGACCACGTCGAGTACGAGCTCCGACAGAGGATTCTTACCGTGTAGTTGTAAAATCGAATGCACTATACAAATCGAATGCACTATAACCTGCGTAAACCGTGCCTCGCATACGAAGTTTCGGCTTCCTGGAACTTGACCATTTCTTCTTTTGATACATCCTCACAACTTTGTTAAAGCCCTGAGCAGGAAGATGGTAAATGTGAAACGAGGTCTAAAAATTCGGTTAACAGTGGCAAAGGCAACCCGCCTTTAAATTGTTGTGCCTGACTCGACTTCAGTGATCCGACAATGCTTTGCTAGGCTGGCACGAGTCTAGATTGATGGATATCGGCACCAAAAAGTGCTCGAGTTCACGTTACCCAGCCAGGCGACGGAAATTTCAACCAGATGAGGTCTGGCGCAGTAAACCAATATATATTGCGGTTCTGAAACCTGAGGACCAAATGCAAACGATATCAGTGAAAGAAGTGACAAATCCAAAAGAGTGCGCGGAGAACGTTGAATAATGTGATGGATGATGACTCCGTCCATGCGGAGATATATATCCACCCCAGCAGTCTTGCTGCCCGTCACTGGCCATGATGCACCGAACCTGCTTGAGAGGTCCCACCTGAAGCCGTTGGGTACATGGGGTAGGCTGGTGGCGGGTAGCTCGAGGTTCTCGACACGTTCGCCTCATGATCCTTTGGCGGAACGGTAGGACCGCCTACGAGGTTCTCAGCAGTCCCTGTCCAGGCTTTTACTTGGTTGCGGTTGGCGGCGACGCAGGACATGATCATGAGTGTCATGACATAGAAGAACACTGTGCTGGCATTAGACACAGCACTCCAAGACGTCGGAAGAGACTCACGGAAAACCCAGTTCAGGAAACCAAACGCAGTGAGAGCGCGGGGGAGGTTGCAGAGCGGATTCACTGTCGGCCTACCAAACCCATCCGAGTCGCCGCCGGAGCGAAAGTCGTTTGTTACGGTTTCACAGGCCAGATCCAGGAACACGTTGAATGTCGCACTGACGCCACCGGTGGCGAGCCACAAGATGGAGAGGATGGCTATAAGGTTGGTTGAGGGAGGGGGTGATAGAACGAGCGAGGTGAAATGCGTACTGAGCCAGACGACTTCGAAGACGACCGTCGAGGTGAACATGACGCCGGGTTTGAGCCATTCGAGGATGAGCCTGATTGTAGCATGAGACTGCTAGTCGGCGACAAGGCATATACGAACATGGTGGGCACTGTGAGGAGGGTGAAGATACCCGCGGTAATGGCGATTCCCGCAACGCCATCCAGGAAGATTAACGGGGTGAGCGCGCCACCCATGCCAATGGAGATGAGTGCAAACAGAGAGACGGCAACTATCATATCCTCGTCAGGACCTGGGAAGAGGTGTGTCAAGAGGAAAAACGGACTGAGAGTGACCAGTCGGAAGATCTTGAGACCGTTGGCCATAGTAACGACGCAGTGGGTTTCGGGGGGAAGTTGTAGAATGGAAAAATAATAGGATGGTGTCCAGCGCACAGCGCCGCTGAGCGCGTGCTGCTTCTTATACGGTGTCCCGTTGCTGCCCAAGACCAGCAGAACGGTCGCAAGATTGAAACTGTCGTCATGTCCGTCAAAGGCGTTCAAATCTTACCGCAAACATCAAAAGGCCGAGGATGTCGGTGGGGCGTTTGAAGCGGATTGGGAATGACCACATGGGCCAGGTGGTAGACATCAAATCGAGAACCGACTCTTTCAGCGAATGCAGGGCCCCGTCTCCACTTCGAGATCGTATAAACCACTAAGCGCGAGCTCGCGCCTAGCTGCTGCCCGCCTCCGATGCACGAGGATACTAGGAATCTGTCGATCTGCGAGAAAAACAATGTCTGGATGCATTATGGCGTTTTCAGGCAAGCATTGAAAATTAGCCGCCCGAATGTAGACAGGTATCACCTTCGTCGCTGGAGGCACAGACTATCTATCGCTTGGCTGCTGTAATAATGCATGCTGAAGCGTATTTTCGTCTGTTCGTTTCAGGCTATCCGGGTGCTATGAGCAACAAAGTCTCAATTTCTAGGAGGAGATGATGCGGCAGCTTTGAGGCGCTGGCAGTTGGCAACCGACGAAGAATGGAGACCGGTGCCACAAGGAGTGCTGATGCGGAATTGACCATGCTCGCCGCCAGCTGTGTCCGGATTGGATGGGATACACGGTCCCGCTGAGGAACGAAATGGCACATGGCGGGAGAAGAGGAAGAAGGTAGACGCGTGATGTGAATCATGTGATCCTGATGATATTGACAAGGAGCCGCTGAGATCAAGGCGTGCACCGCTTTCGTGCAACCGTCTACATCCGACTCGGAGTTTCATGAGGTTTCACGGCTGGGCAAAGCTCTTGGCGCGGATCACTAGCATCTTCAGATACTCGCCGCTTGTTGCATTGAATTATTTCTTGGCATACTAGTAAGTAATGGGCTGGCAACTGTTTGACGCGTGAAAGACGCGCGAAAACTATGGCGCTCAAAATGGGGAAATATTATATCGACAGGAAATGTTGTTAAAACTGACATGCGCGACACATTTTTACGCAACTAGTGTTCTTTCCAAGGGATTTGTGTCAAATTCGCAACAGTGTCGCAAAACGCGTAAGTGACGGATTTATTCTGGCATGGTTTACATACACGACAGATTTGCGTGAGACATTTGCGCGACAGATTTGCGTTACGCGACACACTTGCATTCGCGACAGAGTTGCGCGCGCGACACTTTTGCAACGCGACAGATTTGCGCACTTTTGCAACTTGACATATAATGGCCTAGTGAACGCTGGATGCATGAAACAATGCGCAGAATGCCGCAATTCGCGATTTCAAGGCCGGTATTCGGGATACAAGGGCTGGGGTGCGTAGAGAGCAGCCTGTATAGGTGGCCGTGGAGGTGTGAAGGAAAGCACGGGTCTACTAGTCGGGCTGCACGGGGTAGGGACCGTCACGGTAGGGCTCTCAACAGCATTGAGCAACGGTACCGGTACGGTTATCGTTATGGGCTCGTAGAGCCATCACAGCCCTCGCCCGAGATCACCGAGTCTCGATGAACTTGGTCCCGCGGCTCCTGCCTCGGTTCCGCCGTTTATTCTCAAGAATTCTATATGACTAGCTACTGTAGTATAAAGCGAGTCCTTCCGCTCTGTGAGGACACCTCTGCTTGCACTACAACTACACCCAGTCGGCTACCACCCAGTCGGCTACCTTGCCCACTATCACTCTGTGTGATCATATTGACGCTTCGTGCTCTTTATCATCACATCTTGCACGCAACGCTTGTACAATTCGATCTACTTGTGTCTGCGGCCGTATACTTCCCTTGCAACGATTTGCCCATGCTTAGCTCGGTATCAGCGTGGTTGAGATCGAGGTTGAATACTGATCGGAATTCCAGTATTTGAATCACATCTATTTCTTTATCATTCCATCTGAGCTCTAGCTCACCTTGCATTCCTTCGAAATCTACTCAGATCCATTACAGTTATACTGGCCGTAATTATGGTACGGGACCCGTAGCATCTCGGTGCTGGAGAGGTCCTCCTACTGTACAGGGTCGCGTGTCCCATAGTTGAACGCTGACCAGCGCTGTGCTGCCCCCAGGGTCACCGTGTGTTCGACGGCCGTAAGTACATTGCAGCAAGTAAGAACGAAAGCGAGCTCAAAAAACGGACAAGATCACCCTATGGGGTTCTGCGGAATAAACTATCCTATCCTAACCCTAGTACTCCTCTGAGAAGCAAGTCAGTTGAGACAAGTCTCATGCAAAAGTCTGGTGAATGCAAATCTCTCGCACACAACTCTGTCGCACACAAAAGTCTCGCAATGCAAATCTGTCGTGTGCACAAATCTGTCGCGCAAATGTCTCGCGCAAATCTGTCGCTGATGCGTTTTTGCGACACTGTTGCAACTTTGACACAAATCCCTCGGAAAGATCAGTAATTGCGTAAAAATGTGTCGCGCATGTCAATTTAGCAACATTCGGTGTCGAAATAATATTTCCCCATTCTGAGCGCCATAGAAAACATCACTTCTCGAGATTTCGGCGCAAAGACAGTGTTCGGGCATCTCGGAGGTCCGGCCAAAGCGAGTGCAAGGCTCGAGATGAGTCCGAAGGGCAGCTGGACGCGCCTAGAGTGCGTTCGTTCTGGAAGATTCCAGCTAGCCTTTGGCGGTACATGAACCCACACTCGGTTTGCCCACGATTTCTTTCGAACTTACTGGATCCTACAATCTGAGTCGATATGCAACTATATTCCGAAAGTAGAGGACTTCATTGCGAGGCTTCCCTCACTTGGCTCAGCCCATCCTGGCCATTAATGTTCACCGACGCGTCAAAAAGAGCTGGGGATTGAATTCCGGATACTTACGCCATCGGGATGTGAGTCGCTCAGCCGTTTCACAGTCGAGCAAATGCTCAAATGGATACAGCTTAGCGATGACCACGTCGAGTATGAGCTCTGCTACCGTGTAAGTAACAGTTTCGCAAATTCGAATGCACTCTTAGTCTGCAACGTAGTTCAAGTTGTCCCGGCGTAAAACACACCTCCGGTATGAAGTAGCGTCTTGTGCCATGCTCCGATACATTCATCGTACTTCTTCTTGCTTGGGATGGAGTATCAGAAATTACTGGATTGAAAACACTTGCTGAACTCGATTGAAAACATACAGTACACATACACTTCAGAAAGCCTATACTCGACGAACACAAACCCCAACTAATTCATTATCCGCCCTTGGCGAATATTCCCCACCAACTCATCCATCACCCTGCGGACGGCACCAAAACGCATCACTCCACACTGCTCGCTCTCGACATGGGCCCACAGCGCGCTGAGGGTATGAAAGCGGCGCTGGCACGTCGGTCCGCGGCAGATATACACCTTGTCCTCATGGCGCGGGCTCGCAAGGTGCTGGTTGAGCCCCGAAAGCAGGCGAAAGTTGGCATGGCACAGATAACACTCGTACGCGGCGCCGTTCCAGGATTGGTCTGTCGCAAGGTAGCGGGTGGTGCTTTCGTTGGAGTTGGAACCGCCGGTGATGAGGCGCGCGGGGTCGGTGATGATGTTGCGGGTGTCGTTTTCGCGAATATAGCGGTTGACGGACTGGCGGGTGGCTCCCGAGGAGCAGCTGCCTGACTCGAGGTGCGCAGCGAGGGAGGACCCGTTGATGAAGGACTGGGTGCAGCCTCTACCGGGGCAGGGGATGTTGCGCGGGAGGTGGATGGACGAGTTGAGATGTGCGTTGAGGTTGCTCGCCGATGCGAATACGCGTTTGCACGGCGTACAATAGTGGTGCACGCTCGACTGGCGGTAATGCTCGTGCAGTCCGATATCGTTCTGGAACACCCGCCGGCACGTCCCGCAATAGTAATGCTGCGCTCCCATATGCTCGTCAAGCTCTCCGCCATCGTTAAAGTGCGCATCGCAGTACTGGCAATAGTCGTGCACGCGACTCTGGACGTAGTGCTCCTTACGCCCGAGCCAGGATTCAAAGTCGATATTGCAGTCGTAGCAGATGTAGTGGAATTCCGAGTTTTGCTCGTGCTGTCTGAGGGACCAAAGGTCGTAGAAGTCGTAGTCGCAGCGGTAGCAGTAGTATCCCGTCATGGTTCTTTGATAAGTTAGTTCTGAGAGGGTTGCGGATTCACTGGGACGCACCCTGGCGAAGAAAGAGCAGGTCTGAAATTCGAAGGTGGAGGTCAGAAGCAAAAGGAGACGATGCACGTGCTGATGGAATTTGATCCCATCAACATTTTTGTTCGTTGCACAGAAAAAGCTCATTCGTTCGTTTCAAATGGAAGGAGTTCGACGGAAACTAACGTACTAGCTCCTCTGAAAGATGTTGTTCATGTATGCAACAAGTCCAAAAGCTACAATACGTGCAACTGACCCGAGTCCTAATTCGATACTCGTCCTCAGGCGTCGGGGGTGAGCGTCGCGCCAAGGCTCGTAGCAACGCCATCGGTGAACGGCTGGGGTTGGTGGACGTCGCCGCCAACGGTGAACACCTGTTACGAGTTCAGCATAGGTGCAAACAGAACGAGAAGAAGGCGAATAGTGCTCACGCAGTCGATCTTGGCCTCAGCTGCAGAAACGAGGGTCAGCTATACGCGGTAAAAACAGGAAAGCCGTCGGGCACGCACTGTCGGGGTTGAGCCCACGGAAATCGCCAGGCTCGACGTTGAACCCTTCGAAGGTCAGACCGGCGCTGAGGGCGGGTGCCCAAGTAGCACAAGCGTTCCCGAACCTACAGCACTTACAGTGAGTATGTCGTGATAGAAACGCGAAGGGGAAAAGAAACGACGCACTCGACGGTGAAGCTGACCATATCAAGACCGCTGGGGAGCGTGTAGAGCTCACGGAAGTCGAATGCCTGGGCGGCGCCGACGACGGAGGCGACGATGAGAGCGAGGTTGAAGCGCATTATTTGCCGGGTGTATGAAGCAAGGAAGAGGTCGTTAGTTACTCCCGCTTGATCTGCGTTGGGGTATTTATACCCCACGTCATGGGTGGTCACCTGCTCACGGCGGTGATGGCCGCACCAAAAAAAAAGCGAGACGCGTAGGCCAATCTACGCCGTGTCTTAACTTGGCGCTGTCAGGCCCAGACGCGTTGTTGGCGCATCCGTGATGCACGGATTCATTTCGGATGACTCATTTGCACATTCCAGGCGAGAACGGAGGCGCCTCCCCGCGTCTGTACATCCATACGCTTCCAAATTTTCACAACCCCTTGTTGAACACCGGCTCGCCCAACCACGCGCGCAAGCGCTCTCCATATCTGCGAACGCCACGGCAATCAGCCACCGTCCAACCTACAAAAGAAAAACACGCGCACCTCATGATGCCCAACACAGGCAGGAAGAAGAATATCGACACGCATGCGTACGTGATGCCGCTGAATTGGAATCCCACTTTGTCGCCTGGACAAGTGTAAGGAACACGGAGTTGTGGGATAGGTCCGAGTCGAGAACCGCGGAAAAAGGGACGAGGTACGCACCGAAACGAAGGCCCCAGAAGCCCACGGTAAACGAGATTTCTGTTCGGCCGCTCAGCTCGGGCATTTTTGTTTAGAGAGCAGACTCACCTTGACGCGCGAAATTGAGCAGTTGCACGACCTCGGCGGCTTGTGGTTTGTAGCAGTCCACGCAATCTACATATGTAGCACCGCGCTCAGCCAACGCGAACAACGGCAAGAGACGTAAGCCTACAAGCGATGACGGAGGTAGTGATCATTTGCACCGAAAAACCTGTGCAACAAACAGTCTCGAAATGAGCGCTGACTCGGAGGGAAAATCCAGAACTCACACGTCACCGCCATCCCGATGGTAGCACCGACATATGAGTGTCGCAGCTCGTGGTTCGCGATGCAGAAGCCGAACATCAGCAGACCGCCGGGGAGCAGAAATACCGCGGGCCACATTCCGTGGAGTCTGGAACGGTTACAGTTACAGAGAGAAATGAAGTATGTCGGATATCGTACCGTGCTTCCGGGCGGACTCGGCCCTCACGTTTACGTGACCGTTCCAACAATTTGTCCTACAGAGAAGATCACGGCGCGTAAAGAGAAAGAGACACGACGCACGATGACCGGTCCGGAAACGATCTCACCGAGAACCCCGCCGACGGTGGTGCTTACGCTGAGCGCGACGCCGGTGCGGGCCGAGCCCCATTTATAGAATGTGCGAAAGAGGGCGGAGACGGTCTGTGCGGGCATGACGCTAACCGGTGGAGGGGTTGAGAGTGAGAATGCGGAACGCGTTTAAAAGAGCTACTTGCCTCCCAAGGGTAAAAGCTACCGCTGAAAAGGAACGTCAGTTGGGCTGTTTGTTTTACCGCGCGCGAGAGAAACAGACCTGCGAACAATCCGAGCAGCACAATCGGAATGTACTGGAGCCTACAAGAAAAATAAGAGACGCATCGAACAAATGAACGGACAAACGCACATCTGGAAAGGCCTCGCAAAGTCAATGAATCGCAGCCTGCGCCCGGTACCAGCGCCAGTAAGACGGAAGCGGTGGAATTTCGAATGTGCAGAATCCTTCAGAGGTCGTTCTTCGTCGCGCACATACAATGTTTCGGGCAGGGCGAGGACGATGAGGAGCCAACAAATCGTCGTTGTGATGGCGGGGAGGATGAGCGTCCACCTCCAGCTGACGAATTGCGCGATGAATCCGCCCGGGAGGGCCGCGAGATGTGGCTTTCCAATCGGCATAAGCATACTCTACTCTTAAGCAGACAGGAAAGCCAGCACGCACCCCATTAATCAACGCAACAGTGACGATCCCCAACATCTTTCCGCGCTCATGGAGACAAAACAAATCCGCCACGACTGCGAAACAGACGACGTTGCCCGATGCCACGCCGAGCCCGACGAAGAACCGTCCGAGGACGATGGTGCCCCAGGTTTTGGCGAAGGCGCTGCCGAAGCTGGCTGCGATGGCGATGGCTTGCGAGAGGATCAGCACGGGCCGACGGCCGTAGACGTTGCTGAGAGGCGCCCAGATGAAGCTGCCTAAGCCGGCAGCGGCGATTCCGATGGTACCTGTTGCCGGTCAGGAAGGAAGAGGAAGAGGAAGGGTGGGTGAAGGAACACACCAATGTAGGAAGCCTCGACGACGCTTACGTGCAGGGACAAAGCCACCTGCGCGTAGGCCGGATTCATGCACGACAGCGAGAAAAGGCCCTGTAAAGTATTCAAAACCCCGGAGTTTTCGATAGTATGGTTGCCAAATCGCGTACGAAGAACGAGACAAGCGCCAGTATGCATACGATGATGTATTTCTGAGGTCGACTCCAGTTCAGTGGCTGCAAAAATGCGAGTGAGTGTGCCTGAAAACGAAACAATCGCGCACGCACATCTTCGGGGTCGTCAGATGGTTGAGGAATGAGCGGAAGTCCATGGGGGTCGAGCTTGAGCTGGCTCTGGGGTTGCGACTCGACGACGGAAATGCTTTCTTTCTCTGACATGGTGGCGGACGTCCGAGAGTGACCTCGTCGTGTGTACACATCGACAGACAGCCTGAGCGACATGATGAATGACACGTGGGAGTGGGCTACCCCGAATGCAAGCGTCTGCTGATCGCTCCGGTAAATCAGTTCAACCCTTGTCTTCCGCACTCACGACTACCAAGGCACTCGCAATGAAAGGCAAGATTATCATCGAGGAAGCGTTCAATCTTCCTCGGCTCGCAGAGGAGGAGGCGGTCAAGTACGCGTCGGCAACCGCCGCTGTGCTTTTGGGCAAGGCGCTCGCGGATATCGACGGGCGGGTGGCCCAGATGGACGAGGTGCGTGTCGTATTTGGGAGCTTAACGGAGACTAAGCGGGACATAGGCCGGAGTAGAGATGCAGATTCTTTCGTTGACTGCGCCGGGATGTCAGGGCGAAACGGATCCCGCAGCGGCGCATGCGATGGCCGTGGAGAGTAACAAGTGAGTGCGGCCGTATCTAGAAAGAATAGACGGCTGAATGAATGAGCAGCTACATCGCAGAGAAAGTCAAAGCCAACCCAGGGCGATTCGCAGCGTTCGCAGCCGTGTCCATGCACGACCCCAAGCAGGCTGCGGAGGAGCTGTCGCGTGCAGTCATCGAGCTTGGCTGTGTCGGCATCATGTTGAACGACTTCCAGAGTAGCGGGCCGGATGGAAATGTCAGTTTTGTTCTTCCCAATACAGAGAAAACTCACCTGGTTCGCAGACGATGTTATTCTACGACGACCCTTCGTACGATGCACGTTCTCCTTTTCTATCTGCAACACACATCTCAACTCATGCGCAGGTCTTCTGGGCAGCCGTCGAAGAACTCTCCGTCCCGGTGTACATCCACCCGCGCCTTCCCTCGCCGCTCATCTACGCCCAACTCTACGCCAAACGCCGGTGGCTCGTCGCCTCCGCATGGGGTTTCGCGAACCAGCTCTCCATCCATATCCTCGGAATCGCTACTTCGGGTGTCTTTGACCGCTTCCCTGGAGTCCAATTGGTCTTTGGGCATCTGGGGGAACATGTGAGTGCAATTCTGTTTATTTTTTTCGGGAGGGAGAAACCTGACACGAATAATGAATGAAAGATTCCGTTCGATTTATGGAGGCTTGACCATAAATTGGATCGTGCGTTGCCAGTGGACTTTAGCTCCTTGTCTTTTGGGTAACCCCATACACAGGCGAACGTTTTCCCGAGATGCGGATGGTGAAGAACAAAACTATCCGCGACTATTTTGCGACGAACATGCATATCACGAGTCAGTCGCGTCATCCTTCGAGTTATGAAAACTCGTACTCACCGATTACCAGCCAGCGGAGCCTTCTCCACGCGCTCCCTCCTCTCGGCCATCTCCGAGCTCTCCGCCTCCAGGATCATATTCTCCATCGACTATCCGTACGAAGATGGGTTGATGGAGGGAAGTACCTGGTTCGATAATGTTCCCATGTGCGCTCGATTCAACCTGCCTGTCGTGACTGGTTGAAGAACTGAACAACAAACCAGTTCAAATCCCGATTTACTCGCCATTGGCCGGGAGAACGCGATACGGCTGTTCAAGCTCGATCGCGCTCCGCATAATTTGCAGCCGGGATTGTCGCTGAAGGAGCTGGAAGTGGGCGGATTGAGTACGTGGTCTTCGTCTGTTGTTCATTGATCTTTGGTTAATACGCCGGATGTGCAGAGGGTGCGATATACCCGGACGAGGCGACGCACCTGCGAACGGGGACACGCAATGTGAAGGCTTGAATCGATTGTGGTGAAAACCGTAAAGAAAATTGTATTCGATTACTGTACCATGCTATGAAGTCAATAACTTGCGTCGGAGCTCGTACTCGACGTGGTCATCACTCAACTGGATCCAAATGAGCATTTTTTCTGGAGTGTAGGTGAGTGACTCACATTCCCGCGGTGTATCCGGAATTCGATGCCCAGTTCTTTGCAAGCGCCTTCCAACATTCGTAACGCGTCGGTGGATATTAATAGCCCAGGTGGGCTGAGCCACGTGATCACACGCAGAGGGAAGCCTCGCAATCAAGTTGTCTACGTTCGGTTGTGTGCTGGGGGGCCCAACAGCTATGGTCACGACTCCCAGTGGAATCGCAAGAATGCCCGCCTCGTCAGGAAACACCTCGAGTTGAAGCCGCTCGAGCCGGGTGCATCGAATGAGATTATAGGATCCAGTGAGTTCGAAGGGAATCGTGAGCGAGCGGAGCGTGGGTCCGTGTACCGCCAGAAGCTCTTCGAGGTCAGGAGCGATAAATGTAGACTTGCGCTGAGAGTACAGATCCAACCGAGCAACACCCAATTGCTTCATGACGGTGCTCGGATCGCTGAGCCACCATGAGGTGAGTTTGAGAGATACCAGCTGGAGGTTGACTCGAGGTGTAAGGCTTTCGAACCGCGGTCGCCCCAGCACGGCGATCTCGAGCATACGGATTTTCGGAAGCGCATCCAGGAGATCGCAAATCGGTTGCATCTGGCCGGAATCGTGCAGGCGAAGACGTAGACTGCGAATGTCTGGATTTGCTGCCCATCTCTGGCAACTTCCACCTGCGAATGCCAACTTTTGTAGATTTCGAGTATTCAAAATTAATGGCACAGTAATTAAGACCTTAAAAGCAAGGGGAAAGCTGGAATTTGTTCCTCCATGTTTTCGTCCGCAAGCGAGCTGATGATGGGTGATGTGATGTCCATCATGATACGGTCGGTGCCCACCCCCACACTACTAGTGTCGGGAGTGTCGTTGTTGATATATCCCCCTGACTGTGGGATCCCGAGCCCGATCTTCTCTGATAGTGGTCAAATGACCAAACCTGCGATGGTCCAGATAAACCCGCCGAAAGAGAAGCTTCTGTGCATGTCCCGACCACGTTTTGCAGACAAGGCTACAAGACAAGAGAGTAGATGTGGAATGTTTCGGTGCCTTGTTGTATTGGAAAGTGATAGGGACGGAAAGAAGGTCGAGAATCTCCAGTACGACGTCGAGGTCTAACATGACCGTCAGAACCAAGAAGTGTTGATTACATCAGTGACACTGTCACCCGACCTTCTTGCGTCCACGTTGCACGTCCGATACTCATCCTCAAAGTTCCCGTACTCTGCGGTATCATTATGCCTCTCTCACATTAACTTTCGCGATCTCATCTCAGTACAGATGAACGATTTTCCCGACGAAATCACCGAAAAAATCCTGGACGACGGCTTTCGACACACCGCTTGGAGCATCCCTTACGGCGCATTCTCCCCATTTCCGTCGCTTCCACCGGTGACTGCAAGAGAAGGTTCCCTCGATGCACTACACACGCTGCGCATTGTGGGCGTCTGTAGAGCCTGGTACCGCATTGGAATTCGGCGTCTGTACCAGGACATCGTCCTGCGCCATATCGACCAGCTTCCGTTTCTCGTGCGTACTTTCGAGAAGCAGAGCGATCTAGGGGCGATGGTCCAGAATCTGAACATCGCCTACTACCTGAATCCCGGCTGGACTGCGTTACATCTGTCGGAAAGCACGAAACTCCTGGCTTTATGTCCCAACCTCTCGCGGCTCACTATGGGTGGAAGGGCCTTCTACGCGCGCTATCCGGATGACCACCTTCCGCTGGCCCCCGTTCCCCGCGACTACAACGATCAGCTTCAAGTTCCGCTGCCACTCATTCCCCCAGCCGTGTTTTCCTCACTCCTCCATCTGAACATTGCAGACGAGTACGTTCGGTACGACGACACGTTTCCCCTTCTCTGCCCACTGGCCGCCAATCTCCGGACGCTCTCTATCGCTCTTCAGGACGACCTCCCCGCGTACGACAGGCCTCATTTAACATTTCCCGCTCTCACGGACCTTCGGCTCACGCTCCATTTCTCGTCCCGTGTCGGACATGTGGCCGAGCAGTGGGCCTTTCCTGCGCTGGAAACTCTCGCGATCATGGTTCCTCCATGGGGCGACTTGAAGATCAGGTACAGGTCTTATCGTAGCCGAATCGTCAACCTAATTGAAACAATCATACGGGGGCCTACAAAGACAACCTTCACTCGTCTCATTCTCCCGGACTTCACGGACTATGATCCCAGACTCTCTCCAGAGCGCACATGGTTTATGAACTTCGAAACTATGCAAGCCATTCTGGACGAATGTCCCGCCCTCCGCTGGCTGTGCATGAGTGTCACTGTCTGCAGCCCAACGAGGTCAAACATGACACAAGCTCTAGTCCATCCGCACATCGAGGCTCTGGATATCACGGGGAGGATGAATGAGCACAATGACGCGACAACAAGGGTAGACCTCGCGTTTCTCAAAAGCGGAATGCCGCGCCTCCGCCGGTGCCGTTTCGTGGATCGCGGCATGGCGTTCTTTGCCGACACGCTGCCTGATCTGTTGGAAGGCCTCGATCCGAACGATGGCGCAGAGCTGTCGGCGGACGAGCTGTATCTGGAGCATGACCCCTCTGTGTATCGTCCACCGGCCGACACCTGGCTTAGCTACTTGCTGAGCATCCCAGTGGGTGACGGGGATGACGATGACGAGGACACCGATGGGGATTTCGAGCCAGAGTCCGAGTCCGAGTCCGAGTCCGAGTCCTCCGGCAGCGAATGGAGCATTACCTCGTCGGACGCGGAATGCGATATTAGGGCAGATTTGGACGCAGCTGGGTATGAATCGGACGTGGAATGGGAGGTGGAGCGGGAGGATGCAATGGTCACTTTCGCTGATGGAGTTCGAAGGGCTCAGAGTCGATGCGTGGCCGAGCAGGTTGATGTTGTGAGTTGAGTCAATGCAGATGTAGACATTTACAAGTGGTAACTTCGGTGGACCGAGGGTAGGAACAGACACCAGACAAAACGGGATCGATTCGTAACGCGCAGTCTACAATGAATGATTCGCAAAATGGATTACACCGGACTCGGAGGGAAAGGACGTCCCAGCATATACTTCTTATCGGCACGGTACAGAAAGAACCTCAGTTGAGACGAAGCAAAGAGTCATTAACCCCGAGATGGTACATTCAATAGTTCAAGTTACAACAAGCCAACTTCGTATCGGAGACACGGTTTACGATAAGCTGTATAGTGCATTCGATTTTGCAAAATTGTTACACGGTCAGCAGCCTGCGTCGGAGTTCATACTCGACATGATCATCGCTAAGCTGTATCCAATTGAGCATTTTATATTGTGAAATGGCTTGGGCACTCACATCCTTGGGGTGTTGTATCCGGAATTCGATCCCCAGCTCTTTGCAGGCACCTCCCAACATTATTCGTAATATGTCGTTGAATAGCCTAGGTGAGCCGATCCAAGTGAGCACCCGCAGCCTCGTGAATGAGGGAAGCATCGCAATCAAGTCCTTGACTCTCGATAGTTTATTGGTAGGCCCGACAGCTATGGCCACAACTCCTAGTGGAATGGCACGGATTCCCGCCTCGTCAGGAAACACCTCGAGTTGAAGCCGCTCGAGCCGGGTGCCTCGACTGAGATTGTAGGATCCAGTGAGTTCGAAGGGAATCGTGAGCGAGCGGAGCGTGGGTTCGTGTACCGCCAGAAGCTCTTCGACGTCGGGGGCGGTGAATACAGACTCGCGCTGAGAGTACAGCTCCAAGCCAGACACACCCAGTTGCTTCATGACGGCGCTCGGAGTCCTGAGCCACTCTGAGCTGAGTCTGAGAAAGACCAGCTGGAGGTTGACTCGAGGTGTAAGGCTTTCGAACCGGGGGTGCCCCCGCAGGTCGATATCGAGCATGCGAATTGTGGGAAGCACATCCAGGAGATCGCAAATTGGCTGCATCTGGTTCAAATGGTCCGCGTGAAGACGTAGACTGCGAATGTCGGGCTTTGCTCCTGTGATACGGGCCAGGTCGTCCGTACTCAGCATGCACGCTTTGCCACTGAGCTCAAGCTCTCGCAAGCGCGGGAGGCTCACGAGGAGCTCAGCGACGTGTTCTCCCGATGGCGCGCGCAGTACGAGGGCGTGGACCGAAGCAGCGAGGAAGCGACCTCGTTCCGTGTCGGCGGTGACGATGTCGACGAATAACTTGTACAAGGTAGGCTGCGCTCCGCTCCGCCTTAGAATCTGAGTCAGAGTTTGCACTCATAATGCAGGGTATGATGAATAAATTGTACAAAGATTTACAAAAGTTAGCAAGCTACGCTGGAAATCGGTCCATTCGCCACTACTACGGGAGGTCTGGTTGTGCCTCTTTCGTCAGATTCTCCCGCTGCTTTCGTTCATTGCATCGGTTTGTCGCGTCCCGTCCGGGAGAGAGTACGGCATAATGCTAGAGAGAGCATCGCAGGATACAGTGAGTACATGAATACAATTGCCAGTGGAACAAAGAGGAGACGAACGGAATCGCTCGGCGGCTTGCCTCTAAGTCGTCAGAATTAATTGCCATGGTCAGAGCAGCCTGAGGAATATTATCAATTAGCGCAGTCCATAAACCGGATGAACAACGAACAGACGTACAAATTGGGACCTCCCGAGAGATCTGGAGTCCCGGTTGCCGATGAGCGCGCACAGCCTAGCGTTAGTATTTTGCGGGGGGAGAACACGTTCGGTGCGATAACCTGCTGCTACAGCCAATGTACTGGTCGACGCTGGCCATGGCATGCACTCGTTGTCGACGCGGAATCCAAGCAGGTGTCGGTCGACATGGTACTGGTAATGCGATGGGTGCTGACGGAGAGTTCCATGGCTAGAGATGCATCAGGAGGTTTGGTGACCTATTGAGGCTCGCTGGTGAGCGAAAAGGCGAAAGCAGCGTCGATGTTCGGCGACGTACTCGTCTGCGTTCATCCATGGGCTGGTCCGCAGCAGAAATGCCTCCGAATGAGAAAGACCGTTTATAGGAAGATGTAGGACGCACCCTCGAGCCCCGTCCAAGCGCCCTCAGACAAAATCCCCTCGTCACACCTTGCATCCCTCGGCCGTTTGATTCGTCCGCATCCGTTCTCCTCTCCGTTTTTGATGTACGTCGGTTCGTGTTGAGGTTCTGCGCGATCCGATAGCCAGGACACTCTTGCGACAAAGTGAGCGTGCGCCACGACAGCGATGGCGGTCTTGAGTGGCTTGCAGTGTTGAGGTGCAATGTGCGCATTCGTTTACTTGCAGCGCTGGCTTGGGTTCCGCAGCTCCGGCTTGGTGCAGTTTGATGACTGGTTCAGATGGGAGCAATGGTTGACGTGGAATCTAGACTCAGATACGGAAACGGGTGCACGACGTAGAGACGGAAAGCGGGGAAGAGAGCGAAAGCAAAGAGGAAGAGAACAAAGGTGGCGTGAGGCCTTGAGGGCGGCGGGAGTCAGCTCGAAACGGCTCGACCCACATCGACAATTTCCGGATCGTCTCTGCGCTGGTTTAACCCCTTGTCTAGTCCGACTTGTTTCATTCGCCGAGCGTGTGGCGCATAACGGATTACAGTCCGGTGGAGGGAAGGCGGTGGGTGGGGCGGTGAATTACGTGCACGGAGGGAGTTTCCACTCTGTAAGGACTTGAATGAATGGCGGAATAGGTTCTGCGTGCATGTTGCTCTAAGTGTAGTGGAGAGAGAGCTTGAGCTTGAAGCGGAGTGAGTGGGAGAAAGTATTGCAGGGATGCACCTTGCTCAGTCGGACCTTGTTTACCCTGGCGCTGGGCTCCTAGCCTCCTACTCGTCCGTCTCATTTTCTGCTTCCCGGCATTCGCAATCTTTGCGCTGGAGCTCGGCTGGAGCCTGGCGAATATGCGATGACTTGATAATAAGTAGCATTCTTGTGATGCCAAGGCCATTGGAGGGTTTGAGACACCCAAGCTTGAGCCTGGAGGGATGCGAGTGAGCGGAGTGAGGCCGGCGGAAGGAGAGCCTGAAACGGTAGTTCGCCGACGGCGTTCGATGGCATGAGAAAAAGAACCTCGTGTCACGTCAAAATAGTCGCACAACTTGGAGGATTTTGGGACGGATAGCTGGAGTCTGTGGCTGGAAATGAGCAGATGGAAGCAGGGATGTCGCCGCGATGTCGTCGTGGAGGAAGCAGGGAAATTTGGCTAGATTTGTGCTGCGTGAGAGAAAGAATTCTGTTTAGAATGACAGGTCTGATAAGGTGTGATGCGAGAGACGCTATTAAGAGAAGGAGTATCTGGATGTCAACTTCCACGCCAGAGGGTCCCCGCGAAGACTCCACACATCAGCAAACCTGTCTTTCGGGAGGTAAACGCGACGGAAGAGAAGTTTCTGCGCATGTCCCGACCAGGTTTTGCAGACAAGGCTGCACGATGAGAGTGTGGAGAGGGATTGTTTCGGCGCCTTGTCGGATTGGAACGTGAGAGGGACGGAGAAAAGGTCGAGAATATCCAGTACGAGATCAAGGCCTAACATGGCGGTCAGGACCAAGATGTGTTGGTCCGATCAACAGCTGTAATCTTCTTACAAAACCCCGCTCATTGGTTTCTGGTCCACGTCCACTCGTCGCCTTCCATGCATTTAAGCGCTCATTTGGTCGACGTTTTGGCCTCCTGCCCCGCCACTGCAACGTGGAAGAACCTTTGGGGACGGACGACATGCGCCTCATCACACCGTCTTCATTACACTCCATGGGTCGACGCTTCAAGTTTCTTCTCAGTGTGAGTCGCACTGGCATTCTGAAGCCTCTCTGACCTTCCTTCCGCATTCAGCTTCTTCTGCACGGGCAAAAGCCCCTCGTGTACCCAGCGGCATTCATCGACCGTCCTCGAGGTGCGCATAAGCTAGCTTGCATACCAGTTCCGCGGGCCAGGCTAAAGTGCCGCGACAGTGCCGCAGCCGCGTCCACGGTCATGTCGCGGCACTTTCGCGGTCATGTCGCGGCCCCGTCCAAGGGCCGTTGGGTGTATCTATAATGAGGGGAGGCATTCTATACATTCTGTTGGATATATGGACTGAATCAGAGGGTGCATACAATGCACGTTGTTGCATTATGTAAGCTGCAGTTGCGCAACCGATCTACGCGAGCAATATTTTCACATCAGAGTGCAACGCGAGCAACCTCAAGCCACGCCGGCAATATATTCGTCGCAGGCAGCTACGGCCTGGAGGGTTTTTTCTGATGTCCCAGCACATGAGCCGCTCAGCGCAGCATTCTGGCACAACCTCACCGAGATCTTCGCCGCAAGCGACACGGCATTCCACCTCACATTCTTGAGCCGCGGGGGTGCCGTGACGCCCTGCGATGACTCGGATGGGTGCAGGAATGCGACAATATGCGATATGCGGGCGTTGAGGAGTGAGGATAATTGCGTGAGCCTCCTCCGAGTCTAGGAAGACTGATACCAAGGCTGATTTTGTGTTGGGTTGGGCTGGGATAGGACACACCGGCAGCTGGAATCCAACTTCGCAGAAGAGGACATGTCGATGTGGACGAGGGCGAGGAATGCGAAGGTGTTGGACTGGCGCATCTCATATCTAGGATGGCGGCCAAGGCGCAGAGCGGGTACTATTGACTTGAATCTTGAACATAATCCAAGTGTTTATGCTGGCTAACTGCGCATTGTTCTGTGGACGCTTACTACTCAGAACTTGCGCAACGCTGTTCGGCGGAACTTGAATCTCATCTCTGACTGACCCTGGAATGTGTACATTCGCATTCCCATCTACGAGATCCACAACTTGACAATCTCTGCGCGTTATTAACAACTTCCTGCGGGGATTTATGAGCTAAACAGAGCCTTCCGGCCATCACACAACTCACCAGTCTCGGCAACACGATCAAGTCGAAGGGTTCGGGGTGTCCTCCGCGCTGAGCGCTGAACCCGTAGCGTCCAGCGATATCCGAGTCTGGGGTCGACTCGGCTGGAGAAGCCGTAACGCCTCGATGCCAGTGGTGCCGAGAACGAAGACAGAGGAGAGGACGGTGAGGGCGACAATGAGACGCATGTTACTCGTAGGGTAGGTGGGAGTACTGTCCACGAAGGATCGCTTCCCGTTTTATACCTGGTGGCGGCTGTTGCACAGAGTCCGGCATCCGCGATCTGCACAACGCGTCGCGAGCCAATCGCGAGCTCTTTGATTGCAACGCGCACACTCAGCGAATGAAACACGTGGGCGCGAGAGTCATGTGTCACATCAATCTGTCACGGTCTCAGGCTTGCCACCAGACACCGACCATCTCTCTCGTTCCATGCCGCAGCCCATCTTAGAGCTACCGGCCGAACTCCACTTGGAGTTCTCGAAGCAGCTCGATATGGCCGACCTCCTCAATCTTCTCTCCGTGCGTTCTTTTGCTTGTCGAATCGATGCTTCATCTCCCGCAGACTTGTCATTCGCTCAACAATCTTCGACTGCACAAAGCCCTCTGGAATTCAGCTATCTGGAGACTGGAAAACATCCAAATGCATCCCGTCCCAGCCCACGAGCCGGAGGCTCTGTCCCCATCCGAGCTCGAAAAGTTGGCCAAGCGGTCGTATTTCTTGATGCGCAATCTCACCAGCGAGACCCCGCGGGCCGTGCGAGAATCCACTGTCGAAGTTGGACCACTTTGGCATTATTGCTGCCTGCCTGGAACTTATTTGGTTCTTGTGTTGACGCGCGATAAACCGAGGGTCTTCGCCTGCTGGGATCTCTCCGCGGGAGTGTGCGTAGCATCTGTCAGCATTCCGTCGAACGAGGCGGAAGCGTGCAAGCCTACCGACGGATTCTTGGAACCTTATGTGAAGAGCAGCAATGAGTTCACTGTGGGCGGGTTCTTGCGGACACCGTGCGTCTTCCTCGGTTTTCATCAATGACAACTCACGAAATTGGCATTCACAGCACGCAGACACCAGCTCAGGGCACTGTCAGGCACTTCTTCGCAGTCCACGTCACGCTCGACCTATGGGATAAATCCAATGTTCTGTTGAATGTCGTCACTTCCCCCCGAATCCCCGACGTGGCTCACGCACTGATACAGACCGAGTGCTTCGTTGGTTGCAGAGGCATGACCATGACAGTCTGGTCACAATTCGGTCATCTAGTTCTTTGGTCGATGTTGCCTGATGCTAAGCTCGAGCTCCTGTACCGGCGAAGCATTGCCTGGCCGGGACGCTGGGTGCGCATCTCCGCATCGTATTATTTATTACTCAATTACCAATGCATTTCCAGGCAAGCAGAAGGTTTCTCTTGCAATCGCCAGGAGGTAAAATATATCAAGGAATGTTGGGCAATCCGCAGTTGCAACCCATGCTGACTGAACTGTGTCTTGATGGTGAAGAAATACAAGCAGAAAATAATCACGAAGCACTGATCCCCGTCGACCCGTTCGACGCTGAATACCAAACACCCAATTCCTTCCTCCCAACCGACCTATTCCATGCACCACAACCCATCTGGCCGAAATATGGCATCCTCTCCCTTGGATTCCGTCGTGGCCCTATCCACACACTCGACACCACCGTTGTCCGCGCTTGGCCTGCACATCCCACGGAAGATGGATCCATAACCCTGGGTCCCTCCATCTCTTGCGATATACCCCAAAAACAAATCCTGATCTACCACCTTGGCGTGTCGGGGCGGTATGCCATCACTTTGGTGCGGGAACCGCCGATGTACTACTCCTCCCAGCAACAACATCTTGCTGTCCTGCACACCAGCCCTGCCGGTGACTCCGAACTTGAACCCCGCTTGACGTGTCAGCCCTTGGACTTGGGGAGAGAGACACCGCTGGTGGGGCAGCTCCGCTGGGATGATACACTAGGGTTGCTTGTGCTGGATGTTCAGCCAAACCAGACTGCATTGACGGTTTTCTACTTTGTATGATATTGTACGTGCTTTTCCACTGCGTCACCTACATTTATCCTCCCCAGTGCATACAGCACAACACAAAATTTGTTGAGACAAGGGTCCCCATTTGTATATGTATCTGTCCTGAATGCTAGCTTCAAAGGTGGCTCATAAGTGTATATTTCGGAGAATCGTAAAAGTTTTTTTTGCTGTTACCCCCCGTGCCGTGCATTGACAGCTCTTTGCAGAATTGATGAGACTTGAGATGTCTCTGGCGCGAAAGAAGTGATGATGTTGTTTGACTCTCTATGGCCTCAGTTCCTGTCCATTTGCTACGAAATAAAATACCTTCAATGTGCATTTGAGAGCTCTTTCGAGTGGTATCCAATCCATTATTGCAGAGTCCCGCTACCTGGAAATTCAATAAATTTTAAGTCACCAAAAATGGTACAAATCTGGTATCGTTCGAAAGGGCCGCCAAATGCGCGTCAAACATATTTTATTCTGTGGCGAACGGACGAGAACTGAGTCCGCAGCAGTGAAGACAACACGATCACTCTCTTTCGCCAGAGAGAGATCACAAGTCTCATCAATTGTGCAAAGAGCTGCAAAGGCCTTCTGGCCAGATTTTGGGAGAGAAAAAAAACAGAGACAGTCGGGTTTACCTCGACAAGCCTAGGGGACAGCCGGGTGGCGAGCAAACGACAAAGTATGTCATGACTCGTCCCAGATGATGCAATGCGGCCAAAGCGGCGGGGAAGCAACAAAACGGCTCTTACATGCCGCTAGGCAAACGTGCCACGAAAAAAAAAAAGAAGGAAAGAAACTGTTGATCAGATCGGTGACACCGTGACCGTGCCTCTTGCTTTCTGCCATCACCTTCATTCCGGACAATGGAACTCGCTCTGCAAAACCTGACCCTAAATTCGGGAATCTGCACGGTGCGCTTGTATCTACTTGTTCTGCCAGCGTCTTACTGACGCCTGCGAGTCAGATCTACGACATCCCAGCAGAAGTCTTGGGACAAATCATGCAGAATGTGCTGCATCCACGGGCATCTTGGCAAATCCCCCACGCATCCTGGACGTATCCACCGTTTCCCCAGTCAACCCAGTCTGTAAACACCGCGCAGACGCTCCAACTCCTTGCCGTCAGCCGCGCCTGGTACCGCATCGCATCGCCACTGCTCTACGAGAGCATCTCCTTGCATCATATCGACCAGCTCCCGATGCTCGTCCGCACGCTCGAAGAGCGTAGGGATATCGCCGCGCTCACACGTAGTTTGGGCGTCTGCTATTACATTCCGCCGGGCTGGGATGCATTGCATGTTGCTGAGAGCGCAAAGCTCCTCGGGTTGTGTCCGAATCTCACGCGGCTTGCGTTCGGTGGCATGATCCCTCCGTTGTCCGCACCGCTGGCCATGGCTCCTATCGAACAACTTGATTTATCACAAGAGAGCATGGACTACCCGGCGCTCTATCCCATCCTCTCTGCGCTTGCTACGTCTCTCAAAAGCCTCTCGATCTGTGTTCCAGTGGGACAAGAGCCCGACGCCCACCTGAAGCTGACGTTCCCCTCCCTCACCCACCTGCGTGTATTCCTTCGTCCAGGATGCGTCGTCTCCCCAGACCTCTGGGACCTCCCCATCCTTTCCTCCCTCACGATTCACGCGCACTACGTCCCCTGCCGCCCGCCCGTCGTCGCCCTCGCCGAGCTCTTCGGGCCCATCCCAACACTAACGCACCTCTCCCTCCCCCCGCTCAACCGCTGGCACGGCGGGTTCTCCTCCAACATCCACCACGACCACCAAGCCACGCAGCGTATCCTCGACGTGTGCCCCACCCTCCGCTTCCTCCGCGTGGGCATCGTGCAGTGCCTCGAGTGCCCCCGCGCAGGGATATACTTCCCGCCCCTGCAGCATGCGCGCATCGAGACGCTGCATGTTGTGGGCCGCACGAATTGGCCCGGAGACACGCGGAATGTCGATGAGGGGTTTTTGAAGGAGGGGATGCCGTGTTTGAAGGCGGTGAGAGGGATCGATGCCGGGGTGGCGTTCTTGGACGCTACTAGTGGAATTGGAATCGAGGAGGAGCGGTCCACGCCGGCTGGGACGTGGCTCGAGGCTTTCTTGGCCGATGCAGAGATGTGGGACGAGGAAGATGATGAAGAGGACCCTGACTTTGAGCCCGAGTCCGAGTCCGAGTCGTCACGGTCTTCCGCAGACTCGCATTCCAATTCAGAGTCGGACTCGGATTCGGGTTCGGGGATATATTCCGATGAAGAACTTGAAACATCGCTGGTGGATGAGCTAGCATCGTTGAACGTGGCCGTGGCCGTGGACTGGGAGATGGGGAGGGACGAAGCGATGGCTATCTTCGCTGCGCGCCTGCGGTGAGAGAGGGAGGACAGAGTCCGACAGACACGGACAGTGCGTGCTCAAGCCGAACGCGATTTGTGAGATCTAATCGTACTAATTAAGCAAAAATATATAACCAAAACTATTAAAATCCAAAACAACAATTAAAGCCGCGCTGGGCGGCGCCCACCATTATAAGTATGTTTTGTCTCAAAACTCAAAGCCCCGCAACGAAATCCGCTGCATCCTCGGTGAGCCCATTATTGCCGTACATAAAGTGCTCGGGTGTGAGCAACACACGCTTGGGGCTCGTCAGAAGGGTCTTGGCGAACGCGCCTTTGGCGGCCAGCAGCTGGCCCGGGAACGCCGCAACGAGCTTGGCGGCGGCGGCGGTCTCCTGCGCACCGACGGCGAGGCTCGGCAGGACGGCAAACGGACCCGTGATATCGGCGATGCTCGTCGGCAGTGCGAACGAGCCCTTTGGTGCGCAGAGCGGATCGAGGACGGTGCCGGTGAAGCACTGCGCGTTGAGCTGCACATTCGAGGGGAGGGCGGGGATGTCGTCTGGGAAGAGCTGGGACGGGTCGCCGAAGGTTACGAGGCCCTTGACTTTGGCCTGGGTCGCGGAGGAGAGCAGGCCGAGGCCTTTGTGCGCGACGAGGGCACCTTGGCTCCACCCGGAGACGACGAGCGTGGAGGCGGGGCAGGCGGCAGAGTAGGCTTCGACGGTGTCGGCGAGGGCCTGCGCGCCGGAGTCGGAGCCGGCTTCGCCGAGGTAGCCCTGCAGGTCCGCAAGGTATGCGGTGGGGTCGACGCCTTGGAAAGCGACTCCGGGGATACGTGCCGTGAGGGCGGCTTGGAATTGGGGGCCGACCCAGACGCCGATGTTCCTATTGAACATATAAGAAAAGAAAGCGTGGGGAACAAGCGACGCACCCAGAGTCAAATGTCCCGCGGGCGAAGATAACCGCAGTGTCCGCACAATCCGCCTCGCCGTTGACGATGTCGTCCATGTCCGTGGCTTTCCACACAAAGTTAGCAAAGCTCTCTGAACCCGGAACGCAGAAACGCAAACGCACCAGTATCACCGCCCGCCCGCCGCGCCAGTCCAGTGGGGCTAGCCATGACCAGGCTGAGCGCGAGGAACGCAGAGAACGTCGCAAAGAATGCTTTCATTTTGTCGAAGGGGCGTAAGAACGGAAGAGAAAGATAAATTGGTGTTTAGTGAAGACGAAGAGAAGAGAAGAAGAGGAGGAATAAGGACGAAACGTTCTCGCTTGCTCGTTTTTTACAGTTGTGCATGTATGCATGTGTTTCCTGGAAGCGACATCGTGATGGGTGTTGTGCATCAGAGTTGCGATCGCCGATCCGTGTGCTAGTGATGCGCATGCCGATCCCCAGTTTCACACGTACGGTAGTACGGTCATCCGCAGTCGCCGACGAAGCGCACACGATCTCGGCGTAAGTACTCGCGTACATAAGCGCTAACAGTTGAACCAAGAAAAAAACAGGTCAGATTGAGATCGACAGCTGGTTTGTACTGTTGCCGTCCGCGGCGTTCGTAAGTTAGAGCAGAGGCGGTTCCAAGGCGGTTCCACAGGCAGGGCAGACGGCCAGGAGTAGCAGTGAGGACTAGGAGCGTAGGCCGCTGCCAGATGCAGAGCATGCGTATACGTTGACTTCGGCTGGGATCATGCTGATCATGAGCCGGATTACATAAGTACTGTATGTAAGCGCTCCAGGGCAGGGAGAGTTCAAAATCCAATGAGGGTGATCTTCAAGTTGACGTAAACCCGTCCCAAAATCTAGCCCAAATCTAGCCAGCGCCTTTGAGTGACCATCGCCCCTAGATCGGTCCGCTTCTCGAAAGTACGCACGAGAAACGGAAGCTGGTCGATGTGGCGCAGGACAATGCCAATGCGGTACCAGGCTCTACAGATGCCCACGATGAGCAGCGTTTGCAGTGCATCGACATCGAGGGAGACTTCTCTTGCAGTCGCCGGTGGAAGCGACGGAAAGGGGGAGAATGCGCCGTAAGGGATGCCCCACGTGGTGCTTCGGAAGACGTCGTCCAGGATTTTTTCGGTGATTTCGTCGGGGAACTTGAAAGGATGTGAGATCGCAAAAGTTAAGGTGAGAGAGGCACAAGGATACCGTAGAGTACGGGAATCAATTTGAGGATGAGTAACGTGGACGTGAAAGGCAACGCGTGATTGTGACAATCACGGTGCCACTGATCCGATACGCTTGATTCTGACCACCATGTTAGACCTCGACGTCGTACTGGAGATTCTCCACCTTCTCTCCATCCCTCTCACTTTCCAATCCGACAAGGCACCGGAACACTCCCTCTCCACACTCTCATCGTGCAGCCTTGTCTGCAAAACCTGGTCGGGACATGCGCAGAAACTTCTCTTCCGGCGCGTTTACCTCCCGGAAGACCTGTTTGATGATCTTTGGAGTCTTAGCGGGGACCCTCTGGCATGGAAGTTGACATCCAGATACAAGTTATTCATCGACATCGTCACCGCCGACACGGAACGAG
Organism: Mycena amicta; assembly: GCA_029282125.1. NCBI lineage: Eukaryota > Fungi > Basidiomycota > Agaricomycetes > Agaricales > Mycenaceae > Mycena > Mycena amicta. The sequence continues at coordinate 1,471,805 of JARIHP010000006.1, forward strand.
GTCGCTTCCTCGCTGCCTCGGTACACGCGCTCGTACTGCGCGCGCCATCGGGAGAACACGTCGCTGAGCTCCTCGTGAGCCTTCCCCGCTTGCGAGAGCTTGACCTCAGTGGCAAAGCGTGCATCCTGAGTACGGACGACCTGGCCCGTATAACAGCAGCAAAGCCCGACATTCGCAGTCTACGTCTTCACGGCGCGGAGCATTACGCGAACCATTTGGAGGCATTTTTGGACCAGACGCAGCGGCAGCCAATTGGCGATCTCCTGGAAGCGCTTCCGACGATTCGTATGCTCGATATCCAGCTATGGCGTTTTGAAAACTCTGCCCCCCGAGTCAACCTCAGGCTGGTCTCTCTCAAATTCACCCCAGGATGGTTCGGAAATTCGAGCGCCGTTGTCAAGCAACTGGGTGTTGCTGCGCTAGAGCTGTACACCCTGCGCGATATATTGGCCGCACCGGATCTCGATGAGCTTCTCGAGGTACCTGAACCCACACTCCGCTCCCTCAAGATTTCCTTCCCACTTACTGGATCCTACAATCTCAGTCGATATGCTCACCTTGAGCGGATTGAGCTCGCGGTGTTTCCTGACGAGCAGGGCATTCTTACGATTCCACTAGGAGTTGTGGCCATAGCTGTTGGGCCCACCAGCGAACTACCGAACGTAGAGGACTTCATTGCGAGGCTTCCCACATTTACGAGGCTGCGTGTGATCACTTGGCTCAGCCGATCTGGACCGTTGATACCCGCCGACGCGTCAATATTCACCGACGCATTACGAATGTTGGAAGGCGCTTGCAAAGAACTGGGCATCGAATTCCGGATACAGCGCGGGAATGTGAGTCACTCAACCACACTCAAGAAAAAATGCTCATTTGGATCCAGTTGAGTGATGACCACGTCGAGTACGAGCTCCGACGCAAGTTATTGACTTCATAGCATGGTACTGTACAGTAATCGAATACAATTTTCTTTACGGTTTTCCACACAATCGATTCAATTCTTCGCGCTGCGTGTCCCCGCCTTCGCGTTGCGTGTCCCTGTTCGGAAGTGCGTCGCCTCGTCTGGGTATATCGCACCCTCTGCACATGCTCCAAAAATCAATCAATAACAGACGAAGACCACGTACTCAATCCGCCCAAACCCATGGCCAGGCTGCTGACCATTTAACATTGCAAAATCGAATGCACTCCCAGTATGCAACGTAGTTCAAGATTTACCGTTCCTTTGAAATTTGGAACATGCAGAGTCTTGAAACTTGAAACTGCGGCGTTTCACTGGCCATTTGGCAGAGACTAGACATCATCCCCTCCCTCCGTCTCTGACTGCCACTGTGACCGAGCAACCCTCCCTCTCTCAGCGCAGGCGCGCAGCGAAGATGGCCATCGCTTCGTCCCTCCCCATCTCCCAGTCGGTTTCAAGTTCTTCGTCGGAATCTATCCCCGTATCCGAATCCGAATCCGAGTCTGCGGAGGACGACTCGGGCTCGGGCTCAAAGTCAGGGTCTTCTTCATCATCTTCCTCGTCCCACATCTCCGCATCGGCCAAGAAAGCCTCGAGCCATGTCCCAGCTGGCGGGGGCCGCTCCTCCTCCATCCCAATTCCACTGGCGTCCAAGAACGCCACCCCCGCATCGATCCCTCTCACCACCCTCAAGCACGGCATCCCTTCCTTCAAAAACCGCTCATCGACATTCCGCGTGTCTCCCGGCCAATTCGTGCGGCCCACGACATGCAGCGTCTCGATGCGCACATGCTGCAGGGGCGGGAAGTATATCCCCGCGCGGGGGCACTCGAGGCACTGCACGATGCCCACGCGGAGGAAGCGGAGTGTGGGGCACACGTCGAGGATACGCTGCGTGGCTTGGTGGTCGTGGTAGATGTTGGAGGAGAACCCGCCGTGCCAGCGGTTGAGCGGGGGGAGGGAGAGGTGGGTTAGTGTTGGGACGGGCCCGAAGAGCTCGGCGAGGGCGAGCACGGGCGGGCGGCAGGGGACGTAGTGCGCGTGAATGGTGAGGGAGGAAAGGATGGGGAGGTCCCAGAGGTCTGGGGAGACGACGCATCCTGGACGAAGGAATAGACGAAGGTGGGTGAGGGAGGGGAATGTCAGCTTCAGGTGGGCGTCAGACTCTTGCCCTATTGGAACACAGATCGATAGGCTTTTGAGCGACGCAGCAAGCGCAGAGACGATGGGATAGACCGCCGGGTAGTCCATGCTCTCTTGTGATAAATCAAGGTGCTCGATAGGAGCCAGCGGTGCGGGCAACGGAGGAATCATGCCACCGAACGCAAGCCGCGTGAGATTCGGACACAATCCGAGGAGCTTTGCGCTCTCAGCAACATGCAATGCATCCCAGCCCGGCGGAATGTAATAGCAGACGCCCAAACTACGTGTGAGCGCGGCGAGAACCGTCCGTTCTTCGAGCGTGCGGACGAGCATCGGGAGCTGGTCGATATGGTGCAAGGAGATGCTCTGGTAGAGCAGTGGCGATGCGATGCGGTACCAGGCGCGGCTGACGGCAAGGAGTTGGAGCGTCTGCGCGGTGTTTACAGACTGGGTTGACTGGGGAAACGGTGGATACGTCCAGGATGCGTGGGGAATTTGCCAAGATGCCCGTGGATGCAGCACATTCTGCATGATTTGTCCCAAGACTTCTGCTGGGATGTCGTAGATCTGACTCGCAGGCGTCAGTAAGACGCTGGCAGAGCAAGTACATACAAGCGCACCGTGCAGATGCCCGAATCTAGGCTCATGTTTTGCAGAGCGAGTTCCATGGTCAGAAATGAAGGTGATGGCAGCAAGCAAGAGGCACGGTCACGGTGTCACCGATCTACCAATCTGATCAATTTTTTTTTTTTTCGTGGCACGTTTGCGTAGCGGCATGTAAGAGCCATTTTTTTGCTTCCCCCGCCGCTTTGTGTGTATTTCATGAGAGATTCCCGGGCCGCATTGCATCATCTGGGACGAGTCATGACATACTATGTCGTTTGCTCGCCACCGGCTGTTCCCTAAGCTTCAAGTTGAGGTAAACCCGCCTGTCTCTGTTTTTCTCTCTCCCAAAATCTAGCCAGAAGGCCTTTACATAAATGCACGGCACGGGGGGTAACAGCAAAAAAAAAACTTTTACAATTCTCCGAAATATACACTTATAAGCCACCTTTGAAGCTAGCATGCAGGACAGATACATATACAAATGGGGACCCTTTTCTCAACAAATTTTGTGTTGTGTTGTATGCACTGGGGAGGATAAATATAGGTGGCGCAGTGGAAAAGCACGTACAATATCATACAAAGTAGAAAACCGTCAATGCACTCTGGTTTGGCTGAACATCCAGCACAAGCAACCCTAGTGTATCATCCCAGCGGAGCTGCCTCACCAGCGATATCTCTCTCCCCAAGTCCAAGGGCTGACACGTCAAGCGGGGTTCAAGTTCGGAGTCACTGGCAGGGCTAGTGTGCAGGACAGCAAGATGTTGTCGCTGGGAGGAGTAGTACATCGGCGGTGCCCGCACCGAAGTGATGGCGTACCGCCCCGACACGCCAAGGTGGTAGATGACGATTTGTTTTTGGGGTATATCACAAGAGACGGAAGGACCCAGGGTTATGGATCCGTCTTCCGTGGGATGCGCAGGCCAAGCGCGGACAACGGTGGTGTCAAACCCATGGATAGGGCCACGACGAAATCCCAGGGAGAGGATGCCATATTTCGGCCAGATGGCTTGTGGTGCGTGGAATAGGCCGGTTGGGAGGAAGGAATTGAGGTTTGTTTGGTGTTCAGTGTCGAAGGGGTCGACGGGGATCGGTGCTTCGTGATTATTTTCTGCTCGTATTTCTTCACCATCAAGACACAGTTCAGTCAGCATGGGTTGCAACTGCGGATTGCCCAACGATCCTTGATATATTTTACCTCCTGGCGATTGCAAAAGAAACCTTCTGCTTGCCTGGAAATGCATTGGTAATTGAGTAATAAATAATACGATGCGGAGATGCGCACCCAGCGTCCCGGCCAGGCAATGCTTCGCCGGTACAGGAGCTCGAGCTCAGCATCAGGCAACATCGACCAAACAACTAGATGACCGGGTTGTGACCAGACTGTCATGGTCATGCCTCTGCAGCCAACGAAGCACTCGGTCTGTATCAGTGCGTGAGCCACGTCGGGGATTCGGGGGGAAGTGACGACATTCAACAGAACGTTGGATTTATCCCATAGGTCGAGCGTGACGTGGACTGCAAAGAAGTGCCTGACAGTGCCCTGAGCTGGTGTCTGCGTGCTGTGAATGCCAATCTCGTGAGTTGTCATTAATGAAAACCGAGGAAGACACACGCTGTCCGCAAGAACCCGCCCACAGTGAACTCATTGCTGCTCTTCACATAAGGTTTCAAGAATCCGCTGGTAGGCTTGCACGCTTCCGCCTCGTTCGACGGAATGCTGACAGATGCTACGCACACTCCCGCGGAGAGATCCCAGCAGGCGAAGACCCTCGGTTTATCGCGCGTCAACACAAGAACCAAATAAGTTCCAGGCAGGCAGCAATAATGCCAAAGTGGTCCAACTTCGACAGTGGATTCTCGCACGGCCCGCGGGGTCTCGCTGGTGAGATTGCGCATCAAGAAATACGACCGCTTGGCCAACTTTTCGAGCTCGGACGGAGACAGAGCCTCCGGCTCGTGGGCTGGGACGGGATGCCTTTGGATGTTTTCCAGTCTCCAGAGTGCTGAGGTCCAGAGGGCTTTGTGTAATCGAAGATTGTTGAGTGAATGGCAAGTCTGCGGGAGATGAAGCATCGATTCGACAAGCAAAAGAACGCACGGAGAGAAGATTGAGGAGGTCGGCCATATCGAGCTGTTTCGGAAACTCTAATTGGAGGTCGACCGGTAGCTCTAAGATGGGCTGCGGCATGGAACGAGAGAGATGGTCGGTGTCGCGTGGCAAGCCCCAGGCCGTGACCTGCTGTGACAGACGGATGTGACATATGACTCTCGCGCACACGTGTTTCATTGAGCGTGCGCGTTGCAATCAAAGAGCTCGCGATTGGCTCGCGACGCGTTTTGCGGGCAGATATCACAACGGCGTCGATCTCCGCAACACCACGGAATAAACGGGGTACAACAAACCCGGAATCGCGAATCGCCGAAACATCGCGGACGCCGGACACTCTGTGCAACAGCCGTCACCAGGTATAAAAGGGGAAGCAATCCTTCGTGGAAAGTACCCCCACCCACTCTGCAGATAACATGCGTCTCATTGTCGCCCTCACCGTCCTCTCCTCCGTCTTCGTTCTCGCCACCACCGCGCGCAGCATCGAGGCGCGTTACGGCTTCTCCGCCGAGTCGACCCCAGACTCGGATATCGCTGGACGCTACGGGTTCAGCGCGGAGGACACCCCGAACCCTTCGACTTAATCGTGTTGCCGAGGCTGGTGGGTTGTGATGACCGAAGACTCTGTTTGGCTCACGAATCCCGCAGGAAGTTGTTGATAACGTGGAGACATTGCCAAGTTGTGGATCTCGTAGATATGGATATGAATGTACACATTCCAGGGTCAGTCGGAGATGAGAGTCAAGTTCCGCCGAACAGTGTTGCGCAAGCACTGAGTAGTAAGCGTCCACAGAACAATGTACTGGCATGCGCAGTTGGCCAGCATAAACACTTGGATTATCTTCAAGATTCGAGTCAATAGTACCCGCTCTGCGCCTTGGCCGCCATCCTAGATATGAGATGCGCCAGTCCAACACCTTCGCATTCCTCGCCCTCGTCCACATCCACATGTTGTCCTCCCGCACCGCGTCTGCGAAGTTGGATTCCAGCTGCCGGCGTATCCTATCCCAGCCCAACCCAACACAAAATTAGCCTTCATATCAGTCTCCCTGGACTCATCGGATACTCACGCAATTATCCTCACTCCTCAACGCCCGCATATCGCATATCGTCGCATTCCTACACCCATCCGAGTCATCGCAGGGCGTCACGGCACCCCCGCGGCTCAAGAACGTGTTGAACAGCTGGAACGCCGTGTCGCTTGCGGCGAAGACCTCGGTGAGGTTGTGCCAGAATGCTGCGCTGAGCGGCTCGTGTGCTGGGAAGTTGGGGTCGACGAGCGGGGCGTAGGTTTCGCGAGCGGAGTAGTATAGGGACCACGTAGCTGTTTTATTGTTGGTTGGGTTGGTCAAGTGGAAAGGGAAGAGAGATACGTCTGGTTTGGAAGTTTGGATCGGAGATGTTGCCTGCGGATTATCGTTAGCTGTGCAATGGGTGGGGAAACAGGTAGAAACCAAACTCACTGAAAAAGACGCTCGAATCCATAACCTCGAAAGTATCCGGGTCGATATCGTACACCTTGAAGGCAGGGTTTCCGCCTTTTTGTTGTTGTTGTTGTTCCATTCAGTTCAAGACGTCAATCCAAGAAAACACTCACTCGTGGGCGTCAACGCAGGTCCCTAAGCATCCGTGTAAGTGTAGTCATCCAACAGCGCCAGAGAGAAACGCACAATAAGCCCAACACCAACAGCGTTCCTCGCCGTCTGCTCGCTATAATTCGAATAGGCAATCTCGAACTGGTCTTTGTGACTGTGTCCGAAGAACTGCGCTGCGATGGTATTGTGGTACCGCTGGATGATCTGGTCGTAGTAGTTTGACTGCAAGTTGGTTATCGTGTTAGCGGAGAACAAAAGAGAGAGAGCAGGAAGAACGTGAACCTGGTCGACGAGGGTATCCTCCTTGCCAGGCGGAATATGTCCGATGATCCACACGCGCTCGCCGGCGTCCTCGGCGGCTTGTAGAGAGGAGACCATGAATTGCAGGATGCCGTTTGGGTCTGGTCTAAACACGAATCAATCTCAGTTCTTATGGATGATAAGTAGAAGACAACGCACTGGAAGACGTCGCTGTCGTACAACCAGAAACTAACCCAATTCATCAGCGGGATAAACAGAGCGTTTGGTTGAGACGGACAAACGCACTTTTGTTTATACCAGAACTGTGTGTTCACGGAGAGAATGCGGAGGTTCATTCCCGGAACTTTGGCGAAGTAGCTCCCGGAATGGTGGTCGACTTGGGAGGCAGCGGGTTCGTGGATCCATTGCTTGTAAAATTGACTTGAGTGGTTATGAACAACCAACACATACCTCCCATCCCGCGCTCTGCGTATCGTACACCCATTGCGAGTTGTTGAGGGTGTTGCTGGTTGTGCGCGCGAAGGCGTTGACCGGCGCAGAGTCGCTGAATGGCATTATGTGGGGGCGGGAGAAATGAGTGATAGTACCGCGCACTGGTTTCCGATTGCGGGAAAGATTGGAGCCGTGAGCTTTGCGGCCATCTGCTCGTTGAAGGCTTCCAAGTCGCTGGTTACCTCCCTGTGCGGAATTGAGAGCTGTATAGCAGAAAGGATGGCACAGACGGTTGATCTACGAGCCAAATTGCACCCTCGACAACTGCCCTTATTGAATTTCGTTCTACGATAGGCAGAAAAACACATACCATCGCCCGTGAATATCGAAAACCTCGGATCCAACCGCTCGATCTCCTCCAACATCGAGTCCGCCAAGGACACCGGTGAATCACAATGCGAATTCCCATTCGGTTCCGCAGGCACTGTCGGCACCGCAGGCGAATCGTCGAAATCGCGACAACAGATCGACTTGGTGCAGTTTGCCTCGCTGCCAACGGTGTAGAACCGGTCGATGTGGACGTCGCTGAGATGGACGACTCGGACCGTCTGCCGGCCGTGGGAGGTGAATGTTTTTGGGTGTGTGGGAGGGGGCTTTGGGATGGGCACGGTGTATGGCGTTACGGGAGGGTTGATGCACATCCCGAGGAGGGCGTCGCAGAGACGCATGGCGGCCGTTCCGGTGCTGCTGATTTGGCGGAGGTCGGTTGCAAGGATGGGGCCTTCGCGCGCAAGGAGGCCTGTGCAAACATCTACGTCGGCTGCCTACAGAGGGAGAATTTTGAGGATGTAAAGCAGCGGAAGTTAGAGAGAAACATACTCCGAGACCGATACAAAGACTTGTAAATGTGTCGATGAATGCGTCCGTGCTTTCGAGAGCGATTGTTTGCAAAGCTCCGAGAAGAGCCAAGCAGGAGGGGCAATCATCGGCACTTTGCAATGCCTGCAGGAGCGAGGAGGATGCAACACAATTCACGAAAGGAACGAGAATGTAGAGGAGTAAGAGAAGCATCTTCAAGTCCGATGGATGAGTCCCATCGCCTGCCCGTCGGAGGCGTTTTTGTCGCAAGCACACGACGGCCCGGGTGAGAGTAGAAGGCGTCCCGTGGACCGGCAGAGTCAGCTGCAAGGGTCGAGCCCAGTTATAGCTCGGAACGTTCGCCGGGAAGAGCTTCCGGAGTGCCGCAACGTGCGCGTCGTGGGCAACGCTGACGGAAGCCGAAAAAGACAAGCAAATTGATGGCGGGAGACCATCACTGATTGCGGACTGTGTGACCGTCTGTCAAACAGTCCTTCCTCCGAACCTCCGCCGTGGCTGGGCTCAGTGGGCTGGTAATAGTATTGGTGCATGCGGCGGCGATGAGCGTGCGCCTCGTACCCGCTCCCGCTGTGAATGTCGATTCGTGAAAGGTCAGCAGAAAATTTTGGACATCCTACTCTCTTCAATGTTTCGATCGCAATTCACTACATATCTAGGTCTCGCCTTCATTGATTCTGTCAGCAACGTAGCCCAGGCCGACGTGAACGGCCCCGAGCGTCATTCTGAAGATGGTCAGCATGACGGGTGTCGCCAAACTTGGTTGTCGCTGACTTCGTCGCGGTACATGAATGGGCCGCACAATTGTACAACCATCGAAACAGGTGCAGATTGACAGTTAACCCGAAATGCCCTGGGACCAACCAATCGCAGGTGTCTTCAGCTCCCACGACGGTGGGGCCAGCTTATCTCCTCGAGGTCCTCGTTGCTATTTATGACGCTGCTTCCATCCTCCCTTCTCTAAACGAGCTCTGCCGATCTAAATGAAATCTCGCAGTTTTGCACTGCATATCGGCTGCGCGTTGACTGCGCTGTCCTTTAAAGCTTTGACCTTCCTGCTTTGGGCAAAGCCCCGCAGTCTATGAGTCGTACGAGTCGCAGTTTGATGCGCTGACAGCGGCTCTGACTCGGCGCAGCCCGTCACTCACCCCGTGACATCTCTTCTTGCTCCCGACGCCCATCCTCTATCCTCAAGCCCTCTGGACACATCCACCATCATACCATCTGCCTCTCCGCGACGTATCAAGGCCACGCTACCGCTTCCACATTTTTTTATATCGTAAAGCTCTTCGAGTCCCAAAACTCTCTCAAGACTCTCAAGACCCCGCCACGATCCACTCAGGCAAGAAGCATCAAGACAATGCATCAAGACGTCTGCCCTTCAAGTCGCGCAAGCTAATTACAGCGACACCTTTTCCGGTGGTCTTGGCTCCGCGCGAGGCTTCAACGATGGATACGACGAGAGATTGCCAGGTGTGGGTGTGACGAGGATGGGGAAAAGAGCATGAACGGGTTGGACGGGGTCTGCAGGCGTCTCGAGGTGCGTGGGCCATCGTCCTGTTGACGATTTGCTGACGTTCCACCCAGCCCTGGAACAGCCCGAGTTGCCGGAGAGACCACTACTCATCCATCTCTTGCCGTGACGCCGCCTCCCACTGGCTCCGCCAATCGTACTACCAATGCCTCAACAACCCAATCGCACCCGACCAGAGCCACTAGATGAGTAGGCTGGATGGTTATGAAACGAGTCATGCAACCTCACACGCTTGAGGTGTGCGCTGTTTTCACAAAAGGGATTTGCTCATGTTCTACAACAAGCTTGCAGTGTGTGAAACAAGAATAGTTCATACATTCATTTCGTAGTCGGCGCGGAGCGCCGGCCGTGTCTTGTACCATCCAATAAACTCGGCTCAGCACAATGTCTAGCGCCAACCACAACCCCATTGTACTCCCCCCGCTGGACGGCTCGCTCAGCGTCGGCGAAATAATCAACTTTCACATCCTTAATCGCAACCTCACTCCCGCGTACTCTTTCGCGAGTGAAGACGGCACTCTTACCAACATCACCCACTTCGAGTTTGCCCGCGCCGCCCATCGTGTTGCGCATCTCCTACGGCCGCAGCGCAATGGCTTAGATGGGCAGGTCGTCGCCATCGTTGCGCTGACGGATACGCTGTTGTACCAGACCCTCGTCGCTGGGTGCATTGTGGCGGGTCTCGTTGTGTGTTTCCCTCTCCCTCTTTGCGTGGCATTTTCTGATATTGCCAGCCGTTCCCCATGTCGCACCGCAACTCGCAGGCCGCTCTTGTCCACCTACTGAAGACTACGGACGCACACCGAATCCTCACCACGCGGGGGTCGCTGAGCCGAACTATGGACCCGCTCGCAGCCGATATACTGGCACATGAGCCAGGCTACGCTCTATCCGTCCAGGAGATCCCCACACTGGGCCAGTTGTACCCCTTCCTCGGCCGAGAAGCGCCTCAAGACGTGTTCACGCTCTATCCCGCTGGCAAGGCATCAATCGAGGACTCGGAAGTGGCCTTCTATCTCCACTCCAGTGGTGCGTTCCTCTCCACTCTTCGTTCATAGCCGTCTAATCGTCATTCTTCAAGGCAGCACGGGTCTCCCGAAACCCATCCCGATTTCACACCGCTACATCATCAGCGTCGTCAGTCAAGACATGATGGCGGAAATGGCGCGTACCACACCCCGGCTGGCCCTCGGTGCTATACCGTCCTTCCACGCCATGGGCGTCTTCATGCAGTTCGCGAGCACAATCTTCCTGGGACTGACAGCATGCATATACCCACTTGCGTCCACAGCCGAAGAGTATCACGTCCCGCCAAACGCGACCGCGGAGAACGCGTTGGAGAATGCTAGAAGGGCGGGAGCGAACGGGATAATGACTGTTCCTGCGTTTCTGGTGGAATGGGCGCAGAGGGAGGAGGATGTCGAGTATCTGAAGTCGCTGAATCGTGTGGTACGTGCGCGCACCCGTGTGTTTTAGTTCATCGCTGAGCTCCTGAATGTCTGCAGCCATTCGGCGGTGGCCCTCTACCGACACGCGTGGGGGATTTTCTTATGAACCGAGGGGTGAAGCTCGCGCAGATCTATGGAGGGACTGAATGTGCGTATTTATTTCCGTCCGAGCTTCAGCGACTGTTGACGTTCTTTCCAAACAGTCGGACCTGCCAACAAATTCCATCCCCGAGATGGCCCGGTAGGCGAATGGAATTGGATAAAATTCGGCGACCGGGTGAACGTGCGATGGATCCCTGTTGGCGATGGAACGTTTGAGTGCCAGTTCTTGGTGCGTTCTTCTGTCCTGTTCTCTAGTGTCAATGGTTGGATTAAGGAGCTAATCATTCAATGCAGACTGTCCATACACATCAGCTGGCTATAGAGAACCTCCCCGACGTGAAGGGATATGCGACAAAAGATCTCTTCGAACGGCATCCCACGAAACCACATCTTTACCGCATGTGAGCACAGACTTTCCGTCCACCACATCTCCACTGTTAATAAACAAAAACGCACAGTGTCGGCCGATTAGACGACGTCCTTATCATGGCGAACGGGGAGAAGACCGTCCCCGGCCCGATGGAAGAGATCCTAAACGCCAGTCCGTATATCACGGACGCAGTCATGTTTGGACGAGGGCGCAACCAAGTCGGGGTACTCATCGAGCCCGCCCATCTCGTTGATTCGAGGGACGACAAGCAGCTTGGAGACTTTAGGAACCTCGTGTGGGGTGTCGTGGAGGAGGCGAATGCGATTGCGCCGGCTTTTGCGAAGTTGTACAAGGAGATGATCTTGGTGACCCATTCCGAGCGGCCCATGGTACGCACGTCAAAGGGAACAGTGATGAAAAAGGCGACGATTGCCCTGTACGACCCGGAGATAACTGCACTGCGAGTTCTTTTCTCTCTCTTTTGTATGTCTAGCGCTTACGCAGAGTTCAGATACGACACCATCGAAGCAAGCGGAAACGCAGCCAGCGATATTGCCCCGCCCGCTTCCTGGACGGCGACGGAGCTCGAGCCTTGGCTTCTTGCCCACGCGGGCTTGCTGTCCGGCAGAGAAATTACGCCAGCCACCGACCTCTTCGACCAGGGCTTCGACTCGCTAAATGCAACGTTCCTGCGGCATCGTATCGTTGCCGCATTGCGAAAAGACACGGCGAAGGTCCTGATTGCCCAGACAATCCCGCAGAATCTCGTGTACACGCATCCCTCCATTCAAGAGCTGGCTCGCGCCATTGAAGGGCTTGTCGCTGGCCAGGCAAGCGGAGGTGTAGACCCGAGGGCGTTGGTCGAAGCAATGATCGCAAAGTACTCAGAGGGCTTCGACGTCGCGCCTCAGCTGGAACAGCGGGCTCCATCTAACGGCGGCGCAGTGATTCTCCTCACAGGCTCGACGGGCGGTTTGGGTTCCCATATCCTCGAGATACTTCTTCGCCATTCGTCCGTTGAGCGCGTATATGCGTTTAATCGTCCCAGTCCGACACCAATATCTCAGCGCCAAGAAGCTGCGTTCCGCGATCGTGCTCTGGACGTGGAGCTATTGCACTCGTCGAAGTTGGTGTACGTCCAAGGCGATTCAGCTGGGGCGGATTTGGGGTTATCGGAGGCGATCCTTGGAGAGGTGGCGTCCACTCTGCTTCATTCGATACCGGGCATTATCTGATAAGTCGATCGACAGCTCAAGAAAACAGTTACGGTAATCATCCACAATGCCTGGGCGTTGGACTTTAACAAATCGCTCTCGACATTCGAACCGCTCGTTCGTGGAACACGCAATCTCATCGATCTGGCCCGTCTTTCTGGCGCCGAGTTCTTGTTCACATGTTCCATTGGATCGGCGCAAGGCTGGGATCCGTCCAAGGGAGCCTTCCCAGAGGAGCTGCAATTGGATGCAGGGGTTGCTGTTGGGACTGGATATGGTGAAAGCAAGTATGTTTCCGAGCGGGTGAGTTGCTGTTGATGTTATTCCGGAACCAAGGAAAGTTTGATTAACTTTGGTAGATCCTTGCGGCCTCAGGCATTCCCGCCACCTCCTTCCGTATCGGCCAAATCAGCGGCTCGAACTCAAACGGAGCATGGGCGACCACCGACTGGGTTCCGGCGATCGTCAAATCCAGCATTGCGCTGGGCAGCTTCCCATCTGACCCGACGGGGACAGTTTCGTGGCTGCCTTCGGAAGCCGTCGCGCAAAGTATTGTGGACGTAGCGTCTCTTCCTGCGGAGAGCGGAAAGCCGTTTGCGCTGAATATCGTCCACCCACGCCCGGTGGCTTGGGACGCGGTGATGGGTGCGATGGCGAGAGTCGCGCAAGTTCCACTCATTCCGATTGCGGAGTGGGTTAGACAGTTGGACAAGAGCGCAAAGGATGCGAGCGCGATGGATATGGAGAAGATCGTGAGTGGGATTTGATTCCTGCCGTCGCGGTTATGCTCATTGGTAAATGCACTCCAGCCGGCAATTAAACTGCTCGATTTCCTTAACTACGGCCTCGGCCGGTCGGGAAACATGCAGTTCTCCACGGCGAAAGCGCAACAAGTGAGTCAAACGCTGGATCGTCTGCCGGAGTTGGGCGAGGAGGACGTACAACGCTGGATGGCGTACTGGAGCTCGGTTGGGTTCATAGACTGCCATATGTAGGGTTTGTGGCGAACTGAAGCGTCGTCCAAGTTGGAGATATCATGTTCAACGAAGGAAGGCGACCGAATTGTGTATGTTACTTCAGAATAGATAAGCTGCTGTACGTGTTTACTAGTGAACAGATAGTAGAATGGCTATAAGAACTCGTATCGCGACCTGAATACAGACGTGTTTGGTTTTCTTCACCGACTTATGGCGATTCGTGTCAGCCACAATTTTCGTCGTAGAATTCTACGAAAGTCTTCTAGCTATGGTACATTTGCATGTTTTGCTTTGCTACCCCATCCGCTCACTTATCATCAGCATCCACCGCAACCACATCCTCCCGACCCTTTTCACCCAGCGCAGGAATACTGATAAACAACGCCGCATCGCCGTAGACATGTTCGATGCTCGCCTGGTTCCCCATCGCGATATACCGCGAGTCCACCTGGTTCAGCTGCTGCCGTTTCACCACCCAATACACCGGAATGAGTTCCTTCTCTTCGTCCTCGTCCTCGTCCCTCGCATCATCGTACTCGCCCTGGGTCGGAAGAACATTCCCCTTGATATCCTGCCGCTCCAACAGGCTCCCGAGCTTGTGTATCTCCCAGCGCAAGTTGTGATAATTCGGGTCGATCCACTCCAGATCCAGCTCCGAGCCAACGAGGACCTCCTCCGCGTTCGGCGCGCCCCATTGCATCGTCTCATACACCAGCCGGACGAACGAGCCAAGCCCAACGCGGGTAGCAGCTGAGCGAATGCGCGCATCGTTGCCTTTGAGGATGTGTCGCAGGTGTGCATGCGAGCCGTTGTTGAATTCGTCTCCTTCCTCATTCGCTGTCGCTGTGAGCTTGTTCTGGTTGGAGCCTCGCGGAATCGGGTACTGGTGGCTCAGCCCAAACGCGAGTAGTCCACCGCGACTCATGAAGCTGCCATCTGCGACCAGGGCCCGCAACGACGTCTCGAATGCCAGTTCCGATGGAGGGGAGATGCGAGTGCCAAGGGTGTAACGGCGTTTCCGCAGGAATAGGTTGTAAGTGAGGGTGACGCGATAGCCAGCGGTGACGGGCTCGACAGAGTGGACAACGTCGCTGTAGAAGCCGACGTATGCGACGGCAGGGGTGTTGGGTGGGTGGGCTGAAAGCCGTGAGGCAGAGTCGAAGAGCCCTTGGTGAGAGTTGTGTGTGAGGGTGAGGGCACCACCGGCATGCGTTGTCGGTAGAACGACGACGAGCGAACCAATCATGTCTTCGCTGCAAGGAGTGTCTTTGTGGGCTTTGAAGAATGAACCCGGGCCTGACATGGTACACTCAGCAACAACACTGCGCAGACAAGAGAAGACACACCATAGACATTCAACTTGTACATCTCCGCAGTCAGACCCATCTCCTCGTCGTCCCCGCTACGCCCCTCCACAAGATACGGTGTAATAGCGTCCAGAATCCCATTCGCAGCGATATCCAGTCGCGCAGCGAACCGACTCACATCGATCTTGCCTGCCTTGCGGTAGCTCTCGTCCAGCACGTCTTCCTGTCCACGCCCGAATGACGCGCGTTCGCAGGCGCTAGCCAGCTGTTCGACTTGCTCGTCCGTGGGTGCCCGAAAGTCGATGTATCTGGGTCCAAGGTCAGTGTGCGCATGCATCGACAAGAGCAGCCATAGGCTAACCTTGCTTCATCTCCCTCTGACCCGACGTTATAGTACAATCCCAGCTCGTCTTCGCCGACAGAGTGCAAGCCAGAGGTGTATGGCAGCGTGCTACTGTCCTCGAGAGAGCTAGCGAGAACGCGGAGGTGGTCCTCAACGGTCCAAGTTCCGGGCATGCCAGAGGAAAGGAGGTGGGAGAGCGCAAGATGTTGTGTCGGCTCTTTTAAATCAAGTGATCGACTTGCCGATGCCAGTGGCGCGCTGTCAACCCGGCGCTGCCCTCAAGGTGCGTGTAATTGGAGACCTCGAGGACGTCCCTACCGTGAACTTCATAATGAAGGGAGTAGCTCATGGCAGCGGCCACTGCACCGATGAAAGCACGAATGAAGTTGATCTGAACATTCTTCAGTTGGCTCTTGATGCGTTATCGGCAGAAATAGAGCGGATGCGAGGGTATAACGTTGTCCTCGAAATTCGAGTGAGGAGCAGATGTCACGACGTGTCAATTCCAGAAAGGGAAATCCGGATCAAACCTCCTTGCCACTTATCTCCGGCGGCGAAGCCAGCGCTGGATTCCAGCTGACTGCAAAATTCGGGGCCATATAAAAATTTCTCACAAGTCGGCACCAGCCCGGCATATCACATAGTTGCTCTAATTTCGTCTTCATTCCACTCAACCATCGAGCATGTGTTGAGCATGTGCTCAGTTCTTGATTGTCGGGATGAACCTCTTGCGCTCAGGGTGTATGTAGTTGGAAGGCATGGACGGGAGAGGCACGAGAGTGTGTGGTATATGACATTGGTTGGAGTAGATACGTGATATGCCGGACGTGGCCGACTTGTGAGAATTTTTTGGGATGGCCCCGAATTTTGCAGTCAGCTGTCATTCATCATGATGAGTCGATTGGAAGCATGCAGGTATCATCTCGCTCATATCGGAGTCCATCGGAATTCTGACTGATATACAGCCTCGCCAGTGTCACCACAACAAATGTAAACAACTTTGAGCTGCAAACACGCACCACAACCCACGTAAACTTCTCATAACAGCTGTAGTTTGCAGTGCTGGCGCCGATAATTCGTATTTTCGGATGATAAGCGCCCAATAAGCGCCCAAAGGCTGTTGATTGACGTGCCTCGCGGCGTTGCGCGTCCGCATTTAAATGACTCCCCTCTGAGGCTGTCTCTCGTTTCTCTCTGACCCCCCACCCAACACCCGGTGCTGTACCACAATGTACGAATCCGCATGGCCGTTTCTCCTGGGACTCTGTGCCGTTCTCTACTTCGGGCCATGGGGCTCTCCCCTCACTTTCGTAGTGTCAACGTTGCAGAACGTCATCACGAATCCACAGGCCGCCGCGACCGGGGAGCTCCTTCGCTTCATTTTCCTCAGTGAGCGCACGGGTTACTACACGCCTCTCATGCTAATGCTGGCTAATAGGCACGATCGTTGACGCCGGCAAAAAAGTTGGGCAAATGATATACGATTCTGGGCCCAGTCGTGAGTATCTCCAGCTGCGTGCATGAACATTCTCCTTCTCACCAAAACCCCCAACAGTCTTCGTTGTCAAAGCGGAATTCGGAACGCGCGACTTTGCATACGACTGGGTCCTGCACTACCTCGACAGCCAGCGGATCTGGCGCGAAAGCCGCTCCTTCAAAGTCATCGCGAGGAATGCCACGCTACGTCCCAACGCTGCCTCGGCGCTGGGCGAGGTAGACGGGCATCCAGACCCGGTGTATGAGCCATCCCACTCGAACCCTTCGCTGTTTCGATGGCGCGGATATTGGATTACCGTGGTGAGCACTCGCAAAATGCTTGACTTTTTGGCGTAAGTTGAATTGGCATGCAGAACAAAACCACCGCAGGCTATGCGCACTATGATACCGGGGAAGAGGTCGGTGGTACACTGGTAATTAGGTGTGCAGCCACGTTTCTCTTGTTTTGTCTAGCTCAATTCGTATGAAGCATTTGGAGCCGCAAGAGGCAGATCCTAGACGACTTTGTCACCGCTGCCCGAGAGTTTTACATCAAATCCAACGTCCTCCCGCGCCGAGTGAACTCTGAGCTGGACAAAGAGCCGGTGCGTTCAAGTTCTTTCAGTATCTTCTTCCACCTACTGAGATCTTACTAGTCCGGAGCGCTATTGAGCGCCGAGTTCAACCAATCCGACCTGGCGTACGACTGGATGCTCGCATATCTAGTTCGTACAACCCTCCCTTTCCTTTCCTTCCCTTCGACCGGGACTCATCTCCACACAGCGCTCCGCAAACGCACTCAAGGGCGCCATGCACTTTACCATCAGCACGAAACAGTCCGACTTGGGATGGGGTGATGGTCCCAAGGACGCCGTGCGGTTCATGCCCGCCAACGATACCAAGCAGCAGTTCTTGTTCACCAGCCCAAACAGCGGCAAGAGTACGTGGCTGCAGGGTGCGTTGCCTTTCTTATTCACCTGCGTCTTGTCTTGTTCACAGACAAGTCTGTTAGTGGTGGTGAAGCCCGGCCAGTTGAATTGGACGACGAATAGTTTTGTGGGCGGGTCCATTGGCATAACGTTCGCCGCGGTTGTCCATCCCGTGTGCCGCTGGGCTTAATCGAATTCCCTAGCTTGTACAGCTCCGACAAAGCCGTCCTAGCAGATCTCATCGAGACTGCTCGGAGAACGTACATCGAGCACGGTGTATCGCGGGTTACGGTCCATCTAACCGATAACGTGCGTGCCCAGCTACTGCTTCTCGACTCGGACTGACTCCCCGCAAGCGTGGCGAATGGGCCAAAACAGTATCCAAATCGCGCCGCCCAATGTCCACACTGATCCTGCCAACGGATGTGAAGGAAAGCCTCCTGGAGGACGCGCGCGAGTTCTTGGCTAGTGAACGGTGGTATAACCAGGCGGGGATACCGCATCGGAGGGGGTATTTACTATGTGAGTCTACCCCGCCGCAGTCGCAACTCTGTGGATAACTGATGATGACGACAGACGGCGAACCCGGAACAGGCAAGAGCTCGACGATCCACGCTCTGGCGGGCGAGCTAGGGCTGGAGATCTACTTTGTCTCCCTTGCCAATCCTGGCATTGACGATTACACCCTCGCGAAACTCATCAGCGATACGCCCGCAAGGTGTATCCTGCTCATGGAGTGCGTCTGCACCTGTTCTTTCTCACCGACTGTCTGCCTGACGAGGACATAAAACAGGGACATAGACTGTGCATTCGCGTCTAGGGACGAAACGAAAGACGACAACGACGACGACGAACTGGAACAACCGCTGTTCGACAAGGACGGCAAGGCCGTTCCGCGGAACTCTACCCCTACGCCTCCCAAGTCTAGTGTCACGCTATCGGGGCTATTGAATGTTTTGGATTCGGTGTCGAGTGAGGAGGGGCGGTTGATGTTTGCCACAGTGCGTTCTTCTTTTGTTTTGAGTGGATCGATTTTGCTGAAGGAGAATAATAGACGAATCATATCGAGAACTTGGATTCTGCATTGATTCGGGCAGGGAGGATGGACGTGAAGGTGCGTTTTCCGTCTAATATTCGCTTTGGTGGACTCATTAAGTGCAGATTCAATACCGACTTGCCGATTCCAACCAACTCGAACGCGTGTTCATGCGATTCTTCCCTCTTCAAGTTGATCAGCCTCCCGCGGCCGAAAACACCGCGTCCATGGGCAGCCCCGCAGAACTCTACTTTGATCACGACTCGATGCATTTACCCACCGCAACGTACACGGCCACCGAACTCGATAAACTCGCCACAACATTCGCCACGGCGATTCCTCCCCATACATACTCCATCGCGCAAGTCCAGGGATATCTGCTCACCCGGAAGCGCGATCCGGTTGGTGCTGTAGATGGCGTGCAAGGATGGTTGAAGGAGCAGGAGGAGGAGAGGCGCGCGATGGCGGAGATGAAGGCAAAGCGGAAGGAAGAGAGGAGGAAGCGGATGAGGGCTGCGAAGGAGAGGGCTGAGGCGGCGGCGAAGGCGCAAGTCAATGGCAAAGTGGGGGCGAGTGAGGAAGTGGTGACTGAGAAATCAGAGGCGCATCCAGCGGTGGAGAATGGGCACGGTCTGGTGAATGGTGCGGCATAGGAATTATGGTGTAGGACAGCATATATACATGGAAGACGCGATCATATTGTACATTCAATCAAGAATGGCGGCTACAAGTCGTCCCAGGTGCGAAAGCTCTGTTGCATCGCCTGGTGACGCAGCGATAAAGCACTGCAGGTACCACGACGTTATGGGAGCGATCGCAGAGAGACAACTCCTGCGCGGGGTTTCGACCGAATGTCTGCTGGTTGCTAGAAGTGCAGAAGTTTGTTGACGTTAGGAACAGCGAGTGTTGGTGGTTCAGTGACTCCTCGAGGGCATGGAGAACGAACTGTCCGCTGGGTTTCCAATCGTCTCGGATGCCTGAGAGAGTTTCTGAGGGAATAGTGAATGCGGCCAGTGGGACGTTATCTGCGCGCATAGGTCATTGGTTGAGCTGTTCAAATAAAGCGCACACAGCGTACCGAAGACTATGCGCCATGTCCACGATTTGTCCTTCACCGTAAAGCGTATCGTGAAATCCCCGGCCGCGAGATTGCGTGAGGTGTAGAGAGGTGATCTCTCCGGAGTCATTACGGTGGCGTCCATAAACGGGAACTGGCGACTCGGAGCCTCGACGAAGGATTCGGAGACGTCAACAGTTGGCTGGTCCAGGATGAAAATGTAGTGTCTGATCCCGACGCCAACGATGCTTCGGTTGCGAGTGAGGTAAGGGTGTTGTTGCGACTGCATGTTGTCTCGAGTGTGGTCTGGAGGTTGTCTCGATTTCAGTCCTTTATAAACCCCAATGCACCCATATTTGCTCTCTTGCACAACCGCACGGCGAACAGTTCAAGCTTTGGGTCCCGCCCGACTTGGTTGATCTGCGGCGACGAACAGTTCAACGGCAGTCTTTCCAACCACTCTGGGGTGAATCGCTCGCCTAGACGGACGGAGGATCTACATGTTCGCCAGCGATTCCGATCCTCCGGGGCTTGTTTTGGGCGACTCTGGAGATTCGTGTCAACGGGCGTTGAACGCTGAGCTCGCCGACGCACATTGATCCGGCGAGCTGACGGAACTTGACTCGCTTCTGTTCATTCGAATGCGCTGGAAGCCGAGTATCGTTCACTACGAAACTGTAACAGAAGGCTTTTTTCCTTCAACTTTATGTGTTGCAACGACGCATGCAACACGGCCCAAGCGGCTGAGTGATGTCGGAGTTTCAGTGAAGTTCTGACCGATACTCGTGGGGACAACGAGGCGTCCTCGATGTGCAGATGCTTGCGACTGTCACATCCGCTTTGGGCTTGAACGAATACGGAGATTGTGCGTCCCTGGATATTCGGGCGCTTTTCGGGATCCCAAACGGTTCAAATACTAGTACTAGGACGAGCGTTATCGGGATGTCGTCGGAGTCGAATGGAGTATGACCACTGGGCGGATGTGCGATTCCATTTGAGACATGTCGAGAGAACATTGTGGGAATGCAGACTCTGCGGAATTTTCTCCTCGCCGCTAGGTCAAATTCGACGCTGAAGAGCACCAAATCGCTAGCGGAGCTTCAAAAGCCGCGCTGCAAGACACTGAAGAAAGCAGGTCTAGGGAGCGGAAAGAATGGGAGCGGCTTGCCCTGAGCTTTTAAGATCAAGAGAACGACTCGGATGCTGGTGGTCAAGAGCAAGAAGGGAAATATGTGACTGCCGTGTGTTCGCCGATCCTCGCCGACTCGGCGATGCACGTGATCATGACTGGCCCGACGTGCCCGAACCTCGCATCAAGATCTGCACTGCCAAATATATCGGCTTCCCATGCGTGGGATCCCGCTACCGCTCTCGGGCGGAGGTTAATATCAACCAATCTTCACTTTCCACCACGACCATGCGCTCTCTGACTGCTCTCGTCGCGGTACTCTTTGCCAGCGCATCGGCGCAAGACATAGTCAACGTCCTCCGAGCAGCTCTTCCTCGAGCGGCAGTGGACTGTCCTTCGTGTCTCGGACTCTTGTCTCAGCTCCAGCCCGTAGCGCAGGCCAGCACAGATGCACTCATTGTACAGCTGACGGGGTTGTGTGTCCAGCTTGGGGTGCGTCTTCTGAAATATATCGCTTTTTTGGCCCTCATCCAACGCAGGGAGCCTCTCCAGATGTCTGCGCTGGCGTTGTCAACGGCGCTGGGCCTGTCCTCGCAACGGACCTCCGCCAAATCAACGTCACCGGACCCACAGGGGAGAGGCTCTGTGCGGCACTGCTCAACGTCTGCAGCACGAAGGTCCCCACTCCGTTCACAGTATCTTTCCCCAAGCCCGCACCAGCCTACCCGAAGATTTGGAAGTCGAAAGGCAGGAAGCCATTCAAAGTGGTGCATTTGAGCGATGTACATATCGACCGCGAGTATACACCTGGATCGGATGCAAACTGCTCCAAACCGCTCTGCTGTCGTGACTTTCCCGACTCTCCGACAACGCCGACTTCACCAGCTGGACCGAATGGAAACGCACACTGCGACTCCCCGGTTTCTTTAGCCGATTCAATGCTGGAGGCAATCGAGCGCTTGAAGCCCAGCTTCTCGATATTCACGGGCGACGTGGCAGAGCGCCTGGTCTGGCTAGTCAACGAAACGTACGTATCCCCGCCGGCGGCAACATGACTGATCCTGTCCTTGTAGCGACGTGGCAGCAGACTTGCACGACTTCAACGCGGAGATGGCTGGCAAGCTGTCTGCGCCCGTCTTCCCGTCCATTGGGAACCAGTGCGTACATACCTCCGAGTCCTGATCTCATTTCTAATAATGCTCATAGCGACACATCGCCCGTCAATTTATTCGCGCGGAGTACCTCAAATGCTGTGAACAACTCCCAGTGGGTGTTTGACATCCAGAGCACCGGATGGGAGGTGAGTCATGTCCCGCAATACATGCACCCGCGCACTTATCCTCGTCATCACAGCGCTGGATAAAGAAAAGCGCGGCATTGCAAGTCGAACATGAATCAGGGAGCTATTCTGCGTTGGTTTCGGGCACGAAGCTGCGCATTCTAGCGGTGAATACACAGTACTGGTATATTTCCAAGTGCGTCGTACCTCCCGTCGTCCGGACCAAAGTAAGCTAACGGAGCGCGGTAGCTTCTGGCTTTACGATAGTGATACCTTCCAGTCCGTCGCCGTTCCATCCAGCTGTTTAGAATTGTCTAATCGCGTATAGACCCGACCCAAACGGCATCCTCGCATTCATGGTCAGCCAGCTTCAGCTCGCTGAAGATGCGGGCGAGCGTGTTTGGATTATCCAGCACATCCCAAGCGGAGGAGGAGATTTCTCCGTTGACCAGGTGGGTTGCTGCCTCGACTCGAATGGAATGCCACTCAAGTACAATAGTCAAACTATTACGACCAAATCGTCCAGCGGTACAAAAACACCATTGCAGGCCTCTTCTTTGGACACACACACGGCGACCAGTTCCAGATTGCGTATTCGAATTACAGTGAGAGGACGGCGGAGAATGCGGTTGCGGCTGCAATGATTGTGCGTTTACCGCTTCGCAGTCAGCTTTTGGCTAATGAGCATAGGGGCCGGCCTTGACGCCGAACAGTAAGCAAGGTGGGGAGATGATAGGCGGAGGCTGATGTTTCCCATAGGTGGAAACCCGGCCTTCAAGGCATACGACATCGATCCAGACACATACGAGGTCATGGATTCCAGCGTTCATTTCAGTACGCATTCTTACTACTTGCGTTCGCTCTCATCTCACCCCATCCAGCCAACACCTCCGACGCAAGCTTCCAAACCAACCGTACGTTGCTCTCTCAAGTCCTCCCTTGCTTCATTCAACACTCCCCTACAGCAATTTGGACGCTATACTACTCCGCCCGCGCTGTATACGGCTCGCTCCTCAATCTCCCCGCACATGCATCGCTGTCCCCGGCCTTCTGGCACAACCTCACCGAAATCTTCCTCGCCAACCAGACAGTGTTCGACGAATACCACGCGCGCATCAGCAGGGGCGGCAACGTCGCAGTGTGTAACGATTCGACGGGGTGTAGGAATACGACGGTGTGTGATCTTCGGTCGATGAGGAGCCAGGATAATTGCGTACGTCGTTTTGCTTCTACTCGTTGCTTTTGATGGGAGGCTGATATTTTGGCTGGGGAATAGGATGTACCGACGCCGGGATTCTCCCTCCGCAGACGCGGAACGGGAGAAGATGATGGGCACGGCCATTCGGGCTCGTGCGAGGGTGTTGGACTGGCGGATATCTTTACGAGTATGGCTGAGGTAGCTTACTGACCGATGCAAGGTCCTGAAAAATGGCGCAACATGCGCAACAGTCCAATCTCATGCGGCTGATAATCGCATCATACGGCGCAACAGACGCATCAAAACCGCCGTGATGCGCCTTGTCAATGGTCGATCGAGGATCGGCCGGCCAGCGCGAACTTATCGCCGCGCAATTGTCCACGGAATCTCTCAAAGGCATAGGAAGCATCATTCACCGGCCATGTGGAGTGCCAGACTCAGACTCTGTCACGGGAGCCGCGTGCTATTTTGTGAGGTGATTGTTGGGAAGAAAATCTCACGGGAAGCGCTGGCTGCTCGATATGAGCGCCCAGTGTTCGTCGGGATTAATAAGTTCCTTGCGGAGGCGGGTCCAAAAGAATTTCGTTCAGGCTCGTTGAAAAGTACATCGACAGGGCCTCGTATATTACAATGCTTTAAAGAACAACAGCCTGCTGTGAGTAAGTTACAAAGCAGGCGGGGGCCGCCATATATCAATGATATGGGCAATGGGGAAGGTATCGTGATATATATAAAATTAGTTAAATAAATATCAAAGAGAGTGTGGGTGGGTGGGTGCAGGTAGCATGGTATGCAGGAGATTAGAAGTCGACCGGGCGTAGTTTCTTTTCGTAGTTTCCGTGTTCGAACCTGTGGATGTGGTTAGCTCTAACCAGTGACACTGAAGCGGGAGAGCGCCTCACCCGAGTTCATCGCGATACGTCTCCGTCATGGTAGCCGTGCCTGTAGTCGTCGTGCCGTTGTTGGTGCGGATGGCACCCGTCCCCGTACGGAAGCTCATAGGTGGCATATTAGAAACCTCCGTTCCGGTGCGCAGGTTGCTTGCGTATTGGCGGGTGTTGAGGATCGCGAGCAGGCTGTTCATGTAGACTGAAGTGCGAATGTGAATCGAGAGAAGGTTGGGTAGAATAAGAGACAACATACGTTTATCGCTGATGAGGAAGCCAATCATGAAGTAGAACGTTCCGGGCTTTACGCAGAACTGTGCGATGGATGAGCATGGTGAAGAGTGAAGAGAACAAATGGTACGCACTAGGATAATGTCGAGGGTGGCGAAGCACATCGTGAATACACCGCGGTTCACCGCGGTCATGACGAGGAAGTTGATGACTCTGTTCGTCCTGGGATGGCCCATTGAGCATCTGGGAACTTTGAAGGAAACACCCAGAAGACATACGATTGCATTCCCGTGCGCCCGCTGTTCAGCCTCCAGCACAGGCCGATGGTGATGAGCAGGTCGGCGGCCAGTGCGAATGCGGCTTGGAGATTGGAAGTCAGGGATGTTGCACCGAGGTTGGAGTAGAATTTGAGTCCAATCCTAGATGAGGCGAGGCGTCAGACTATGTGTATGGGAAGAGGTTGGAAGACCACGGACGCTTGGATGACCTGACCTAGGCCGGCTCCGAAAGCGGCGAGGGCAAAGAGCAGAATGAAGCCAGGGAGTATGAAGTTCTTTTGCATCACTTGAAGAAGGTCAGCGAGAACAGCGGGAGTGCGAAATGCGGAACGTACACTGGAAGATACATCTGGCGAAATGCCTAAATATGATATCAGTATGGACACTACCAGTCGAAAGAAGAATGACGCTTGTGCAACGAAGATCGACAGGAACTGCAAGAATAGAACAATATTGAGCTGGGCTGATCTCAACGGACGAAAGGCCGCGACGTACGAGTGCGACAAGTTGGACCATGTCTGGTCTGTGAGAGGATGGGTCATTGAGGACTGGGTCTGGGGGCAGATGGACGTACGTATGAATGGTGTTGAAGTTCTCGAAGTTCCCAAAGCCGGTGATGAACTGCATGAGAGCATGAGTAAAGCGATATACGGTTGAACGACAACATGCCCATTCATAGACGTTGGCGATCGCGGCTGATATTTGGATGCATTGGAGGAGCCTTGGGACGAGCTCAGTCCTCAATTCAGCCGGGGGAGGTGGAGGATACGCACACCATGAGGAGCACCGTTCCCTTCACCGTCCATGGATCCTTGGGGTACCATACAAAATACAGGAAGGCTTGGAGGAGGCCACAGCCCTGGAGCCTATTAGCAGTCAGCTGTGAAGTGCGGGTGATATGCAAAAGAAACGTACAATGCTTGCACGAAAGCGCAGACGAGCCAAATGCCAGCGGTACTGGTCAGATCAGGGGCAGGCATCGATGAAAAGAACGAAGGGAAGGGATAAGCAGAAACAGAAAGACGTTCGCCGGAATCAGGGCGTTTCTGGGCGACTCCCCTTATATAACAACAGAGCCACTGAGACTCTCCGTGCGGAAGCACAAGTCGGAGTGGACGTACGTACGACTGATGGCTAACATGGACCTTGATTCGGTGTTGGTTGGGCAGCCACTGATGGAATGAATGAGAGTCTACACGGATTGTTTGTTGGACAGAATGAGATTCTTAACTATCAAGCAGCTGTCCGGCTGGAGCGAATAGACTGGGTCCAACTGGGAGGAGGTTAATAGGCAAACATATTCGGCAAAATACGCGAGATCTAGCCGTGCATATGGATGTCGATTCAGGTTGTCGAGATAAGACTCACCGCGAAGATGAGTCCTCTCGAGCGTTGAAGACCTGGGCGAAGTGAGGATATGTCGGGCCGTGAGACGAGAATAAGCGCACCGAGGATCTCAAAGTCAATGTGTCTATGAATGGTCTACCTTGCTTCTCTTGACGATCCAAAGATAAAACGACACCGCCGCTGAGGGGCATATCGTTCCAGTCGCGCACCATGCGATCGCATCTGTCATAGGTGGAAAAAGAGTGAACGTCGAACGATATATATAGAGATACGCCAGAGCCCGCAGCGCGTGCATCGAGGTTTGTCGACACCAGTGAGATAGCGATCTCAAGCTAGGCAGATCGTACACATTGAGTCTTTTTTAAAGGTTGCGACAGAGGACGGATTTGGCGTAATTGCCCATCGGCAGTGTCCGGCGCTTGTGTCTGGTCGCGAGGCCGCAGGTAGGAGCGTATAACCCAATTGCTCTCCGTAGAGATTAATTCAACGAGACAAGACCTGAGAAAGTCGGCTTGTGTTCGTCATTTTGATAGCACGCTGAAGGAAAACAGAACCGGGTGGGTTCCGGAACACCTTGTCAGGGTCGAACAATCCTCGAGCAGCCTGGAGAGCGTGAGATGAGAGGCGGACCAACTGAGCGCCGTATACTGATAGGAAATTGTCAGCCATTACTCGGACCGGGCCGCTATTAATACGAGCGATTGAAGACGGGTTTTGACCGTGTACTAGTGAACCGTCGATTGGAATGAGGAGAATTGACCAAGAAAACACGGCCGACCGCGGAAAATGAGCAGGGCTCGCAAAGGTACGGGTTTTGCCGGTCAGGGTTAGGGCCAGGTCAAGCTACCCGTACTCGGTGTGTGCCCTCTGGCTGCTTTTGGGGGCGGGTGTGCAGTCCAGAGGTAAGCCATTGCTCACTGTAATAAGTTTGTATCCTCGCAAATGATTTCCAGGTCACACAACTCACCGTATTGGACCGTATACGGTACGGCTTTTGCCACACTTGAGTCCCGTACCATATGGGGGGTTCACGCGCGCCTAAGTCTGACCGTCCCTTTGCGAAATACTAGCGTATATTTCTGACGGCCGCACCGTGATGGTCGGCGGTGACCAGGCGCATCAGCCATCATATCACGGTGTCACACCCCAATCGCTCCACGCGCAACACCACCACCAGGACAGTCCCGCCATTGACGTATCACGATGGGTGAGAGGCTATCGTCCCCGTACTGCTCCTCTTTGACACCCTACAGGCATTCCCAAGGTCCGAGCTCCGTTTTTTCACCCATGAGCTGACAGCGAATGTCGACAAGTTCTTCCGTTACATCTCGTGCGTGCAGTAGCTGCCCTTGCTGCGTACGGCCTGACTACCGACAGCGAGCGCTACCCGTTGACCTCCCAACTCATCCAAGAAAACAAGATTCCAGAGTTTGGTGCGGCTTGCGTGTCGTCGTGTCGCCTGCCGTTGACGGTGCTTTGCAGACAACCTGTATCTGGATTTCAATGGGATTATACACAACTGTGCGTCGCAGTGAACCGTTCTGCTTTCAGTGCCTGACTTTTCCCGTCCTGCAGGCTCGCATCCAAACGACGAGGACGCCCACTTCCGACTGTCCGAAGAACAAATATTCACGTCCATCTTCTCCTACGTCGACCACCTCTTCAGCAAGATCAAGCCCAGGAAGCTCTTCTTCATGGCAGTAGACGGTGTCGCCCCTCGAGCCAAGATGAATCAACAACGCGGGCGGCGATTCCGTACCGCGAAAGAGGCCAAGGAGATCCGGGAGAAGGCGGAGGCAAAGGGCGAGACGCTGCCAGAGGAGAAGGCGTTCGACAGCAACTGCATCACCCCGGGAACGCCCTTCATGGCCAAGCTTTCCGAGCAGTTGCGCTATTTCGTCAACAAGAAGATCACGGAGGACTCGAATTGGCGCGACGTCGAGGTCGTGCTTTCTGGACACGAGGTCCCGGGGGAGGGCGAGCACAAGATTATGGAGTACATTCGCCACGCTCGCGCACAGCCCGACTACAACCCCAACGTCCGCCACTGTCTTTATGGGCTCGACGCCGACCTCATCATGCTGTCCCTCCTCAGCCACGACCCCCACTTTTGCCTCCTCCGCGAGGAAGTCAAGTTCGGGCCTTCGCGCAACAAGCGCGCAAATGCGTCGCTCGAGGCGACCAACTTCTACCTCCTACATCTCTCGCTCATGCGCGAGTACCTCGACCTCGAGTTCCGCGAAATCGCGCCGGTTCTTGGATTCGAGTATAACCTCGAGCGCGTCATCGACGACTTTATTTTGCTGGCGGTGTTTGTCGGGAACGACTTTCTCCCGCATTTGCCCGACCTGCATATCCACGAGAATGGGCTGCAGCGTCTGTGGGAGGTGTATCGGAAGGTGTTGCCGGGGATGGACGGGTACATCAACGAGAGCGGGGTGATCAATACGAGGAGGCTGCAGATCGTGCTGGACGAGATGGGCGAGTGGGAGCAGGAGGTGTTTGAGAAAGAGTATGCGGATCTGAATTGGTACAAAGGGAAGCAGGCCGGGGTCGTGAAGGAGATGGAGGTTGCGAGGAAGCGGAATCGGCTTGGTGTGTCGCTTTCTGCCTCCTGGCCCACCAGTCACTAACCCACCCTCTTACAGTCCTCACAAGGTCGCAGCGGGAGATATTCGACAAAGTGAAAGCGTTCGTCGGAGGCAACAAGGGAAAGCGCAACTCTGCGGTGCTGGCGATGCGGAACGAGTTTCCAGCGAGGGATCGTGTGTTCCTTCTGAAGCTGGCGGAGGACCTGCATCTGGGGCTACGATGGGACGAGTTTGACGAAGAGGACCGTAGCTTGGTGACGTGGCGGTTCCCGGGGCTTGCGGGAGCGGGTGCAGACGACGATGACGAGGAGGGCGGGAAGCCAAATGGCGGCGATGAAGAATGGGAGGACGTGGATGACGACGACGACGAGGAGGAGGAGGACCCAGAGGCGCAGGCGGCGGTGGAGCGTGTGCTGAAAAAGTACGAAAAGGCGCCCGTAGCGGACGACGAGGCGGAGGGCGGGTTTGATGCGCGACATGCGCGGTCGGTCAACGAGAAAATGGACGAGTGGAAGCGGGGGTATTACAAGGTGCGTTTTCCCTCAGCCCTTCTCGCCGTCCTTACCCGTCTGTAGGGAAAGTTGGAGATTTCGTACGACGACCCGACGGAGATGGGCGACCTGGTATACCGATACGTCGAGGGGCTTCAGTGGGTGATGCACTACTACTACAGCGGGGTCGCATCTTGGGGCTGGTTCTACAACTATCATTATGCGCCGCGGATCTCTGGTGGGTGTTTCGTTCGCCTGATCGTCCTCTGACTGATTCTCTGTGCTATAGACCTACGCGGGGTCGACAACATGGTATTCAATTTCGATCTGGGGAAGCCGTTCCGGCCGTTTGAGCAGCTCATGGGCGTGTTGCCCGTTGCTAGCAAGGACCATATCCCCATTGCGTACCAGGTCAGTTGTCTGCGTTGTCCTTTTGTATCGTGCTGACTGACTGGCAGGACTTGATGTTCCGGGCAAACTCGACCATCCTCGACTTTTATCCCCTGGAGTTTGAGCAGGATCTCAACGGGAAGAAGCAGGACTGGGAGGCGGTCGTGAAGATTCCGTTTATTGACGAGAAGCGACTTTTGGCGGGGATGCAGTGTGAGTTTCTTGTCGACGACGTTACCCCAGTCTTGATACGGTGCTACAGCGCGAGAGAGTCGACTGACGGAGGAGGAAAAGCGTCGAAACTCGTTCGGGACGAGCACCAAGTTTACCTATAACCAGGGCGAGCCGACTGTGTACCCGTCGTCTCTGCCTGGGTTCTTCCCAGCGCTGAATCGGTGCACGTGCCGCATGGAGCCATTCGACCTGCCGACACTAGACGGGCTACACCCTGTCCTCGGACTCGTCGAAGGCGTACTAATGGGCGCTGAAGCCCTCGCCGGGTTCCCCTCCCTGAACACCCTCCCGCACTCTGCTGTGCTCGGTGTCCATGGCGTCAACATCCACGGTACGGAAAGCAAGAACAAGTCCATCGTCGTCCACATCCAGAACCCGCACGAGGCCCGCAAGACGGAGGAAGTTGCCCGGGAGATGATTGGCAAGCGGACGTTCGTGGGGTGGCCGTTCTTGCGGGAGGGCATGGTCGTCGCGGTCTCGGACTCGTTGTTCAAGTACGAGAAGATGTCGGTGGTACCCGGGGCGCCCCAGCGAGTGATATCGAATCCGCATTCGCCTCATGGGTTGGGACATTGGAAGATGAAGGCGGAGAGGATCGAGCAGATGTATTCGAAGAGGACGGGCGTAATTACCGGGCCGGTCGATGTGTTGTTGCATGTGCGTCCGCTGAAAGGTGTGTTGTTGCCGTCCCTTTTCTTTCTATACGGGAGAATGACGTGAATACAGGTCTCAAGCGACTCGAGTCGGGTGCCCTCATCAAGGACTATGATGACGAGGACAAGGAGCAGGAGCATGCGGTGCAGATGACCCTGTCGGAGGTGGCCTCGGAGGACCCGCGGTTCTTGGAGCGGGAGGCGCCCCCGTTGTCGGAAGAGTTCCCGGACGGGAGCAAGATCTTCTTCCTCGGAGAGCATGCTTACGGCGTCGCTGCTGCCGTCCATGCTACCACCGACACGACGCTTTCTGTTATTCTCGCCGTAAGCATCCCTCTCCTGCTCATCCCTCTCCTTCTCACTGTCGCACACAGTTCTTCCCCTCCGACAAAGCCGAGAACGACAAATTCAAATCCGTCGTCGAGGCCCGCAAATCCGTGCGCTACTTCCCCTCCTTCCGGGTCGCCGAAATGCTCGGTATATCTGGTCGCGCCCTTTCCAAGATCACCTCGAGCTTCCTTGTCATCACGGGGGACAACCAGAAGACGAATCTGGGGCTGAATCTCAAGTTCGACGCAAAGGCGCTCAAGGTCGTCGATTATACGCGCAAGGAGCAGAAGCATTGGGAGTTTAGCGAAAAGGCGATTGAGCTGATACGGGAGTACAAGGTGTGTTTGTCGGCTACTCCGTGGTCTGGGACGCAACTGACGTTGCGGTTAGACCAAGTTCCCCGCAATATTCGAGAGTCTGGACGCAGGTGGCGACGGTATCGCGAAGGCTTCCGAGCTCTTCCGCTCCTCCGACCCCGAAGTCGTAGTCCGAACTGCCAAGGCGTGGCTGAAAGGGACGGGTGTGCGGGACATGGAACCCGTCTCACTGTTCTGCGACCAGCTGGGCAAAGACACGGTCATGGAGATTGAGAAGCTCGCCGACACGTTCGCCGCCGCCAAATCGGCTTCTGCGATCAAAAAAGCCATGGTCAAGGGCATCCCGCGACAAGCCGTCCTCAAGCCCGCGCATGCGGTCTATCGACTGCAGACGCAGCACTTTTCGCTCGGGGATCGGGTGACGATGGTGCAGGATTCCGGGGCGGTGCCCTTGTCCGTGAAGGGCGTGGTTATTGGGCTGAATGCGAAGACGATGGACGTAGTGTGGGATGTGCCGTTCCTGTCGGGGACGACAATGGGGGATCGCTGCTCCCAATATCGTGGCTCGTCGGTGGAATTCAATACCTGCCTCAATCTGACGAACCCCCAATTCGTCACGTCTACCGCACCGAAAGGTGGTCCGGTGCCTCCTGCTCCGCCTCGCGCACGATGGGCTCCCGCTGGTCCAGGGCAGACACATGTTCCCGCTGCTATTCGTCCTGCTCAAACGGCCCACACTCAAGTTGCGATCCTGGTTAACCCGAGTCGGGGACGTGGCGGGATGACGGCTGCTGGTCGTGGAGGATTCGTGGCTGCTTCGCCTGTATTTGTTCCTCGCGGCGGGGCGGTTGGTGGACCTCCTCCGTTCATCCGAGGACGCGGGGTCTTTATACCTGGCTTCCGGGGAGGACGAGGTGGTGCTGGGTTCCCTGAGCGTGGTGGTCGGGGAGGTACTGGAGGACGAGGAGGAGGCGGTGGGTTCCGTGGAAGAGGGCGTGGTGGGCCGTTTGCCCCTGCACCGTCGGTGCCGTTGTGAATCTGGTCTGATCTAAATGGCATATATGGAGGGTGCAGGTAACGTAGCTCCTAGTAGCTAGATCTATACACCATGGAAGGCAGTAGTAGTACTTGTCAAGGCGGGAGCGCTGGAATGATACACTGTTTCAAAGACGACGGAAGGGTGGCTTCTGCGGCATAAGGACAGCTGTATTCGGCAGAAAAACAGAAGGGGGGTGTGGTGCTGGTGCAGGTGCTGTTGTTGCCCCAGGTCTTTCCATTTCCTGTGCAGCGGGGTCTACTCATTTAGATCGTATCATAGTACAACGTACTACTAGTACCTCGGTCCATACGACACTCCGTTACAGTGTCTCGTACAACACTGGCCGCCCGATCGTAAGCGGGTAGACCTATAGGGCAATGAGGGCAGCGCATTGGTCTAGCCGCCTATCCTTGGGGCTACTCAGTGGGATGGCGTCTCCCGTTGGTTCTACCGCCGCGGCTCAGGCTGAGAGTTTTCAGAGGATACACCCGGTGTATACGTAGTTACCCGCGATACGTAGACGCTCTGTACTGTACACCGCCAGTGGTCCGAGGATGAAAGACTCAGGAAGAGAGATGGTGGAGGACGAGCTCGAGGTAGTGCTATTAGCTGCGGTGACTTCGCTGCTGGACTCGGGGCTCGTTGGGAGCTCGAGGCACACAGTGCTTCGCTATAAGTATGAGCGCTTTCTTGAATCTTGATTATTGCGAAGTAGGGAAGATAAGGAGGGTTGTGTCCGCTCGTCCTGGATTAGTTCACGGAGTTAACGGTTAACCGTTATTCCGAGGACGCATGCCAGTGCGTCTGATTCGACAGCATTCAAGTTGGAGTCGTCCAGTCGTCCTAGAGACTGCTGATTTCAAGTTGATCACAATGCACCGACGTCCGACGGTGGTGGAGCCTGCATGTGAAAGGATTGCCAGTCCCAGTATAAGTAGAATACTTACAAGATTCGTCTCGCATCCAGCGAGTCGAATGTTTCGGAAGATTGCGGAAGTCAGCACAGGTCGGGTCACGCAATCGTATTGTGTGAAAAGCAGTGCAGGCCGATCGGATCGATCAAGCCGTCCCGGGGAGCGGAGCGACCGGCCCGCCTTGTCCCGTTTGCGTTTCGGCTTTCTGTTTGCAGTGTTCCATTCAAACACACACCTGCCCCACAATGATTCAAGCTATTATTATTCAAGATGTAGGAGCATTCTGATCTCATGATACCATTCTCCATCGTCGATCTCCGGAAGGGCCGACGATGCTGTTTTGGATCTATATCTTATCTCCAATCGCCAACAGTCAGCTTGGTCCGTGCGCTGATATTTTCGAATCCCGTGGAACGGTCCGTGCACACACCCTGCCCTTTAAAATCGCCACCAAAAACCATCCTCACTCATAAATCTTGGTTGCCGGCAGCCCTCTCCCTCCTGCCGTCGAACAGAGAGGACTGTCGGGCTCGCGGCGCTGTGCACAGGAGCGTGCAGCGCCGCGAGTTTGCATGTTTCATTCCGCGTCGGTCGCTCCCCGGAATTATGCAACGAGCCATAATATTTTCCTGTTCCTGACGGCCAACTGCGCGCGCGGTTGTTGTCGTTGGGCCACCCTTTTTTTTGTTTGGCGTTGAGGCTAACCCTAACCTGAATACATGTGTAATTTCTTGAATCTGTACGCATCGTCGGACACTGTACCCCTCCGGTCGTGATACTAAGCTGCCTATTTGCCAATTTAAGTTGTGCCAGCGCTCTGCCCGTCGATCTTGTTGCGCTCCTCCATCACTCCTCGTCATTGCGCTGCCCTTCGATACAAATTCTATAGTACTTGTTATTGCGCTCTTCAGTCATTCCTCGTCATGTCGCTGTGCACACACACGCGCGTGGCAGCTGGGACGGCATGTTCCGTCGGTGTGAAACCAACCATTCAAAAGTTTGAATACCACGAAAAGCCGTGCCGATGCCGCGGCAGAGGCTAATTGCATCGTCTGGTCTTGTGTTGTTTTGAAGCCTGAGCCGCAAAGACCGTCAAGCCGTGAGTGAGGATGACTGGAAAGTGTCGTTTACTGTCTCTAGGGAGCGCTATAGCGCCAGCAATGTGTGCTGGCTCTCGCATTCAAACGGACAGAGACAGAGATGCTTGCTGCTAATACTACCTACAAATTACGAGATCCGTCCGCTTACCTCAACTACGAACAACGATAGCATTCCGAACAGATGCAACATTTCTAACACGAGGCCCATGCAAAATATATACTATTATATAGTCCAACGAACGCAGAACATTCTGCGATAAGATAGTATGAAGGAATTACTACTAGAATAATACTTAAGTCGGCCTTGAAATCAAGCCGAAAGTCGAGGAAGTGGTGTTGAGGTGCAAAGCCAAACCCTCTATGCGGAGTCAGCACGATCCCTAGGCACGGATGAGTTCGCCATTCGCAAATGTTTTGACATAAACACCTACCCACGACCTTTCTGACCCGCTGCCACTCGAGTACGGTCCAGATCCCGCTCCCGCTCCCGGTGGCGCGTTGTAGTTGACGTTTCCATAGAGGGGCTGTTGCGAATACTGTGGCTGTTGGTATTGATATTGAAAAGGGGGCGCTGGGGCTTGGGAAGGTGACGGCGACGCGGTATAACGAGAGCCCGAGGAGCTTCCACCGGCGGCGGAGGGATAATAGTTCAGATTTGGTGCGTAACCTGGCATGGTGTTTGCGCCGATGGCCGTGTTGTAACTCGGTGAATTGTAATTCGAGCTCCTTGCCCCGTGGAAATCGCTTTGGGGTTGTGCCAAATACGGCGATGGGCTGGGAGTGTATCGCGGGTAGCTTGGGACGAGTTCGCGCTCTATCGCCTCCAGCTCGTTGGACGGACTCGGGGATGAGTCGGGCGAGCGCGAATGCGAAGACCGGCCGAGGCCTAGGCGGCGAGAAGGGGATCCCTCGGAGCGCGTAACGCTATTGTATCTAAACGAGCGTTGTGATGTCAGTAAAGTTGCCACTCAATTTCCCATCGGTGGGAAGCCCGACGAAGGGTCGCTTACCGATTCTTCGCAGCGAGCCCCGTCCGCCCGGGGAAGTACATCTGCACGATCTTGGTCCACACTTTGCCGTGTTCGTTCACGGCCTGTATGAGAAGATCGTCCTGGAAAAACAATAAAGGACGTCAGACTCGAATACGGCATTTGACGAGAAAAGATGATTGATCGCAGCGAAAGGTGAAACGATTCACTCACTTGACTGGCCGTCCACGCCGTGCGATCTATGGCGGGATTAAGGGTATCGCCCCATCGTTTGGCGCATTCTGTAGTGGCGAATTAAATGACAAATGTCGCTCAGAGGAAGTATCCCACGCACGATCACTGTTCCGCGTTTGCACCATCGACGCGACGAGCGACCAACTATCCCAAGGACCAGTCAGGATCAAGGTGTTTTGAGAAATTGTGCGGGAACCCACCGTGTTCCATAGATGTCTATGGCCTGTAACAGCCGCGCATCTTCATCGGGCGCCCATCCACCTTTCACGACGTCCGAGTTCATCTTGGCATACCATCGCTTGCGGCAGTCTTTGTTTGTGCGATTGGGTACGTGTTGTGCAATCGCGTGCCATTTGGATGGCGCGGTGCTACCTGGTTCCTCTAGAAAATCGGAACGCGGTTTAGCGTTTTGTGCGGTGTGGGATTGCCAGAAGACTGACCGAGATTGACAGCCCGGCGGAGTAAATCGTCTTCGCCTGCGGTCCATTGGCGGCGTTCGCGGATGGGGCTCGTGGCTAGTGGCGAGTAGGAGGAGGAGTATGAGGAGGGGAGCATTGGATGTGTGGTGGTGGTGGGGTGTCTGTCGTATTGGATGCAATGCAGTGGATTATAAGGAGATTACGCGTCACTGTTGTGCCTGTTTATAGCTTCAGAAGAAGTTTTGTGTCTCCGTTGGTCGGGCCAGATCCTCGTGTCCTCCATCGGCATTCTGAGGCACTACACTGCCATCAATCTTGAGTTCTCGTCAGTGACGTCCGGGATTTCAAAAACCCCATTCGCGGATGGACGACTGGGGAAATCAGTACAGCTATCCAACGTCGTATTCCTCTTCCCGTCCGTCAAACGCAGTAGCCATTGCAACTAATTCACGCACCTGGATATCTGAAGCGGTCAGCGCCGAACGTCGCGGAGTTGGATTCGGAATCCGGTTGAGGGGCCGACGGACGTGCTTCGACGTCGACTCCATTAAAAGATCGACAACACGCGGCAATCTGAGCGTCACCCGGCATTATGGTATTGGAAACTTTTTCTGGAGACTTTCCGTTCCCGTTCCCGAGAAGCCTGGTGGCCCAAATATAGCCACCTCGGCCAGGGCGACCAGGCCTTGAGAAGGGGTGGGTTCGAATGCCGATAAATTGCGAGCTTTGTATGCCGGTGACGTTGTGTAGGGATTATCGTTCTCGAAGGATGCCTCTTCCGTCGAAAGGCCTCGATGAGGGCGACCACGATATTCACCGTGACGCCGGTGTCTAGCTCCGTCTGAAACGGCTTCCTTGATTTAGCCGCTGAAGCTCCGCGTAAGTTAGCAGTCGACCATCATGACGTGAATCACTTCGCGGGGACGGTGTCGCAGCGTGCTTGTCTGGCGGGAAACGGTGCGAGTGGTGGTGTGACCGTCGGTCGATGAAATCTCCCGCGGGCTGCTCCATGAGCGCTGGTCGGCAGTGCCAACGAGCGCTCAATCCAACCAACGCTCATTGCGAAACTAGCCAGGGAAATGAAGAAGATCCGACACCGGAGAAGCAGTCTTGCCACGCGAGCAGTGATTATCTTGGGCTGAAATGAGGTACGGGAGAATGGGCCGAATCGACCTTGGAACCTGTTTCACTTTTGTGGCTGAAGCGCGCCGACGTAGATCGGACCGAAAGGAAAGGAAAGGAAAGGCCGGGGCTTGGCTGACGAGAATAATGAGGAGTAGGTACTGAGTCCGGGATGATCGCATAGCATACGCACGAATAGACCACAACGTGGTGAATGACAGTGAGACACCGTTAGGTGCGACGAGCTCGGTGGTGTTCGACGTGGGGTACCCAACGGTCCGTCGGGGCCGACGGACGTTTTCAAGCTAAGTATTCCAACGGTGTTTGTGGTATCCGGTGAAGAGAGTGTCCGATGCCGTCCGATGCCGTCTGATGACTCACAGGCAGAGCCACATCACGTCACGCGTGAGCGTAAATCTTTTTCATCCCCTTCCTTCACCACGACCGCGCTGATGGCCGCGATACACGACCAGTTTGACACCGTTCTCATCCTCGACTTTGGCTCCCAAGTAAGTTATCCTCTGGTAGTCGGCTGTCCGCCGTCTGCACGTCCTTCACCGTGCCACGCTGACCCCAAAGCCATCTAGTACAGCCATTTGATCACTCGACGCTGTCGGGAACATAATGTCTACGCAGAGCTCATGCCATGTACCACGCAAATCAAGGACGTCAAGTTCAAGCCCAAGGGTGTGTGTCCCCGTACTCGTTTTCCCCCCCTTATCTAAACGTGATCGCGCACGCCAGGAATAATCCTGTCTGGCTCACCGTACTCGGTGTACGATAAAGACTCGCCTCACGTCGATCCGGCGGTGTTTGACCTAGGGGTTCCGATACTCGGGATATGTTACGGGCTGCAGGTGCGTCGTTTTCCCTATACTTTTCATTCGCAGCTCAATCGCGCAGGAAATGGCCTGGCAACTCAAAGGCACCGTCGACAAAGGCGATCACCGAGAATACGGCTTTGCGAGTCTCAAAATGACCAAAATCGGCGCAAGTGCGTCCGTCGATGCGCTCTTTGACGGGCTCGGCGATGAGATGCAGGTGCATTTCCCCCCCCTTCCTTTGAGCACCGATAACACGGCAGACCAACTAATGCTTCGAATAGGTCTGGATGTCCCATGGCGATCAGCTATCAGCCCCGCCGCCAGATTTCCATGTCATCGGCGTAACTGCAACAGCTCCGTACGCTGCGCTGGCACACGACTCGAAACCCTTCTATGGGATTCAGTTCCATCCAGAGGTCACACACTCGCCGCGCGGAAAGGAGGTTATTGGGCGGTTTATTTTGAATATATGTGGCTGTCAGCAGCACTGGACCATGGTGAGTTGGCAGTTGGTTAAGTGTCGCATGTCCAGCTAACGGTATTGCTCGTGTAGGAAGAGTTCATCGGGAAGGAGATTGCGCGGATTCGGGAGATATGTGGGCCTACCGGACGGGTGATTGGCGCTGTTAGTGGCGGGGTGGATAGTACTGTAGCCGCAAAGCTCATGCATGAGGCTATTGGGGATCGGTACTACCGTTTTTCGCCTCTCTCCATCCATCCACGTCTCACCAGAATACCCATAGATTCCACGCGATCATGGTCGACAATGGCGTCCTCCGCCTCAACGAAGCCAACCAAGTCTTCGAGATGCTCAACAAAGACCTCGGGGTCAACCTCACCGTCGTCGATTCGTCCGACCTGTTCCTCTCGCGGCTTGACGGCGTCGAAGACCCTGAGCAGAAGCGCAAGATCATTGGGAATACCTTTATCAACGTCTTCGAGGCCAAGGCTGCTCAGATAGAGGCCGCTGCGGAAGAGGAGGAGAAGACTGGTGCGGAGAAGAAAGGGCGCGTCGAGTGGTTATTGCAGGGGACGCTCTACCCGGATGTCATCGAGAGCATCAGCTTCAAGGGGCCGAGCGCGACTATCAAGACGCACCACAACGTCGGTGGGCTGCTCAAGGATATGAAGCTCAAGCTCATCGAGCCGTTGCGTGAGCTGTTCAAGGGTACGTTACGCTCCTCATCTTTTCTATCCTCCGATATTCACTCGATATCCCAACAGACGAAGTCCGTGCCCTCGGCCGCCTACTCTCCATCCCCGCGCCACTCGTCCAGCGGCACCCGTTCCCCGGACCAGGTCTCGCCATCCGCATCCTCGGCCCCGTCACCCGCGAACAGGTCAAAATTCTTCAGCTTGCGGACAGCATCTACATCGAGGAAATCCGCAAAGCCGGATTGTATGACCAGATCGCGCAGGCGTTTGCGGTTCTGTTGCCCGTGAGGGCGGTGGGTGTCATGGGCGATGCGAGGACGTATGAGCAGGTGGGGTTTATCTTCTCTTTCCTTCCTTTCAAAGACTGATACATGTGAATAACAGGTCATCGCGCTCCGCGCGGTCCAAACCGAAGACTTCATGACCGCAGACTGGTACGTCTTCCCGCCAGAGATCCTCCGCCGCATCTCGTCGCGCATCACCAACGAGGTCGCCGGGATTAATCGCGTCACGTATGATATCTCTTCCAAGCCGCCTGCTGTACGTCTCTTCCCCGGCCCGCTCTCCAATTGAATAACTCATCATTCTTGGAATAGACGGTAGAATGGCTATAAAAACAAACTCGTTTCGGTACTTGAATAAGATAGACTTGGTTTTTTTTGGTTTTCTTGCAGCGTGGGCTACATTACCCGCACACCGCACACGGACACCCCTTGCCGTTCCCGTTTGACGCTTCCGCCCTGAATATTCGACGTACTGTGTCTTACGGCGAAACAATTCTCCTAGCGCAGCCCATGCGGTTCTCGTGAGCTTCCCACCAATATTGCCAACGTTGCAACGTCGCACCGACGCCGTCCAACTCCCCACCGACTTACGGCGATTTCGTGTCAGCGACAGCACAGGCACAGCGTGGATGTTCTATACTTGGCTCCATGTTTGAACATCATGATGAGGCGGGTGGGTTTCGGTGCAGACGGCAGGCACGGAGATCTTTGTGTGAGTCAGGTACGTGTAGTACTACAGAAAAAAAATAGGTTCAGACTGCCCTGCAAATCTACTATTGAACTCTTGCCATTGAACTGCAGATCAAGGGTTGAACCTGTTGACAAAAATCTGGTTCCCGGCTTCACGGACCTAAGTATCCGTTCGTCTCTGATGCAGCTTCGGGGAGGGGTCACCGAATCAACGTACGGCGAGTAACAAGTACTGGTACTTCAAGTTCTAGGCAAGCCCAAACCGTCGACATATCAGAATCACGGCCAGGGACTGGCCCTGGGCTGATCGCTTGAAATGTTCTTTGCCGTCGACGTCTCCCTCCCTCCGAGTAAAAGCAAGCTCGGCGCCCCCTTGCCGGCTACTAGGTGCAAGTTCAAGTTGATGATAAGTATTCCGTGATTGACATGATTTCGATGCTGCGGCTTTCCATCCTGCAATAATCTCTTCGATTGTCGAATCTCAAGACATCTGTCTCGACGTAAAGATCCATTGGCACCGTGCTTAAGTTACTGAATGCTTACTCCATCGTGAGGCACTCGCCGCTGGAACTATACGTCGTACGACCGAGATGAGCGCTTCTGCAGAATGGATTTGAAAATGTTCTGAGCGGAGTTCCTGTCTGCCTTGAAGCTGACGGCGAGTACTCACGTGAGTGGCAAGCGGTTTTGATCCGGACTTCCTTTTGTGGAGTTGACACGCAGTCACATCTGCACTTGCCTCAGTCGAATTTCGAGGACAGCGTTATGCCCTCGCATCCGCTCTATTTCTGCCGCCAACTCACCAAGATCCCACCAAAGAATGTCCAAATCAAGTTTATTCGTGTTTTCACCGGTTCAAAGGGTCCAGGCGAGGTGACGGTCAACCCGCACTGCTCCGCGCTGTCTCTCCGTCTAGCCAAGGTCTAGCTGAGCTATCCCTTCATCATCCAGTTCACGGTAGTCCGCAGCTCATCCACCGGGCTCCTCCGAGTCGTCCTCTTGCATCCGCGGATGTTTCAGACGAGGTCTCACTAGATCTCACTTCTCCTTTCCTCAGCGCCAGCCTATAAATTCGAGCTCAATCCGACCCAATCTCCTCCGCTCTTGCCTCCTTCCATCATCCCACATATTCTCCCACCGCAATCATCCACTATGCTCCTCGCCTGCACCGAGTGCCAGCTCCCTTACTACACCTACGCCGACATTCAGGAGCACTACGAGATAACCCACCCAAAAATCCACCGGCTTAACAACAGGCTCGATGTGCGCATTGTCAAGGTCCGTCTCCTTCTCCTTCCTCTCCCCTCTGCTCCGAATTCTCATCCCCCTCACAGCGCATCCTCAACAAACACCAAAAGACGTACCGCTGCGGGCGGTGCTTCATGCCCTTTCCGCACCCCGACCTCCGTGACCTCGTGCGTCTCTTCTCTTCGTTTGCTTCCCCTCACTCACGACATTCAGCATATGGAAGACGATGAATGCGACCCTGAGGATGACTCCGACTGCGAGCGCGAGCCCGGGCAATACGGGACGCTGCGACGTAGCCGGGTCGATAGCTTCCGGAACAAGATTTCGATATTGCGCACTGGGAATCGCAACCGGAGGAGCTCAACTGCATCCGAGGCGTCGGGGTCCTCTTCTCTTTCCACTTCCAAATAACGGAGGAACTCAGAGCCATGGACTCTTGTATGCGCTTTTGTATCTACATAACTTATTTATTCTGAATCGACCCTTTTCTCGCCGGCAGTCTGTCCGTGTAACATCGGTGTCAATGGCAATGGCCGTTGCCCTTTTCGGTTTCCATCAACGTGGCCTCTTCGATTGAGTCATACACCGCATGGCCGCGCGCGCATCAGCGTCGGGATGACTCGTATCCCGACTCAACGCGCCATCAGCTGCCAAGCCCATCACTTGATTTAAAAGAGCCGACACAACATCTTGCTCTCCACCTCCTTTCCTCCAGCATGCCCGGAACTTGGACCGTCGAGGACCACCTCCGCGTTCTCGCCAGCTCTCTAGAGGACAGTAGCACGCTGCCATATACGTCTGGCGTGCACTCTGTCGGCGAAGACGAGCTGGGGTTGTACTATAACGTCGGGAGGGAGGGAGATGAAGCTAGGTTAGCGCAGGGCTTCAAGCTCTCTTGTCGATACACACACTGAACTTGGACCCAGATACATC
Organism: Mycena amicta; assembly: GCA_029282125.1. NCBI lineage: Eukaryota > Fungi > Basidiomycota > Agaricomycetes > Agaricales > Mycenaceae > Mycena > Mycena amicta. Next base: position 1,513,885 of record JARIHP010000006.1, read on the forward strand.
GACTTCCGGGCACCCACCGACGAGCAAGTCGAACAGCTGGCTAGCGCCTGCGAACGCGCGTCATTCGGACGTGGACAGGAAGACGTGCTGGACGAGAGCTATCGCAAGGCAGGCAAGATCGATGTGAGTCGGTTCGCTGCGCGACTGGATATCGCTGCGAATGGGATTCTGGACGCTATTACGCCGTATCTTGTCGAGGGACGTAGCGAGGACGACGAGGAGATGGGTCTGACTGCGGAGATGTATAAGCTGAACGTCTATGGTGCGTCTCTTTTCTCTCCAGAGTGTTGTTGCTGAGTATACCAGGCCCTGGTTCGTTTTTCAAAGCCCACAAAGACACTCCTCGCAGCGAAGACATGATTGGTTCGCTCGTCGTCGTTCTGCCGACAACGCATGCCGGTGGTGCCCTCGCCCTCACCCACAACTCTCACCAAGGGCTCTTCGACTCGGCCGCACGGCTTTCCGCCCATCCACCCAACACGCCCGCTGTCGCATATGTCGCGTTCTACAGTGACGTTGTCCACTCTGTCGAGCCCGTCACCGCTGGCTATCGCGTCACCCTCACTTACAATCTATACCTCCGGAAACGCCGGTACACCCTTGGCACTCGCATCTCCCCTCCATCGGAACTGGCATTCGAGACGTCGTTGCGGGCCCTGGTCGCAGATGGCAGTTTTATGAGCCGCGGTGGACTACTCGCGTTTGGGTTGAGCCACCAGTACCCCATTCCGCGTCAGAAGAAGGTCACGGCGACGGCGAATGAGGAAGGAGACGAATTCAAGAACGGCTCGCATGCACACCTGCGACACATCCTCAAAGGCAACGATGCGCGCATTCGTTCAGCTGCTACCCGGGTTGGGCTTGGCTCGTTCGTCCGGCTGGTGTATGAGACGATGCAATGGGGCGCGCCGAACGCGGAGGAGGTCCTCGTTGGCTCGGAGCTGGATCTAGAGTGGATCGACACGGATTATCACAACTTGCGCAAGGAGATACACGAGCTCGGGATCCTGTTGGAGCGGCAGGATATCAACGGAAATGTTCTTCCGACCCAGGGCGAGGACGGTGATGAGATGAGGGACAAGGACCAAGAGAAAGAACTCATTCCGGTGTATTGGGTGGTGAAACGGCAGAAGCTGAACCAGGTGGACTCGCCGTATATCGCGATGGGGAACCAGGCGACCATCGAGCATGTCTACGGCGATGCGGCGTTGTTTATCAATATTCCTGCGCTGGGTGAGAAGGGCCGGGAGGATGTGGTTGTGGTGGATGCTGATGATGAGTGAGCGGATGAGGTACAACATGCAGATGTACGGTAGATATCTAGATGAGTTTCGTAGAATTCTACGACGAAATTGTGGCTGACACCAAATCGCCGTAAGTCGGGGAAGAAAACCAAACGAGTCTGTATTCATGCAACGATACCAGGTCTTATAACCATTCTACCGTCTATTTCAAAAGACAGTGAGCTATTCAATTGGAGAGCAGGGCAGAGAAGAAACGTACAGCAGACGGCTTGGAAGAGATGTCATATGTGACGCGATTAATCCCCCCGACCTCGTTGGTGATTCGCGACGAGATACGGCGCAGGATCTCTGGCGGGAAGGCAAACCAGTGTGTGGTCATGAAGTCTTCGGTTTGGACCGCGCGAAGTGCGATGACCTGTTATTTGCGTGTGTCAGTAGTCTATGAAAGAAGGAAAGCAGGAAGGAAAGAAAAAGAAAGAATAAACCGCGCCTGCTCATACGTCCTCGCATCGCCCATGACACCCACCGCCCTCACAGGCAACAGAACCGCAAACGCCTGCGCGATCTGGTCGTACAATCCAGCTTTGTGGATTTCCTCGATGTAGATGCTGTCCGCGAGCTGGAGGATTTTGACCTGTTCACGCGTGACGGGGCCGAGGATACGCGTGGCGAGACCTGTTATGGGGAAGGGGTGCCGCTGGACGAGGCCAGCGGGGATACCCAGTAGGTGGCCGAGGGCACGGACTTCGCCTGTTGGGATATTTAGTGAATTTGGAAGGGGGGAGAACTTGTGGACCTACTTACCCTTGAACAGCTCACGCAACGGCTCAATGAGCTGGAGTTTCAAATCACTGCGCAGCACATTGACGTTGGGATGCCTCTCGAGATTCGTCTCGTGCTCCCCCCAGAACGTGTTGCTCTCGATAACATCCGGGTAGAGCGTCCCTTGCAATAACCACTCGGAGCGGCCTTTCTTCTTAAGACCAGTCTGCTCCTCCTCTTCCGAGTCCGCAGCGGCCTCGATCTGAGCAGCCTTGGCCTCGAGCACCTTGCTGAAGGTATTCCCCATGATCTTACGCTTGTGTTCTGGGTCCTCGACGCCGTCGAGTCGGGCGAGGAACCACCCGGAAGCGTCTACGACGGTAAGATTGATGCCAAGGTCCTCGGTGAGCATCTCAAACACTTCCTCGGCTTCGTTGAGGCGGAGGAGGCCGTTGTCGACCATGATCCCGTGGAATCTACGAGTTATTTTGGTGAGACTGGATAGATAGAGAGTGACCTTACCGATCCCCAATAGTCTCATGCATAAGCTTCGCCGCAACGGTACTATCCACTCCCCCACTAACTGCGCCAATCACCCGTCCTGTGGGCCCACAGATCTCCCGAATCCGCGCAATCTCCTTCCCGATGAACGCTTCCTATCCACACAAGATACCATTAGATGGAAATCCGCACACCCGACTGTCAACTCACCATGGTCCAGTGCTGCCGACAGCCACATATATTCAAGATGAACCGCCGAATAACCTCTTTGCCGCGTGGCGAATATGTGATCTCGGGATGGAACTGAATCCCGTCGAAAGGATCCGAGTCGTGGGTCCTCGCCGTGTAAGGAGCAGTGGCAGTTACGCCAATGACATGGAAATCTGGCGGCTGCTCGCCATGGGACATCCAGACCTATTCGAAGCGTTCGTTGGTCTGCCGTGTTCTCGGCTCAGCGGGTAAAATGCACCTGCATCTCATCGCCGAGCCCGTCCAAAAGCGCCTCGACGGACGCCCTTGCGCCGATTTTGGTCATTTTGAGATTCGCAAAGCCGTAAAGTTCTCGGTGATCACATTTGTCGACGGTGCCCTTGAGTTGCCAGGCCATTTCCTGCACGATTTAATTAGCTGTAAGGGAAACTATAAGGGGACACAACGCACCTGTAGCCCATAACATATCCCGAGTATCGGAATCTCGAGGTCGAATATGGCTGGATCGACGTGAGGTGCATCCGGTTCATACGGCGAGCCAGAGAGGATTATTCCTGGGGTACGCGATCACGATTTAGAAGGGAAAAAACGAGTAGGGGGACACACCCTTTGGCTTGAACTTGATGTCATTCATTTGAGTGGTACATGGCAAGACCTCCGCGTAGACATTGTGCTCTCGACAGCGTCGCGTGATCAAATGGCTGTACTAAATGGCTTTGAGGTTCACCGCGGAACGGGGGCAGAATTTAACTCACTTTGGAGCCTTTGGAGCCAAAGTCGAGGATGAGGACGGTGTCGAAGTGGTCGTGCCACTGTACATGGGTTGCGGCCATTAGCAAGGTTGTTTGTGTTGGGGGAAAGGAGACGGGGTGAAGAAAGTACGGTCTCGCGCAACGTGATATAGGTTCTACTTACAGTCTGCGGCGTCCCGGTCTGCGGCGTCCCGGTGAACTCCCCGTATAAGTAGAATCTGTGCTGGAATTCGAATCAAAATTTACATTCGAAGACGGGATGAAATTGCATGTACTAGCGCAGTGCGGCTCATGCTGTTCCAGGCAAGCGGGGATGCATTTAGCTCGCGTTGTAAGTATCATGGCGTCCACATGGAACGCTGTATAAATGGAACGCCCGTACACGTCATAATTCCCATTCAGCTACGACAGAAAACTTGGAGGATGAGAAACTCACTCGCGATACGTGAGCATGAAGAGATTACAACTAAGTTGGGACACGCAGCCAGGGCCAGGTGAAGGTTTCGGGTAAGCTGTAAGTTGATTGAATCAATGATGAATGATGGTGTTACAGTTACGCATTCCCGTGATGTGACCAAACAATCATCTTCCTCTCCTCGACGGACGGCCGTAAGATGGACGACCTGAGAACCTCGCAGGGTGCGCCTCGTTCCTACTCCACGACTCATTCCGATTTTTTTAAGCTCGATATCTTGAGCCATCACGCAGAACGAGCCACGTTAGTCGGACCTTGCTCCCATACGCTATCGTCACATTCGTCCGGCGGCTCTGGATCCTCGTCGCACGCTGGAAGACGCAAGGCAGATGACGGGGAACGGGATGAGCTGAGATCTGGGAGAGTGCGTAACGCTGCTCTCGCACTCATTCAGATTTCTGATAGCCAGCGACCGACCTCTTTAGCCGTCAGGCCTCGTCAGGCAGAACGAGCCACTCTAGTCACCCACCGAGACTACGGTGACTCATACCCCCATTCTCGCAATACGGACTGCGACGGGGAACGGGACGAGTATCGAGCACACGTCCATTCCGAGAGTGCGCCTGGTACGCTATACTCCGTTCTGTATCTGGGCACTGACTCAGCCTGTACAGCACCGATTCGCGCGAGCTTCGGGGCTCATCCGCATCGTTCTCGTACAGATACTAGTGGAGATCGACGACCCAGGGGATGCCAGGAGGATTTGGGCGTGATGACAGGGTGCGTATTCTATGGTCGCTTTCTCGACATTGACTAATGCCGTCCTCTAGACCATCTACCACAAGTTCATGCCCGCAACCCATTGGCGACGTCTGCTGTCGATGGACACTCCCTGTGCTCTACCTCGACCGGTACGATACGCCAAACCCCGCGCCGAGGCGGGCTTGTCTATCTTGGGCGTGGCGTCCGCAGACGGGACCTTGAGATGCGTCCATGCGAGAGCTTGAGGGCTACTGCATCGATTCCACCCGCTTCTCGACACCACTAGAGCCCGCGGGCTGCCCGTGGTTTCGCGATGGAGAAGCGAAAGCGAGTACGGACGCAGTCTCGGGTGAGGCGAGGAACCACCGGTCAGGGCGTTTGGTGTGTGATGAGTCCTTGTCGTCGCTTTTGCTGATACTTACGTTGCTCGCAGCGACTCCACTCAGTAGCCGTGTAGCCAGCCGTCTTGAGGCTGTTCCTTGGCACTACCCTTGCGGACTGGAGGACACCGTAACGTCTACGGATGCGAGCGAAGAGAGAGGAACCACACTTGCGGGGGTCGCCGAATGCACCCTCTTGTACTTCTCCGCCCAGTACCCGCTCGTATCTCGAGCCTGGGCCCGTTCGACACTGTCGTCCGTCTCCAGGCATCATTATCTCGACTGCCGGCTGCAAGATAGACGACCTGGAACCTGAGAGGGTGCGTAACGCTGCCGCTCTCACTCACATTCCGCTTTCTATTGGTTTTTACAGCCCAGCGACCGACCTCTGAGCCGTCTAGCGAGGATTTCAGTCACCCACCCAGACTACGGTGGCTCATTCTCACAGTCGTTCGGCTGTGTATCGTCATCGCGCTGGCAGACGCAATACGGATGATCACGACGATAGGGAACGCGACGAGCGTCGAGCGCACTCCCGACCACTTCCCATGTCCATTCCGGAAACCCGCCTGGTGCGCTATACTCCGTTGTGTATCTTGGTGCTCATTCGGCGTCTACAGCGCCGATTCGCGCGAGCGTCGCGGCTCATCAGCGTCCCCCTCGTTCTCCCATCCGAGTATGAGGCGAGTCGGACGACTCGTGGTATGATCAGGGCGATAAGACGGTGCGTCTTCTTGGTCGCTTGCTGTCTTTGCAGACATTGAGTAATGCCGTCCCTCCAGACCATCTACCACAACTTCACGCGCACGGCCCATTGAAGACGTCCGCTGTCGATGGACAGTCCATGGCTACCTCGGCCCGCACCACAAGCCCAAACCTCATCGCTTACGCTTCATCGTCGGTGGTCGAGGCACGGTCGTCTGTATCCGGTGTCCGAAGACGCGACTGACCTGGAGATGCGACCATGCGACAATCACACAGCTTGAGAGCTACCGCCACGATTCTATGCGCTTCTCGACACCGATAGAGCCTAAGGGGCGTGGTATCACGCGATGGAGACGACGTCTACGCAGTTTCGGGTCAGGCGACTTGGTGTGTCCTGAGTCCTTGTCGTCGTCTCTTTTACTGATACGATGCTCGCAGCGACTTTACTGGATGTGTCGCCCGCGGTCTTGAGGCTATTACCTGCGCTGCCCTTGCGGATTGACAATGGAGCACGCCGTAACCACCAGAGAAGCGATGCGGGAGAGATGGCGGATGCGCCGTCCGTTGCGTTCATCTAGCCTCGACTTGGATTTCGGGGGAGGGAGGAAATGGTGGCTATGGACTACGGATGGTGCGGACTTGGTCGACCGAGGATAACTGAGTCTGCGCTCGTCCCAGGACTCCCCGCGAGTACGCCGAAGTCGTCGTCGTCGTCACGAGCAAGAGCGGAGGGCCGGTGCCTGTATCAGTTGTCCACTATCTGGTCCTATGGGAGGGTTGTCGGTTGTGTGCAACTGGGTAGAGGAGGCGATGCCGTGGAGAAAGGACGTGGAGCAGGTGTATGATCCTTGACGGAGGATCGATTCTTCGACTTGTCTTTCATATCTTACCACTACTATCGCCGGTCTAAGCATAATTCTTGTTGTAGCAAAGCATGACTGTCGCCGTGTGTACTTGCACACCTCTTTGCGCCCGCGTCGGTGTCGGGTCGGTAGATGCGCCCATCAGTGTCATACCAAAATCGCTGATGAAATTCGGCTCTTGACTGGAAACCACCACGACCACGCAAACATGGTCCTCAGGCTCTACGGAATGACCTTTTCCTCCAACACACGTCGCGTCGCGTGTACCCTCATCGAGAAGCAAGTCCCTTTCGAGCTGGTCAATATCGATCTTGCGGGCGGGGAGAACAAGTCGCCAGCGTATCTGGAGAAGCAGCCATTTGGGCAGGTTCCGTATATCGTGCGTCGCATGAGCCTCGCTTTCGAATGTGCAGCGTATTGAGAGTCTTCCAGGACGACGACGGCTTCATCCTCTTCGAGAGCCGCGCCATCTGCCGCTACATTGCGGAGAAGTACCCGGACCAAGGCACGAAGCTCATCCCCAGCGAGCCCAAGTCCAAGGCCATCTTCGAGCAGGGCGCCTCGATTGAGTTAACGGACTTCGACCCTCTGGCGTACTCTGCGGCGGTTGAGATGCTCTTGAAGCCGTGCGTTATCTTCATGCGATAGACTACAATTGCTCATGCACGCTCCTCGACAGACACCAAGGCTTGACACCGAACAAGGACGACTTTGACGGTTACATCGCGAAGCTATCCGCCAAGCTCGACGCATACGAGGTTATTCTCGGAAAGCAGAAGTACATCGGTGGAGATGTGCGTCCGACTCCCACCCTATAGACCCGACTTACTAGCCACGAAATAGGAATACACACTCGCCGACCTCTTCCATTTCCCGCTCTCGCAAATGCTCGCTGCGGCTGGAAGTGATATCATGTCCAAGAAGGGTCCGAACGTCACTCGGTGCGTTCTATTCTTTGCGAAAGCTCCCAGGTACACTCATGCTTCCCAGCTGGTTCACCGAGATAAGCACGCGTCCGGCCTGGGCTGCGCTTCAAGCTGGGGCAAAGACCACATTATCGTACTGAGATTCCGGCAAATCGTGTAATTCAACCAAGGCAACCACAGCAAACCCGACCGATGACCCTGATACCTGACGAAGCTAAATCGAAGTGGAGAGTGCTTCGGAGACGGTCTCCGTGGCTTGTCGTTCACATCGCCCACCCCTGAGCGATTCCATCCCAAGGCCGTTCTCCCGACCCAGCAGAAGTTCTTGTGTATGTCCTTCACGCATCTCCAGTGCTCGCCATGGACTCAGCACTTCTTAATCTTCTTCAACCTCTCCCTCGTGGTGATGCCGTACACATCCTCGTCCGCGGCGGTACAGTCATCGACGCCTCGACTATCCCGCCATGCCCAATATCCCTTTTGCGCGTGTGCTAATTATTCGGAACGTTGCGAGGGGGGTATCTAGATCTACTCCGCCGCTGTCCACTGGCGTCCGCTTCCAGCCATGGGATGTATCCTCGCCTAGCTGGGACACAATGACTCTGTATCCAAAGCGAGGCCGTGCAACCAGGCATTGGCGGAAGATTTTTGCGTCGGCATTACATCACCCGGAGAGGAGCTTCGCTGCCAGTCTAAGATTGCAATCGCCAGTGCTAAAATTGGCTGCCTCGTCGAGCACACGAGGCTGACACTTGTCTGAGCTTCCCTCGCTGGTCTCCTCCCCACCACCACCACCACGTCCCAAGCCCAGCAGCCTCCACTACACCTACAGCACATGTCGTCGACAAGGTGTGCTTCTGCCCAACATGTATGTGTGACAATTGAAGCTTTGCCAGTTGGTTCTGGGACACCTTTGACCGGTCAAACGCACGATCTAGCATTCAGAGTGCCTTAGCCGACAGTATCACGGATATAATCCAAGATATGGATGATGTTCTGCATGATCCTGTCCGCGGGCGTCTGATTTACACCCACAATCATCTGGACAAGGTTGAAACACTGTTTAACCATCTGGACGCGCAATCTGGAAACACTGAGCTTGTCCTGGCCTTTCAGCAGGCTGTGTCAAAGCATGAGGGAATTGAGTATATACTCAATAAGGAAGTTATCCATGGCTTATGTGTGTTATCTCCACAACTCATCCCTGCTGCTCATAAACTTGGGTGTAGCCCGCATGAAGATAGGACAAGAAGGTCTGATCTTTTAATAAGCTACATATTAAATATTAACCCAAATTTGCAGCCCTGGCCAGTGATGAACAGACGAGACAAGAGGGTGGGAGATTTCATTGATTATTCTGACCTCTTAGTTGATATCTTCTTGAGTAGAAGGCCATCGAAGAATGCCACAGAGAGGAGCAGCAACTATGCAGCACGAGTTGCTTACAGAGCATGAAATACAATCTGCTCTAGACCGCTTGAAACTCAAGTACCCAACACCTGCTCAGTATGATGCTGAGGACACTCCCCAAGCCTGCTATCAAGGGACTAGGACTTCCATTCTGGGAGAGCTTCTACAGTCTCTGAAGGATCCCAATCAGCCGAAGCGTATAGTCTTCCTGAGTGGATCCGCAGGCTCAGGAAAGTCAACAATTGCAAAAAGTGTTGCAGTTCAGTTGGATGCTGAGTCATTGCTCGCTGCCTCCTTCTTTTTCTCCTACAAGTTTGAAGGGAGAAAGGACAGCAGGAGCTTGGCAGTTGCTCTAGCATATCAGCTCTCAACCTTCCATCCAGGATACCGGATGAAGCTGGCCAACTGTTTGATCAAAGATAACTTCAAAATCTTGGATGCAGCGTCCGAGAAACAGTTTGAAAAGCTTGTGGTTGATATCTTGGTTGATATCCCATCTGGTGGAAAGAACTGGATTATCTGTCTTGATGCTCTTGATGAATGTGGGGATGATCGGGGTCAAACTGTGGTGGCTTGGTTGACTGCTCTGCTCAAGAGCATTCCCAGTCATGTGTACTTCTTTCTGACTGGTCGACCGGATGTGCCAGCCAATATCACAAATGATGCTCTTACATCTCTGACCCAGGAAATCAAGCTAGATTCAGTGCAAATGGATAATGCACAGTTTGATATTGAGCTGTACCTCACAGGGTCACTGCCAACCTATACTCAGGGTGGTTGGCAGACAAAGCAGGAGAGGAATGCAGATATTGCCAAACTAGCCAAGTTGGCAGACAGGCTGTTCATCTTTGCAGCCACAGTTCTTCGCTATGTCAAGGGTCCTCCAAAGCGTGCTTCCAAATCATCTCTGAACTATTTCTTAAAGGGAAATGTTCATGGAGATCTTGCCAAGCTTTACCTTCAGATTGTCACCAGAGCAATTCCAAAGCTCTCTGAAACTGAGGATCCTGATGAATACCACAAGAAATGCAGAACCCTGTACACTGTCCTGAATCTTCAGGAGCCAATGCATCTTGAAAACTTGTGCAAACTTCTCGGTGAAGATGATGTGCAGGGAGTTCATAACTGCTTGATGGAGCTCAGTGCAGTGATATCTGTGCCTAGCTTGTCGGAAGGTGGAGTTGTACAGCCATTCCATCTATCCTTCAGGGATTTTATGCATTCAAACAAGATGCAGCTGAGTCGGCCTGATCTGATTTGCAGCTCAGACACTGCAAAGAAACTTGTTTTCAGCCTGATACTAGGGACTCTAACAAAGGGGCTTCACTTCAATATATGCAAGATTCCCACATCACATAAATATAATGCAAAGCTAAATATAGATATTCATGCCCATATTCCTCTGCACTTGCAATACTGCTGTATATACTGGACAAAGCATCTGTACAATGTCAAGGATGATATTTATGCAGATGTTCAAGGCTTCCTAGACACCAAGATACTGTTTTGGTTGGAGGTCCTTGCTCTTCTGGGCCTTGTTCAAAATATGAAAGGCATGCTAGAGGAGATCATGGCATGGACTGAGGTAGGATATTCAGTGAACATCATGTAGGATAGGCTGAATGACTTTATTTGATAGGATCTGAAGATGAAAACTTTCTGTGAGGAAATGATCAGATTCTCTACAGTCTTTGGGGTCTGCATCCAGGAAAGCACACCACATCTATATATATCAGGGCTAGTCTTTCTGCCTGAAAGCTCGCCACTGCGGTTGATTATGGGACAGCAATTCCCAAGGTTGCTGCAGATACACAAGGGATTGCTGAGCCAATGGTCTCGTGTTATGTCAGTCCTTGTGGGTCATTCCTATGTGAAATCAGTTGCATTTTCACCAGACGGAAGGCTCCTTGCATCTGGCTCTAATGACAAAACTGTGTGCATCTGGAATGCTTCCACAGGCAAACCTGTTGGCCTGCCTCTTGCAGGACATGACAGCACAGTATCCTCAGTGGCATTTTCACTAGACGGAAGGCTCATTGCATCTGGCTCTTGGGACGAAACCGTGCACATCTGGAATGCTGCCACAGGTGACCCTGTTGGTCTGCCTCTTGCAGGACATGACAGCATAGTAAATTCAGTTGCATTTTCACCAGATGGAAGGCTCATTGCATCTGGCTCTTGGGACAAAACTGTGCGCATCTGGAATGCCGCCACAGGTGAACCTATTGGCTGGCCTCTTGCAGGACATGACAGCCCAGTATCCTCAGTGGCATTTTCACCAGATGGAAGGCTCATTGCATCTGGCTCTTGGGACAAGACTGTGCGCATCTGGAATGCTTCCACAGGCAAACCTGTTGGCCTGCCTCTTGCAGGACATGACAGTGCAGTAGATTCAGTTGCATTTTCACCGGATGGAAGGCTCATTGCATCTGGCTCTGATGACAGAACTGTGCGCATCTGGAATGCCGCCACAGGTGAACCTATTGGCCGGCCTCTTGCAGGACATGACAGCCCAGTATCCTCAGTAGCATTTTCACCAGACGGAAGGCTCATTGCATCTGGCTCTTGGGACAAGACCGTGCGCATCTGGAATGCTTCCACAGGCAAACCTGTTGGCCTGCCTCTTGCAGGACATGACAGCACAGTAGATTCAGTTGCATTTTCACCAGACGGAAGGCTCATTGCATCTGGCTCTGATGACAAAACTGTGTGCATCTGGAACACCTTCCTAGCCACACCTATCAGTATTCATTGTGCAGGACACAATGGCACAGTGAGCCCACTTGTCCCATCACCCGAAAGAACCTCTGCTTCATCCAGTTTCTTGGATCTAGACAACCTCTCCTCATATCTCCATGGCCCAATACTGCAGCATTTTACTCAATTCGGCGCCCGATTTTGGTGTGACATCGACGCCGAAATTGGCATTTCGGCGTTTTGATGCCATCACCGGATTTGTGTCCAAATACGGCAATTTGATCCGCCGGCAAGCTCCCGGCAGGGCCGGCAGGCGAAAATTTGATGGAAATTTGAGCTATTTTGGGTGAATTTCTGTGACCGCCGAAAAAAGTTCGGCGTTTTGAAGGGGCTGTGATGCGTGACCGCCGAATTGAGTAAAATGCTGCAGTACAAAGTCCCAAAGTTGTATGTTCCATTCTTATATAGGCATTTAATTGCTATTCAATCCCTCCCCTTTAGATTCCCACCCCATCACCATTTTGGACTGTCCAAGACCATGGTTGGGTCTTGTCTCAAGATGGTGACCTTTTGTTCTGGTTGCCACCTGCTTACCGACATGGCTTTCGTATGCCACTCAACTCTTGTGTCATAGCCCAGCATGAGGTGGTTCTTTCCTATGAGAATTTTGTGCATGGCAAAGATTGGGCCCACTGCTATGAACCTAGTGCTTGATATACTGTACTAATCTGACCGGAAGTTGGAGTTACGTGTTACATCGGGATCTGAACTGAACCTAATCACTACCTAATCTAAACAAGGCTGGGCCAAGAGGGGTTCCACTTTTGAATATCGGATATACCGTCGGAAAGAATATTGCATATACCGTTAGAAAGTTTTTTTCAGGGTCATCCGGACCCCCTCCCCTCCCTATTACTATATCGGGCAATGAGTTCCCACAATAAGATAAGATAGTACTTCACGTCACCTTCTGAACGCTTGGGGCAGTGTAACCTCACCTGGATATTTACAGCTCTTTGCAGAACTTAGGGCGCGACGTGTTTTTTTTTCATAGAAAAACACAGATTTTGTATTTGGACGATTCTGAGCTCAGTTCTTACTGTATCACCTATATATTCTTGATGTGCTGGTCAAAACGCAGGGCCCGGTCCTAATTTGATGATGATCCGATCACATTTGCCCTAATTTGGAAAATCTGGTGCTCTGAAAGTATTTTTGCTTGTGTAGGCTCAGTTCTCGCTTTTCGGGGCTGAAAATTTGACACAATACTCTTGAAAGGTATGCTGAGGGCCCCAACTACTTATGTGAGCCATTGCCACAAGTGGTCACTTAAACTATAGGGTGATCTGATTGGGTGTCGTGTACGCATGCTACAGCTCTGGCCACTGGTATCAATGGCTTATATAAGCATTTGGGGCCCTCGGCATACCTCACAAGAGTATTCTATCAAAATCTTAGCCTCATAAAATAAGAACTGGGCCTACACAAGCAAAAATACACAGACATGGGTAGAATTGCTGAATTTGGGCAAATGTGATCCAATCATCACCAAATTGGGACTGGGCCCTGCGCCTCAATTAGTGTTGCCGCGAGTCCGAGTCAACTCGGCAACAAGTCGAGTTGAACTCGACTCGGTCCTGATTAGGCAGCTTGAGTCCAACTCGACTCGCAACTCGGTGATGGGCTCGGATGATGGCAACCCGTCTTGTTTTCCACCACATCAGACATAAAATCCACCGTCATCCTCAGTACACGCGCTGGTCTGCCGTCCAAACATGCCCCAAACGCCTCCAAATAGCTTCCTCCTTGCCCCCTAGCCTGCACTACGTGCTAAACACGCTGAAACGGATATGATGACCTGTCGGCAGCGAAGCGGAGGTGATGATCAAGGACGGAGGCTTAGACGACCTGAGGGAGAGCATGCGCACCTCTTAATGACCTATAATCAATATTTCTATCTCTTCTGAGCACACTGAGGCACTCTATGACCTATAATCTGTATTTTATCTCTTCCCAACACATTGTCTACTTACAGCAGTCGCATCGAGTCGACTCGCGAGCCCATCAACGAGCCGCTGTCGAGTTGAAACCGAGTTGTCCTAATCGGGCAGCTCGAGCTCAACTCGGACTCGACTCGCGGCAACACTAGCCTCAATGAGCATGTCAAGAAATCACTACTTCTTAGGTGATACGGCGAGAACTAAGCTCAGAATTGTTCAAATACAAAATTGCTCTTTTTTTGTGAAAAAACATGTCGCGCCCTAAGTTCTGCAAAGAGCTGTAATATAATATTGCATATGTCTCTGTATGAGACTTGGGTTGCATTTCTATAGCATCTAACAACAGTCAAGTCAAGTTTAAGAATTGGGACGTGCTCTGATCTCCCGAGCTTTTTTTAAAAATTGCTTGGTTGCTCGCACGTCGAAGGACGGAGGCCCAGCTGAAGCCGGAGCGCCTCTCTTGTGCCTTTTAATCTTAATCTTCCGTGAAGTATTCATGTTGTGGTCCACACAAGTTTATATATCCACCTCCCGTTGTGAAGTTGTGTTAATATCGTCAAGTCCTCCAGATACATACATACATACTGCATAGTCCCCAGCCCAAATAAAATCAATACCCCAGAAATGTACAATATATACCAGCTAGCAATCACTCCGACACCGAGTCCGAGTCCATCTTCACGTCCGAGTCGGACACGCGAGCCGAGTCGGTTGGCAAGACGATGACGGTATCTGCCGGTGGGCTTCGACTGACTTGCGATTCAGTCGTGACGTGGATCTATCGAGGCGTCAGAGATAGAGATAAAGAAAACAGAAAAACCCACCTGGAACTCCCGCGTCGTAGGACTGAGACTACCCATCTTGTACACTCCCGCCTTCGCCTCCTTATCTCTGGAGGAGAACGCACTCCGAATCGGACTCGCCAACGCCTCCTTGAAAGAGCTCCGCGCAGGACTCGGGGGAACCGACAGCGCGAACCCATTGCCGTTCCCATGTGTGCTGTGTGTCTGACTGCCGCTGAGGTTGCGATTCCCGCTGATGCCCTCGCGTGTGCCCGCACCGCCGGTGACCCAGAAGAGTGCCGCTGCGTTGAGCACGACGTCCATTCCACAGCTCGCGAGACAGACCCAGCCGAGTTGTTTGCCGTGCATGACGGTGAGGACGGCGATGTTGACGGTGGAGGTAGTTAGCGCTACGGCAGACGCGCTAGAAGCGAAGTTGATTGAGCACGAATTAGGGTAATTGGGAACGGACGCACAGAAGAGTACGAATTGCGACGCGGCGCAAGCTCGTGCTGGAGTGTTGCGAACGGAAGAGCGGGTACAGAAAGAGCGCCGTTAAAAGGATGTTGATGTACCTGAGAAGTCATCAGAAGACGATTTCAATAAGCACGAAACGATACGCACAAATCGTAGGAGAGTAGCGGGAGGGATGCGGTGGGCTTGAGGCCGAGAACGCCTGGCGAAAGGCGTAAGAATTTGGCGATGGTTAGGAACGGGAGCGATACTCACAAGCACCGTCACCCGGGCGGAACTGATCGATACGACCAAAGAGCATTGCGAGCACGACGGCAGAGTACAGCCCGACGGTAATGATACAGATGAGGTAGACCGGGGAGCGGAGGCGAGGGCGGTTGGTGTTCCATACGATGTAGACCTTCTCAGCTACGGGACTTGATCAGCACAAGCTCGATGTACGATAGGGGGACTCACTGAGGAACGCATAGATGAGGATTTTGGAGGACGTGTAGAAGAGGACGCAGAGGTAGATCCCCGCCGCACATGCCGTCTTGTTCATTTGCAGACCGACGCCAAAGACCAGGATACCGGCTCAATGGAAATGAGTAAAGGAGATAACGGACGGGGAGAAGAAGCTCACAAGAGAACATGAAGAGATACGAGTCTACGAAGATGAGGAGCGTGCAGAGGCGCGGCCAAGTCAACCGCGATAACGCCTGCTTCGAGCTGAGCTCATCGCCGAGGAGTCTCCGCGAGAAGAAAAACGTAAGGATCGTGACTCCTGAAAGACACGGTGAAGCTGGTGAGACGAGTCTATGTGTAGAGCGCACCTAATAGATAGCCCACAGCGATGAACGCTTGCCAGACGGCGGAAGGAAAGAGCGAATGGGCCACGATCATGAGTGGAAAGAGGAAGGTCGAAGGGATGGCAGCATCCGTTGATTTTCTTTAAAGAGGGACGATCGCCATCTGGGTGTCATCCGTCAGGCACCGGCCATCCCGACTCCGAGAGAGAGCTCCTAAGGAATTCATTAGAGAATTCAGGTTGTTGCAGCGCGTTAACTTCATTTGCTTGAACGGCACCTTGGATTCCAATCGCCGCAGCATGGCTGCCAGTGGCGCCTACAGTCCGCTCGATATCTACACCAGGTTACTCGATAAAAAAAGAAAGAGGAGGTCAACGATCACTAATACTCACTAGCGATCGATGCGAGCTTCCGGATGCGAAGTCTCGGGGAAATACGCTCAGGAGCTCGTAGTGAGACCAATATGAATGAATGCCGTGTCTCGTCTCAGAGTCCACGCTGTTCAACTTCCTGGCCGTTATGCCTAGACAGTTCATGAAAACTTCATTTAGATTCAAGATGAACGCACTACTGACCTGCCGATTTCATACGCGGTGGAGGTTGCATGATATGAGCTTACGCCTCCGTCGCATCGTAAGCACAGCAGCTGTGCCTCGGCGAGGAACACCGCGATCGAAGACCTGAAAATGAACGACATCGACAATTGAATGCCATCACTGACACATGCTCTGCGAGTTTAGAGGAGCTCAGAGACCACGCGGAGGAAAATTCGAAAGGCTTCACCAGGGGTTTCTGTTCCAAGGGGGAGGAGACGGCGAGAATTGGGCAAGTTTGAGAGCGTTTTGGGATATGCCGTGCGTCTGAATGAGAGGAAGCGTCGGAGTGTCGGCGGAGCTCGTCATATCATGGTGGAAGAAAAGCAAGGGAGAAATCGTGACATTGATGTGACTGTCGCGCACACGTGCCTCTGACGTTTACGCGTCAATTTGAAACGCGTTCTCCGTCCAGGGAGCCCTGCGGTGAAATTCGAGTGTGTGGATGCATGACTGAAGTCTAAACATATTTAGAGACACCAATTGTACGTCATGCTGGTCGATGTGCTGGTGCATAGATCATGCGTCCGCGAGTCGGCTCGTATGAAGGGAGGCCACCTAGATCATCGATGGGAAAACTGCCTCTCTTGGTCCGAATGTCATGAAAATGAAAAACTGAGATGTACACTTGTTTTTAATTACCAATAAAGATTTTTCCATCAGTTTCCTCCGCTCGCACACGAATAGCCTCTGAAACGAATCAAACTACCAACTACTCTGACGCCGAGTCCGCCTTGACGTCGTCCAGCTTTGGCTTTGGCTTTGGCGCGCGAGCCGATTTAGGGACTCCGACCGCTGGTGGGCTGCGAGTGACTTCCGATTCGGTCGTAACGTGGATCTAGCAAAGACGTTCGGCATCTGGGCCAGAGATAGAGATAGATAAGGCGTTGAACGCACCTGGAACTCCCTCGTCGTCGTACCAAAACTCGTCATCTGATACGGCCCACACAGCTCCGCATCCCCCTCCTTATCCCCCGAGACCGAGAACGTGCCTCTCACCGCACTCGCCAACGCATCCTTGAACGAGCCGCCCCTCGTCGTCGGTGTGGTAGGCACCGACAGCGCGAACCGGTGTGTACTGAGCGGCCGGCTATCGCTGGGGTTCCGATTCCCGCTGACGTCGCGGGACGGCGAGCCGCCCGTCACCCAGAACAGCGCGGCGGCGTTGAGCACGACGTCGGTTCCGCAGCTCGCGAGACAGACCCAGCCGAGTTGTTTGCCGTGCATGATGGTGAGGACGGCGATGTTCACGGTGGAGGTTGTTAGGGCTACGGCGGACGCGCTGGATGCGAATTACATTAGGTAGTATAGGGAGGAGGAGAAAGCGAACGCACAGAAGTGTCCGAATCGCAACGAGGCGCAAACGCGCGCTCGAGTGCTGAGCACGGAAAAGTGGGTACAGGAAGAGCCCCGTCAGAAGGATGTTGATGTACCTTAGATAAACCAATCAGAAAACCATTTCGTTAAGCACGAAACGAGACGTACAAATCGTAGGCGAGCAGTGGGAGGGATGCCGTAGGCTTGAGCCCGAGAACACCTGATGAAACGGGTGTAAGAATTCGGCGACGGCGAGGGTCGGAAAAAGGGAACAATAATACTCACAAGCACCGTCGCCTGGGCGAAACTGGTGGATCCGGCCAAAGACCATCGACACCACCACGGCGGCGTACAGCCCGACGGTAGTGATACAGATGAGGAAGACCGGGGAGCGAAGGCGCGGGCGGTCGGTGTCCCATACGATATAGACCTTCTCCGCTGCAGATTGCCAGTGTTATAGACGAAACATCGATGAATGATTGGGAAGACGAAGACTCACTGAGGAACGCGTAGATGAGGATTTTCGAGGTTGAGTAGAAGAGCACACAGAGGTAGATCCCCGCGGCGCATGCCGTCGCGTTCCGTTGCATACCGACTCCAAAGACCAGGATACCGGCTGTAGCGAGTGTCAGGGAGACAGCTCAGACCAAAGGAAAGGCTCACAGCAAAACATGAAGAGATATGAGTCCACGAAGATGAGGAGCGTGCAGACGCGCGGCCAAGTCAACCGAGACCCCGCCCGCTGGGAAAAGAAAAATGTAAGGATCGTGACTCCTGAACGGAGCTGGTGAGACCGGGGGCTTAAAATTGAACTGTGCAACGTACCAAATAGATAGCCCGCAGCTATCAGCCCTTGCCAGACGGCGGACGGAAAGAACGAGTAGGCCGCAGTCATGAGTGAGTGGGAAAAGGGCGGAGGCAAGGGAATGGCTCACGCATCGTACTTTTTACACGACGTCGTCAGGCACCGGCCACATGCATCTGTATCTCGATGCCGACGGTCAATTCTTTCGTGGAGTTCCTCGATAGGGGCGTAAGCGTATGCATATGCTACAGAGAGAAAATACTGATACCGCCAGGGTTCGCGTAACCCACCAGGGGCGCAAACGTGTGCTCAATAAATTCCGCCCGAGGGTTCGCGCTTCAAATCCCTAGCCGCCGTCGTATCTGGACAACTGATAAGGACTTGAGTGACCTCACTCGAGAGGAAGAGAGGCATAATCTGCCGCAGTCTCCAAGGAGACAGACGATGGTGGCGCTCCGACTTGAAGAAGGTCACCGTAATAGACGACTGTAACTATATTGTAGAGAGGGGCTCGGGCGGCATGAGATGTGGAGCGCCGGACGCAATGCAGTTGAAAGTCGGCCCATGTTTCTGTTACTTTCGATGCTTTTTCACGTTCGGATCTTTTCTCAGGGCTTTCTTGTTTCTGGCCTTTGTTTATTGACGCCATCCAAGAGTGGTTGCATGAGAATCTTGAGCGCTGTCTGCTTGAGCCTGCCAGACAGTGCCAGTGGCAAGCAGGATCTGTTGCACTGCCGTCGGCCCGGGTTGACCATTTGGCGAGCAAGCGCTGTCCAGCTTACCCGAGACTCAGTTCAATACCTTGGACATGAAGACGCAGAGGAACGGCCGAGTTGGCCATGGGAGTCAAATCGGAGTCTGCATCCGGCGTGATGGCGTTACGGTTGTTTATTGGCTGAGTCATCCACTGTGCTCTCATTTTCTTCCTTCTGGATCTGTTGCAAAATTCCCGCCGCCCACCGTTTCCTTCTCGCCCGTGGTGCACTCTTATCGTTTTCCTACCCATTCGGCGCTGTCTCCAAGTTCTGCTTGACGTGCTCCGACTCGAAGACCCCGCCGTACCGTCACTCATAACGTTCAGTGGTCCGGTGTCCCGCTCGACGCCGCCGTTTCGCGGCTCTGCATCCCGCTGTCAATGATAGCAAAGCCGCAGCTTCCCCTTCAACTTGTCGCTCTGTCATCTCAACAACCTCCTCCTCTGTGTCCATCCTCAAGCCCGCTACTTGAGCCACTACTCGCCGCGACGTCCTGAACCCCTCCATGTTTGTCCTTTGGCTCAAATGTCACCCTCAAGCTTAAGCTCCCGTCCGAATTGCTGCGATGACAGTAGGTCCCACCGGTACTCAGTTCGTCCCTGCCTGTCTCCGGTGTTGATCTTTCTCTCTGTCAAAGTAAGTATGCTGCTGGCGCCAACATTACGCGACGTCTACTGGCTAGTCACTTTCAAAACGACTTCTTGGTGCTTTCCTCCCCTCCGAAAGCACTTGTCAAGGCGAAAGCACATTGAACTTGCGGTGGTTCGGCCCGTTCGGGCGCTGTTTTCAAAACCGAAACAAATTTGCGGATGCAGTCGGTGTGGCGTTTCTTCGACATTTTACGCTCACCGGGACCTTTTAAATTGGCGACAAATTCATTGACTCGGCGATCTTTCCCTCGGGCAGTGGACCGAAGCCGTAAAACCCTCGGCGCCACAGCCTGAGCGCGCCACCGTGTTCCCTCGAGTACATGTACTTACGGGTTGCTATACAGGTGGCGACACCGTCTGATCAGGCGCGGTACCAGATACTTACTATTTGCAGTTTTACTCGGACACCGTGCGGCAGGAACATGTTATTAGTATTACGGCCTTTCCGCGCATTTGTGTCCAATCCCAATTCAGCGGCGGCAATGTAACTGTCCTGTGATTTCACAAATCACAAATGAAGTACCCATCTGCCCGGGCCCGTGCTGCCGATTCTGTATACATGACGGTACGCGAACCATGGCTATGGCGCCGTTGACAGCTGGAAGGCAGCGAAGAACTTGGACACGCGCGTCGTATAGGGTATAGAACGCGCACTATCCACGCCTTGACTTCTGGCACCACCACCACCACCACCACCACTAAAGAACCTGTCGGTGCGAGAGAAGAGAGAAGAGAGAAGAGAGGCGGCCGAATTGGGAAGTCCCTTTGTACTTTGTTGTTCCTGAGGTCGGAATCGTCCCCCCTTGGAGCGAGGAGGAAGAGGGCCGTACATGTTATGAGATGATTCCAGATTCCAGATTCCAAGACCGAGACGTAGCGACGATACAATAAGTAGATAGAGCCGGGTGCGGGTGTGGGTGTGGGTGTTAATAAATACAACAGGGGGTGACTTTTGGAGGTTACAACAAACAAGTGAGTGAGTGAGTGAGTGCGCGGAAGTAGGTACAGATGAAGGGTCCATGAGCGAGCGAGGACGGGTATGTATGTGTGAGAGGACGTATTTAACGACAAGAAGAGAAGGGACGGGACGGGACGGGAGAGAAAGAGAGCGTATGTATCTGTATATGTATGTAGTCAGGAGCAGGATTGGCGAGAGCGAGGAAGTAGTAGTAGGATCCAAAAAGAGGGGGGGGGGATAACATCCAGACCAGACCAGGCAAGAAATACCATCGTCAAGAGCGGGGACCACCCCAAGTCCCCGAGTATTCATACATGTCCACGTCCTCCCGATATCGAGCGGCATCCGAGTCGTCTCCCCATGACGAGGACGGTCCTATGCCTGCGATAGAGGCAGAGGACGAGGATTGATTTTGTGTCTGGCCAGCGCTCGAGCTCGTGATTCCCTCCCAACCATGGCCAGACTGCTCAAGCTGGTGAAGTTGCGGTTGCGGATTATACCATCCCGACGTCCGCATCGGCGGTCCCGACGAAAACGAAAACGGCGGCGACAGGGGACTACTTGGAACTTGATCTCCGCCATACCCATACGACACGCCAGCCCCTGCGCCTGCCCAGCCGGACAACGTCGAGAAGCTGGAGATGGCAGGGGGATTGCTGGGATTGGGCTCCGAGACGGAGAGGGGGGAGAGCGGGCTGTCGTGTGTGTGTGGGTGTGTAGGTCCGGCGACGCTTGAGTGTGGGTGTGGGTGTGGCTTGACATTGGTAACATAAGGCGACAGCGGGGGTGACGGTGAAGGCACCGGTGCGTACTCCTAGTACGAAGATGTGGATCAGCACGGCACCTACTAGCCGCAACGAAAAGCTTACCGAGAAAGACGCAACCCCAACGTCCGCCCATCCCTTGTCCACCGCGTCCGCGTCCGCTTCCGCGCCAAGCTCCAGCGGTAACGGGCTGCCCAGCTCGGTCTCGGTCTCGGGAGACCCGGAGCCGCCGCCATAGTTGTACAGATCACTCCCTCGTGTACGGCCCCACCATCCCTGCGCACGCGCCATACCGCCGTATTGCGGAGCTGGTCCTGGTCCTGGTCCTGCTGTTACACCCGGGTCGGGATCCGGGAAACCGCCAGCGCCAGCATAGGAATAGGGATAGGGATATCCGTATACGGGTGGGTAGGAATACGCTCCCCGAGGTCGTAATGACGACTGGAGCGGAGGCGGGGAGAGTGGCTGGTGTTGGTGTTGTTGGTGCGGATATCCACTCGCACTCGCACTCGCGCTCGTGCCTACAGCAGGAGCAATCGGCAACGAGATCGTATCGCGCCTCCCGTGTCCATGTCCATAACGTCCAGAGGTAGTAGACGCAGTGATATACCGCGGCCGTGGCTGTGGCTGTGGATGGGTCTGTCGATGTGTTGGTGGCGGGATATACGGATAGGATGTCGTCGCTGGGGGAGAAAGGACCGGGGACGCGAACGGGGACGGGAATGGCGGAGGGAATATTGGAGTCGATGGCGACTCGGGGTCACTGGAAGCCGTACGTGGGACAGAAGGCGCAGGCGCGCTGAGCGAGCGTTTGTACATGTGGGTGAGCGGCGGCGGGAGCATCAGGGTGAGGCCAGGCCGGTCGTTGTTGGGATTGGGATTAGGTTTCGCGACAGCAGAAGCTGGGACTGGGACTGGCGATGCCGAAGCAGAAAGGGACGGCGAGGCCGACACGAGATGACCATGGTTTGCGAAAGGCCTTGGCGAGCGGGCCGGGGATGCGAATGGCGACAACGGAGAGGCAGGGGGTTCTGGCGGGAACGGCGACAGCGACAACTCTTGTCTGGCTGGCGATGAAGGTCCCGCTAGCCTTCCTCGTCTGCGTTTTACTGGCTCTGGCTCCCGCTCCCGCTCACGACCGCGTCCCCGTCCATTGCCTTCCCACTCCTCCACAGCCTCCTCGAGAGCCCGGCCCGTCTTGCCCTCGACGAGCAGATTCAGGATCTTGTCGTTCCGCGCATCATCGTCGCCTTCTTCTTGTTTCGTCTTGTCCTTGTCCTTGTCCTTCTCTTTGCCCTTGCCTCGCCGCTTAACAGGCCTGTCCTCCTCCCAACTGAGATCCCGCTCTACCGCCTTGCCCTTTCCCTTGCCCTTGGGATCCCGGCTGCGTGCTGCGCGTCTGCCACGTGGCACGGACACCTCCAGCTCCTTCTCGTCAGGCGGCTCGTTACGGTCGTCCTCGTCTTGATCGCCCTTGATACGGCCTTTACGCCTCCCCTTCGGTTTACTGTTCTGTCGATGGAATTAGCTCGAGGAGAATAGAATAGAATGCGGGGTTAGACGGAGGAGAGTGGTGGTATTTCGGCACGACATCATGTATGGAATGCCCTCACACGACACGACACACCAACGAGGCTCAAGACTAACGGATGTAAGCTCACCTTGCCGTTACTAGGTCTAAACCGCCAGTCGGGATATCTCCGACGATGCTCAGCCTGCGCAGCACGGGCCTTGTCTTCCCACTTTGCACGCTCGTCAGGCGGGAGGGCGTGCCAGTATTTACCTATTCCAGCGTCAGCGACAATCAGAGAGCGACATGGACAACGCAAACGCACCAATGATCTTGCTCAACGTGCTATTATTCCCCTCGACGCGCTCGGGGACGTTTTGGCTGCGGATGAAGCTCGAGCGGAAGAGGATGAACGCGTTGGGCGGCCGGGGGATGTACGATGGGGCGTGCTGGGCCTTGCTTCGTCCTCGTCCTACACCGATACGGCCGTCGTCCTCTTCTGCCGCGTAGACGAGGGTTGTTGTGGGATTGAACACCGCTGGAGGGAAGGTGATGCCCGTAAAGTCGATGGACGACATCATCGACTCTTGCGTTTGAACTTGCGGTTGTTGTGTGTGGGTTCCAGCGGGAGGCCGGTCGACGAGCGGAGGCATGTCCGTGTCTTGTTGACGCATGTCCGGAGCAGGGTCGAATGGTCGCAGGGGAAAGAAAGAAAGAACGGAAGGATCGTAAGCCCCAGAACGAAAGAGAATGCGAGTACACCACGCACCGTCATCATCCGCGTCTTCATCTTCCCTGTCTCGTTCTCGTTCTCGTTCTCGCTCTCGTTCCCCACCCTCGTCCAGCTCTTCCTTCAACAACAACTCCTTCTCCTTCTCCTCGTCCTCATCCGCGATGAACTTGTACAGGAACGTGTGGTCGCGAATCGGGGGCATGCTGCATGCAGACGAGACAGCACCACCGCCGTCGAAACGGCTTTTGAAGGGGGAAACGCGGGGACACGCGGCACACGCCCTCAGGACGCCGAACGTGAGGCGTGTTTGTGAGTGTGAGTGTGACCGGCTAACCGACCCAGAAAAGGAAAGCCCTTCTATTGTGTCCCGGGAGTTTGGCGCCCTGATCGAATTCTTTTTTTCGCCGGTCGGCTGATGGGGGAAACTTAAAGTCCTCGGGCTCGGGCCGGTTTGAGTTGGGTTGGTTTGGTGGATGGTAGGTAGAGGATGGTGGATGGGGAGGATGGGGAGGACGGAGGATAATGAGAGGTGGATTTTATATCGACTGCGGCGCGAAATCGGAGAGTTTTAAAATTAAAAGAAGGTTGGTTCGGCCACAGTTACGCGCAATGCGCATGCGACGCTTGTGTGTCAATATGTGCCACCAGCGCCCATATCATTTACCCGAATTCAAAAGGGTTGTCAACGTAGGCGTGCGGGAGAAGTGATCTCCGGGCTCGATATCCGAATCCAGATATCGTCTATGGGTGCCGACATTCGTCGTGCGAATCCAGCAGGGCAGGGCAAGGGTTTTCATATCGATGGCGCGTAACGCGTACGCGTCTCAGTCAAACATGTGTAGCTCCGGCCGTCGGGGAATGGATGTGGTTTGTAACTTGTTGGTGGCGCAGACACTGAGCTTCCAAGGGCCAGGCCATGCACATGTTGTTCGGTGGGCGTCATGAAACTGCGAATTGACAATATCGATTTCATGATGCGATATGATTGAGTGGCCTCGAGGTCGATATCGATATAGACATCATGCGCTGCGGGGGAGGGGAAAGTTAGAGAAGTCGTACACGCAGACCGAGAGAAACACACGACACGAGACAGATCAAATAACGCGCGGAAAGCCCCCGAGTTTTTTGGGGGGGTCTTTGAACCCGAAGATCCCGCGTTTGTTGAGGTGAGGAAGACATGGCTTGACGTGATGTGCGCAGCAGCAAGTCAAGTAACTTCCGGGCAAGCGAGATGATTTGGCCGAGTAACTAACCGTCGCGGAGATTGGATTTGGCGAATCCAGGAAAGCACCATGCGACTTGTTCATTTCATTTCATTCATCGCGAATGGAGCCAATACTAGTAGCCCGACGCCACTGAATTTATCTTGGACCGCATGCGAGTAAGTAGCAAAAACTCGGAGAAGTAAATAAAACTCATCGTGCCCGCAACTGCACGGTACCAGTCTGGCTCAGCGGTTCGTCGATCCTTCCCTTCAGAATCCCTTTCCCGCGTCACCCGTCAACCGTCAGTCTCCAGGTCCTCGGGCTCCACGAACTTTGTCGCTCGCCACACCGTAAACCGTAAACCTTGGCCCGATTGGGATGTCCCTTTGTTTCGGAGCTCGAAAACTCTGTCTGTCAGCCGCGTGAGCGAGGGCGAGTCATGGAGGCTGAGAGCACCCACGGCTGTCAGGGCGTGTCCGTCGTCGTGGAATTGTCGAGGAACAGAAGAGGGGGGAGAGGAAGATGGGTTGTTTGGTCACATCACGGGGAGTGCGTAACATCACATCATCAATGATGGCATCCAACAAGTAACTGAGCTTACACGAAACCTCCACCTGGCCATGGCTGCGTCCCATTTCTCTGCTTAACCTCAACTCTCCCGATGTTTCCTCTCTCGCTCAAGCGCTCAAGGCTGACTGCCAGTGCAATACTGTCTTTGAATCAGTCGACTCTCTTTGGAATCGCGCACTAGGAAGTCTGCCTTGCCTGAGATGAGGAGAGCTTGCAATCGGACCTCGTTCCTGCCGATTCTCGTCATCTTGTATCCCTCTCACAAACTCGCGCCTATCGCCGTCTCTTCTGATTGGATTCTTAGCACGCACCTAATTGACGTTGAAACCCGCTATCGCCACGGCCACTTTGGCAACCAAGTTAGTTGTAATCGCTGCCTGCTTGTATCGCGGGTGAGCTTATCCTCCTCCAGGTTTGCCGGCGTAGCTGAATGGAAATTACGACTAGATACGAGACACGGGCATTCCATCCGAAGCTGCTTTGTGAGCGTTCCATGTGGACGCTATAACACAACGCGAGCTAAATGCCTCCCCGCTTTACCTCAGGCTGGAACAGCTTGAGCCGCACTGCGCTAGTACGCATGCAATTTCCTCCCCGTCTTCAAATATATATTTCATTCAACAGACTCTATGCCGCTACGGGGAGTCCCAGTCGTCGGCAACGCAGCGCGTCGGAACCCTACTGTTATTACATACTCTGGCTAGCTCGTCCTTCCTGCCCTCTGAGTGTCATCATCACGCTTCCAGACGACCGCGCTCCTCATCGCGAACACATTCAGGTCAGCGCCGCTCGTATACTAGGCATGTCTTCAAGAACTCGTGGAGCTCCACCTAAGCAAGTCTTCCATCCTCTACTATCGAAAGCCAAGCAACTCACTCCTCGCTTGCCAGCTGTTGGCAACTATAATGCGGGCGATTTCTGTGGATGGCTATAGAAATTGCACGCAATTTGCGTCACAGCACACGCAAAGACTCGGACCGGGACGCCGCAGACTGTAAGTAGAACCTATGTCACGTCGCGCGGGACCGTACTTCCTTCATGCCCTCCCCCCCCAAACACAAACAACCGCGCTAATTCCCGCAACCTAGTGGCACGACCACTTCGACACCGTCCTCATCCTCGACTTTGGCTCAAAAGGCTCAAAAGTCAGTCAACTTCCCTCAGTCGGGTGTCGGCTGACTACCCGTCCTCCCTCGTTCACCGTTGACCAAAAGCCATTTAGTACAGCCATTTGATCACTCGACGCTGTCGACAGCACAATGTCTATGCGGAGGTCTTGCCATGTACCACTCGAATGAACGACGTCAAGTTCAAGCCAAAGGGTGTGTGTCCCTACACATTTTTTGTCCTCTAAATTGTGATTGCGTTCGGGTAGGAATAACCACTCACGTCTATCTAGTATCCAGCCATATTTGACCTCGGGGTTCCAATACTCGGGATATGTTGCGGGCTGCAGGTGCGTTGTGTCCTCTTATAGTTTCGTCTACAGCTAAATTAAATCGCGCAGGAAATGGCCTGGCAACTCAAAGCCACCGTCGACAAATGTGATCACCGAGAACTTTACGGCTTTGCGGATCTCAAAATGACGAAAATCGGCGCAAGGGCGTCCGTCGAGGCGCTTTTGGACGGGCTCGCCGATGAGATGCAGGTGCTTTTTACTGTACCCGCTGAGCACTGAGGACAACGCCGACTAACTCTTTGAATAGGTCTGGATGTCCCTTGGCGACCAGCCGCCAGATTTCCGTGTCATTGGCGAGCACAACTGCTCCTTACACGGCGAGGGCACACAACTTGAAGCCCTTCGACGAGATTCAGTTCCATCCCGAGGTCACACATTCGTCGCGCGGCAAAGAGGTTATTCGGCGGTTCATCTTGAATATATGTGGCTGCCAGTGTCAGCAGTACTGGATCATGGTGAGTTGACAGTCGGGTGGGCAGATGTCTCTCTAACGGTATTTATTGCTCTTGTGTGGATAGGAAGTGTTCATCGGGAAGGAGATTGCGCGGATTCGGGAGATCTGTGGGCCTACAGGACGGGTACGCCGCTTGTAGTGGTGAGCTGGATAGTACCGTTGCTAGGGTTGTGCATGGGTCCGGTGAAAGGTGTGCTACGAGACTGTGTGTGAAACGCACAGGCGAACTAAACCAAACTAAACCTAACAACTCGAATAAGCCACAGGCGAATAAGAGTTGCCAAATCTAATCTAATATAATCCCAAGATGCTATTCCGCACTGCAAGTACGAGTGTCGGCCCGTGTGAACAGAGCTGACTTGAGGTGCTACGGGAATCGGTATTCCAGTAGAAGCTATTCCAAACACTTTTGTGGCCTGAAAGATCCTACTCCAACTCGGTGAACGATTGTGATTTTGTGTGTTATTCGGTAAAGTCCCTTATTCGACTTCTGACCAAGCTAAACTCTAGCCCACCAGATAATCCGAAGGTCTCTCTTCAGTTTCCGTCGTCCGTGCACTTCGCCCGTACGATTCCACCGGTTGTAACGTGTAATTCAGTTTCCGTCGTCCGTGCACTTCGCAGGTACGATTCCACCGTTGCTTGTCTTGTACTTGTAACCACCGGTAAGCCGATCCTTATAGGTCGCACTTCAGAACCCGGCTTCTTGAACGTGTAACTTGTCTTATTCTTGTAACTCTTATTCCAAATCCAGATGTCTCCCAAACCCGAATAATAGATTGAAACTTTACAAACTCGGCAATCCAAGTTCGCACAGCCCCAAGCCCAGAACACGCCCTAACTCTAGCGGGGTGATTCCGTGCTGAAACTGGCTCCCCCAGGCACTTTATATACAGAGACCATGAGAAATATAAATGATAGATGATTGTGTCCATGTGCGTTCGTGGCTAAAGCGCCGCTTCTAATTGGTTCGGAGATCCCTCCCCGAGGTCTTCAGCCCAACCGACTGCCAGGTGCTCCACCCAGCGCACCGGTGTAACGTTTCACGATTTGCTTCCGCCACTATTCCGCTCCTGCTATTCTGCCCGCGCCGATACTAGCTGAAACCGAATAGCCCTTGCTAGTACCTTCCTACCCGTGCTTCCTACATCCCAGACGGCCCAGTACTTGGGGAGAAACCCTCCAAATACCCTCCAACCCTGTTGCCAAGACCCTTGATCCCAATCTTGTGGACGCCACCCTAATTAGGCCCGATGTCCGGAATCGTGATTGCAGATCCCGAAGCACGGCGTCTCCTTATTCAGATAGTCCGAGATATTCCGATCATCCCGAGTTGACCCTTGTTGTCATCCCTGTCTTCACCATGCGAAGCGTCCCACTCCGCTATTCCGCTTCCGCGTCATGATCCTTATTCCACTTGTGTCGCAGGTCTAGTTTTCCCTTTGAGTACATGCAAGTGGGGCGCTTCTCTTGCAATGTTATTTGGACTACGCTCTCCCTCAGACGCTATCAACGCCTTCAAGATCCAGAATAGCAGCTTCTTTCACTGCTACCAACGCGAATAGCATCCTAACCACTTACACGGGACTCGTAATGGTTCCAATTGGATGTACCAAACAGTAGAATAAGCGCAGAAATCGGTAGATTTCACGTGTATCCTGATAGCTGGCCTATCACCGGTACCGAGTACGGCTGCGCCAACCCGGACCCGGACTTTTCGATACCTGACCCGGTGCGAATATGGGTCGGTACCTGTATGGGTCGATACTTTAGTCTAGTCAGGGTCAATCGAGTACTTACACCAGTTCTCCATTGTGCTTTCAGCTCGGCTCTCGTGTAGCGGGACTCACCTATCAAACTAACCCCGGCACCCGTTACAGGGGGGGTCTAGGGGGTCGCAAAAAAAAAAACTCTACTGTAGGGATCTGTAGGGGTGCAACACTAGCCCGACCGTTACGGAAATTGTTTCAGTGAAACACTGAAACAGTGCTGGTGTTGTCCGTTACTTACCTGAGGTGGGTTGAAACATGCTCCGGAACGGTCCGCTGTAAGCCGGAGAGCACAGATAATATGCTTTTGAGCAACACAGATGACGATGCCGATGTTCCATTGGAAGTGGTGGTGGTGTTGGGGATGGTGCATCGATGGTGTTTATGGCAGAACGGAGGATGCAGTTGGGCTCAAATCGTCGGGTATTTTGGAGAATATTGACATGTACGGAGGTGGATCCGAATAGGCGCTTTTCTTGACAAAATTGTGTACGGTTGACGAAAAATTGCCTTTTTTGGATTGCTTTGATGGCTGAAACAGGGCGTCCGTTACCCGTTATATGTTTCACGATTCTGCAACGAAACACCCCCGCCGTTATGCGTTACGTTGCACCCCTACAGATCCCTACAGTATGTCCACTTTTACAAAGTTGACCCCTCCCTTAGAGGTGTTCATCCCACGCATTTCATTTGACTCTACGCTGCATTCCAGGCACACTGGAAGCCTGTTGCCAACAGGAAACACTGAGGGAGATGCAGCAGGGTAAACAGGACCGGGCTGTGGATTCCAAGGGTACAAGAGGTGATGTGACTACTGATGGTGACATCCAGTGATGTCAAGGTACTGTACTATTTCAACCTTAAGTTTAGAGTTTTTCTTTTTTTCAAGCCTGAAGAGGCCGAATTTTTTTCTTTTGATTTTAGATGAATAAAAACGAGGACTTTTTTCTGGAGGTTATGCATTACGCAAACTTAAGGTCAAAATAGTACAGTAAACCAGCAGATTTACACACACTGTCATGAAACGGGTTGATGGGGCATCATTGAGCACATCACACCATCAACCTGTCCCATAACCCGACGATTGCAGGCTTGGGAGGAGTTACTGGATACAGGGGGGTTATGGGGCTTAGGCCAGGTGACAGGATCAGACCGCTGTCGCGGCTTGATGTAGGAGGTGACGATCGGACACATAGGGACTAGGAGACAGGATACCGATTGACGGGTATATATATATTGTAGTATATAAGGGAGAGGTAGGAGCTAGGAATGCTAGCTTCTACCTTGTCTAATACACGACCTTACTCTCTGTGGTCTTGTCCCTGTCTTTGGGAGTCACCAGCACCGTCGGGTTCTAGAACCCGCTACCCATATTCCGAACCTGACCATCCCGCTTCATATCCGAAGCATCTCAAGACCTGCTGACTGTGCGGGTTTGACGATATCTGTCATCTCAAGGCCTTCGACACTCGCTATCACGAGGAAGCCGCTCTTGTTCGCCCTTGGTGTCTTGGGATCACACAGCCCAGACTTTGTTCTTGACACAGACCATCATGTGCAAGCAATTCCCTCTGGCTCCGTCGAATGCAACGACGTACAACAGCTGTCAAGGGCTTACCAGGGATCATCTGGCAGTGGATTTAATGCATCCTGTCTTCTCCCACGGCCAGCTGTATACTGCCTTATCTTGCATCCGACATTGTTCCCATGTGCACTGGCATGTGCTCCTGCTGCCAGACAAAACAACTACGATGAATGTAACCTGTCCCGAAATCTTGGTATGAAATATGGTTTCTTTAAATTGTTGTCAATTGTCGATTGTCGGAACGTCAGCTCCAACATGTCTTGTAGATTGGAAGCATCTGCACTACATTCTCCTTAGGAAATTGTATTGTTTGAATACCATTATATCAAGCACTAGGATCATAGCACTGGGCCCAATCTTCGCCATGCACAAAATTCTCATAGGAAAGAACCACCTCATGCTGGGCTATGACATGAGAGTTGAGTGGAACACAAAAGCCAGGTCGGTAAGCAGGTGGCAACCAGAACAAAAGGTCACCATCTTGAGACAAGACCCAACCATCGTCTTGGATGGTCCAAAATGGTGATGGGGTGGGAATCTAAAGGGGAGGAATTGAATAGCAATTAAATGTATATATAAGAATGGAACATACAACTTTGGGACTTTGTATTACACCATGAGGATATGAGGAGAGGTTGTCTAGATCAAAGAAGCTGGATGAAGCAGAGCATCCTTCTGGTGATGGGACAATTGGGCTCACTGTGTTATCATGTCCTGCAAGAGGCAGACCAACAGGTTCACCTGTGGCAGCAGTCCAGATGCGCACAGTATTGTCCCCAGAGCCAGATGCAATGAGCCTTCCGTCCGGTGAAAATGCAACTGAGCATACTGTGCTATCATGCCCTGCAAGAGGCAGACCAACAGGTTCACCTGTGGCGGCATTCCAGATGCGCACAGTTTTGTCCCAAGAGCCAGATGCAATGAGCCTTCTGTCCGGTGAAAATGCAACTGAGCATACTCCCCTGTCATGTCCTGCAAGAGGCAGACCAACAGGTTCACCTGTGGCGGCATTCCAGATGCACACAGTGTCGTCATGAGAGCCAGATGCAATGAGCCTTCCATCCGGTGAAAATGCAACTGAGGATACTCCCCTGTGATGTCCTGCAAGAGGCAGACCAACAGGTTCACCTGTGGCAGCATTCCAGATGCGCACAGTTTTGTCCCCAGAGCCAGATGCAATGAGTCTTCCATCCGGTGAAAATGCAACTGAGCATACTCCCCTGTCATGTCCTGCAAGAGGCAGACCAACAGGTTCACCTGTGGCGGCATTCCAGATGCGCACAGTGTTGTCATCAGAGCCAGATGCAATGAGCCTTCCATCCGGTGAAAATGCAACTGCATTTACCACCCTGCCATGCCGTACAAGAGGCAAACCAGCAGGTTCACCTGTGTCAGCATTCCAGATGCGCACAGTTTTGTCCCAAGAGCCAGATGCAATGAGCCTTCCGTCCGGTGAAAATGCAACTGAGCATACTCTGCTGTCATGTCCTGCAAGCGGCAGACCACCAGGTTCACCTGTGTCAGCATTCCAGATGCGCACAGTGGTGTCAGCAGAGCCAGATGCAATGAGCCTTCCATCCGGTGAAAATGCAACTGAGCATACTACTCTGTCATGTCCTGCAAGAGGCAGACCACCAGGTTCACCTGTGGCGGCATTCCAGATGCGAATAGTGTCGTCATTAGAGCCAGATGCAATGAGCCTTCCATCCGGTGAAAATGCAACTGAGCATACTGCGCCGTCATGTCCTGCCAGAGGCAGACCACCGGGTTCACCTGTGTCAGCATTCCAGATGCGCACAGTTTTGTCCCAAGAGCCAGATGCAATGAGCCTTCCGTCTGGTGAAAATGCAACTGAGGATACTCCCCTGTCATGTCCTGCAAGAGGCAGACCAACAGGTTCACCTGTGGCGGCATTCCAGATGCGCACAGTTTTGTCCCAGGAGCCAGATGCAATGAGCCTTCCGTCCAGTGAGAATGCAACTGAATATACTGGGCCGCCATGTCCTGCAAGAGGCAGACCACCAGGTTCACCTGTGTCAGCATTCCAGATGCGCACAGTTTTGTCCCGAGAGCCAGATGCAATGAGCCTTCCGTCTGGTGAAAATGCAACTGAGCATACTGTGCTATCATGCCCTGCAAGAGGCAGACCAACAGGTTCACCTGTGGCGGCATTCCAGATGTGCACAGTGTTGTCATGAGAGCCAGATGCAATGAGCCTTCCGTCTGGTGAAAATGCAACTGAGGATCCTCCGTTGTCATGTCCTGCAAGAGGCAGACCAATAGGTTCACCTGTGGCGGCATTCCAGATGCGCACAGGTTTGTCCCAAGAGCCAGATGCAATGAGCCTTCCGTCCGGTGAAAATGCAACTGAGCATACTTCACTGTCATGTCCTGCAAGAGGCAGACCAACAGATTCACCTGTGGCAGCATTCCAGATGCACACAGTTTTGTCCCGAGAGCCAGATGCAATGAGCCTCCCATCTGGTGAAAATGCGACTGATTTCACACAGGAATCATGACCCACAAGGACTGACATAAGACGAGACCATTGGCTCAGCAATCCCTTGTGTATCTGCAGCAACCTTGGGAACTGCTGTCCCATAATCAACCGCAGTGGTGAGGTTGCAGGCAGGAAGACTAGCCCAGATATATATAGATGTGGTGTGCTTTCCTGGATGCAGACCCCAAAGACTCCAGAGAATCTGATCATTTCCTCACAGAAAGTTTTCATCTCCAGATCCTACCAAATAAAGTCATTCAGCCTGCCCTACATGATGTTCGCTGAATATCCTACCTCAGTCCATGCGATGACCTCCTCTAGCATGCCTTTTATACTTTGAACAAGGCCCAGAAGAGCAAGGACCTCCACCAAAACAGTATCTTGGTGTTTAGGAAGCCTTGAACATCTGCAGAAATATCATCCTCGACATTGTACAGATGCTTTGTCCAGTACATGCAGCAGTATTGCAAGTGCAGAGGAATAAGGGCATGGATATCTATAGCTGGGTTTGCGTTGTATTCATATGATGTCGGAATCTTGCAAATATTGAAGCGAAGCCCCTTTGTCAGAGTCCCCAGTATCAGGCTGAAAACAACTTTCTTTGCAGTGTCTGAGCTGCAAATCAGATCAGGCCGACTCAGCTGCATCTTGTTTGAATGCATAAAATCCCTGAAGGATAGATGGAATGGCTGTACAACTCCACCTTCTAACAAGCTAGGCACAGATATCACTGCACTGAGCTCCATCAAGCAGTTGTGAACTCCCTGCACATCGTCTTCACCAAGAAGTTTGCACAAGTCTATAAGATGCATTGGCTGCTGAAGATTCAGGACAGTGTACAGGATTCTGCATTTCTTGTGGTATTCATCGGGATCCTCAGTTTCAGAGAGCTTTGGAATTGCTCTCGTGATAATCTGGAGGTAAAGCTCGGCAAGATCTCCATGAACATTTCCCTTTAAGAAATAGTTCAGAGATGATTTGGAAGCACGCTTTGGAGGACCCTTTACATAGCGAAGAACTGTGGCTGCAAAGATGAACAGCCTGTCTGCCAACTTGGCCAGTTTGGCAATATCTGCATTCCTCTCCTGCTTTGTCTGCCAACCACCCTGAGTATAGGTTGGCAGTGACCCTGTGAGGTACAGCTCAATATCAAACTGTGCATTCTCTGTTTGCATTGAATCCAGCTTGATTTCCTTAGTCCGAGATGTAAGATCATCATCTGTAATGTTGGCGGGAACATCCGGACGACCAGTTAGAAAAAAGTAGACATGACTGGGAATCCTTTTGATCAGAGTAGTCAACCAAGCCACAACAGTTTGACCCCGATCATCTCCACATTCATCAAGGGCATCAAGACAGATAATCCAGTTCTTTCCACCAGATGGGATATCCACCAGGATATCAACCACAAGCTTTTCAAACTGTTTCTCGGAAGCTGCATCCAAGATTTTGAAGTTATCTCTGATCAAACAGTTGGCCAGCTGCATCCGGTATCCCTGATGGAAGGTGGAGAGCTGATATGCTAGAGCAACTGCCAAGCTTCTACTGTCCTTTCTCCCTTCAAACTTGTAGGAGAAAAAGAAGGAGGCAGCTAGCAATGACTCAGCATCCAACTGAACTGCAACACTTTTTGCAATTGTTGACTTTCCTGAGCCTGCAGATCCACTCAGGAAGACTATACGCTTCAGCTGATTTGGATCCTTCAGCGACTGCAGGATGTCTCCCACAATGGAAGTCCTAGTCCCCTGATAGCAGGCTTGGGGAGTGTCCTCAGCATCATACTGAGCAGGTATTGGGTATTTGAGTTTCAAGCGGTCCAGAGCTGATTGTATTTCATGCTCTGCCAGCAAGTCTTGCTCCATAGTTTCTTTTCCTCTCTGTGGGATTCTTCGATGGCCTTCTACTCAAGAAGATATCAACTAAGAGGTCAGAATAATCAATGAGATGTCCCACCCTCTTGTCTTGTCTGTTTGTCACTGGCAAGGGCTGCAAATTTGGGTTAATATTTAATATGTAGCTTATTAAAAGATCAGACCTTCTTCTCGTATCTTCATGCCGGCTACATCCAAGTTTATGAGCAAAAGGGATGAGTTGTGGAGATAACACACATAGGCGATGGATATCTTCCTTATCGAGTATATACTTGATTCCCTCGTGCCTTGACACAGCCTGCTGAAAGGCCAGGATGAGCTCAGCATTCCCAGATTGTGCGTCAAGATGGCTAAACAGTGTTTCGACCTTCTCCAGACGATTGCCAGTGTGAATCAGACGCCCGCGGATAGGATCATGCAGAACATCATCCATGTCTTGGATTATATCGGTGATGCTGCCGGCTACAGCGCTTTCAATGGTGGATCGCGCGTTTGAGCGGTCAAAGGTGGCCCAGAACCAGCTGACAAAGCCTCAATGGTCGTCCATCTATGTTGGATAGAAAGCACACCTTGTCGACGACATGTGCTGTAGGTGTAGCGGAGGCTGGGCTTGGGCTTGGGCTTGGGACGTGGTGGTGGTGCGGAAAAGACCAGCGAGGGAAGATCAGACGAGTGTCAGCCTCGTGTGCTCGACGAGGCGGCCAATTTTAGCACTGGCGCCTAGTGCGACAGTTCTCGGCGATTGCAATCTGGCAGGGAAGCTCCGCTTCGGGCGGTGTAATCCCGAGGCAATAATGCAACGGCGAGTCTCCGCCAACGCCTGGTTGCATGGCCTCACTCCGGTACAGACTGGGTCGCAGGCTCGCAGCTAGGCGAGGATACGTTCCATGGCTGGAAGCGGAAGCCAGTGGACAGCGGCGGAAGGCGGCGGAGTAGATCTAGATATCCCCTCGCAATGTTCAGAATAATTAGCACACGCGCAAAAGGGATATTGTGCATGGCGGGATAGTTGAGGTGTCGATGACTGTGCCGCCGAGGACGAGGATGTATACATCACCACAAGGGAGAAGAAGTGCCGAGTCCATGGCAAGCACTGCAGATGTGTGAGGGACATACACGAGAACTTCTGCTGGGTCGGCCTTGGGATGGAATCGCTCTGGGGTGGGCGATGTGGCCGACAAGCCACGGACTCGGAGACCGTCTCCGAAGCGCTCTCCACGTCGATTTCGCTTCGTCGTCATGTATCAGGGTCATCGGTCAGCTTTGCTGTGGTTGCCTTGGTTGAATTACACAAGTTCCCAGACCCTACGTTCTCAGTATGATAATGTGGTCTTTGCCCCAGCTTGAAGCGCAGCCCAGGCCGGACGCGCGCTAATTTCGGTGAACCAGCTGCGAAAAATGAGCCTACGTATGGCAAGCCATGGCAGAGGATAGAACGTACCGAGTGACGTTCGGACCCTTCTTGGACATGATATCACTTCCAGCCGCAGCGAGCATTTGCGAGAGCGGGAAATGGAAGAGGTCGGCGAGTGTGTATTCCTATTTCGTGACTAGTAAGTCGGGTCTATAGGGTGGGAGTCGGACGTACATCTCCACCGATGTACTTTTGCTTTCCGAGAATAACATCGTATGTGTCGAGCTTGGCGGATAGCTTCGCGATGTAACCGTCAAAGTCGTCCTTGTTCGGTGTCAAGCCTTGGTATCTGTTGAGGAGCGTGCATGAGTAATTGTAGTCCATCGCATCGAGATAACGCACGGCTTCAGGAGCATCTCAGCCGCCGCAGAGTACGCCAAAGGGTCGAAGTCTGTTAACTCAATCGAGGCGCCCTGTTCGAAGATGGCCTTGGCTCGGTGGGGATGAGCTTCGTGCCTTGGTCCGGGTACTTCTCCGCGATGTAGCGGCAGATGGCGCGGCTCTCGAAGAGGATGAAGCCGTCGTCGTCCTGGAAGACTCTCAATACACTGCACATTCGGAAGCAAGGCTCATGCGACGCACGATATACGGAACCTGCCCAAATGGCTGCTTCTCCATATACGCCGGCGACTTGTTCTCCCCGCCCGCAAGATTGATATTGACCAGCTCGAAAGGGACTTGCTTCTCGATGAGAGTACACGCGACGCGACGCGTGTTGGACGAGAAGGTCATTCCGTAGAGCTTGAGGACCATGTTTGCCGCTCGGTTCGTAGTCGTGGTGGTCTCCGGTCAAGATCAGCGATTTTGGTATGACACTGATGACGGCCGGCGCACCTACCGAACGAAGCCCAGCGGGCGCAAAGAAGTCATTCATGATACTCATGTGCAAGTACAGACGGCGACAGTCATGCTTTGCTACAACAAGAAGTATGTATAGACCGGTGATAGTAGTGGTAAGATTCTGAATCTGAAAGAAAGACAAGCCGAAGAATCGATCCTCCGTCAAGGATCATACACCTGCTCCACGTCCTTTCTCCACGGAATCGCCTCCTCTACCCAGTTCCACACAACCGACAACCCTCCCCAAGGACCGGATAGTGGACACCTGATACAGGCACCGGCCCTCCGCTCGTGCTCGTGCTCGTGACGACGACGACGAACGTACTCGCGGGCAGTCCTGGGACGAGCGCAGACTCAGGCATCCTCGGCCAGAGCATCGACCAAGTCCGCACCATCCATAGTCCATATTCACCATTCCCTCCCTCCCCCGAAATCCAAGTCGAAGCTCGATGAGGGCAATGGACGGACCCAGTCCGCAAGCTTAGGGCAAGGTACAGCCGATGGCGGGCTACACGTCCAGTGGAGTGGCTGCGAGCATCAGATCAGCAAAAGAGTCGAAATCAAGGACTCAGGACACACCAAACGCCCTGCCGCTCCCGACCGGTCATTGGTCCACCAAGTCGCCCGAAAACTGGCTCGTGGGGTAGACGTCGTCTCCATCGCGTGAAACCACGCCCCGCAGGCTCTATCTGCGTCGAGAAGCGCATAGAATCGTCGCGGTAGCTCTCAAGCTGCGTGATTGTCGCATGGTCGCATCTCCAGGTCGGTCGCGTCTTCGGACACCGGATACAGACGACCGTGCCTCGACCACCGACGATGAAGGTAAGCGATGAGGTTTGGGCTTGTCGTGCGGGCCGAGGCGGCCATGGACTGTCCATCGACAGCGGACGTCTTCAATGGGCCGTGTGCGTGAAGTTGTGGTAGATGGTCTGGAGGGACGGCACTACTCAATGTCCGCAAGAAAGCGAGCAGCAAAGAAGACGCACCGTATTATCGCCCTGATCATACCATCGTCCGACTCGCCACATACTCGGATGGGAGAACGATGGGGACGCTGATGAGCCGCGACGCTCGCGCGAATCGGTGCTGTAGACGTCGAATGAGTACCAAGATACAGAACAGAGTATAGCGCACCAGGCGGGTTTCCGGAATGGACCTGGGAAGTGGTCGGGAGTGCGCTCGACGCTCGTCGCGTTCCCTATCGTCATGATCATCCGTATTGCGTCTGCCAGCGCGATGACGATACACAGCCGAACGACTGTGAGAATGAGCCACGGTAGTCTGGGTGGGTGACTATACATCGTCATCCGTATTGCGTCGGTCGCTGGGCTGTAAAAACCATTAGAAAGCGGAATGTGAGTGAGAGCGGCAGCGTTACGCACCCTCTGAGGTACCAGGTCGTCCATCTTGCATCCGGCAGTCGAGATGATGCCTGGAGACGGACGACAGTGTCGAACGGGCCTAGGCTCGAGATACGAGCGGGTACTGGGCGGAGAAGTACAAGGGGGTGTGCACTCGGGCCTGATGTCGGATTGGTAAAGTGGACCGCAACGCGACCTTCTGCCAGGGTGTCAGTATAGTACAGAGGCAGAAGAGACGCCTCACGAAATACAGGAAGCATTCCGTCCTCAGCGAGGAGCTCGGCTCGCTGCGCATTCTCTGGCGCGTACTAGCAAGCACGGCGGAGGAGGCACGTATATCGCTGCCCATCATTCGTGGTCGTCGCCATTCTTGCCCAAGTAACGAACGTTCTGCGCCGACAATTGTGGGGATGTCAGGCGAGTACGAATGACTCGGACACACCCATAAACGAGTCCAGACTCGGCATAACTCGAGCGTCCCTCTCCCTTTGCAGCGAGCCTAGCGGACGAGTTCGGGATGCAGAATGGGCGATTCAGGGTTATGTGGGTGAACAGAGAGTCAGAGACGCGAAGGACGGTGACGAGGACCGTCACGGTCACGGTGGAGTCACTCATCATCGTCCTCGACTGACGACCTCCCGCAGCTCTTGTCGTCGTTGCTTGTTAGTGTCGTTGCTTGGTTATTGATGCTCCCATTATACTACCAAATCCCCCGCAGGCATGCGTTGTCGTCTGAATCCGCATTACTGGCATACGGCTCTGCTCGGTTCTGCTTGGGGCATGGTCTCGGATTCCAAGTGCGAAGCCGATGCATTCGAAATCACTGTGTATAACAGTCCGGTACTGAACGTCTCCTCGACGTTACTCGATGAAGAATGCCGTCAATAGAGCTTTCATCGCCTCGTATTCCATCCGGGCGCGCGCCATCTCTTTCATAACCTTCATCCTCTCCGCAGGGTCCTGGAGTTCAAGTTTCTGGTGAGCTCGACGTGGATACATGGGAATTTCGAAGCCCACCTTGTTGTTTTCACCGCGGAGGAATTTGATATGATCGCAGACATCGGTTCTAACCTGCAAGGTACGTCGAATTTGGCTCCGAACTACTGCAAGTGCAACTCACCGCGTCAGGAATCTCCTTCCATGCCATCAGCTTAGGCGATATGCTGCGAACTCGTTCAGACAACGTCTTCAAGTCGTTGCGGATTGTCGTCCAGTTAGCGTCTCCCTTCTTCTCGTCTTGTTCTTCGCGCTTGCATAAGATCTGAAGCTTAACGCGTTTCAGATCGATTTCCTTGCCGTATTCTTATACCGAGTCAATATTAGTGCATCGCATCCTCGCTGGCTTAAAATTTCACACCTTTGGCCTTTGCAGACGCCTCGAGCATGGCGTGGTATCTCTGCGATATAGAT
Organism: Mycena amicta; assembly: GCA_029282125.1. Lineage (NCBI taxonomy): Eukaryota > Fungi > Basidiomycota > Agaricomycetes > Agaricales > Mycenaceae > Mycena > Mycena amicta. The sequence goes on from JARIHP010000006.1 coordinate 1,554,079, forward strand.
CCCGGCCATGTGGTCTCTGCAACGAAATACGCCACGATAACCATGACCATGAGAGGCGAAAGTGCAATCAGAAGTAACGTTCGACGCGACCTGCCACTGAAACCCAAGGCTAGGTAGCAGGTAGGAAGCATCTTGGTGACCTTTCGTTGATCCTAAGCTTGACCGGGCCGTTGGAAGAATGTGCACTCACCTCGGCGTGCTCCCTGACGCATAATATCCTCAATTCAAAAGCGAAAACGAAGAAGGAAAGTCCGATTACCCACCTAAGTTGTTTTTGAACTAACGAGTCGATTTCATCCTCGACCTTCCGGGCGGACAGCTGTGCGACGGTGCCTTCAGAGCCGACTGGCTCGCGGAGCAGTTCTTGGATAACATCTAGAATCTCTTGAAAGGTGAAGTTGTCATTATTGGTTGCTCGGATATCGAAGGCGTTGAGGTCCTGACCAAATGATGAATTCAGATTACCCTGTCGTTGCAGCTCTCGCCTTACGTTCAAAAAGTCCTCGAGTCCCTGAACAACGATAGCATCGTCCTCCGTTTCAGCGAGTGGCAACCACACTGTGACCAATGCTGCCCGTACAAGCTGGAGCGGAAAACAAGGCGAGGAAGCAAGAATCACGAACGTTGGATGACCTCGCTCATCACCTTCAACGCGATCCCTTTGATTTCTCGTATGTTTTGTTCATAGCACTTTGCAGTTGTCAGTAGACGTCCTGGAAGGAGGTGTGCTACGCGCCTTTCGAGCGTCCGCCCATCGTTCACCGAGCTTCTGTCTCCGAGCGTCAGAAGTGGCCGGCGCATGGACCAGATTCGCTTGTATTTCCTCCGCCCGCTTTATCGACCATGCCACGTCCTTGACTAGGTTGCGGCTGTCGGTCTCACAGTCCGGGAGGGCTACTGGCTCTTGAAAATTGTCGCTCATTGTGGTCTGGTGCAACTTGAAGGTCTGTGGGTAAGCCTTCTCCGAGCGACTGCTACGCAGTGTGCGCAGGTGACACGAGGCTTGCCTAACTATGCTATCTGGCCATCTCTTCCCTTCGCGCGCGGTACTAGTAGGCTGTGTTGCCTCATTTCAATCTCAATTTTACGCTTCTAGGCGCTGGCAAGCTCGTCGGTCCGCGATCACAGGTCATTGCACTGCGATTTCCCAGGTGATGGTCGAATCAGTTCAAGTTCACGATGGGCACAGTCGATGATGGAACACTCGAGGCAGGCCACAGCTCACACGATCGTACTTCGACCGTTAAGCGCCATTAAGTATGCTATCTTGACTATATCTGCCGACTGTTCCCGCTCAAAGTCCTCAGACTGCTGGCAGCCGCATGCCACCAGCGATCACAGGCAGACGCCAGCTGCGGAACTCGTCGAGACTTCCTTCCGTCCCAGTTCCACAACCCTCAGCGATGAGCCAGACCACTCTCCTCACAACTCAGATACAGTTGAGCGCTGATCTCGCCTTGGCCTTCCAGCAAGTTGCGGGGAAATCCTTCGCCAGCGCCGTCGAAGAACAGCAGACGGATGATCCACACGCAACAGAGCAGAGTTTCGCCCCCGCGCGCGACAAGCTTGCCAGGCTCTCGCCTGACGAAGTCGCCCGCCTTCTGTTGGATGCGCTCAAAGAGAAGACCAAGCCGTCCACGCACCCCAATGCAGTCAAACAGCTCCGTGCGGCGGCTCAAGTCATTCCACAACTGCAGCGGGCCTTCGGGAAGATATCCGGCATGCTCGGACAATTCGATCGGGAGGAGGCAGATCGCCGGGCATTGTATTCACCAGGCTCTGCCAGTGCGACAATTCAACCGTTGCGGCCAGAGTGGGACACACTTGCGGAAGTAAGTAGTGAATGCTCTACATTCTGTCTTGCTGATCCTGCGGAGAACTTCGAGGTCATATTCCGCGACTCCAAACGCATCGCTCTGGCGGAACTGAAGGAAGTGCGACGTAAGTGTCGGTCTGGCGCGAGTGGTTCAATTCAAGTTGCACAACCATCAGAATTCAAGAACGTTGTATTGCCAATGGCCATGGACCCCCAATACGATAGCAGCGTCATCTCCGTTATAGACGAGTTTATTGAGGTTCAACCGGTCTTCTTTGTGGGTCAGCTCTAATTGCGTATAACTAGGGGCTCGCAAAGTTCGAAGACGATGCCGAAAGAGTTGAGCGGCGCTTCCAAGAACTCCGCAGGGACATGTCAACCTTCAGCACGGAGACGCTCGCAGCGGCTTTCCAGAATGCAAAGAAGGAATTGGATGAATCTGCTCTGATCGACCCCATTATGAAGCACATCAAGGCTCTTGATGCTGAGATCAAAGCAGGCGAATCTTGTGTAAGTGTTGCGTTTATGGCCAGTTCTTGACCTACGCGGAGAGTATAGGCATTTTGGGGCTGGTGCTCTCTAGCTGCGGGCGCTGCGGGGGTTGTGGGCGGCGGCGCTGGAGTCTTTTTGTTTGCCACTAGCCCACTATGGGTACCGGTATCGCTTGGAATATTGGTGAGTGAATCAGCAACCCTCGCATTCCCTGGTCTTATCGAGTTCGGTCCAGGGAGTAGTCTTTGCGGTGGCAGGAATCCGTTGGATCTTCAAGGGAGACACGCAAGGTGACGAATACATTGACTGCTGCATCTTCAATGCTAACCCCAACCCTAGGTGCACGTGAAAAGCGCAACGAGCTGCAGGGAGAACTCGTCCTACTGGAATCCCTCGACCTGAAAGTCCTCGAAGAAATGCAGAAAATGGTCGAAACGGCCCGCCAACACGTCCACAGTGTATGCAAGGTGTGGAATGCAGTAAGCAGTCATATATCAAGCCGCGCCACGAAGCTGACGAACCTGCAGCTCTTGGTCGATGCTGTCCTCTTGCGGGATGACTTAGTCAGGCTGAAGAAAGGCTCGGCGGAGGCGAAGCTCCAGGCACAATCCGCTGCGCAAGTCTACGCCGCTTTGGAGGATCTGTTGTTTGTCTATGTAACTGAAATTTCTGGTGAGACGGCGTGATCAGTACGCGAATAGGGCTCTCTTTGTAGTCGTAAATTGCAGGAGTGTTTTCGAGTAGATTTATATCTGCTTAAAAAAAAAATCCAATGCGAGGTTCGACGCGCGCAATCCTGCCTGCTCTGCGTCCTCCCTCCATCGCGTGCCCCCTCTGGCCACCGGCAGAAATCGCCTGGGAACAACGACCGCGATATTCCGATTCCGATCCCGCTCCCCTTCCCGCTCGCCGGCGATGGACCGTCCTCCCCCGAGCCCGGGTACGGATACACCGGCACCGGCACCGGCTTTTGCTCTTGCTCCCGGTCGTCTTGGACCACACAACCGACAACCTCCTCCACAGAACGGATCGGGTCCACTACAGGCACCGGCCTTCCGCTCGTGCTCGTGACGACGACGAAGATGACCTTGCGTACTCGAAGAAGGTCCCAGGGCAGGCGCCACAGACTCCGGAGCAGACGATGAGTCGACTCAGTCATCTTCGATGACCTGCTCCTCCGCCAGAGGATCGACCAAGTCATCCACACCATCCACCTGCTCCCTTCCCGACGGAATCAAACACCTGATCCCGCCAAATCCAAGTCGAAGCTCGACCCGACACCGGTGGACGCTCCATCTCTTCCCTGCATCGTATTCGTGGACGTTACGATGTCCTCCAGTCAGCAAGCAACGAACAGCCTCAAAACGGCGGGCTACACGTCCAGTGGAGTCGCTGCGAGCAACATATCAGCAAGAGCGACGACGACAACGACCCATGACACACCACATCCGCTGACCGGTCGTTTGTCCACCAATTCATCGCGCGAAACCACGGGCAGCCCGTAGGCTCTGTCGGTGTCGAGAAGCGCACGGAGTCGTCGCAGTACTTCTCAAGCTGCGTCATTTTCGTATGGACACATCTCCAGGTCGGTCCCGTCTTCGGACGCCGAATATAGGCAAGCGGGAGGGCGGGGGAGAACTTCATGAAGCTGCTCGCTTTCGCCAGAAGAGTCGCCATTTTCATTCTGCCCATCGTCATCCCCTGCGGCCAGTCATACAGGAGCATTCCCCCGCTACAGAAGACGACGCATAAGCAATGGGCTCGGTGGGTATCGTCATTGGTCGATGTAGAGCCGTGGACAGCAGGCGTCGTCGATGGACTGTCTCAGATCCACACGAGCGTGGAGTTGTGGTGAGTGGTCTGCGGGGCATTACTCAATGTCGGCAGTGAGAGCCAAGAATGCGCACCGTCTCATCGCCCTGACCATAACATGAGTCGTCGGCCTCGCGACGGCCCTCGCCTCATACTCGGATGGGAGAACGATGTGGGTGTCCACGAGTCGCGAAGCTCGTCGCGCTGCAGACGCCGAATGAGTGCCGAGAACCAGAAGGGAGTATGGCGTACCAGACGGGTTTCGGAACGGACGCAGGAAAGTGCTCGAGCTCGTCCCCTTCCCCGTCGTGGTCTATATCGCGTCTGCCAGATCAATGAGGATAGAGAGCCGGACGACGGTGAGGATAGGGCACGGAGGGGCTGTAAAACGATCAGGACTCGGAATGAGTGAAGGGACAGCGCTACGCACACTCCTAGCCTCAGGTCGTCCACAATGCATCCGTTGGTCGAGACATTAAGGCCTTCAGACGGACGACTGCGCCAAACGGGTGAAGGCTCGAGGTATGGGTGGAGAAGTCAACAGCCTGTTTCGGATGACGATATGCATCGCAAAGCGAGCTACTGCGAGGGTGTCAGTATCGTACCGAAGCAGGAAGGAGTTCGTACTCGGGAAAGCCAGAACGCGCTCCATACTCAGCGAGGACGTAGACCGGGGCGAGGCAGGCTCGAATATCGACGACCACGACCATGATATCGCCGCCCATCGTCGTGGTCGTCGACATCCTTGCCCAAGTAACGAACGTTCTCCGCACTACGAGGGACCGGTTAGGACGTCCGTCCGCAGTACGCGTGAGACCATGCACACACCGATAAACGCTCCCCGACCCCCATAACTCGAGCGTCTCTCCTTTTCCAGCGAGCATAGCGGACGAGTCCTGGATAGGACCGCAGCATGACTCGGGGCGTTTGAGTGGGTGGAGACGCGGTGGGTAGCAGTTTGGCGGCAGTAAGGAATGCTTACACGACGGTGACGATGGGATGCCGGCGTCGAATCCGTTCGTCGAATCCGTTCGTCGCAGGATTATATTGTATGTGGGAGAGTGTAATTCGAGGCTCGAGGGGTGTGTGGAGGCTCCGTCAGAGGGCGTCTGAGGGAGCAGAGGTGAGAAGGACGTCGATGGAGAACGACGGAATCACGCGCCTGCGAATGGACTCGGAACGCTCTGGTGTTTTGCTTCGTCGCAGGGTGATATGGGTGCGATGGCTGGAGCGTACGACGTCGCTGAGGGCCTACTTGGGGGTGTCTGAGGGCAGCTGAGAGAAGGACGTCAATGGAGAACTTGAAGGAATGAGAAGACGTACCTGCATCGAGATTGAATGACTCGGATTCAATTCTCGGCGAGTGCATGAGCTGCGGGCCACAGAATCACGATTCACGAAGTGGGTGGGCGACCGGTGTCGAATGCGTTCAGGGTGGTAGTGAGAGCGGAGAAGCAGAGCCTGTGTCACAACAACCCTTCTTGGTCTTGAGCGACGTCGGAGCACGAAGACTTTTGTTCCAGACGACACACGCTTGCGGGCATTTAGGCCGCCTCTGTCTTTCTCCGTGGCTCTTGACGCAGCTCGATCTGCGCTCGGACAGTCTGTCGCTCTTCGAGACCACTGCTGGTGCTGCTACCATTCTTCGGGACATTCGCCGTGCTATTCAGCTTCTTGGATACTGTCTGCTTCGGTGCCCACTTTTACATACTGTTGGTCTTGTTCACCTCCTGTGAGTCAGTATTCCCTCCACGTTTGCCCTTCACGCTGAGTAAAGCATGAGCAGGAATTCGGCATTCAACCAGAGCTACCTCATCCGCCTCATGCCCTACCTCGTCGCCGCCTGCCTTGCTCCCGAGTGTGCCAAATGGCAAAACGGCAGTTGGCGGTCTATATCGGGCAGACTGTTCTGTCGGGCATTCACGGTACGCCCTATGCTTCATTCCACGATATTGGTTGGGCCAAACTTGAAGCTTTATTTTCCTGAAATGCCTAATGCCCCCGAATGACGCTCGGAGCCTCAGTATGGACAAGTCATGTCGTCTTCCGTCCCCAGCTCGCCTACGAACTCGACCAGGCGTTGAACAGAATCTGAAAGCCGTCGTTCTTGCATTCACAAGCGTCCCTAACCAGTGAGAAATAACGGTTCCAGGCGACGATTTAAGTATTCTATTCTCTTTTCTTTTTCTTTCGTCGTCTGATTTCTACTGAGCAGGCCGTATTGTGACTCGAGTACAGCTTCTGTCCTAAAATCGGACTCCCCTCCGCGCTCTGGTCTGGTCCCACCATTAGTATGCGGCGTCAAGTTGTGCTTGGTTTTTGTGCTTGTCCCATTTCCTCGTCGCTGACTCGTCCCGGCAGTATACTACACTGACGGATTTTCGAACGCGCGTGGGGACTCCGTCGCGCTAGTGGATATTCTCCTCGACGAAATGCCCAACTTCTTCACGCGTCCGTGGAGGCCAAGTCTGATAGCGCGCGTTTTCGGGGATCGAGTCGAGTGCGTAGATGTTCTCGATGTCGTGGACTGTGATTTCGCGGAGGATGAGGCGTGGGGAGTCGGTGTGCATGATTTAGCTTGGGGATCGTTCAGTGGCGGTATACTAGTATACAATTTCGTTTGCCGCGTCGAGTCAACGCTGCCGGACCCCCATTGACTGTCAGGAGTACAATTGCTTTATAGCGTCAAAGGAACGATGAACTCGGAGTTGTTCGTGGACTCTGGCACTAGCAAGAGTATGCAGTCCAAGAATGAGCATGGTTTGGCATCTCCCATGATTCACGATCTTCCAACTTGGAGTGGTAAATACGGGTTCTCGTCTCGCTGTGCGACGTTGGACAGGGCGGACCACGGAATTGTTAGATCGTCTCTTCGCAGTCAACGGTTCACCCAACGATTCTTAGATTTGCAGACATCAACGGCGCCAGCCACTTCCGGGCCGGCCCGTCACGGCTGAATAAGTGACCGTCAACGTCCTTCTCTTCTCCCACCATGTCCTGCTTATCCGCCGATGCCGCTGTCCATGTCCGCTGCCGGTCGCATCGCGGCGCATATCCGAAGCTTACGCGCGTACGACCATGACATGCCGCCGACTCGGAAAGCCAATGAACGGTCGAACAACCGGCTATACTCATTTCTGACCATCCTCAGAATGACATCGCATCGCGGGCGGGCATCTGCTGGTGGGTTTTTTGACGTCTTCGATGCGAATTTACCCGGGTGTTCACCGCAGACTGCACTATGACGCTCGTAGACTCTTCAAATCGGTGTAGTATAAAGCAGCCTGGTTTTCGAGTAGCCATTCAATCCTCAACTCGATGCTCACCCAGATACTCCTCCCCATTGCCGCGACGGTCGTCGTCCATTTTCTTCTCCATCTCCTCTTGATTCTGTACCGCAACCTCACCTCCCCACTGCGCAAAATTCTGCCTGGTCCCGCGATGCCGACTTTCATCTTGGGAAATTCCAAGCAGATGACGGTGAGCCTGACCTCAATGGCGAACATCGGACGGTACTGACTTTGTTTCAGGACAATCCGAACAAGACGAGCGAATGGAGCAAGGAGTTTGGGCCCAGCTTCCTCTTCCACGGATTGTTCAGCGTTCGCCGTTTTTCCTTTCACACACTCTCTCTATTCACCATCGTCTGCGGCAGGTCTCTGAGCTGTACACCTCCGATCTAAAGGCGCTCAACCATATCATCACGCACAGCGATATCTACGTGCGAGAGGACACCAATGGCGGCGTTGTTGGGCGTATCATGGACGAAAGTCAGTTCCCTTCGACTGCTCGGTTGCGATACTGTAGCTAATCAACGAACAAGGTATTCTCGTGGTAGTCGGCGACCAGCACAAACGCCAGGTGTGTTTGACCTCCATTACCTACCTGCGAATGAATAGTGATTGTTTTGCAGCGGCGCGTTATGGTGAGTGCGCGGTCGCCATTTTGAACGTCGTCTGACGGGTACCAGAATCCAGCCTTCGGCCTCTCCCAAATTCGAGAAGTCACAGAGATATTCGTGGACAAGGCTGTCGAGGTGAGCAGCAAGTATCCTCAACGGTCATTACTCAGAGTCCTTCCCAGCTGCGCGACTTCTGGAAGAGCGAAATCGCCCAGCAACGCGGTACCATCGAGGTCTACCTGGGCCTTCGTCAGATGACTCTCAACATTATCGGTCGTGCCGGTGCGTAACACGCTCTTATCTTGGTTCCTCTCCGTTTAGTTCTGATATATGGTTATAGGTTTCGGATACGAGTTCAACGCCCTTTCCCCGCATGGCAAATCGGATGAACTTAACGACTTGTTTACCGACCTCTTCCACTCACCCAAATCCAATTTCTACGCAAAGATCCGTCTCTCTCAAAGAATAATTCCCATTCTGAAGTGGTTGGTGCGTTTTCTACTTACGACAATTCAACACATGAAATTATAACTGTGCACCCACAGCCGCTCCCTGGCCAGCACGCCTTGCGTTCCGCGCGTACTCGCATGTTTGCCATCGGGAGCCAGATCGTCAAGCAGAGCAAGGCTAGCTTATCGGAAGAAGCGCAGCAGGACAAGGACGATAATACGCTCAGCGGACGCCGTGATCTGTTGTCCATTTTATTGAAGGCTAATCTGTCGGCGAGCGTGCCAGACAGTCAGAAACTGAGCGACGTCGAGCTTGTTGCGCGTACGTCCCATGTCTGCTGTGCTGGCCCTTTGACAAACGTATGCACAGAGATCCCTGCGTTTTTCATTGCCGGACATGAAACCACCAGGTACGTGTACTCAGCAAGTACTGTCTTCATCCTAAAACAACAGCAGCTCGGCATCCGCCTGGGCCCTACACGCCCTCTCCCTGAACAAAGCAATACAAACCAAACTCCGCGAAGAGCTGCTCACCGTCGGCACGGACAACCCCACACTGGACCAACTCAACGCGTTACCGTATCTCGAGCAAGTCGTGCGGGAGACGCTCCGGGTACATGCGCCGGTGCCATTTAGACAACGCACGGCGATGGCGGATGATGTTATACCGCTCAGCAAGCCCGTTATTGATAAGCAGGGCAGGGAACACTGGAGTTTACCGTCAGTCTTTCGCATTTCCCCGATTCGGACGAGTTTTTAATTGAGTGCTTGGGGTTTAGGATCTCCAAGGGCCAAGTTATTCACCTCCCGATCAAGGCGGTAAACACGTCGCAGGAGATTTGGGGCGAGGATGCTCCTGAATTCAAGTTGGTATCCATAGCTTCAACGCGGCTTGTGATGTACTAACGCGCCTCCCACACAGACCCGAACGCTGGGACCACACCCCCGATGCGGCCAATGGCGTCCCCGGCATCTGGGCAAACCTATTCACGTTCTTCGCTGGCCCAAACAACTGTATCGGGTTCCGATTCTCCCTCGCCGAGTGAGTTCGTCTTGCTTCCCTCCTTGCTGTTCTCATCCAACCAACTCCTCACATCAGGTTGAAAGCCATCCTCTTCACGCTCGTCCGTGCGTTCGAGATCGACCCGGCGCTCCCCGAGGGAGGTATTGGTCCTGTCCTTGTTGGGCAGATCCAGCGCCCGGGGGTGTTGCGCGAGAAGGAGCAGAAGTCTGGGTTGCCGTTGATTTTGACGCCTTTGACATCAGACTGAGAAGAGTGCTTGGATTCTGGAATTTTCTTGTCCTAGTTTTGACACAAATAATAATTGTGGCTCGAGTACAGCGTCGGTCCTAAAAGGATGGAATTTTCAGCAGGTTTGGTTCTGCCAAGGATACAATTCATTCAGCACTTGATGCCACCTTCCGCGTATAAACCATGCTCCCGACCCATTCGCCCTTGCACTCGAACGCCTTCTCCGTGCAGCTTTCCATCACAAACCCTACGCGTTCTGCGAGTTTGCTGGAGCGGGTGTTGCGCGGATCGCACTCGATGAGCAAGCGGTCATAGTTCGGCACGCGTTTTGCATCCCGTTCGGCGCGTAGTATCTCGATTAGCGCCGTAACGGCTTCCGTCGCGTACCCCTTGCCCTGCGCACTCGGCATGAAGGAGAACCACAGCTCGGCTGTTCGTGCCGCGCGGTCGATGTGTGCACCGACACGTCCGATGAACAGCCCCGAAGTCCGGATCAGAACAGCCTGCTCGACGAACGCGCGTGGTGACTCTGTCGCGCAGTAGACATTTTCTTCGACGAAATGTTGAGCTTCTTCACGTGTCCGTGGAGGCCAGGTCTGATAGCGCGCGTTGTCGGGGATCGAGTCGAGTGCGTAGATGTTCTCAACGTCGTCGAGCGTTATTTCTCGGAGGGTGAGGCGTGGGGTTTCGGTGTGCATGGTTTAGTGTGCGGATCGTTCAAGAGCGGTATATATACGATTTCGTTTGCCGCGTCGAGTCAACGCTGCCGGACCCGCACTAACTGTCAGGAGTAGGCTGTGCACATTGCTTTGCATCTTCGATGGACTCGGAGTTGCGCGTGGACTCTGGCACCAGCGGCAGCAAGAGTGTGCAGGCAAAATGAGCCTGGTTTGGGTGGATCTCCCATTCCGCCGCCAGGTTATTCAAGTCGTGGCGACTCCGGTCCGCGGTCCGTCCCGATCACGGAACGTTTTTGATCCGCGTCACTGGCGTGACGCTGCTGCCTTTCCCCTCGATGCCATTTCAGGCTCATCCTGCGGAATTCTGCATAGTAAATTCGCCAGTCATTCCATTTTCTGTTCTGAACCAGCACTGGAGTCAACCCGGACTCGGAAACCCTCGCCGACACTCGTGACTCTCCAGCTCTACCAGCTACAATTCCGCCCTCTCTGGTGTCGGAACACCCGCCCCCGTACGCGTCGAATCATCCACATCCACTTTCAACGCTCGGAATACGTCCCCAACACGATTCGTCGGCCTTACACCGCGCTCGAAGGTGTCGTCCCATTCCCCCAGTATCAGCTCCACGACCTTCACTCCAGCGACGTACAGGTTTCTCAGCGCCGGTGCGAACCCTGGAGACGGTCCTCGAAGACTCTCCAATGCAGCTCTTCCGTCTGGTGGGCGGTCGAAGTTGGATGCGGAGCGCATAATGACGATGCGGGCAAAGTCGGCACGTCGGACGAGCGAGGCACGGTGAAAGACTGCGAGGATGGCGTTGTCCTCTTGCTGCGCGGTGCAGTATACGCCCGACCCGTTGGTGAACGTCGTCATGGTGTTCTCGAAGGCCGTGCCGAGGAGGGAGCCACCCCAGAAGGTGTCGGAAGTCAGTGTATCGCAGAGGACGATGGAAGGCGGGGAGATTGCAGCTGCCAGAGTGGTAGACGCTTTGTATCCGGTGCGTAGCTCTTTGCATTCGTCTGTGTCTTTCAGCTGAGCTTTTTCCGCGGCAGCAAACGCCCGCCTCCGTAGTGCATCGTTGACCTCAAACACCTCCGTGCCGTACAAAATCTCCGGAAACCGTCCAGGCTCTTTCGTCCCTTGTGCAAAGTAGCCCGTATCCCACCCCGGCGGGATCTCTCGCGCGTCTATCTCGTACTGCAGCCCGACTTGGACAGCATATCGCGCAAAGGTTACCGAGCCGATTGTCGCGATTTTGGGATTTACGCCTGCAATGCCTGCGACGAGAACGTATGTCTTGCGGAGGTCGACCAGCGGGGAGAATGCCAATGCGGTAACGCTCGCGGCAGCGTTGACCAGCCCTTCGCCGATGGTGAGCTGGCAGACCGATGCGTCGTGGGTGCAGTGGAGGTACGGGGAGAGCGGGGAGGCTCCAGGAATGAGTATTCTCTGGGCGAGGATGTCGAACTCGGGTATGTTGTGCCACACCTCCGCTTCCCGGCTGAACTAGGGTAGGTTTAGTCGTCTTGACCAAGTTGCGGAGAGTTCTGACCATGCTCAAGATCAATACTTTTGGGACGATGGATTTGAGCTCGGGGCTGAACAATACCCGAAGCCACTTGTCCATGGTGGTGCGAAGAGACAGCAGTAATGATGTCCGTGCTGCAGCCACGATGCAATCACCGCAGGCCATCATTCCTACCGGCTTCCTTCAAGAAGTTCCTTCTGTCCTCCACGAACACACGGGTGCGTTCGCACAACCGTGCGGGTTACGAACTCCGTACCGGTGCGAGTTGCCAACCCACACCGATACAGGTTGGCAACTTGCATCCATTTACCGTGTTTGCGAGTTTCCAACTCGCACGTTTGCAGGTTCGTAACCAGCAACGGTGCGGGTTCGTGCGGGTTCCCAACGCGCGCGTCCTTCCCACAGTGTGCGTGGAATGACAGTTCAACTCCATACCAAACTCAGCCTTCCTCAGCGTTGCTCATGGACCCAGCGTCTATCTGTCCAATTGTACTGCTCACACGTTGATAGTCGCCCGCGATTGTTCGTGATTGCTCCACATTTTGTCAAGGCCTGGGAATCCTACTAGTGCATTGTCAAGGGACGATTCAGAAGTACTTATTCAACGACAACTGAATGGACCAACAGTAAGCAACCTTCCCTCGCGCTGAGCGAGGCCTGAAGTCGGCTCATAGCATGCATCAGGAAAACTGGAATCCCATAATTCTTAATAATCGTTCATAATTGTCGCTAATTAGCACCAAGTGTAGGAATTTGAGAATGTAGGATTAGCTACCCCCCCTTCTAATGATGATGAACTAGGAAGCTTTAGTGAGCTTTATCCCAGTTTTATCGTGCATTATGGCAGACTGTCCAGTCAGTTTAGGTGCTTAGATTCCAGGCCATATCAAAAGACGGGGAACAGAATGCATTCAAACAAGCTACATAGACATGGGACTATCTATGCAATCTAGCTAATCACCTAAACAACCTGGAAGATGCTGCAGTCACTCAGTGAGTAAGAAGAGAGAGAATTAGTCAACAGACGTACCAACGCATGCACTGCGGACAAGCGCAGATCAAAGGATGAGGGGCCACGGCTTGGAGGTGAGGGCGCGGAGGGCCGAGTTGTTACGGCGGTGGTCTGCCAAGAATCATCAAATGAGGGTCGAGAAGAGGTGGAGACGGATGGCACGCACTCGAACGACGGACTTGATGTCTGGCAGCCGCAAATGACGGCGGGAACGGGAACCTGCAGAGCTAGCACATTGTCAGTCATGAGCGAGAAAGCAGAGATAAGTGAGTACGTACCAGCAAGAGGCGGAACTGAGCCCGGTATACGAGGGCTCAAACGACTACCGGGAGTGACGAGCATGACGCCGGTCTTGGATGAGTGAGAGCTTGAGGTTGTCGATGGGGGGGGGGGGGGTCTTGGAGGGGTGTTGATCCAACCTTGAGAGCGTTGACGAAGGCTTGGGCGGCTTGCGGCATCGACGGCGGCTTTGGGCATCGACGGCGGCGGCTTGAATGGGCGGCAGCTTGGGGCGTCGACTTGAATATGGGAGCTTGTATGCCTTGAGAATGGCTTGGAGAGCTGGACGACGGCGACGGCGATGAAGGCTGGCGGGGACTGAGGCTTGGGGGGACATGGGAGAGCAGAAGAGAAATTTTCAGGCCGGTCACACGCCCGGTGACTCGATTGACTGATGCGCGGAACCGGGACCGAATGACACATGGTTGATGACAGAACTGTGATGCGGGACTTTAGAGTTTTTGCAACGAGTTTCACAGCAGTCGACTGGCAAATTAAGTCAACTCGGGTGTCCATTGAGATGCTCCTTGACTTCATTAGTCTCATGCAGCCTCTAGTACCTAGTATGGACTGTTGCTGGGATCATACCATTTTGGCACCTAATTCACTGATAATTCACACGGATTATCAGCATTGTCCGGGATTAGCAAGGATTAGCCCAAGTTTAGGATTTTGGCTAATTAGCAACAGATTATGAAATCCCGGTTTTCCTGATGTGGACCATTCAACACCGGTAATTCACTGCATTGACAGCTGTACAGTCATAGTGCCAGCTGTCAACCGCAGGGCCCATTTTAGGTATCAGTGTACAGGATTGGATGATGCTAGCATAAAAACGAGCACTCAAGCAGCTCCACAGAGACCAGCTCATTCCATCCTGAACGCTTCCCCTCGAAAGCATGACACCCGATGAAGTTGCTGTTCTCCAGGGCGTCGGGCGAGACTGGGTCCACGGCTTCATTGCGATCTCGCACCATACCTTCTGGATGAGTGGGTTCTTCACTATGACTGAAGAGCTATATAGTGACCAAACTTGTTGGCAGCCGTTTACGCCGCCCTTGTCATCAAAGCCAGCTTCCTCCTCTTGTGAGTCTCTATGTCGCGCCTTCTCTCAGTCCTTTGTCCTCACACATTCACAGCCGTAAAGACCGGCACAACCTACGCACCTATATCTTCTTCTCCCTCGCCCTCTTCACCATGTTTGCAATTGCATTCGTTCTCTGGACCCTCGACCTCACCACGTTCATCCTGGAGGGCAAGCTCGTGTTGATGCAACTGCAGCCAGGAGATTCGATCTCCGACAAGCTGGCTAGCGCGAATAAACGGATATTCAATATTATCTCGGCGCTGGATGCACTCTACGCCTATATGGTACGCGGCTGTTCGGTTCTTAAAGTTTGCGACTTATGCACAACACACAGTCCCTGCTTGGTGATGCAATAATTATTCACCGAGTGCGTGTGTTGGGGAGGTATTACAATCCATGGATATTCCTCATTCCCTGCGGCTTACTGCTTGGATCAACTGGTGCGTCAATTTGGAAAATGAACATCCCCGTTATAATATTACCTTGCAGTCGCAACCGTTCTGCTGACGTACTGCGTCGCCGTTGCCGGGTCGGAGATCGTCCTCGGGAGCTTCGAAAAACCTGCCTTCTGCAAGAACGTGCAGGAGGCCACGTATATTATGCCAATGGTGACAACCGCGGTGACGACTCTGATGATTGGACACACGGCTTGGTGCGTTGGTTCCACGGTAAGTCAATGGATGTAGTTTGACCTCAAGATAGGAAACATCGAAGCGTCGTTGCACCGCTTTACAGCTCTGGTAGCTCCAGCACGAACAGCTTCACGAAGAAACAACCATCACAGGTCCAGAGAATCTTGATGCTCCTTGTCGAGTCGGGCTTCTTTTATTTCCTCTTTTTCGTGTGTTTCTCCTCCCGTGCTTTCCCAACCAAGAGTTGAATATTTTGCAGTTAATTCAAGTCATCGGAGATATTCCAATCGTCGAAGACACGATAAACTCCAACACTACGCTCACGATACTCATGATGATGTTTGACTACTCGTCGAGCACCTTTGTGGTTTGTTTCCCCGCTTACGTCCGCCCAATCCATTGTTGAACGGTTCCTAGGGAATATACCCAACGATGATTATAATTCTCGCACACTCGAAGCATGCTGTTATCGATAGAGCTGCCGGAAGTGCGGGGGAGATGTCCAGTATTCAACTCGGGGGGTTAGAGGCTAGTACTGCAGATACCGAGTCGACATTTCCGGTTGGGTTACGAGAGGACATCGAGCTTGGGGAGAGCAAGTTTGATAATGGTTCTGGTTCTAAAGCAAAGACAGAGGAAGCTAGGGTAATGAAGTAACACAGATTCAATATTGTTCTTTTCAAGCACTAGAACGGAACGTACGAGTCAACGCAGAATCCAACATCTGCGGATAAGGCTCTACCTGTCCGTCGTGTAGCTACAGTCGCCATACAAATTCATCAACAAGTTCTTCCACAGGTAACCAGCGCGATCGATAGTCTTTGTGGCCATCCGACGGCGGCACATAGTTGGGACGATTATGCATGGGTGTCCATTTCTCCTGGATTGTAATCCTCTCCAGTGCCTTCTGAGATTTCTTCAAACTACGTATCGCGGAGAGAAGTTTAGCGAGCGTTCCGATGAAAGCGTGATTTGGGTTGCGAAGAATCCGGCGGTTTTTTGTGGTGGAAACGTCGACGTCGATGAGGATGCTCCGTAACTGGAGAGATACCGGCGCACTAGTTTTCTCGAAGTCGACGATCTGCTCATACATCGCGTCGCAGAACCTATCCCCCGACGGCCCAACGGTGATGGCGATTTCCTCGAGAACAATCTCTGAGCCGCTAGACAGAAAGAGTTCCACCAAAAAGCGAAACGCGTCTGTCGGCAAGTGGGCGAGGCGCAGATCCAGGTGTGTTACCGTGTGCAAGTGCATAAACAGAGCGCCGTCACGGTCCAGGATAACGCGCAATAGCGGGAAGTGATCCTCCTGTGAGTGTCGGTATACACCAATCGAAAGCAGTTCATAAGCGCGCATGGCGGGGTGCGTGGGGTGGTGCGGAAACTCTGTGCGTGCAAACATCATGACATCGAAGTACCACTGTGGCTCTATCTCGGTTATATTGAGCGTGAGCATCGTCGCAGGAGCCACGTAAGCAGCAGGTGCGTCACGCAAGTGTCTGAGCAGCGGCTGGAGGATTGGCTTCAGCTCCTCGCCGTTTCCGACGCGATGTGGAAGGAGGGTGAGGCGAGCATTTAACGAAACGTCCAGATGTTCCAGTAGCTCAACGAGAGGATCGCTGAGCTCGTGTAGCTGGAGCAACTCCAAAGACGGAAGGCTGACGCGGCGTCCTGGGTTTCCGGTTTGGAAGAGGACCAGATCGAGATCAAGCCATTGCAGCTGCGGGCTGGATCCCAACATGGAGAGAACATCGTACACGGAGATCATGTGTGGTTCCCTGGCATACCCGCCGGAAAGAGCGAGCGAGTGGAGTCCAGTCAAGACAGCGAATGGCCCTTCAACGTGACGCACCGACAGAGTGCGTAGAGCTGGTAGGCCAGTTGATAGCAACGCAGAGGATAAAATGCACCCGTCGTCTGGTTCACTCCCACAAGGGAGGCCTACGCTTACGCTCCGGCACCAGGTCTTCGCATGATAGTATTTCAGCTTGATATCGAATGGATATTTGCACCGCATCGAGATTCTATACATAGTGTGAATACATCATAGCTGGTATAGGTAGGGGGAGGGCGGTTGGATGGTGAATAATACTACGCAAGCATGAGGACAACTTCCTTTGCTTGATTCGAGACGTACGGATTATAGAAGGAGTAGTATACGGAATGAAAAGTCTGATAAGGTGTGATGCGAGACATCCTATTAAGAGAAGGAGTATGTGAAGATGTTACACGCACCTAGAGGCTCAGGTGCCCTCGTCATCTCTGCATCACTCTCGGTCGTCTTGTCCGTCCGCCGTCATCTTCTCGATCGTTCATATCGGTGTCCATACAATGGGGTAGCGGATGTAAGAGAGGCTGAGAGTGTTGGGAGTGCTTGGCATCGTCGCGTCGGAGGAGCGCGCACCCAGAGCCTTCTCGGCAAGTTCGCGCCGCGGCATTCGTCGGCTAATTGCACTCATCCGCTGGGTTTGTCGCAGTCGTTCTCTCGGTTCGCCGCACTTGTCAGCAGCTTCTTCAGATTTGTTCGTCATGTCCGGTGAAGAAGTGGAAAGGTCATATTTGGCTTGGGCGAAGTTCGAACGGAAATGAATACAGGAATGTAGTACGCTGCAACCATATGGTTGCATGAGTTGGCAATACACGGAGCAATGGACACACCTATTAGCGCTGGGCACCTCGGGAGTGCACTCCACATCTCGAGTCTTCCACCCTCCCGCCTCGCCCGTCCCTGTCTGCGCGCGCGCTGGCCGACGGGTGTTGTGAAAGCTAGGTCGGCCAAAGGAGCCAGCAAAGTTGAAGAAGACAGTGAGCTTGCAAAAGACTTGGAGCTTGAAGGTCTTGACTTGAAGGTGGGCTTGACGTGGGCGCTCGTTTGAGCTTGCAATAGGGTTTGCGTCGCTTGCGTGGAGTTGAAGCGAGAGGAGCATCGGGAACGGTGTGAGAGGACAGAGCGGGAGCTCCATATGATGTGAATGACTTGCAGTGGGGTCTTGGGTATCGACACAGGATTGAGCCTTGTCCGCAGGGAAGAGGAAGTTGGAGGGAAGGGAGTGAGGGCGGCGGAGACGTGCAAATGGCTCACTCGTTATGCCGGCCCGTTCGGAAGCAGTGGAGTCCATGGGAGCGATCTGCCAAAGAAGCATTTTGACAGACAGGTTCCTGCGCGACAACATCACTTAAGGCTTGCTTGCTGCCGACGGAGTAAGGATGCAAAGTGGAAATTTTCTGTGTGGTTTGTGCAGGACATGCGCGCGGGTATCGAGTGGTTTGTGGCAAAATTGAGAGACATCGAAGAGTGAGTGTGGGAGAAATTAGATTACAATCAGACATGAGGCTCAGATTGGCGTGCCCGATTTCATTTAGATCTAGAGATTCGAGCCATGTCGATAATACAGTAGAATCCGACTCTTCCGAACCCGAGTCATCGTCCGCACCCGATCCTTCGTCGGAATCCGCATCATCGCCTGAACCCGACTCTTCGTTCGCACCCGATCCTTCGTCGGAGCTCGAGTCATCGCCTGAATCTGAGTCATCGCCTGAACCCGGCCTCCTGCCACCATCATCAATCATCGTCGAAAACGACCCCTCGCATCCCAAGTGGACGAGGTGCCTGGCAAAGCCATGGGATGATATAATGCGGACTACGAGTCTGTGGTGAATGTGCAGAGAATGGTTAAATGTCCCGCAATGTTAAATGGCGATAAACAGCGAGCTCGAGAGGGACTCGGACTCCCGCACTCACTGGGAGCCTGAAACCACCATCAACGGTACTACCTGCCCACGCCAGCTCGAAGATGTTTCAGCCTGTGCACCTAGGCCTCTTCAACGCCCTTGCAGCTCGTCGTGTACTTCGTCGCCAGACATCGCGGTCACAAGTCTCACTTCTCTTGTTGTCCGCAACACGTTATGTCTCACAACGATAATGTTATGACGCGCGAACTGCCCGCTGACGGCGTCTCCATCTTACAGCACGTAATGCCCGCAGGTATTGCTTACATCTTGTCGGCGTTGCGGAGGGCCGGTAAATGTGCGCAGGACGCCGATCCCGTTCCCAGCCCTTACTCTCGTATCTCTAGGCGTCCAAAGCACGCGGACTCGTAAGCAGCATGTTCCACTGTGCACTCGAACTCGAAGATGCCTGTGATGGCAAGCGAGCCTGAGCAGGCTGAGCTATGGTCCATGCGAGCGGTGCTTTCCAAAAAACCTGGTCACTTCCGATTCCTTACCAGTGCACTTAAACAGCCAAGATGTCAAGCCAAGATGTCCTGCCACTTTGTTTAGCTTCCGCAAACTGTCGACAAATAGCTGGCTTGGTTGCACTGTGTCTACTGGAAACATATCGGAGGGACGTGTACCTCGCGTCTGATGTCTCTGTCGAGTTTGCCATCGTGCAATAGAAGACAAGACTCGGGCCGCCCTGGTGTTCATGGCTCATTCAAGCCTTACA
Organism: Mycena amicta; assembly: GCA_029282125.1. Lineage (NCBI taxonomy): Eukaryota > Fungi > Basidiomycota > Agaricomycetes > Agaricales > Mycenaceae > Mycena > Mycena amicta. The sequence continues at coordinate 1,573,467 of JARIHP010000006.1, forward strand.
CGGCGCAGAGCTGCTTTATCTGCACGGCGTTTTTGATCATTGCCCGAACCTCGCACATCTTGCCAGTGCATGTACGCGATCCGCCTCAGAGTTCCTAGACCACTGTCAGAACCTGCCATTGGCCGTACGCCCGGCGCAAAATTTGTGCATAACGCTGTTGTGGATTCCACCGGGGCTCAGACCTAACTGTGGCTGAGAGGGACACCGATCCAGAAGACTTATCGTGTAATTAATTGAAGCCGCGAGACGGCATTCCTAGTCAATCCACTACCCCTCTGGATGTCGACGATTTATGTGAAAGGTCAGGGAACTGGCCTTTGACTCCTGGGATACGTCCAAACCAGGTTGGCGTCGCATATCCTGCCGATGAAAATCAGGGCCAGGAGGGGTAACGTTGGGGAGTGTTGTTCACAACGGTGGAGGTTAGTTACATCCGTAGCATACGTACTGACGCCTGTATGTATGTAGTGCGGGCCCCGGCCGTTCCGATTCGGGACCTTGCGCCGGTTCCTATCCTATCCTATCCTATCCGAGTCATTGCCTGAGCCCGGCTCGTCGTCCTCGCCAGAGTCGTCGCCTGAACGCGAGTTGCCGACCTCTCCCTTCCCTTGCCAGACTCGGAAGTTCATCGGGATGAGTTCGAGCGTGTGTAGGACCGGAAAGGCGAGGACCCCAATTCTTTGTACCATTTCCCCCATGAATCGTGGACCCACACGAATTTGGAGGGAGGCAAAGTGGTATGCGTGGCGGAAGAGGCAGTCGAGCATTATCGGGTCTACTACCTCCAACAGTGGGCCATCCACCTCGGAAATTGTGACCTTTAAAGGCATAGCACCGGATCGCCGAAGCTGGGAATCGAGCTGGCCAAGACTGATATGTTGTCCGGCGAGATAGATGGTCGTCCAGAGCCCCGGGGTAGATTGCGCGACTTCGTTCCAGCGACGACACACGAGCATCAGTCGATGGATTGGGCGCAGCCCGCGTTCCCAGGAGGATTCCACAAAGTATTCGAAGACGATGGAGAGCGTTTCATTGGGGAATGTGGCAATGCTGGCCATGGGTCGCACTTGTCGGGAGCGAGTTTCTGCCAAACAATTCAGATTTTGCGCGCATATCATTCAATCGACGTACGGCTGGGGGAGATGGCGGTCAACAGCAAGAAGGTTTCCGATGTCACGGTGGATGTGACGCTCTAATTGTGTGTGTGTGCGAATGGCTACCCCGGTAGAGCGCCAGCGTCAGTACTAGTGTCGGGGCCGTACCTGGCGCACTAGATTGTCCTCAGAAGAGCGGAGTGAATCGACCTCAAGCTGTTCTTAGTTCGAATGGCCACTGCCAATGACCAAAGCATCGAATCGAAAATACTGTAGATATGTAGATACGAAAAAAAGACAAACAAAAAAGATCAGGTATACGAGATGGGGGGTAACAGGGGAATAGGAATAGAATAGAATAGCTGTACGTGCTTCAAAGAAAAGAAAAGAGAAATAGGCATCCAAAAAAGGCGATCGGCAAGCCGACTCAGTCCTCCGTCAAGATCCCCCTCACACCCCCGCTCTGCGTCCTCCCTCCATCGCGCGCCCTCCTCTGACCACCCCCACCAACCTTGGGAGCAACGACCGTGACATTCCGATCCCGCTCCCTTTCCCGCTCGCCAACGACAGCGACAGCAACGTCCTCCCCCGAACCCGGGAACGGATAGTGTACACTGGGCACTGGCACTGGCTTTTTGCTCTTGCTCTTGCTGCTCCGCGTCTTGGTCTTGGTCTTGGACGTCGACGTCGACGAGGATGACGTCGACGAGGATGAGGATTTCTTCGTGCTCGCGGGTGGTGCCGGTACTTGTGCTAGCACCGGCGGAGACACGGAAACAGGCGGAGAAGACACCGGGTCGACCCAGTCATCCTCAATCTCCTCATCGGCGTCGACAAAATCATCAGCATCCCCATCCCCATCCCCATCCGCATCTTGATACCCTCCCTTCCCAGACGCAATGCCTCTCCCCAAATCAAAGCTCGACCCAGGCAAGGGCGTAATCGGGCCCATCGCATCCTCCTCCGTATCCACCTGGCTCGCACTGCTCCCCGTATGCGTCGTCGACGCCGAGCCAGAATGCACATGCGTCTGTTTCGAAAACGCCGGCGGATGGCTCCAATTCGATCCATGGGACGCGCTCGACAGATCCCCATCGTCAACGTCGACGTCGACCTCCACCACTGGCTCCTCCTCCGGGTCCGAGATCCCGTCCATCCCCAGCTCGTCGTCGTCATCACCGGCGCCCCACGACGGCGGCTCGTCTTGAATCGCGAATATCGTCCGCGGTAGCTGTCGATGCATAAGCTTTCCTTATACGCGACGAATCAAGTTAAGGAAAGACACACCTCCTTAAGCCGCCTCCTCAAATCGACCCACTCCACCTCATCCCGCACCAAAAACCCAATGAGCATACTCGGGTCCAGTCCCGACATCGGCATCTTGCGGACCCGCTCGCAATGGAACGTCCGCATCTCCGAAACGGGGTACGCCCGAGCCCAATGGGCTTCTTCTGCAGCGGACATGGACCCGTTGCCTCGGCGCGGGTTGTACACCAGCTCGTCCTCCCTCATCGGGCTTCTTCGTCGAGCGGGAGGATCAGGGCTCAACGACCCTCCCCGATGTACCAGCTCTGGGCTCATCGACCCTCCCCGCTCAGGGCTCATCGACCCCGCACGCATGCGGTCCCAATCCGGACTCATCGACCCGCCCCGGTCCCGGTGGTCATTTGACGACGAATCCTCCTCGACATATGGCCGCAGCGGGACCGTCGGCCGCGAATGGTGCGGATCGAGATAAAACAGCCCGTCGTCTTGGATGCCGACAAAGTAGTACGAGGACGACGGGCGTCCGCCTGCGATGCCGACCGATTGCGGGAACGTGAAGAGTGCCTGATATACGTTAGTTTGGATGGACAGAAGAAGAAAAACAGGAAAAGGCACCTTGATGGTGTCGTAATACACCGGATTGACGCCGTCCAGACCCAGACGAATGCCAAGCAGCAGCAGTACCGGTCGGTCACCCCACTGCCGTCGCGACGATGAGGACGAATGCGAAGCTGCAAACACGTCTGTCTGGTATAACGTGCTGTCCTGGGCGAGAGCGACACCAAGACCGCAGGTCGGGAAACCGTCGACGAGTGTTCTGCAAGAAGTTACAAAATGAAAGAAAAGAACGAGAAAAAACTCACCTCACAGCAAGACCCGCCGCACTTGGCCCAAACCACATCCCCACATCCTTCCCCGCCTTCTTCCCCGCAAGTGCCATCCGATGGACACTAAACGGTGCTATCGGTGCATCCGCAAACCAGCTCAGCAACCGCGCATGTAGGGCATGAGCCGAGGGCGTTGTCGGTGGGAATGGGGTCGGCGGACAGGGAAGTAGCGGTGGCGCTGACAAATCTCAATAAACAGGGGAAAGAATGAGAAAAAGAAAAACGTACCGCCAACTCGCCCCACTGCCGTCGCCAACAAACTCTGCGCCGTCCTCAGCATACACCCCCAGCCCGCATCCGACGACCATCCTTTCGAACTTCCGGTGTTGCCAAGCGACAACGGCCACCATCGTTTCTTGCCGCTGCTTGTCGTACTCGAAGTCGAATGCGAAGACGACGAATGGGGTCCATGGCCGTGCCCATGAGCAGACGACGTCGGCGAGGATGACGCATACGACGATGCGGAAGCGTCGCTCTGCGTTGGCGAATGCATGGGCGGCGCTCGGATACCCGGTGGTGGCGGTTGTGGGTGGACATGTAGATGGGAATGCGGAGACGGAGGGAAACACAACGGGGGACCCAAAACCTCTAGACCAGCGAGGTCCCGGATAGGCTCTGGGAAGCCCGCGCGGTAGGTACACCAGACTTGGGCGTAGAATGCGGCATGGAAAGCCGCCGGCCATGGACCAGGGTCGGGGAGCGTGAGGTCGGAATTCGGATCGTGGTGGTGATGATGCGGGTGTGAATGGCCCTTGGAGGAAGAGAGATGCTGCTGCTGAGACCGCGCGAACCGTTCTTCGTCGTCCCTGCTCCAGCCCTCCATTCGCACACCCATCAGCCAAATCTCGGCGGTGCTTCGGTCGGGATTGGCGTCTCCGTCGAGAAGATATCGCACCGCTTTGTCGAGGAGTCCGCCTCCGCCGCCTTTTCCACTACCAGACGTGTCGCTTTTGCGCGATGATGACGACGATGGGGCCTTGCGTGCCGAGGAAGAGAGGTTACGAGATGTCGAGGTGGCCAGGGTTGCCGCAGCGCCAATTGTGCTGGTGAGGGAGAGGTCGGATGTGCTGCCCGAGATGTGGGAGAACCATCCGCTCAGCCGAGTTGTGAGGCCACCTTCACCGCCAGCCGAAAGTCGCGAGGGACTGCGGACGACCTGCAACGTGGACGTCGGTGGGGAGGAATGTGACGAGTGGGAGTGGGAGGAGTGGGAGGACGATGAACCGGGCGGAGTGGACACACTGAACGGCCTGTCTGAGCGAGTACGAGGGCGAGCGGTGGCATAGGCGCTGGGTGGGCTGCTGGCCGTTGTGTAGTCGAAGGCTGCGGACATGGGCGAGTCGACATCGTCGTCCTCCATGGCGAGAAGCTCGGCAGCAGAAGGGTCTCCACGCTCTGCCTCCCGTATGCGTTCTCGTTCACGCTCCCGTTCTTTATCACGACCAATCCCCAGGAATCTGCCAGCATTCCGTCTGGGACCTGCCGACGACGAGGTCGATGCAGACGATGGTGGGCGAGGTGGGTCGAGGGACAAGCTCTTGGAGCGGTCGCGCTGGGTAGGAGATTGGAGGAAGCGCGGTAGCTTCGAAGTCGCGGTGGGTGACATGGGTGAGCTCGGTGGCGAAGACCCGGGGTGAGTTTGGTGTCGTGAATGCGAGGAGGAAGACGGTGAGGATGGGTTTGTCGTCGTCGTGGATATGGGTTGGGTGGATGCAGTCTTGCCAGCAGTCGATGTCGCTGTCGTGCCTGTCGACCGTGGCGGTTGTTGGGGGCGTACAGTCCCAGTCCCAGCCCCACCGACACCAGCCCCGCCCGTACTCCGCTTTCCCGTCATCCTTCGATGCTCCTTCTTCGTCGTCGTAGAGGTATCGTCGGCCTGGGTCGTCGAGGAAAGGATCTGATCGATGTTAGCGAGCCACGTCCAGGCGCGGAAAAAGACGGAGCGGAGCATCGTAGGGCATAAAGAGGCAGGATGGGGTGAAGAGAAGGCTCACAGCGTAGGCTTCGGCGCTCGGGCCTCGGAGGAGGTAGGGCTGACGGAAGAGGTAATGATGCCCAGTCACGGGTGACCGACCACGAATCACACATCATCATCTCCGCTCTCTCAAGCAACCACCTAGAAGTACGGCCGACGTTTCAAATACGGCTTGTATCGTATCCATCGGTGTTTGCGATTGTCTGGAAGCTCAAACTTACGAAATGCACGCCCTGAACGTGGTTTTAATACCCGATCCCACCACCTCATTGCCGCCGGCAGACCTCTGCAGCAGAGCTAATATTGGTCCCATCTGTCTCAGCCAAGCTCCCGGTCTCTCAATCCTTCATCGTCGGCACCAAGACGCTCCGTCCATGTCTTCCCTGTGTCAAAAGCCGACGATTGCTTGTTTTTATGGCCTCCTCGTGCGCGAAAAAAATTCATCCTCTGTCGTCTGTGGATTCTCCTACGATCGATTAATACGCCTCGAGACGCTCAGGGCGATACGACCTCGTGTCACTGGTGCGTGTTCCCATACGGCGCACTGGCATACGCAAGCCCGCAGTAGACTGCATCAACCGACAAGCGCGCTGTCTCGATCCCGATGAATACAACGCTCGGCATCGCCTCCGAGGACAATCCTATGAAGCTTTCGAGCAAATTAAAAAAGTGACGCTCATGCATCGATTTCAAAATTCGAACGTTGCCTCAAATCCTGAAGCGATAACAAATGAAACGCTCTCTATCCCAGTCATCTTCGAACATTCTTGGAATGCTGCTGTGGACATAGGTTACCCCCAATCCATCGACTTATGCTCGCTGGAACGAAGTCGCGCAATCTACTCCGGTGCTCTGGAGTCTGGACGACCACCTACATATAATTATCTCGGCGGACAATATTAATTCCAGTCTTCCCCGCTCCGGTGCTATGCCCAGATAATCCTTAACTGCCTCCGAGTCTTCCAACACGCCTACCAACACGCCTACCACTTTGCCTCACTATGGATCCGCGATACATGCGGGAAATCGTCCAAACACTCGCCTTTCCCGTCCTGCACACTCCCGACCTCATCGCGGAAAAGTCCTCCTTCGGATTCGGACGCCGAAGACTCGAATTTGAGCGACACCGACGATCCGTGCGTTCTATCGACTGTCAACTGTCAACTGGTCTAACCCTCCTTCGCTACCTGTATTGCTCACTTAGCGCTAGGTAAACCCGCTCTCCCAAAATCGTCGTCTCTGGCCGCGGCCGAATCTTGCACACAATATGGATACTGTTTGCCCAAGGTTCCTACTCAAGTGCGGCGCACTTCTGAACGTCAGCGGTACAACTCTTTTGCGTGATCGCTCGCATGCGCGATCTGCAGTCCAAATCCGGCTCGAATCTCTACACCCGAGAGTTACTCTCAATGTTCATCCGCACCGATTCTACTACTAGTAGTGTTTCTATTCTTCTCATGTCTGCAATTATCATGGACAATCATAGATGCTCTCTGGTAAGAGAGCACTAATACATGCAACACTGGCATGTGTTCAAGTATCATTGTGCGTCCTGTTCAACTTGAAATTGTGCTTCCTGGGATGTTTTGGTCGACGACTTCCAGGGTATTTGGTCTCCCACAGTGCACAGCGATTACACAGTAGTGCACGGTTCAATGACAGACGCCATTGTGGTGTCTTTGTTGTTCTGCAATTGGGATTGGAGCATCGACGTGGAGGCTGGGTCATGGGCAGACTATGCATTGGGAATGAGATTTGCCCTGATACCAAGGGATGATGAATCTGCTTCTGGTATCCTCCACCATATATGGTTGGCATTATGGGTAGAACCTGATGCAGGGGAAAATACCAGGACTGGTGAATATATGTCAGGCTGCAGCTGATCTGCGGGACTATGGAAAACTTGGGGCTGCCAGTGTGAGGAATGGTGGTGGCGGCACATAATACGGACCTGCTTGAACCGTGATTTCCCTAGCTTGGTGCATTGGCTAAAGACTACTCGACTGCGGCACGAACAGCCGAGCTGTGGTTCTCCTTCATGCCAAGTGCGCAGGGCAAGGGGTACGCGACGGAAGCCGTCACGGCGCTAATCGAGATGCTCCGCGCCGAACGGGATGCAAAACGCGTGCCGAACTTTGACCGTTTCCTCATCGAGTGCGATCCGCGCAACACACGCTCCAGCAAACTCGCAGAACGCGTAGGGTTTGTGATGGAAAGCTGCACGGAGAAGGCGTTCGAGTGCAAGGGAGAATGGGTCGGGAGCATGGTTTATACGCGGAAGCTGGTATCAAGTGCTGAATGAATTGTATCCTTGGCAGAACCAGACCTGTTGAAAATTCCATCCTTTTAGGACCGACACTGTACTCGAGCCACAATAATTATTTGCAAAACTAGGACAAGAAAATTCCAGAACTCAAGCACTCTTCTCAGTCTGATGTCAAGGGCGTCAAAATCAGCGGCAACCCAGACTTCTGCTCCTTCTCGCGCAACACCCCCGGGCGCTGGATCTGGCCTACAAGGACAGGACCAATAGCGCCCTTGGGAAGCGCCGGGTCGATCTCGAACGCGCGGACGAGCGTGAAAAGGATGACTTTCAACCTGATGTGAGGAGTCGATTAGACGAGATCAGCAAGGAGGGAAGCAAGACGAACTCGGCGAGGGAGAATCGGAACCCGATACAGTTGTTTGGGCCAGCGAAGAACGTGAATAGGTTTGCCCAGATGCCGGGGACGCCGTTGGCCGCATCGGGGGTGTGGTCCCAGCGTTCAGGTCTTGTGTGGGATGTGAGTTTCAAAGCGGAGAAGTTGTCGGATACTGACCTGAACTCAAGGGCATCCTCGCCCCAAATCTCTTCCGACGTGTTTACCGCCTTGATCGGGAGGTGAATAACTTGGCCCTTGGAGATCCTAAACCCCAAGCACTCAATTAAAAACTCGTCCGAATCGGGGAAATGCGAAAGACCGACGGTAAACTCCAGTGTTCCCTGCCCTGCTTATCAATGACGGGCTTGCTGAGCGGTATAACATCATCCGCCATCGCCGTGCGTTGTCTAAATGGCACCGGCGCATGTACCCGGAGCGTCTCCCGCACGACTTGCTCGAGATACGGCAACGCGTTGAGTTGGTCCAGGGTGGGGTTGTCCGTGCCGACGGTGAGCAGCTCTTCGCGGAGTTTGGTTTGTATTGCTTTGTTCAGGGAGAGGGCGTGTAGGGCCCAGGCGGATGCCGAGCTGGTGTTGTTTTAGGATGAAGACAGGACTTGCTGAGTACACGTACCTGGTGGTTTCATGTCCGGCAATGAAAAACGCAGGGATCTCTGTGCATACGTTCGTCAACGGGCCAGCACAGCAGACATGGGACGTACGCGCAACAAGCTCGACGTCGCTCAGTTTCTGACTGTCTGGCACGCTCGCCGACAGATTAGCCTTCAATAAAATGGACAACAGATCACGGCGTCCGCTGAGCGTATTATCGTCCTTGTCCTGCTGCGCTTCTTCCGATAAGCTAGCCTTGCTCTGATTGACGATCTGGCTCCCGATGGCAAACATGCGAGTACGCGCGGAACGCAAGGCGTGCTGGCCAGGGAGCGGCTGTGGGTGCACAGTTATAATTTCATGTGTTGAATTGTCGTAAGTAGAAAACGCACCAACCACTTCAGAATGGGAATTATTCTTTGAGAGAGACGGATCTTTGCGTAGAAATTGGATTTGGGTGAGTGGAAGAGGTCGGTAAACAAGTCGTTAAGTTCATCCGATTTGCCATGCGGGGAAAGGGCGTTGAACTCGTATCCGAAACCTATAACCATATATCAGAACTAAACGGAGAGGAACCAAGATAAGAGCGTGTTACGCACCGGCACGACCGATAATGTTGAGGGTCATCTGACGAAGGCCCAGGTAGACCTCGATGGTACCGCGTTGCTGGGCGATTTCGCTCTTCCAGAAGTCGCGCAGCTGGGGAGGACTCTGAGTAATGACCGTTGAGGATACTTGCTGCTCACCTCGACAGCCTTGTCCACGAATATCTCTGTGACTTCTCGAATTTGGGAGAGGCCGAAGGCTGGATTCTGGTGCCTGTCAGACGACGTTCAAAATGGCGACCGCGCACTCACCATAACGCGCCGCTGCAAAACAATCACTATTCATTCGCAGGTAGGCAATGGAGGTCAAACATACCTGGCGTTTGTGCTGGTCGCCGACTACCACGAGAATACCTTGTTCGTTGGTTAGCTACAGTATCGCAACCGAGCAGTCGAAGGGAACTGACTGTCGTCCATGATACGCCCAACAACGCCGCCATTGGTGTCCTCTCGCACGTAAATATCGCTGTGGGTGATGATGTGGTTGAGCGCCTTCAGGTCGGACGTATACAGCTCAGAGACCTGCCGGAGACGATGGTGAATAGAGAGAGTGTGAAAGGAAAAACGGCGCACGCTGAACAAGCCATGGAAGAGGAAGCTCGGCCCAAACTCCTTGCTCCATTCGCTCGTCTTGTTCGGATTGTCCTGAAACAAAGTCAGTACCGTCCGATGTTCGCCATTGAGGTCAGGCTCACCGTCATCTGCTTGGAATTTCCCAAGATGAAAGTCGGCATCGCGGGACCAGGCAGAATTTTGCGCAGTGGGGAGGTGAGGTTGCGGTACAGAATCAAGAGGACATGGAGAATAATATGGGCGACGACCGTCGCAGCGATGGGGAGGAGTATCTGGGTGAGCATCGAGTTGAGGATTGAATGGCTACTCGAAAACCAGGCTGCTTTATACTACACCGATTTGAAGAGTCTACGAGCGTCATAGTGCAGTCTGCGGTGAACACCCGGGTAAATTCGCCTCGAAGACGTCAAAAAACCCAGCCCCGCCCGCGATGCGATGTCATTCTGAGGATGGTCAGAAATGAGTATAGCCGGTGTTCAGACCATTGTTCGACCGTTCATTGGCTTTGGGAGTCGGCGGCATGTCATGGTCGTACGCGCGTAAGCTTCGGATATGCGCCGCGATGCGACCGGCAGCGGACATGGACAGCGGCATCGGCGGATAAGCAGGACATGGTGGGAGAAGAGAAGGACCGTCACACTTAATCAGCCGTGAAGGGCCGGCCCGCAAATGACCGGTCTGCGAAGCGGCATCTCTCTTCGTTGAGATGTACCGTTTACGGCGAAGACACGACGAAACGACTTCGAACACATTCTGGTCCGCACTGTGCAATATCGCACTGTGAAACTCGTCCTTATGTAAAATCAACAGCGGAAGAAGAAAAAATGCAAGACAATGTCATAAGTAAGCGCTTGGTAATCGCCGTCTGGAAGCTGCTTCGAACCTCCAACCCCGAAGAGCCGTAGCTGTAGTTATTTTGAAAACAGTCCTGGCTGTACCCAGGAGATTGGATGCCAAATGATGCGGCTACTCCCAGGTGCCTGGGAGCACCCAGAATGTGAGGATATACCACACTGGCGGCTGTTCAACCTCGGCACCGGCGGCAGGTCTGATGGAGCGATAGCATCAGGCTCGCTTGTGATCATACCATTCTGGGATGAATCGAGGAGAAGATGATTGATTGTTTATTCCTGTTTGTTTGTGTCTGGGGACGCTGACAAAGACTTCTCGTCCCACCACCACCAGCCAGCTGGTTCCGCCCTTCGTGCCTCCCGCCCGCACATCTGGCCCCAAACGCAACTGCTATGCTCTACTCTGCCACGTTTGGCGCCCGGACGACGTGCTCCATGCCCTCCGCCCACCATCCGGCATTCCAATCCACCCTTGCCGACGACGCACCGCGCAAGCACCGCACAAGCCAGTCTTGGGGTTCCCACTCAACCTGCAGCAGCTGAATTGGGCAGCAGCCGACACTGGTAGCTCCCCGCTTGTACACTCGCTACCGAATCCCGCCAGCACCGTCACCCACCCACCAGCAGCACAACCCCGGCAGCCCTGGCGCCTCGCGACCCTCCGACTCTGCGGCAGCCTTCGCGGCCCCCTCACGGCAGCCCTTTCGGATGATGGCAACGACTCCCGCCTGTGCCTACCCCTCCAGGCCATGGATGCACCGGCAACGACACCACTCAATTCAACGGTGCGCTCGCTGGCGCTGGACTCATCGATGGATGTTTGGTGTGGGTGGATAGCGCGTCGTCTTCGACAAACTGTCGCCCCAAGACGAGCGGGATATCTTCGAGGTGCGCCTTGCCCCTACCTTCTGCGTTCTCCCACTAACAAAGTGCAAGTCAGCAAAGCCGAAAAGCTGCGGGCCATCGACTCTCCCCGGACGCGCTTCGCTCTCGCCCCGAACGGGCATTCCTCGTAAACCCACACTCCCCGCTGCACACAGGCGTCTTCCGCACCACCTGCAAGCGCTCGCTTCCTTGCCATCGCCCTGGGCTCCATGGCAAACGGGCCGGAGAAAGGGTCTCGGACAAGGTCGGCGTACCCAGCGGGCTCGCGCACCAGATGTGCGAGACGCTCGAGCTGTGCGAGTTCGGTCATTCTCGGACGAAAGCCTTGGAACTGCTGGCCCCAGCGGAGTTGTTGAGTTCGTTGCATGCGGGGTCCATCGGACGAGTACGACGGTTCCGCGGCTAGTGGCGGGACTGCAGCGGGGGTGCAATCCTTCGTCTCTCCGCCGCGGCGTCTGACCGTTGCCAGTGCCGATTGCTCTACACGCTATGTAGCTCTCCTTATTAAATGCATCCTTTTTTTGTGTGTTATCTCGTGAAATGAGCGCTCGCTATGCATGCTATTAGTTGCCTACCCGATCGTTGTGGTCTGAGAGGACGGGAGAAATTTCTGTGAATATATTTGGCGCTCTCCGGAGGGTGTGATGTTAATCGAATTTGTAGTTTTTGGGTCTCTTTGCAAGGTTGAAGAAGCTACAGGGTATCTGGTAGGCTGAGAGGGTTGGTATTGGTCTTATGGCTAGTTTTAGTCCACTCTCCGCGCATGTCATGAAAAAGATACCACGATGAAGTGGTCCGCACATGTAGAAACCTGACTTGATTCGGTGATTTATGTCGTTGGCATGTATTGTCTTTCAGCAATGGCCATAAAATCAGAGGAAATTCTGGTGGCTTCTAAAAGGTTCATTCATTCGATATATGCGCTTTCTCAGTGTGAAAAGACGACGGTACATATAATGTAGCATGTTCTGCGTGCTCGATCAGTGAGGCGAGTTCGTCATAAATTTGAAGCGAGTTCGTCATATGTGAAATGAGTTCGCAATCACGCAGAGCCTCTTCTTCGCTCGGAAGTATGACAATTCTAGCAAATAAACATGATATCATAGTGTTTCAAGAGCTGGCAGAAGTTGCCACGGAACTCGTCGCTTCAGAACTTCACGCTAAAAAATCGAAACGCGTACTACATGATATTCACAACGTCTAGCAAGCGTCTAGCACACGCAATTGTTCTCGCTGCTGAGAATGCAGCCGAACCTGCCGCAGGTGCCAGGAAGACCCGGAGCCAACGCCGCGCTTCCAAGTTCCGACTTGCAGAGCCGTCTTTGACAGTGCTCCTGTGTTCTAGCGTAACTCCGCACTCCCTCGCGTCGCACGTCCGAGCCCGCCCCCCGCGGTGCTCACACGCTCCTGCCCATAGCCCTCCGTGGACCGTCGCCGATCCTCCCGCCCGTCCGCCGTGCTGCCCGTGATCCATCCCACCTAGAAGAAAGTAGTTAGCTCGTCGTTTACCATGTAACATAGCCGCTTATAGCGGCTCCAGCACCTCGATGAATTCAGCACTCGCCTTCTCCGCTGCTGTGGGTACTTACGTCGCAGTCCCCGATTGGATTGACTTGAGGCGACAGAGCGGGGGAAAGCGGTTTGCCGACTGAGTGCAAGTTGAAACGGCTTGAGAATTGGTCTTGAGATCTTCACGAGGATACAGCCAAAGAGGCGGGAGAACAGGGAGGGTGCCGGGATGGTCCTTGCTGCTGGCGTCCACTCAGAGGGTTACACCGCCAACGGGAATCCAGCTGGTGGTGAGCTGAGATCGACATGTGTCACAGGTGTTGCGGTCAGCTGGGTCCAGCGCGCCACGAGCTGGCTGCCATGTGTTGTCGCATATGGACCCAGCGCGTAGCCAGGTCGGGCTGGTCACCAGCTGAGAGCAGATGTGGACACCAGCAAGGCTTTCAGATGTCGTCAGTGAATTTATATCTTACAATGGACAGTAGTGGTAGAAATGAATGGATTGCAAGGGCTATTATATACACTAGACGACACCAGCTACGTCTTGACGCCATCGCAAACCCCCCACGCGTCGTCATTGACTGCCCAGCGCGCCATCATCGTCCGAGTCCGCAATCCATGGCCTGACACGAGCGACGCCGTGCGAGTCAAGAGAGGGACGGTGTTCTTGGGAAGAGATGACTGTCGAGCTGAATATGCAAAGGAAGGTCAGCGGGTAATGAGAGACCGGTGAGTTGCATGCGCACCTGCGAATCGATGCCTCCAGCGTCCACCGGTCGGATGACGTTGACGTGTGAGCAAGGCTTGCGAAGGGTCTTGCGGGCAAGTAGGTCTAGCAGGCGCCGGGCGGACAGGTCTTCGACTTGAGCTGTTGCGGCAAGGACAAGCTTGAGCACCGAATTGATTCGCGGTAGTGTTAACGGGGGGGAGCAGGGTTGAGTAAGAGGTTGCAGCGTTGTGGATGTTGCCGCCGCTGGTCGTGCTTGATGGATGTCGCTTTCGTGGCTCGAGGGTCATGGTCGTCGACGCCGGCTGTGAGTGCCGCAGTGGGAGCTTTGAAGGAGGTATCTTGTGTGGGTTTGGCATCTGGCTGCGCGACTTGCGTACACTTGTTCCCAGCGAAAGGAGGAGGGACAACGGAGGACAAGGAGCGGATGGTGGGCGAAAGAGAAGAGCAACCCCGCGTGACGGTGATCTATCGCCTGACTCATGCCATCAAGCACGCCATACCGGTACCGCCGGTTGATCAATGATGCGGGACTTGGTAATTTCAGCGGTCCGAGTCGACGTCGACAATGCCTTGACAATGCCGATTCAAAGCAGCATGTTGGGCTGAGCGGAGAAGGTGAGTTATACGGAGAAGGTGATGCCGAATGGTATTAGGGAGTCATTTCTCATGCAGTACAGTATCTGCCCAGAATGTGTCCACAGCTGCAGAAAATTCATGTCGTACATGTGTTGACTCGGCTATCCGCCAGCTGTACACGCAGCTGAGGAGTACAGCTGGGAACCAGCTGCTATCGAGCTGGTTCCACCTGCCGAAATACCTGGGTACAGATGGCAAGGGCAGCTGGCCTCCAGCTACGGCCCCGTTGGCGGTGTAACGTAAGGAACAGGCTCTAGAATACGCGCGGGACATCCCATATAGATGCTGCACAAGCTCCAGAGGGCCTGCTGGGCAGGGGACGATGTAGAGGAAGGCGGGGTGGTGGTGGAAGGCTCGAAGGAGCGTGTGACACCTGTCACACGTCGGTTTCATAAATATATGCCGGCCCGGATGGTTACTCTTTTTTTAAAAAGAGGGCTGAAGGAAGCTCATGCTCGGCGCGGCACCACCGCCGGGTAGGGCAGCGTCTACTTAGTTGCAGAGGGAGAGCCATTAGGCCCGCAGCGGCAGGGCCGGGCGCATCAGATGCGCGGGGTGGGCGGGGCCGGGGTGGGCGGGGGGTGGGGCAGGCGGGCAGAAGCACGCTGTGGGTGCAGCCAGCTCCTGGGTACAGCCAGGAGGGTTTCAATCATTACCTTGCCATTTGGGGAAGATGGTCTGATTTCGGGCAAAGCCACAATTTGGCCGAATATATATCTAATTTGCACTATTATGGTGCTATTTCTATGAGCGAGAGATGTTGCCATGCTGGTCGCTGATGCTGTCTGATCTATGTTGCCGGCCGTGATGGACGTGCTGATCTGATCCAGATTGTCATGGTTCGTCTCCCCGTGGGTACTCCCAGAGCCCTGGGAGTAGACGTGTGATTTGTAATCCAATCGCCTGGGTACACCCAGGCGCTGTTCGAAACCTTTACAGCCACGGGTGCCCCGAACACGTCGGCATTCTGCGTGACTTTGTCAGGGTCGCCTGGGAACGCAGGAGCAACGGCTTGCGGATTGTGTTCAAAGCCCGGCCAACTCGGAGTCCGCATACGGCGGCATACCAATGCCAAGCTTGGGGACGAAAGACGACTCGTCCATACCCGAGCCGCGTTCTCGATACTAGTATAGGGTGGCACAGGCATGTGAGGGAAGCCTAGAGGTTTCGCTCAGGAGCGATATCCTTAATTTGAAGAGTATCCCTGGCCTTTGCGGACCGGAAATGCATGACAGCGGGAACATGACAGATATGGACCGTCAACTGCCATTTTGGGACGCTCAGGACTCAGGAGCAGCCGGCGACGAGAAAGGCCATGCAGAGGACGAGGTGGCGCTCGTTGTGGATGCCGAATTATCCAGGCTCATGCTTTTACTAGCGTGAAGGCAAGAGAGGAGGGAATACGCAAAGTGAGAAAGGTGTTAGCGACGAGAAGGGAAAGTCGCCGAGTGAATGGAAGTGGGCAGCGCGAAACAGGCAGTGCTTGAGCCTTGTCAATAGCACGGCAAAGAATGGTCAACTGTGACGCCGTTCGAGCACTGGCAACTTTGAGGGCTTTGAAGCCAGACAGTCCGAGCGCGGATGACTATATCTGCATAGTTGGAGGTTGCCAAAGGGAAAGGATTGCGGCCTATCGTTGTATTCCGGCAACATCGTAGAGCTTGTCGACACCGAGTCGTGGACGAGACCAAGGTCGATGTGTGACACTCGCTCTTCCGCTCCACGACCTTCGACACTCCCAATCGTCCTCCCCCTGCGGCCAGAGCTGCGACCCGCAAGATAGTCTCGCTTGCATGACTGTCTTATCCGCGAGACCGCGAGAAGACAGTCGTTCTCAAGATGCTAGCTCATACAGTGGCGAAGGGTCTATGCAGGTGAGTGGTTATCCTTCGAGGTTCTTCCCACTCAGCCATCCTCAGATGCCCTCAGCGATGTTGGACGCTCCAGCGATACGCACCCATATCATCCTGCGACAAAGGGAAAGACCAGGCATGTTTACTCCGTCGTTCTCCAGCAACGTCCTTCTCACCCTTGCTGCGTACAGCCGTAGTATCTACACCCTCGAGTCTCCAGATACACCGTTCCTCACAATCCTGCGAGAAAAGCGCTACCATCCACCGCGTCTCCGCCACCCAAACACCCAGCATTCTGCGTCCTATCCCGGTCGTCCGCTATGCTCGCTGCAAAGCGAGGGATCCTCGAGCTATGCGGGGTCAGGATTCGTTTACGGGTGCGTCCTTGGTCCATTCGTACTGCCGACAGACGTCCTGACCATCCCCCGCGCAGAATACGAGCAGTCGTAGCGCAGAGAACGTCCTTCACTTGGGCGGAAAGGACGACGGCAACAACCACGACGATGACAGTGGTATCCGTGCCTAACCCGCCCTGCCCACTACGTGCCACTGGAGAGCGATGTGGAACGCTTCCTGCATTTCGTGAGTCGTCTCTTCGCCCTCTGTACTATACTGACACCCTGGCAGCCGGTCTCTTTGCGATGTCTGTCGTCAATCCGAATCCAGCCCGAATGCACACTCCCTTGCTCGCGACCAAGTACGGTATCATCGCGACATGGACGGAGGCCCGCAAGATGGACGACCTGAAACCTGGGTGCGTAACGCTGCTCTCGCACTCATTGCTAGTCTCGATAGGTTTTACAGCCCAGCGACCGACCTCGAGCCGCCAGGCAGGACAAGTCACTATAGTCGGGGGGGACCCCTGCTCTCACCCGCCATCGTTACCTTCGTCCGGCAGCCCGAATCCTGATTGCGCTGGAAGACGCGATACAGACGACGACCGGGACGGGCCCGACCACTTCCCTGCGTCCGTTCCGAAACCCCGCCTACTCCGGTCTAGTTCTCGTCACTCATTGCACTTCTGCAGCCCGATTCGGCGATTCATCGCCAACCACATCGTTCTCTCATACGAGTATGCGCAGAGGCCGACGACTCAGGGTATGATCAAGGACATGCGCGGGGAGATACGCGGGGAGAGGGTGCGTATTCTTCTGCTCGCTCTTGCAGACATTGAAGATGCCGTCCAGACCATCCACCCCGACTTCACGCTCACGGCCCATTGAAGACGTCCGCTGTCGATGGACACCCGCACGACACGCCCAAACCTCATCGCTTGCGCTTCATCGTCGGTGGTCGTTGCGGGGTCGTCTGTATCCGGAGGACCATGCGCCCATGCGACAATCACGCAGCTTTACAGCTACCGCGACGATTCTATGCGCTTCTCGACACCGGTAGAGCCTGCGGGGCGTGGTTTCACGCGATGGAGACGACGTCTACGCCATGACCCAGTTTCGGGTCAGGCGAATTAGTGGACACGGCGGACAATTAGCTGTCATGTAGCCAAAGCACTTCGACAGTCATGTAACCTGTCATGTAGCGTCATTGTTCATTGTTCATTTTATTATTCAAAGCACCAGGTCGAATATAAATAATTGCAGAATAAAATGCTTGGACTGGAGTCATTTTTATAAGCTACCCTCCGGTGGCACATGAACACGGTAAAATTACATATGCCATATCTACAACTCCCATTGCAATCCCGTTCTTGTCCCGTCTCCCACTCACCAACGGATCAGCCGTGTTCACGTTCTGCACCTCCAGCCTGCTTCCCGCCAGCGGCTCGGACCAACATCGACTCGGACTCGCGTCCCTCGCTTCTGGATGTCGTTGTCGAGCCAGCAGACCTTCACCATCTACGATTTGTCCTAGTCCCACATGTACGACCTCCCAGCGTCTGTCGGCGTTGTCGCGAGGTCCCGTACCGCAAATCCCTTGACGAGATCGCGCGGATGGCAAGTGGGAAGGGGAAGTGTGAGAAAGACGGACGCCGCCGCTTCTGGTATTGAAACACCGTATTCGGGCTTGATGCCGCTGGGTCGCTGCGGGCCGTCTGCTTCGGAGGGTGATGTGGGGGTCGGCGGTACTTACGCGATGTAGCAAGATCCTCAGAAGCAGGCGATGAAGCCTGGGAACCCTCCATCGTCCTCATACCTGTCGTCCGTCCGTGTCCATTGGGACCATAAGCCTTGCCAGGCACTGGCTGGTGAATTCGGTCAGAGGGCAGTGAGCAGGCTTGCGAAGCTTCCGTGTCGCTGTAAATGATGACCGGTAATCTGACGGTCGCTGGCTTATCGCCCCTTGCGGGCCCGCAGCTTCCGAGCTTCCTTGCAGTGCTTCAGTGTGAGCTCACCATTTTCGCATCTGGATGGAGCACAAACCGGGGGATTCAGTTCCTCTGCCCTGGGTCCTCTCACCGGCGGCGGCGGCGGAGTCCCCGCCATCCGTCATCGTTGACGACTTGTCGTCTCGTTCGTCGTCAGGTTCATTGTGCTGTTCATGGTCGTCGGTGGGCTGGTAATTCAACGGGACATCTTGCGTTGTCTTGAGGCTAGCTGTAAGTTCTTTGCGGCGTCGTGGTTGCTTGCACCGGCTTGCGTGAGTGACGAAGAGAGAGGCAAGGCGCACAGGCGGAGACTGTGGGGGGCTGATGACTTGATTTCTGGATGTGAGCGACGTTGAGCAGTGCCGAAGGGAAAGAGGAAGAGAACGCTCAGCGCTGGAACAGTGGCAAGGAATAGTGTGACGTGACTCGGCCCGTACTGAGCCGGACTATAACACTTATTTAACCGGCACTTAAGGGTTATCCCGGACTTATCCCGGACTTATCCCCCTCTATTCATATTCATAATCGACGCTTTGAACATTCAGGACAAAGGCTGCTACATGACAAGTCAAATGACTGTAGCAGCGCTTTGGCTACATGACAGCTATTTGTCCGCCGTGGGAGCAAGGACCTGTTGGGAGCGGCAGGGCGTTTGGTGTGTCCTGAGTCCTCGTCGTCGACTCTTTTGCTGATACGATGCTCGACTCCAGTGGACGTGTACTAGTAGCCCGCCGTCCTGAGGCTGTACCGTGCCCCACGCCTGCGGACTGGAGCACGCCCGTAACCTCAGTGCGATAGAGAGCGCAGATAGAGCATCCACCGTCCGTCGCCCTCATCGAGCTTCGACTTGGATTTCGGGGGAGGGAGGGAATGGTGGATATGGACTACGGATGGTGCGGACTTGGTCGATGCTCTGGCCGAGGATGCCTGAGTCTGCGCTCGTCCCAGACTGCGCGACTACGTTCGTCGTCGTTGTCACGAGCACGAGGGGGAGGAGGGCGCCTGTATCAAGTGTACGCTATCCGCACCCTGAGGAGGGTTGTCGGTTGTGTGGACCCGGGTAGAGGAGGCGATTCCGTGGAGAGGACGGATGATTATTGACAGAGGATCGATTCTTCGGCTTGTCTTTCTTTCGGATTCAGTATATCTTACCACTACTATCACCGGTCTGTCATACTTCTTGGTGTAGCAAAGCATGTCGCCGTGTGTACTTGTCGGCGGTAGATGCGCCAGCCGCCATCATTGTCATTAAGGCTCCAACCATATACTATACGTATAAACCCCAGGGGTCTATCCTATATGGATACGGTATGTATACAGTATATACCGTATATATACAGTTATACGGTAATATTTATACGGTAATTTTTAAGCTGGGAAAACAGGAACCAGGGTCAACCTAGTGCAAGTGATTTGTTTGCCGGCACCATGCACACTTGTAATTCTCATCCCACTCATGATAAAGCCTGTCTGTAACCAGGTTGGCAAGCATTTGACGTGTGCTTGGGAAGACGACAGGGGCCCATCAGGCCGAATTGGGACACCGGATCACGGAACACAGTGACTTGCCGACCGCTGAGTCTCCACATCCGACAATGGTAAACAAAAAGACACTAGGGAGCAGTAGTGGGTCGACAATCAAGACCTTGGCCTGGGTCTGGGCATCCTCTGAAAGCCAGTATCAGGAACCCTATAATATACAGTATATATACACTGTATACCATCTACAGACCAGCCTGTATACGTATACGTATACTATATGGTTTATACTGTATATATACAGTAGTGTATACTATATAGTTGGAGCCTTAATTGTCATACCAAAATCGCTGATGAAATACGGCTCTTGACCGGAAACCACCACGACCGCGCAAACATGGTCCTCAAGCTCTACGGAGTGACCTTCTCGTCCAACACACGTCGCGTCGCGTGTACCCTCATCGAGAAGCAAGTCCCTTTCGAGCTGGTCAATATCGATCTTGCGGGCGGGGAGAACAAGTCGCCAGCGTATCTGGAGAAGCAGCCATTTGGGCAGGTTCCGTATATTGTGTGTCGCATGAGCGTTGCTTCCGAATGTGCAGCGTATTGAGAGTCTTCCAGGACGACGACGGCTTCATCCTCTTCGAGAGCCGCGCCATCTGCCGCTACATCGCGGAGAAGTACCCGGACCAAGGCACGAAGCTCATCCCCACCGAGGCCAAGGCCAAGGCCATCTTCGAGCAAGGCGCCTCGATTGAGTTAACAGACTTCGACCCTCTGGCGTACTCTGCGGCGGCTGAAATGCTCTTGAAGCCGTGCGTTATCTTCATGCGATAGACTACACGTGCTCATGCACGCCCCTCGACAGACACCAAGGCCTGACGCCCAACAAGGACGACTTTGACGGGTACATCGCGAAGCTGTCCGCCAAGCTCGACGCGTACGAGGTTATTCTCGGAAAGCAGAGCTTCATCGGTGGAGATGTGCGTCCGACTCCCACGATAGATCCGACTTACTAGCCACGAAATAGGAATACACACTCGCTGACCTCTTCCATTTCCCGCTCTCGCAAATGCTCGCTGCGGCTGGAAGTGATATCATGTCCAAGAAGGGTCCGAACGTCACTCGGTGCGTTCTATTCTTTGTGAAAGGTCGCAGGTACACTCATGCTTCCCAGCTGGTTCACCGAGATAAGCACGCGTCCGGCCTGGGCTGCGCTTCAAGCTGGGGCAAAGACCACATTATCGTACTGAGATTCCGGCAAAGCGTGTAATTCAACCAAGGCAACCACAGCAAACCCGACCGATGACCCTGATACATGACGAAGCTAAATCGAAGTGGAGAGCGCTCCGGAAACGGTCTTCGTGGCTTGTCGTCCATATCGCACACCCCAGAGCGATTCCATCTCCAGCGTATCCTCGCCTAGCTGCGAGCCTGCGAGCCAGTCTGTATTCGAAGTGAGGCCATGCAACCAGGCGTTGGCGGAGACTTGCCGTTGCATTATTGCCTCGGGATTACATCGCCCGAAGAGGAGCTTCCCAGTCAGATTGCAATCGCTAATAAGAACTGTTGCACTAGGCGCCAGTGCTAAAATTGGCCGCCTCGTCGAGCACACGAGGCTGACACCTGTCTGATCTTCCCTCGCTGGTCTCCTCCGCACCACCACCACACGTCCCAAGCCCCAAGCCGAGTCTCTGCTACACCCATAGCACATGTCGTCGACAAGGTGTGCTTTCTACCCAACATATATGGGTGTCCATTGAAGCTTTGTCAGCTGGTTCTGGGCTACCTTTGACCGCTCAAATGCGCGATCCACCATTGAAAGGGCCCTAGCCGACAGCATCACCGATATAATCCAAGACATGGATGATGTTCTGCAGGATCCTATCCGCGGGCGTCTGATTCACACCGGCAATCGTCTGGAGAAGGTCGAAACACTGTTTAGCCATCTTGACGCACAATCTGGGAATGCTGAGCTCATCCTGGCCTTTCAGCAGGCTGTGTCAAGGCATGAGGGAATCAAGTATATACTCAATAAGGAAGATATCCATCGCCTATGTGTGTTATCTCCACAGCTCATCCCTTTTGCTCATAAACTTGGATGTAGTCCGCATGAAGATACAACAAGAAGGTCTGTTCTTTTAATGAGCTAAATCTTACATATTAACTCGAATTTGCAGCCCTGGCCGGTGATGAACAGATGAGACAAGAGGGTGGGACATCTCATTGATTATTCTGACCTCTTAGTTGATATCTTCTTGAGTAGAAGGCCATCGAAGGATGCCACAGAGAGGAAAAGAAACTATGGAGCAAGACTTGCTGGCAGAGCATGAAATACAATCAGCTCTGGACCGCTTGAAACTCAAGTACCCAATACCTGCTCAGTATGATGCTGAGGACACTCCCCAAGCCTGCTATCAAGGAACTAGGACTTCCATTCTGGGAAAGATCCTGCAGTCTCTGAAGGATCCAAATCAGCTGAAGCGTATAGTCTTCCTGAGCGGATCTGCAGGCTCAGGAAAGTCAACAATTGCAAAAAGTGTTGCACTTCAGTTGGATGCTGAGTCATTGCTTGCTGCCTCCTTCTTTTTCTCCTACAAGTTTGAAGGGAGAAAGGACAGCAGGAGCTTGGCAGTTGCTCTAGCATATCAGCTCTCAACCTTCCATCAGGGATATCGGATGCAGCTGGCCAACTGTTTGATCAAAGATAACTTCAAAATCTTGGATGCAGCTTCTGAGAAACAGTTTGAGAAGCTTGTGGTTGATATTCTGGTTTCAATTCCATCTGGTGGAAAGAACTGGATTATCTGTCTTGATGCCCTTGATGAATGTGGAGATGATCGGGGTCAAACTGTTGTGGCTTGGTTGACTACTCTGATCAAAAGGATTCCCAGTCATGTCTACTTCTTTCTGACCGGTCGTCCGGATGTGCCAGCCAACATCACAGATGATGCTTTTACATCTTGGACTAAGGAAATCAAGCTGGATTCAGTGCAAATGAATGATGTACAATTTGATATTCAGCTATACCTCACAGGGTCACTGCCAGACTACACTCAGGGTGGTTGGCAAACAAGGCAGGAGAGAGATGCAGTTATCTCTGAATTGGTCAGGTTGGCAAATAGACTGTTCATATTTGCAGCCACTGTTGTTCGCTACATTCAGGGGCCTCGGAAGCGTATTGCAAAAGATGCTCTAGGCTATTTCATGAAGGGAAATGTTCATGGCGATCTTAGCCAGCTTTACCTCCAGATTATTACGAGAGCAATTCCAAAACTCTCTGAAACTGAGGATCCCAATGAATATCAGAGGAAATGCAAAATTCTATACACCATACTCAATCTGCAAGAGCCATTGAACCTTGTGGAGCTCTCGAAGCTGCTGGTTGAAGATGTCTGGGTAGTTCACAGCAATCTCATAGAGCTTAGTGCAGTGATATCTGTGCCTGGCCTGTCAGAAGGTGGACTTGTACAGCTATTCCACCTATCATTCAAGGATTTTATGCATTCAAACAAGATGCAGCCAACTCGGCCTGATCTGATTTGCAGCTCAGACAGCGTGCATTCACTTGTTTTCACTCTGATACTGGATGCTCTTACAAAGGGGCTTCACTTTAATATTTGCAATATTCCCACATCACATAAATACAATCTCAATCAAGATATAGATATCCGTGCCCATATTCCATTGCACTTGCAATACTGCTGTGAATACTGGACAAAGCATCTGTATAGTGTGAAGGATAATATTTCTGCAGATATTAAAGGGTTTCTAAATACCAAGATACTGTTTTGGGTAGAGGCCCTTGCCCTTCTGGGTCTTGTTGGACAGGTAAAAGGCATGCTAGAGGGGGTCATTCTGTGGACAGAGGTAAGATATTCAGCGAACATCATGTAGGGCAGGCTGAATGACTTTATTTGATAGGATCTGGAGATGAAAACTTTCTGTGAAGAAATGATCAGATTCTCTAGAGTCTTTGGGATCTGTATCCAGGAAAGCACACCACATCTATATATATCAGGGCTGGTCTTCCTACCTGCAAGCTCACCACTGCGGTCGATTATGGGACAGCAGTTCCCAATGTTGCTGCAGATACATAAGGGGTTGCTAAGCCAATGGTCTGATGTTATGTCAGTCCTTGTGGGTCATCATTCTCATGTGAATTCAGTTGCATTTTCACCAGACGGAAGGCTCATTGCATCTGGCTCTAAGGACAAAACTGTGCGCATCTGGAATGCTACCACAGGCGAGCCTGTTGGCCTGCCTCTTGCAGGACATGACAGCGAAGTACATGCAGTTGCATTTTCACCAGACGGAAGGCTCATTGCATCTGGCTCTGATGACAAAACTGTGCACATCTGGAATGCTGCCACAGGTAAACCTGTTGGCCTGCCTCTTGCAGGACATGACAGCACAGTATATTCAGTTGCATTTTCACCGGACGGAAGGCTCATTGCATCTGGCTCTGAGGACAAAACCCTGCACATCTGGAATGCTACCACAGGCGAGCCTGTTGGCCTGCCTCTTGCAGGATATGACAGCGCAGTACATGCAGTTGCATTTTCACCAGACGGAAGGCTCATTGCATCTGGCTCTGATGACAAAACTGTGCGCATCTGGAATGTTGCCACAGGTGAACCTGTTGGCCTGCCTCTTGCAGGACATGACAGCACAGTATATTCAGTTGCATTTTCACTGGACGGAAGGCTCATTGCATCTGGCTCTCATGACAAAACCGTGCGCATCTGGAATGCCGCCACAGGTGAACTTGTTGGCCTGCCTCTTGCAGGACATGACAGTGCAGTACATTCAGTTGCATTTTCACCAGACGGAAGGCTCATTGTATCTGGCTCTAATGACGAAACCCTGCGCATCTGGAATGCTGCCACAGGTGAACCTGTTGGCCTGCCTCTTGCAGGCCATAACAGCAGAGTAAATGCAGTTGCATTTTCACCAGACGGAAGGCTCATTGCATCTGGCTCTTGGGACAAAACCGTGCGCATCTGGAATGCTGCCACCGGCGGGCCTGTTGGCCTGCCTCTTGCAGGACATGATAGCACAGTATATTCAATTGCATTTTCACCAGACGGAAGGCTCATTGCATCTGGCTCTTGGGACAAAACTGTGCGCATATGGGATGCCGCCACAGGTGAACCTGTTGGCCTGCCTCTTGCAGGACATGACAGCATAGTATATTCAGTTGCATTTTCACCGGACGGAAGGCTCATTGCATCTGGCTCTCATGACGAAACCATGCGCATCTGGAATGCCGCCACAGGTGAACTTGTTGGCCTGCCTCTTGCAGGCCATAACAGCACAGTAAATGCAGTTGCATTTTCACCAGACGGAAGGCTCATTGCATCTGGCTCTTGGGACAAAACCGTACGCATCTGGAATGCTACCACAGGCGAGCCTGTTGGCCTGCCTCTTGCAGGACATGACAGCGCAGTACATGCAGTTGCATTTTCACCAGATGGAAGGTTCATTGCATCTGGCTCTTGGGACAAAACCGTACGCATCTGGAATGCTACCACAGGCGAGCCTGTTGGCCTGCCTCTTGCAGGACATGACAGCGCAGTACATGCAGTTGCATTTTCACCAGATGGAAGGTTCATTGCATCTGGCTCTTGGGACAACACTGTGTGCATCTGGAATGCCGCCACAGGTGAACCTGTTGGTCTGCCTCTTGCAGGACATGACAGCACAGTATATTCAGTTGCATTTTCACCAGATGGAAGGCTCATTGCATCTGGCTCTCGGGACAACACCGTATGCATCTGGAATGCTGCCACAGGCGAGCCTGTTGGCCTGCCTCTTGCAGGACATGACAGCCCAGTACATGCAGTTGTATTTTCACCAGACGGAAGGCACATTGCATCTGGCTCTGATGACAAAGCTGTGCGCATCTGGAACACTTTCCTAGCCACACCTGTCAGCATTCATCATACAGGACATGATGGCACAGTGAGCCCAATTGTTTCATCACTGGAAGGAAGCTCTGCTTCATTCACCTTCTCTGATCGAGACAACCTCTCCTCGTATCTCCATGGCCCAATACACAGTCCCAAAGTTGTATGTTCCATTCTTATAGATGCATTTAATTGCTATTCAATTCCTCCCCTTTAGATTCCCACCCTATCACCATTTTGGACTCTCCAAGCCAGTGGTTGGGTCTTGTCTCAAGATGGTGACCTTTTGTTCTGGTTGCCACCTGCTTACCGACCTGGCTTTCGTATGCCACTCAACTCTCGTGTCATAGCCCAGCATGAGGTGGTTCTTTCTTATGAGAATTTTGTGCATGGCGAAGATTGGGCCCAGTGCTATGATCCTAGTCCTTGATGTTGTTCTAGCAATATAATGCTCTATATACAGATAGTTACTGTGACAACCCTTGTTTATTGCGAGCGGAGCGAGCAATTCTACTATTCACGTGAGGCAGAGGGTGCAGCGGGGGAACAAACAAGACCAAATTCTACGAAGGATTTTGATGGCTGGCAATGACCCACCCAATCTCAACCTGTTCTTCACTTGCTGCTTTGAAAGAAATTCTGAGGCATCATCCCCTGTAGATGCAACGTCGGGCCAAGTTATAGGGCAAACGAAGCTAAACTCTGCGACTTTGAATTTCTCTTGAATTTCACCGTGCCACCCACTCCGTGACAATAGTCACGCGAATCTGAATCGGAGCGAGCACCTCGGCGCGGCCGCGGATCCATATTATTTGTGCCTGATTGTTTTGAACAGCTGATTCCGGAAGGTGCAGGCAAAAAGTCGTGCAAGGACAAGAGGTGTCACATCATGCATGATCAGCTATCGGGCGACACCAAGGCGACACTGGATAATGCTAGCAGCCTGCTGCAGCGATGAACCCAGAAGCCAGTAATGTTTCTTGAATACCAGTTGGGCACTGCATGTCGATGCATAAGTGCATGATATTAGCCCAGTGGAAATCAGAAGATAGGTCCCGACGAAAGAAATCAGAAGAAGAAAAAAGGCAAGTTAGACGATAATCGCAGTCTGGAAGCTGTTGCGAACCTCCAACCCCGAACACGTAAGCATACTTCAGGGACACCCGAGAACGCAAGAAACGGCTTGCAGATTGTGTTCAAAGCCCGGCCGACTCGGAGTCCGCATGCCAATGCCAAGCTAGGGACGAAAGACGACTCATCCATACCCGAGCCGCATTCTCGATATCGGGTGCCACAGGCATTTGAGGGAAGACTAGAGGTTTCGCTGAGCAATATCCTTATTTGAAGAGCATTCCTCGCCTTTGCGGAACCGCAAATACATGACAGCGGGAACGTGCCCGATATGGACCGTCAACTGCCGTTTTTGGACGCTTGGGACTCGGGAGCAGGCGGTGACGAGATAGGCCATGCAGAGGACGAGGTGGCGCTCGTTGCGGATGCCGAATGTCGGCTCGTGCGTGAAGGCAACGGAGGACGGAATACGCAAATTGAGAAAGGTGTTAGCGACGAGAAGGGAAAGTCGCTGAGTGAATAGAAGTGGGCAGCATGAAAGCAGGCAGCACTTGAGCCTTGTTAATAGCACGGCAAAGAATGGTCAAGCAGTGCCGCCTCAGCCGTTCGAGCAACTTTGAGGGCTTTGAAGCAGCAGAAGACAGTCCGAGCGCGGATGACTATATCACCATAGTTGGAGCTTGCCAAAGGGAATGGGGAGGGGCATGCGACGGGTCGCTGATGGCAAGCGTGACGTGACGTGACCCCAATGCCACGGGAAATCAGCCGGTCGTTCCAGTAATTTGTAACAAGGCAGGGCTGCGCTCCGCTCCGCCCCTAGGACGGGTGCTACATACCACATGCAAGCCTGACGATTTGGTCTCTGCTTCTGACTCCATTCAGTCATTGTAGAGTTCAAGTCTTCTGCAAGACTCAGCATGTATTATTTCATTCTCTACATTACATAAGTGCTAAGATACCCGCACAGAGCGGCAGCGACAATCCTCTCTCTGTTGGCCGCCAGCATCGTGATAGTCGCGGAGCGCCAGCTAGGGTAATCGCGTACATATCAGCGAGTATTTTCCATAAAGACAAAGCACGCACCCGACGGGCCCGTCATCATCGATGCATCATCCTCTTCTCTTCTCATCGTCCAGTCCGCCCGTGTCGTCGTATCCGTCATTGAGGCTCCAATCCCCGGGTCGTCCGGAGGCAAATGGGTCGGCGAGGAAAGAGTGGCAGACGGTAATGGCTGTGAGCTGTTGAGAGGCGAGACAAAAGCAGCTGTAAATTGACCTGGTGCGCAGTGCGAGTTCTAGATGCGCGGTCGTGGTGTGCCAGTGGTGGCTGTAGCGTTGAGATCACTTGATAGAGTTGCAGCAGTGGGATGGATTGCAGTTGAACTTGAATAGTTCGTCAGTTTTGGTGCAACGCACAGAACAGCCACGCACCTGTGGGCTTCTCTCGTCCTCGATCTATCCCTACGGGTGTGCTCGTCGTCGATACGATGCGGCCGATCGCTCTTCTCGGCTTGATGGTCGTCGATTCGAATAAGAGGTCAGTACCGAAATGCGCGGAGGTCACTGACGGTCAGAATAGATTGTAGGCGTTGTTGAGATGACGACTGTAAGCTGCAAACTGGGAACGATTCGATTAGTCGTTGCGACCGTGGCGCTGGGAAAGAACGACACACTTGTACCGCCCTCCATGCTGAATACGCCCTCCGTACCCCTCGCTCCGCCCCTTCCACCCGTTCGCTGGCCCGTCACGTTGCGCGCACGACGGTCCATCGGTGCCTTGACGTTCGCGAGGAAAGTTCGATGTAGACAGTTGCATATTGCGCGAGCTTGCAAATCGTTGCTGGCAAGGTCCTTGACTCGAAATTGACGCGAAATTGAGCTTGATGAACGAAGACTCGTGAGCTTGCTCGTAGGGCTTGCGTCGCTTGTGAGAGGAGCATGTGGAATCGTGCGATCGACGAAAGCAGGGATGAGAGAGAGGACAGAGGGACAAAGGCGGAGTGAGGGCGGAGGAATGAGGGCGAGCGCTTTATTAACAGCGCTGGCCGTGTGGTGCCCATGGGAGCCATCTGCCAGTTAAGATTTCGCGGCAGTGCATGCTCCGAAACAGGTGCTCAAGGCTTGCCGCTTGCGCAGTGCAAAAGTAGTGGGAGATGCTCACAATTTCTCCAGGGCTTGTGCATGACATGTGGGAGTGTTCTGAGTCGTCGTTCTGGGAGGGACAGAGAGACGGAAAATCTGACGTGTGAAGAGAAGCTGAGGTTGATTTGACAGTCGACAGATTAGCGCCACGGCGCCCTCGGCATGCGTGGACTGGGCGGCCCGAAGGTTGCCTCGAGGCTGAGAGCAGTGCGAATTAGACCATACTCGGCGAGAAACCAAACATGTCAAAACTGATTCGAGGGATGTGCTTATAATACGGAGTATTTACGCCACACCCGGAGACTCTATCGCTTAGGTCTAAAGGAACATAGCATTGTAGCATTCCCAGCTGTACTCCTGCCGAATTACAGCAATCCACATTCTGTATTCGTGCCTCCTCGCCGCCTTGAACAGCGGTCCACCACCACTGAAACATGGGTCGGATTTCGCCGTCCGCCGGGTCATGGGTAAGGCACCCAAAAATACCAAAATTGGCAGAGATACTCGGCTGCATCCACTCAACCGATTCCGTCTTGTTTTGGACCGATATGTGTCCTCGAGGCTGCATGCCGAGGTTCAACCAACGCCAACTTTGATGCCCAATCATCACTTGATCCACAGCAAAGCGCTGAGCTCAACGACAAACTCGCGGACGAACAATGTCATTCATCTGTATCCAAGGCCATTTCCGATGTGTATGCCAAAATTTCAGCGAAAACCATCTCATTTTCCGCATCTTTTGCCGTTGTGGAATTTGATCATATTTTTAAACATTGAAATCAATCTGAATACATCCAAAGGTACGGCCAGTTGTCATTCGTCAACTTCCATATCGTCCTCCCCGGGCCCAATCCCACCCCACCCTTCGAACTGATCATCACAGATTGAATCCGAATCGGAATCCGAGTCGGACGCAGAGTCGTCAAACAGGTCATCTCCCCCAGTGAGGCGGCGCTGCTTCGCAATTGCGGTCCTGATATTCTGAGTCAAAATCTGAACTGAACTGGTTTTACCTGACGAGATATCGCGCCACCGCCGCCTTCACAGCTTTCAACATGTCAGATTTGCGGCTGAGGACGGCTTTGTTCGGGATTGCGACGAGCTCAGGGTCTTTGAAAATTTGCCAGTGGATTCGCATCTGGGCAGTGAGTTGTTTCAAATTCAGCATATTGAGTTTGGGGATGTCGACGATAACAGGAGTGGCGAGGAGTGCAGCACGACGGTCAGCGACCTTTTGCAGGTGTCGTTCGCGTCGAGCTTTGTTCTCGGCGGCTTTGTTCATCAGTCGTTGTGCGCGCTCAAAGCGAAATTTCCTCTGTGATCCACTCCCATCGAGCTTTCGCGTCTCCCGCATTGCATAAACAGTCATCTCGCGAGTGCTTGCATGAGCAGAGATAAATTCTTCGGTCCCGTTGTGCCTGTACATTGCACGCGCAGAGAAGAGTTCGATGGTGCCGGCAGGGTTCTTTAATTTCTGTTGACGCAAGAAGCCGAGGCCACCTGGAACTTGAAGGTGAGCAGAAAACCAGTGTTTTTTCCATGACAACCCACCCTCGTTGGCATCGTTTGTCGAGTCGATTCTCATCTCGTCTCTCTCCTCCTTCGTCAACTTGTCGATTGACCCGCCCTCTTTGAACTCTGTCGTAAATATGTCCCAACCCTTGACTGCGCCAAGGAACGTCGCCGTGAGCGCTTTCTTCAAGTCGGGGAGCTCCAGTGCCCGAGAACGAATTTTCTCCACGACTAGCGAGTTCATGAATGGCTGACCGTCGATCGTGAGCTCGGAATCAGCGGTTGTGGGGTCCAGTAGCAGCGTCGGATTGTCGGCAAACTTCTGGCAGAACGGGATGAGCTTCCGATGCAATTCGACGGTATCGAGTAGGTTGATCAGGCCGCCGTCTTCCGAGCCACCGCCGCGAGCGTATCGCATATATGGCCATGAGACGCAGACAGCGTAGAGGGTCTCTGCTGCTAGCTCGGTCTGCGTCTTGAGGCAGCGGAAGCCCTTGAGTAGATTCGATTCCACATGGTTAGCTTGTCCCGAATTGACCTTCGACGCGATGACAGTCTCGACAAGCTCGATGTATAGATCAAGAAACATGAAGATTTCGGCTGCGGCGTAGCTGGTGGTCTGGAATCGACACCGTTGAACATCGGGGAAGGGTGCGCGAGGGTTGATGAGCTTGGTCTCGACTTCCCGAGGGTACTGCTGAGTTTTCCGCAACTCCATGAAGTCGTTGAAAAGCTGTAGATAGCCGGTGATTTCGTTGGAGTTCCGGAAGGTCATCGCGGCAAGCTCGACGAGTTTGACGGCTCCACGGCTACTTGACTCGACAGCATTTTGGACGGCAGCGGAGTTTGGATCGTCGGAAAGTCGAATCACAGCATCGTTCGCTTTGTTCGCGAGCATCACGGGACCGTTGTTCTTGGGCCACATCTTCTCGAGGAAGTCGACGGCATACTTGAAGACATTCAGGTCCTTGTGACACATGCAGCCCGCAAACAGGATGTCGGCTATGCGATGTTGTTCATCTTCAGGTAGCGCATTGAACGCGTCTTCACCCAGCTCTCGTACGACAATGGCTACGCGCGCCTTTTCACGGTCAGATACTGACCTATGACAAGTTAGTAACGCAGGATTCGTGTGCACAGATCTCACATTTTTGAAACGAATTCATGGCCCAGCTCCTCCTCGAGCCGCTCATCATCGATGTTGCAAGTCGCGTTAAAGTGATCCAAGGGCGACAGCTTTGCGAGTTTCGCTTTGCCGAGGTCATCCTGGACCACTCGCAGCTTCCCGTCTCGCGTCAAGTTCACCTTCTTCTTCCCGTCGGCTGCGTGGTCGGCGTTCTGGAACCTCTGCTTGCGAAGGAAGTCCTCATCATCTAGCGGCGCGTCTACTCCATCGTATATTGGGGAGTTGCGATAGGCAGCGGTGATTCCAGCACCCGCAGCAAGATCTCCTTCGAACTGGGATTGTGCAGTATGGTCAAGAGCGTGGTTCAGCTCGAGCATGACAGTCTTGACGATAGGCTTCGCTTTTGGGTTTGTGTAGTCAGGGATGGGCAGAGTCAGGTGTCGCGATTCGTAGTTGACATTACGCATCGTAGTGCCGTCGCTGCTGAGACCGTAGACTGAAAGACTCGCATCGTAAGCTCTAACTTGAACATCTAAAAAAAATGCATACATTTGGCTGCTGCGAGCTCCCGTCCCAACTTCACTTTACTCAAAAACCCTCCCTCCTTCACGACACGTCGAACGAGTCGCGCGCTCGGTTTGCGTTTCATCTTGATACCTAGCTCTTGAAGTACGACAGACAGTACATCGGACATTCGTTTGCTGGAGACTCCTGCGGCATCGAGGCGTCGAAACAGCCGTCGGGCGCTAGCACCATACATATGACCGTCCATCGGATTCCAAACCTTCATCTTCTTCAGCGCCTGTCGTGCCGATGCTAGAGCAGGTTTAGCGCGTTCGGCGCGTTTCTTGTACTTCTCTCGTTCGCGCTGGGCTATTTGATACTTGGTACGAAGCTCCTGCTTGTCTAGGAGGGCTTGCGCAAGCTGGGAATCAAGGGAGTTGCTTCGGGCGCATTCTGCCTTCAGGGAGTCGGTCTGCTGAGCCAGGTCTTCCTGGACTCTCGTCTGGGCAGACTGGGATACGATCTGGGCTTTGACTCGTCCGCGCTTGAGCCGAGTAACTTGAGCTGACGTCTTGCGCAGAGTATCGACACTCGTTGCTAACTCGTTGGAGAGGCTTTCGATGAGAGCGTCGGATTCGGTGAGTTCGTCTTGTAGTGATTCAATCTGCTCTTGGAGGGAAGAGAGATTGCTCGAGAGGGAGCGGATGCGTCGGCGCTGAGCTTCACAGTCAGATAGCGCTGCCGAGAGCTCGTCTTGCGAATTGGCTAGCTGTGATTTCGTATCCTCCAGCTCTCGACGCAGAACGGACACCTGGGACGGCCGTTTAGCAGCGCTGCGACGCGAAGACGTAGCTTTCGGTTGCTCTGAAACATCTTCCACCTCTGAATCTCCCCCATCGTCCTCCGCTGCCGCCTTCCGCTGCTCCTGCATAGCCTTCAGTCCTGCGCGACGACCAGCTGATATGCTCTTCGTCATGGCCATCTTGAAGGGCCTCCAGGGGACTTGAGGGAGGTGTGAGGTGCCGAGGATCGAAAGCAAAGTAGCATAGGTGATGGTCAGAAGCAAGATCGTCGCAAGGTGATGGCACGTCACGAGTGCGCGAATCGCCTGGCGAATAACTCACGCAATTGGGTGTCGAATCACACAGGGCAAAGTGCATTCGTTTGACGGGATGTATTCGCGTATTCTGACAGAAGGGATTCTTTCTGCGGCGCTTATTCCTTGCAAAGTACGGGTCACCGCGCAAGAGATGCGACTTGATTGGGCAAATGGACGAGATTCGTAATTTCCTTCTGTCAGATCCTTTGAATATATGCTAGGTATGCCTCTAAATATTTTCAGATTTTTACGCCAAGATCCCTCCGAGTTATTCGCCTCGCACTATGATCACATCTCGACGACCGTCGGTTATTGATGTCACGTCTCGTCACGCTTGCCATCAGCGACCCGTCGCATGCCCCTCCCCAAAGGGAAAGCATTGCGGCCTATCGTTGTATTCCGGCAACATTGTAGAGCTTCTCCGACTCGGAGTCCGAGTCGTGGACGACCAAGGTCGATGTGTGACACTCGCTCCTCCGCTCCACGACCTTCGACACTCCCAATCATCCTCCCCCTCGTGAACCATGCGAGTGATGCGACCTGAGCTGGGACCCGCAAGATAGTCTCGCTTGCATGACTGTCTTATCCGCGAGACCGCGAGAAGACAGTCGTTTTCAAGATGCCAGCTCATACAGTGGCGAAGGGTCTATGCAGGTGAGTCGTTATCCTTCGAGGTTCTTCTCACTCAGCCACCCTCAGCTGGCCTGAGCGATGTTCCTGCGACGAAGGGAAAGACCAGAGCCGTTCCATTTGGAAGCAGGCATGTTTACTCCGGCGTTCTCCAGTGACGTCCTTCTCACCCTTGCTGCGTTCAGCCGTAGTTTCTACACCCCTCGAGTCTCGACATACACCGTTCCTCACACTCCTGCGAGGAAACGCGCTACCATACACCGTGTCTCCACCCCTCAAGCACCCGGCATTGTGCCATTCTGCGTCCCATCTCGGTCGTCCGCTAAACGCCGAGGGATGCTCGAGTTATGTGGGGGTCAGGATTCGTTTATGGGTGCGTCCTTGGTCTTACTTGTACTGCGGATGGACGACCTCACCCCCCGCGCAGAATACGGACATTCGTAGCGCAGAGAACGTCCTTACTTGGGTGGAAAGGATGACGGCGACGACCAGGACGACGACAGTGGTATTCGTGCCTAACCCACTGGAGGGCGATGCGCCGCGAGCCGAGGTCCTCCTCGCCGAGGACGAACCCATCCTGCATTTCGTGAGACGTCTCTTCGCCCTCTGACACCCTCGCAGGCGGTCTATTTGCGATGTCTGTCGTCAATCCGAATCCAGCCCGAATGCACCCTCCCTTGCTCGCGACCAAGTACCCATATGTCCGCGACATCGACGGACGCCCGCAAGATGGACGACCTGGAACCTGTAAGGGTGCGTAACGCTGCTCTCGCACTCATTCTGAGTCTTGATAGGTTTTACAGCCCCGCGATCGACCTCGAGTCGTCAGGCAGAGCAACTCACCATAGTCCGACCGCTCCGCCATCGTTACCTTGTCATTGCGCTGGAAGACGCGATACGGACAACGACGGGGAAGGGGGAGGGGACGAGCCCGACCACTTCCCTGCGTCTGTTCCGAAACCCCGCCTGAGTCTCGGCACTCATTGGACCTCTATAGCACCCATTCGCGCGAGCTTCGCGACTCATCGCCACCCACATCGTTCTCTCATCCGAGTGTACGCAGAGGCCGACGACTCAGGGTATGCTCAGGAGCACATGCGCGGGGAGAGGGTGCGTATTCTTCGGCTCGCTTTCTTGCAGACATTGAGTAATGCCGTCCCTCCAGACTCGGACCATCCACCACAACTTCACGCACGCGGCCATTGGCGCCATCTGCTGTCTCCTTGGCACCTCGGCGCGCACGATACGCCCAAACCGCATCGCTTACGCGTCATCGTCGGTGGTCGAGGCGCGGTCGAAGACGGGACCGAGCTGGAGATGCGACCATACGAGAATGACACAGCTTGAGAGCTACCGCCACGATTCCATGCCTTCTCGATACTGCGGAGGCTGCCTGTGGTTTCACGCGAAGGAGACGCGAGCTCCACGTTTAGGCGATTATCCAGCTTCGGGTCAGGCGAATCGGTGGACCGACTTGAATGACCGTTCGGGAGCAGAAGGGCGTTTGGTGCGTCCTGAGTCCTTGTCGTCGACTCTTTTGCTGATACGATGCTCGCAGGCACTTGACTGGATGTGTCGCCCGTTGTCTTGAGGCTATTCCTTGCAATGCCCTTGCGGGCTGGAGCACGCCGTAACCTCCAGGGAAGCGATGCAGGGAGAGAAGGATCCACTGCTGCTGCGTTCATCGAGCTTTGATTCGGAGTTGGGGGATAAAATCTTTGGTTTGGTCGCGAAAGGGAAGGGATGCCATCCCTTCCAGTGGTGCGGAGTGGTGCTCTGGCGGAGAAGCAGGACATGGAGCATGGCTCAGTCGACTCATCGTCTGCTCCGGCGTGTCTGTTTGCGCCTATCTGTTCCCTGAAGGAGGCCGTCGGATGTGGAAGTGGGTAATTGAGAGCGGGCGACGTGGGTCATAATTCTTGACGGAAGATCGAGTCTTCGGCTTGTGTTTCTTGTACACGATTTGGTATATCTGACCCCTGCTACCACTGCATGGTCTATAATGTCTCATTGTAACGGAGCCGGAGTGGATTTGGCCAATCTCGGTGACCGTGACCGTGACCTCAGTCCTTGCTCCCGACCGCCATCTTGTCCAACCATCTACGGGATATCTTCAATGTATGTGGGTTCAATCATACTCATACTCAGGGTAAACTCGAACCTTTTGTAGAGGCCGATGGCTACCATTGACGCTGTCCCCAACGAAATGCTCTCTACCTTCTTCGAATACTTCGCAGAATGCTGCGAAGGGTTGGGCCCAGTGCAACAGCTGATGCTGGTGTGTCGTCGCTGGAACGAAGTTGCGCAATCTACCCCGGGGATCTGGACGACCATCGAGCTCGACGGTCAATCTAGTCTTGCCCAACTCGACTCTCAGCTCCGACGCTCCGGTGCTATGCCTTTAAACTTGAAGGTCACACTATTTGAGGCGGAGGGCACTGGCATGGAGGCGTCGATGACCCTCAACTGCCTCTTCGAGCATGCATACCACTTTGCCTCACTCAAGATCCGTGCGGATCCACAATCCATGCCGGAGATTGTCCAAAGAATGGCACTCCGCACCTTCCCACTCCTCCACAATCTCGAGCTCATCCCGATGAAACTGCCAGGAGCGGCCTACATATTACCCTCTGTGCTGCTCCTAACGGGCCTCCCGGCTCTGCGCACTCTCTCGGTGGCTTTTTTCACCGGAGCATTTACTGTCCTAACTGGACTTCGCTCGGTCGCTCTTGACGGCGCGTCCATGTCGGTGTATGAGCTCCTCTCCATGTTGGAATCGAACGCACAGCTACAACGCCTGCATTTGCGTCTCACTCTCTGCCAACCCAGACCCCACGAACAGGCAATGCATCGTCTCGTGCGCCTTCCCTACCTACAGCGACTCGTCCTAGATGAGCTTGGCGGTCCTAGCGTCGAGCTACTGGAACATCTGGACTTTCCGTTCAATGCCCAAATCTGCCTCTTGCCGCATCAGGTCGGCGACGCCGAGGAGCTGAATCCCATTATCCAACCGCTTCTCAAACACCTCCGTGACGCGCCTGCTGCTTACGTGGCTCCTGCGACGATGCTCACGCTCAATGTCGTCGAGATCGAGCCACAGTGGTACTTCGATATTATGGTCTTTGCGCGCACCGAGTTCCCGCCCCACCCCACCACTGGCGCAAGAACTGATGAATTGGTTCGGATGGTCGTATACCCACGGATAGAGGAGGATCACTTCCCTCTGCTGCGGGTTATTCTCGGCCACGACGGCCCTCTTTTTACGCACCTACAGACGATAACACACGTGGACCTGCGTAGCGCCCATTTGCAGAAAGACGCCTTCCGCTTTCTGCTGGATCTCCTTCTGTGTAGCGGGTCACAGATTGTTCTCGAGGAAATCGCAATCACGGTTGGGCAGTCTGGAGACAAGTTTTGCGAGGCGATGTATGAGCAGATCCTCGAGATTCAGGAATCCAGGGCGACGGTGGCTCTCCCACTGCGGAGGATCCTTCTAGACGTCGATCTTTCCAAGAAGAAGATCCGCCGCGCTCTTCTCAACCCAAGTCACGATCACTATGCTTTCATCGGAACTCTGGTTAAACTACTCCGCGCCCTGTGTAGTTTGAAAAACTCTCAGAAGTCATTGGAGAGGATTACGATCCAGCAGGAATGGCTGCCTCCTTATTTTCGCGACCTTGTGCAGGAGTGGCCTGAACAAGAAGACCGCGACTATCGGGCGCGCTGGATTCCTGTGAAGGAACTTGTCGATGAATTGGTATGGCGATTGTAGCTCCGCGCGGGGTTCAGATTTTGTCAATAAACTTTTGTGTTTCTATGCTCAATCTAGTATACTTCTCTTGGATTGTGATAATTTCCGCATTTAGACACTCGGCGTCGTGTTGTTTGGTCGTGTCTGATCTGCAGGGCTGTGATCCGATCATGAATATTGACAGCTTGCTCCTAACGACGACGACCTCTCACCATGCAGGCGCCAGGCCTCCCTCCTCTTCCCGACATCTACCAACTCCTGAGAACCAACTCTCCAATCCCTGCAGGTGTGGGCGTATCATACCGCGAAACCCTCTCGGCATCCGCCTGCGAGCTTTCCAAATGCGACGACGAGGTGGCACGTTTAACGCTGCAGCTTTATTCTGCGCAGGAAAAGCAACGTGTCGCCCAAGTGCACCATGATGCCTTCGCATCCCTCGCCTCCCCCATCCGCCGACTGCCCCAGGAAGTCCTCCTCGAGATCTTCACCACTTATTCCCGCTGCTCAGACATGCCACCGACCAATAACGGGCGGAATGTCAAGGACATAATCCCTAAACCCCGATACAAGCCTCCTCTTCATATCCTGTCGGAGGTTTGCGCCCATTGGCACCGTATCATCCTCCACGCACCTGGGTTGTGGGCGTATAACACAATCGGCGGGGATCTCCCAGGACACTTCGTCCGACGCGCCTTGGAGCTTTCTGGAACCCTAGTCCCTCTCCACATCCAAGTGACACACTACAGGCCCGAGCTACTCGCCATCCTATGCAAATACAGAGAGCGTCTCCGCAGTCTGCGAGTCACCCATCTCCATTCACCGAGAGCTAGGCGAGAAATTGACTCGGCGTTACATGGACGTCTGCCCCTCCTGCGTTACCTGCGGCTGGCAGTGGGACCTTCCCCGCTCGGTACTGCCCAGTTATCCGAGAGCACCCTTGACTTTGTCGCCTCTGCGCCCCAGTTGCGGAGCCTCTCCGTCACAGGATCACTCCTCAGACTCGTCCCCCGCCAAATCCTCCTGCAGTTGGATCATTTGACCTGCAGCGTCGACTCGCAGGATGATCATGATGTGCACGCCTCCCAGGCATTCATGGAAGCCCTCCCGCCGACAGTGCACTACCATCTCCTGCACTACACCCCCCCGGTTCCGCGCACTCGGAATAATCGGATACGTTCCATGAGCCGGTCAATCACGTCGCAAATCACGGAACTTTCCATCGGGTTTGGCGAATACACGGCCAGGTTAGAAGTGCACGGATATCTGAGGGGTATTTTCACGGCCGTGACCTTGCCTATTCTCCGCAATCTGGTGTTTCACAAGGCAAAAGAATCTCCATCCATCTCGACATGTTATGCCCGGAGTGGAGCGCCGTTGTCACTCCCGGTTCCGTGGCTTTCTGACGATTTCCTCGCATTCGCCCTCCGCTCGTCGTTTTCCGAGCATCTCACGGGGCTCGACCTAATCGACGTCTACATCTCGGCTGGGGATTTGCTGACGTGTTTGAAAACGTTACCGGCACTCGAAATGCTCTCTCTCGCCGACAACGAAGGCGTCGTTGACATACGCAGCGAGCCTGCCTGTCCGACCATTACCAATGCTCTCCTGGCAGGTTTATGCATTCCCCATGCGACTCATAGCCCAGTCATCGTTCCCCTCCTCCGCACCCTGTGCATCCACTCTCTGCTCACCTTTGACGATGACGCTCTCTTGTCCTTCCTCACATCGCGCCGCAGCGAGCGCGCAGGTGGAGATCAGTCACCGGCAATCAACCAGCTCGCAGAATGTCATATCCGCGTTCTCCCGGGACACTGGCGCCCTGTCTCCGAGGTGTTACGCACGCAAGTCGCCGCTCTCAGGCTGGGGAGTACTAGTGATTCCGGACGGCGCTTCATCTTTTCCTGGACTGGACTGCCCCGAAATATTCCGCCTGAGCCACGTAAGGATACCCCATCCGAGACGACCCCGGCTCAATCCACGTCCACGCGGCTGGGAGTGCCCGTCTGGCACAACTTTTATGACGATCCTGTGAGTGGTTATTCTCGTTTGCGTTCCCCTGAGCCTGAGCCTGATTGCGGATATGTAGGACTCGATTTACATGTGAATGATTGCTGTTCATGTTGCAATATGTGTACACGTACAAATCGGTATTCTTGCTGCTTCCTGTCGGCATTCAGCGTATTCTAAACCGACGGTCTTCCTCCGTAATCTGCTGTTCAACGAGTTCAAACGTCAAGTCAATATAAGATATATTTATTGTAAGTTGTTGGTACATTACTAGTATTGTCGAGCAACAAATTAGTGAGAGAACATTGGCTTGGAAACTCCCGACACTCGGAAGTAGCAAATATAGCGCGATGTGAACACCAAGGGAACATAGATTACTCAGACCCCGGCAAATCGTCCTAAGCACGTAGAATTTAAATCGAATCCTACATATCCTGCAATCAGCGACAACTCAGGGAATCGAAAGAGCTGGCCACTCACAGCATCCTCATAAAAATGGTGCCAGATGGGCAGCGGCATGGATTCAATCTGAGGAGAATCGGATGCGGCATTGACATGCGCGGTATCAGCAGGCGGAATATTTCGGGGCAATCCCGTGCAGGAAAAGATGAAGCGTCCTTCCTGATGACCGGCGGAGTTCCTCCCCACAGCAGCGATTTGCGTGCGGAACGCCGCAGAGGCGGGGCGCCAGTGTCCCGGGAGAACGCGGATATGACATTCTGCGAGCTGATTGACTGCGGGTGACTGGTCTGCCGCGGTGCGCGATGTGAGGAAGGACAAAAGAGCGTCATCGTCGAAGGTGAGCAGAGAGTGGATGTACAGGGTGCGGAGGAGGGGAACGATGACTGGGCTACGAGTCGCGGTCGCTGCTGGCGCGTGAAGAATGCATAAATCTGCCAGGAGAGCATTGGTAATGGTCGGATAGGCAGGCCCGTGTTCGTCAACGGGGCCTTTGTGGTCACCGAGAGCGAGCACTTCCAGTGCCGGTAACACATGTAGACACGTCAGTAAATCCCCAGCCAGAATGTAGACGTCGATCAAGTTGAGCGCTGTGAGATGCTCGGAGAACGACGAGCGGATGGCACAGGCGAGGAAATCGTCGGAAAGCCACGGAACTGGCATTGACGACGACGGCTGCGTAGATGGGGTGGGTAGGTAATATCCCGGCTGTCCATACGCCGCAATGGAAGGAGATTCTTTCGCCTTGCGAAACACCAGATTGCGGAGATTAGGAAAGGTCACTTTCGTGAAAATAGCCGTCAGGTATTTTTTCACTTCTGCCCTGCCCTTGTATTCGCCGAACCCGATGGAAAGCTCTCTGATTTGGGATGTGATCGGCACCATTGCTACTATCCAAGCCTGTGGCAATGGGGAGGAGTAGTGCATCAGATGATAGTACACGGTCGGCGGGAGGGCCCCCATGAATGAATGGGAAGCCAGGACGTCAAATGGATTCTTCGAGTCGACGCTGCAGGTCAAATGATCCAACTGCAGGAGGACTTGGGGTGGGACGAGTTTGACGAGAGATCCTGTCACGGAGAGGCTCCGCAGCTGGGGCGCAGAGGCTACGAAGTCAAGGGAGGTTTCGGGGAAGTAGGTGCCACTCCGGGAAGGGTGCGATGCGAGCCCCAGAGAATGCAGGAGGGGAAGACCCCCGCGAAGCGCCGAGTCAATTTCCCGCATAGTTTCCGGTGAATTTAGATGGGTGATTCGCAGACTGCCGAGACGCTCTGCGTATGTGCGCAGGATCGCGAGTAGCTCGGGCTTGTGGTATGCACGTGTCAGTTGGAGGTGGAGAGGGACTACGTTGCCAGAAAGCTCCAAGGCGCGTCGGACAAAGTGCTCTTGTTCGCTCCAGCTGGCGCCGTCGATCCTAATATACGCCCACAACCCAGGTGCGTGGAGGATGATACGGTATCAATGGGCACAAACCTCCGAGAGGACATGGAGAGGAGGTTTGTACGGGGGTCCAGGGATTCCGTCCTTGACATTCCGCCTGTTATCGGTGGGTGGCATGTCTGAGCAGCGCGAATAAATCGCGAAGATCTCGAGGAGGACTTCCTGGGGCAGCCGGCGGATGGGTGAGGCGAGGGTTGCGAAGACGGCATGGTGCACATGAACGACGCGTTGCTTTTCCTGTGCAGAATAAAGCAGCAGCGTTAAACGTGCCACCTCGTCGTCGCATTTGGACAGTTCGCAGCAGGATGCCGAGAGGGTTTCGCGGAACGATACGCCCATACCGGCGGGGATTGGGGAGTTGGTTCTCAGGAGTTGGTAGATGTAGCGGAGAGGAGGGAGCCCGGGCGCTTGCATGGTGAGACGTCGTCGTTCAGCAAGCTGTCATTATTCATGATTGGATCATAGTCCTGCAGATCAAACACGACCAAACAGCACGCTGTTATAGGGCGAATGGTATATCGATTTCGCGGTACTGTAACGCAAACACCTGAAACACCTCAATATTCATCTATGTTCATACTGCAAGCAACAGTCATGCTGTGGCATTCACTGCCCGTGAATAAGACCTCGAAGGAGCCGCCTGCGTGTGCGTCTGCTCGAACCTCTCCGCATACAACTCGTCCCATTCCTCCGCCGTGTAGTCCCTCGCTGGGATCTCCCAGTCCTCGCTCCGTGCAACCGACGCGAGCTCCCATGCGTCGCTTTGCTCGCCGAACGAGGCCTCAGTCCATTGTTCCCACTGCTCATCGTCGTGGATTGGCAGTGTGCGGTGAGTTGCGGGTTTCGCTTGAAAGCGTCAGCAGGAACACATTGAGTGGAAGGGAGACACACCTTTCCGCCTCCTTGGACGCGCAATATCCATCAAGTTCACCTCAATCGTCGTCGGCCGCCGCTCTCCACTCGGGCCATAACCATTCTCCTCCCATGCACCGTCCTCCTGCACATCCCGCGCAGCATCTTCCTGCGCCCGGTATACCCCGCCATCGACACGACCGGGGCAGACGAACGAGTCGCCATTCCACTTGACGCCATCCAGCCTTCCAAAGTTCCGTCGCGTGGACTCGGGGAACTCTTGCTTGGCGCCGTCGGCGGTAGCGCGTGCTTTCGCTGCGGCGATGGCTTGTGGGTAGGAGATGCCCTGAGAGCGGGCTTGGGCGCGGAATGCCTGGGAGTTTTGGGATTAATTTGAGACGGAGGATCGGGTGAGGAGGGAGACGCACCTTCCGCACAACACGGGGTGAGTGTACCGAAAGCTCTGAGCGCGTCATTTGTTGTATTGTTGTTGTTGCTGAGATGAAGATGGCAGACGGAAGGGAACGAAGTGTCCCTTATATATGCGGCTCGGTACAGGCCTGAGTCATCTTCGGAGAACAGTGCCAATGGATGAATCAGCAAGATGACTCGAAGTCGGGGCGGCGAGTCGGGCCACATCATCCAGCAGCGGTTCCGTGTGCCTTCTAGAACCTTCGAGGACAGCAGAGGGCGTCGGGAGAAGAGAAAGCACCCGCATCAATCATGATATTTGATCCGGACCTTGCTTGCGCTTGTTTGGCTGGGGCGACTTCCTCCTTGCTTTGATCCGAATCGTGCCAGCTGTCCCTTCATCGAGCGGGTCGGGGCCATATCGAGGCGCAGCCGAACGGCGGAGGAGCTCCGAGGAAGGGGTACTGTACGTTCGTCGTTCATCGTTCGTCTTGTCCGCTGCTAATGTCTCCAAGACACAGATCCGAGTCGTGCCCATGCGCTCGCCAA
This sequence comes from Mycena amicta, assembly GCA_029282125.1. Classification (NCBI taxonomy): domain Eukaryota; kingdom Fungi; phylum Basidiomycota; class Agaricomycetes; order Agaricales; family Mycenaceae; genus Mycena; species Mycena amicta. The sequence goes on from JARIHP010000006.1 coordinate 1,616,847, forward strand.
TGCAGTCAAGCGGCGGGAAGCAATGCTGGTCGGTGGTGTGTCCTGGTAACACCAGGAGCTCGAAGGATTCATGCTGGGGTGTACTGAGCACGACGCAGCGTCCGTGTCAGTGGGGGGCGAGTTGGCGGTGCGTTTTTCTTGTTCTCAGTTTACCTTCGTTTCAGTGGTTACAGGTCTAGTCTCCGTACTTCTTTCTCCGAATCCCTCATGATATCGGCGGGTACTTCAAGCTTTTTGGCCCTCGATATTCGCACTAGCAGTCATCGTCAATCCATCCCCGCCTCGAACGCGACTTCATCCGAGCCACCATCTTCGCGTATTCGTGTCACTCTGTCCGACCTCCCTCTCGAAGTACCGTTATCTGCGGCAGCAAGACCTGATACGCAAACTCAAGCCTTCTTACATTCACCAATCGAACCCCTACAACGTTGTTACGGCGCCAGATAACCCTCCTACACCACATCGACTACTTTCCCGCCGCCTGTCTTGAACTTGATCGTCTCATCGTACTGCCCGTTATCCCCTTCGCCGTCCTTCGACTTGATTGCGTCCCCCTCCCGCGTCGAGTTGACACGGAATGTCTCCAAGACTGTCGTGGAGGCACCATGCGGTATCGCCGGCGACGGTTTGCCCGTAAATCTCACGGAGCTGAACTGCTTGGTCGTGGATCCAGACCACGCATGCCCCCGGGCGACGCGTAGAACAATGAGCAAAGGGGCGATTGACTACGACAACTCTCAGCACGGTTACGAGATTTGGAATTGCGAAGACCTGCCTGTGTCTGTCCCAGGAGTGGTAAGGCGAGGTTCTGCACAGGACTGTTGATGCCGTAGCTGATGAGGAATACCAGGCCATTAATGGAGTAGATCATTGCGCTTTCGACAAGCATTGCGGAGAGCGTCACATATGGTGTCGGTGTATTGCGACCCATCAAGCGTTGCAGCCGGTAACGCATGAAGAGCAACCGGCCCGCAATGAGCGTGGTGAGTATGACGGTCATGGATATCGATATCGACCAGTACGGTATCGCGAGGTTCACGCTGATCGTGGTCCAGAATGTATTTCCAGGTTGGCTGAGCTCGGCGATGAGGATGGCAGATAATACTACGGTGCATAAGCGTTCGCCTCTAGTTGGAAACCGGGCTCACCCATGGACGAGAGAAACGCCAGGACTGGAAGCGCGACAACATAGTAATTGCTCCCCCAAATCGTCCAAAATCTGTACACCTGGCCAGGGTGAGACGGCAGCAAGCGTGAGGGGGGAGGTGAAAGGCGCTCACCAGGAGCGCGTCTTGAAACCAGCTATTGACGATGTACACAGAGTTGCAGACGACAGCCGACCAGTTCGTGCTCTGCTCGACAAAGAACGCGTTCGGTCCGCCGGGGTAGTTGCGGTCATCGATGAAGGTCTTCTGGCCAAAGACGATATTGGTTGCATTGCCGATGTTGCCCAGGACGAAAAGGATGCAGACGAACAGCAGCAGTTCGCGGTTACGGCGGCCCTCTCGTCGAGCGCGAAGGGCTTGTACACACTCGACGAAGAGCGTCAAATGCACACCTTTGAACACGCCGATGAGTTGTATTCAAGTTTTGTCGTACAAGTCACTCACCGAAACCGACAGTGCCAAGGAACAGTCCCGCGAGAATGGAGCGCTCATTCCAGAGCTGGCTGGGGGTCTCGTCTGGACTAAAGGACATCGCGGGGGGATACAAAGCAGAGGACGAATAGGAGAGGTTTAAGTAAAGTATCCGCGCATGAACGCCGCGGTTGACTGATTGGTTCTGATATTCAGATCCCGTGGCTTTTTTTGTGGGCGAAGAGCTATATTGGTCCCCACCCCAATAGATCCAGATTTGGGGAGGGCGGAAAAAGAAGCTGAAGACGGTGTTTTCGGCGAGGCGCTCCAACTCCGGCTTGGACGCCGAAATCTTTCAGCCGCTTTGTCGGCCCTCCCGAAATCTTAGATGATTTGGTCTACCACCCATTTTAGGGCTTATGGTCTATGTCTGTTGTCGAAGGATCAAATTCAAGTTATTCAAGTGAGAGAAAGAGAGAAAAGGAGGGGAAAAAGAGGGAGATTTGAGCTCACCACTTGCACCTTTTGCCCGTTGTTTTTGGTGTGAAAATGTGCTCTGCAGCGTGTAAATCGCTCAAAAAGTGGCCGTCACGCTGGCGCTTGATCAAGCCGCATTTGGATTCAAGTCTATGTCCAAACGGGGGACCTTCCCCTTTGGACATGAGCGCTCAGCCAATGATAATTCAAGTTGGCTCGGAAGCCTCGGGCCCGACTGCTTCCGGACTCGGAGCAGCTGTCAGCCAAGCCTGGTTTTCTCCCACGTCGACGACCAGACGCAGCCAGCGCCCCCACCGCCGCCCTTCAGTCTGTAGCTCCAGAGACGTTACGCCAAACGGAAGCGGTGTCAGCTTGGCTGGCCTGCGCTCTTGGTGAACCAGACAGTCGGAACGGCGGCGGGTTGTCCTTCCAACTCGCACCCAACCGCCAACTCTCCATGCCCTTTGCTTTCTCCTTCTCTACCTCTACCTCCATCCCTACCATCTCCAAGGCACGGGCTAACGCTATCTAAACACCTCTATAATCCTATCGACTCGTATAATCCACGTCACACCCAGTGATAAACATACCCCAAATATGCACTCGATACACACTCTGGCTCACAGCGCTCCTCCGGCAGCCCACTCTCTGGCATCTGCCGCCGCCTCATCCTCATCCTCTCCCTCTCCCTCTCTCTCGACCCCGGCCACTTCTGAATCACCATCCCCAATCCGCCTGCAGGGCCTAGGCTTGTATTACTCGGAACGCCGCGTAATGCAGGCCACCGCTGCCAACGAAGACGTAACGGATGCCGCACGTGTCGTGGGCGATGGTAGCCTGCACGCACATTTGTACTGGTAAGTATTTCGTCCTTATTAATACCCTTCTCGTGCTCATTTTGTTTCAGTATTCACATTCCAAGTCATGTACACTACGAATAACAAGATTATGCAACAACTGTATGCTAAGTGCGCTTCAACGGCTTACGCACGCGCTGGTTCATGCCGGCCTTGTGTGCCGCATCACTGAGATGTGAGCAGAGCCTTCGTGCGCCACTGCCAGGGCATGTATTGGCGGACGAGCATCCTGCGAGCACGCAGAGACCACAACGCTTCTTCCCCTTCTCTGTGGTGATCTTCTTTTTGGGACGCGCGCTCTCTAGCGCGTTATATGTTCCCGAATTAGTGAGATGGATGGACAGCGTCGTCTGGTGGACGAAGTGTTGAGTCGGGCCATGCTGGGAGCTGAATGGTCCAATGGTTGACGAACTGGGGACGGTTGGTGGGGATGCTTGGCGGCGCGCGGGGATGATTGGAGTGAGGGAGACTTGTTGCTCGGTCTCAGCGATGCGTGCTGCGACTCGTTCGCTTCTGAGTGCCATAGGGTTGAACGATTCGAGGCTGACACCAACCGCAGCTACAGGCAGTCATATGAGCTACCAATACCAAGAGCAAGCTGAAACACACCGTCGTTGTGAAAGTCAACCTGGACGGGATCGAATTCAAGGGCAGGGAGGATAATTGCCGTCCGGTTAGAATCATTGAGGATGCGGTTGATAGGCTCCAGAGCCTCTGCATTCGATCCGAGATTGAGTGTTGCCCGCGACGCCTTCCATTGGAGGGATTTTTTGTGATGACGAAGTAGCTGCTCTGGCAGCTTGAAGTATATGCGTTCGTTGGCTTTTAGAATGCTGGCGGGTTGTGCGCGGACCTGGCGATTCCAAAAGACAGCAAAGGCAATTCCCGCTACCTTTAGGTAACGGGTCTTAGGTTGCATCATTTTCTGCGATTTGCAGGCCATCACAAGAATGTCAAATCTCATTGCGTCAGCAGCCGCATCCGTAAGAAGCGCTCACACGCTGCCCAAATTTTCTCGTCCTGCCCTCATGTCCTCCGCGTCGACATTCTGCAGCGCTCCCGTGTCCTGCTCCCTCGACAGCACCTCCCAGCAAGCTCAAGTCTCCCTCGAATGGGTTCTCTCTGCCGGCATCCGCTCTTGTGGCGGCGAAGTCCGCGGCACATTGCTTCTCGACGCCTCAGGCACGACCGTATCGATGCTTCTGTGCGCCGTCGTGCGCTCCAGTCTTCCCTACGACCTCTTGCTTGGCCGTGACTGGCTCCACTTCTGCCGGGATACTCTCCCCGACGCCGTCTTCACGCTTTCCTCTGGCATCGTACATCCTGGGAAGCCTTCTGGTGGGGTCTTCCGCTGCTGTCGCCGCGCGTTCTTGATATGTCTAGTTATGCATGCGACGTCTCCTTCGCCGTCTCTGTCGTCGCCCCTGCCGCTCGACCGTGTCAACCCGACCGAGCCTGCTCTATCTCGTACGTCCTCCGTGTTCTTGATTTCACTTTGTCGCTCACAGCTCATGTAGCCGGCGGATCTTGTCTATGCGACAATCCGCTGGCCTGCCGTTGCGCATCCACGTCTACCCGTCCATTGAACAATGTCCATTTACCCTCCTCTGCCACTCAAATCCTCCGCGAGGTTTTCCTTGGCCATCATGTTACTCGTACCCGTGCATCTGTATTCCATACTGACCTTACTGCGATCCAACGCGTGCTTGATCTCCATGCAATCCCCTCGCATGGTCTGAATCTCCTTGAGTGTCGTCGCTTACTTATCCGCCATCTCGCCACGGGAACGTGCACCAAATTCAATGTTGATGCAACCACATTCCCGCGTCCGGATCGTACTGCTTGTCGCGTATTTTCGGACAGCTTTGGCTCCGCGTCGAACATGGCTAACTGTGTACGACAGATCATACTCGACGCCGATGAGAAACAGATTTCTACAGAGGCTCTATGTCATATTGCTGCAGCGCTTGGCGTGGCCGTCTCTGGGAAGCGTAATCTGCGATTCAAACTCCGTGCAGCAATCCGCTCCTCCACATTTTCTGACGGGTTGGCTGCCGCCGATTCTACCTTGACATCCGAATCTGTTGAGCGGTTCTTTGATGCTTTCGAGAGACACAGCAAACCTGCTCTCCTGGCCATTGCAGCTCTACATCGTGTGGAGATTCCTGAGACGGTCACCAGCGACACCCTTCGCCATCGTATTACGGAGCATATTGTTCACGGCGAATGTTCACTGCGGAGCGCGGACCACCAGCGGTTGTCTGATGAAGATGAACTTGTTCCTGATTGCTCCGCGATTCATTCGGACTGGCAACGGGACAATGCCGACCTTGACCTTCAGACATACATCTTGGAGTGTATCTACGGCGGAAAGACGTCTCGGAACCCTATGCGCCGTGTTCTGGCCAGCTTGAAAATCGATTACTTGGCATCCGATGGCCTTGGTACTTTGCGACGAAAGCTCAAGTCTCACATTGCTTCGCTTCGTCGGGGGAAGAAATCTCAGCGTATACTGGATGAGGAGGCTGCTGCACGGGCACTACGAGCAACGCGCATCCAGGAGATCCACGCAAACTGGCCTCAACAGGTTCCTCAATCGTTGAAAAACAAACTCATCCAGGATTTTCGAGCACAGACAAACTCTGAGGCTTTGTCAACTTTCGTATGTGCTTCCTGTGCTGAATGTTTTCCGCTACGCGATCATTGCTCTCTGGATGTTGGCGACACAGATATTGACTTGACTGTCTTGCGCAGACCAGACTTGCAATCAAACGAAGATGATCTGGCTGACGCGTTCAAATGGTTGAACCCCAACACTACTCCACCGCCGATGCCATTTGATGAGGGACCTCTCGCCGACCTATTGCTAGATCCCGAAGGTGTCTCCCATTCGAGTGCAGGTGCCTCGCCGATCCTCTCCCTGTGCCAGGACTGCCTATCTTGTCTGCGCCGCTGCAAAGTCCCTCCACTCTCTCTCGCAAACAGGAACTACCTCGCGCCGGTTCCCCCGGAGTTGCAAGACCTCACGATGATTGAAGAATCCATGATTGCGCGCTCGCGGGCCAAATGCTGGATACTCAAGCTGAAGGAAGAGAACCAGGATCTGGAGCTTCCTACAACACAACGCGGAATGAAAGGACACGTTATAATTTACCCTCAGCATCCTTCCAGACTGGCCGAGAGCTTGCCGCCTTCCGTCGAGGAAATTACAGCGCCCGTCTGTGTGCTTTTTGTTGGCGCTTCCAAACCGACTGCTGAGTGGCTCAGAGATCATGCAAAGCCGCTGGCGGTTGATGCGCGCCGCGTTCGGAAAGCACTGCAGTGGTTGAAAGCACACAATCCCCTCTACCGGCACGTAAAAATCGACGAAGAACGCCTGCAGCAGCTGGAAACCAACCCTGTCCTACCCTTCAACATTGAACATATTCAACCAACTACTGCCAACGAGGCCACAACATCTCGCTACGATGCTCTCGACCTATTTGACCCGGGCGAAAACTCCGAGGGCACAATACCGTTTGAAAACATCGTCATCGCGGACGTGGAGTGTCGGGCATCGTCTAGTGAACTCCGTGCTGCCGCAATGCGCCATGTCAAGAAAAAGGGAGGAGGCTATATCCAGCTTCCGCACGACCGCCAGGCAGAGAATGACTTCCGCACTGATGGTCTCTTGTTCCCGCTGATATATCCAACACTGTTCCCGTACGGAATCGGTGGACCGAACGACTCCAAACGAGCTGTTCGTGTCTCACTCAAGCGCAATATCAAGCATCTGTTGAATTTGAGTGACCGTCGCTTCCAAGAACACCCCTCCTTCTCATTCACTGCATTCAATATTCTCCAACGACATGATCTTCTTCTTCACACCAGCCTCAAAGTCAAGAGATCTAATTTTAACTCGCTCGCCTCGCAATTTGCTTCGGTGTCTCCGCAGGTTGTTCAAGCCATGTCCGAACGAGTAGCCAATGGCGAGTCTCCTGCACCGAAAAATGCTGAGGAAAAAAAGGTTTTAACACTGTTGAAGCAGGTCAACGCCGTTGTTACCTCTGTTCCCGGATCCTCAGCGGCGAGGGTCGCGATGCGAAATGAAATACGTGGGCTGATGATTGAGAAGGGACTGCCAAGCTTCTACATCACGATTAACCCCGCCGACGTGTTCAGCCCTGTTCTCAAGTTCCTATCGGGTGCTGAGATTGACATTGATGCTTTGCTGCCGGAGGACGTTCCGAACTACTGGGATCAAGCCAGCGTTATTGCGAAGAATCCGGTTGTCGCTGCACGATTTTTCAACGTCTATATGAAAGCCTTCCTAGACGCGTTGCTGGCCTTCGATCCTGCCCAGAAAAATCTCGATGGAGGTATTCTCGGTGTCGTGAAAGCACATTATGGTTGTGTAGAAGCTCAAGGTCGAGGGACTCTCCATTGCCACATGCTGGTCTGGGTTGAAGGAGGTCTGAATCCGAACGATATCAAGAAGCGTGCACTAGGGACGGCACCAGAGGACCTCGAATTCCGAACAAGACTTGTCAGTTTTCTCGACGACACGATCTCGAACTCGATCCCACCCGATCCAGATCCCAACTTAGTGGTCAGCTCCGATAACCACAATGCATGCTCGGTGAGAGGAGAACCAGTGCAGGGTGATTCTTTCCCTCCAGAGCGCAAGAAGGATCTGAGAAATGTGGCTATTCAATGTCAGAGTCACAAACACTCCAAGACCTGCTTCAAATATTGGCCTGGACCTCCGCATCCCAAAACTTGCCGGTTCGATCTACACGAGGACAACTTCCGCGCGGAGACATTCTTCGATCCAGAAACAGGGGAGATAAACTTGCGTTGCTTGGATGGCCTAGTGAATAATTTCAATGCGACGATGCTGGAGGCCATTCGCAACAACATGGATATCAAGTTTATTGGCTCGGGGGCATCAGCTAAAGGAATCCTGTACTACATCACTGATTATATCACGAAATCTCAGTTGAAAACGCACGTTGCATTCGCGATGCTTGAACTGGCCGTCAAGAAGCTGGGAGAATTCAACGCCGGTGAGGACGATATATCCACCCGAGGAAGGCGCCTGCTTCAGAAGTGTGCATATGCAATGATCTCGCAGCAGGAGCTCTCTGGACAACAGGTTGCATCTTACTTGCTGGACCTCGACGACCACTTCACTAGCCATTCTTTCCGTAATCTCCATTGGATTCCGTTCGAAATTTCCATCAATGCCGATGATCCTAGCCCGGAATGCTACGTGAGAAAGTCGGTTCGATCGGAGGCGCCAGTGGGAGAAGCAGTGGACAGTTCGGGTTCTGAGTCAGATCATGAGTCGAACGATGTTCCCCGGTTCCTGAGCGATGTACTCGAGGATGCAGATCCAGGACACGACGACGAGCAAGCAGAAGTGCAGGTTGCATTTGATAATTCGGGCAACTTGCGTCAGAAGGGAGGTAATGCGTTGCAAGACTATCGAATGCGCGGCCATGAGCTGGACCATGTTTGTGCGTGGGATTTCATTTCACGCGTTGACCGAGTTTCGAGAGCTTCCGATCGTCAGTCCAAACGCGAGCAAACCGCATTTGTCGATGCTGAACAGGCCGTAGAGGACAATGGTGAGGAGAACGTCTGGGACTCCAATGCATACAAACGCCCGCGCATAGACCTTCTGCCTGGACACGATCAAGAGAGCAGCCATATTCTCCGACTGAGATCGCCCGAGGACTCCTTGATAACTGTTCCTATTGGCCCAGGGATTCCGCGGCGGGATAAACCCGAGTTGTTTGCACGTTATGCTCGCTTGATGCTGATTTTCTTCAAACCGTGGCGGACTGCAAAGGACCTGCGAGAGGAAGGCCAGACGTGGAGTGATGCTTTCGAGGCTTTCCGTGCCCACTGTTCAACCGAAATTCAGTTCAGAATGGAGAACATGCAGGTGCTTCACGAGTGTCGTGATAGTCGGGACGATCATTTCGCGGAGCGCAGATACTTGGCAAGAAAGTCCGTGAAGGACGTCCAGAGAAAAAAAGGCCGCACGGAACATTCTGACGATTTTGGCGGCCAGGACGTCACGGAGCAGATGATTTTGAACCACTTACACGAGGTCTCCGATCGATTCTCGCATCGAAAGACAGCAGCACGAGAAACAACCGGTGAATGCCTCATATATGCTGAAGAGGCCGGACTTTACACCGTTTCCGAGTCCCACCCCGCGCCCGGAATCGAGACATCTGATGATGTTCATTTTGTGAGTAGTACAACGTCGGAGGATATTTGGGAAAAAGCATATGAGGACCGTCGGGGTTTGCTCAAGCAGGGCATAGGCTCACAACCAGCTGAAGTAGTCGATGCGGAGACAAGCGCGAGTGCCAGTGGTAGTTCGGGGTCGTTCTTGACCGACGGATCTGCACTTCGGGAGGCGCTCCGTGGGCGAAACCAGGTTGCAGAAATTCGGCAAGATATACCAAGGACAGAGCCTGAAGCGCACGTTGACATCGAGGCTCACGTGGAGAAATGGACACTGAATACAGAGCAGGCGCGCGCGTTCCGGATCATCGCAAGCCACAGTCTCGAAGCGCGCCCGGAACAGCTTCGCATGCTTCTATCAGGACCCGGCGGAACAGGAAAATCGCGTGTGATTCATGCTCTCGAAGATTTCTTCAGTCTCAGAGGGCAAAGTCGTCGTTTGCGATTGGCTGCATATACTGGAGTGGCCGCTAGAAACATTAGAGGAATGACCTTACACTCAGCGCTATGTCTGAATCAGCGTGGAAGAGGCGGTTCACAGAGCAAGACGCGCCGAGATCTGACCGTGATGTGGGAGGGCGTGGATTATCTGTTCATTGATGAGGTTTCGATGGTGGGATGTGCGTTGCTCCTCCAAATCAGTGAGGCTTTAATGGACGCGAAAGGCAGCGCAGCCCTGTTCGGCGGTGTGAACATGATCTTTGCAGGTGATTTCGCTCAGCTACCTCCTGTTGGGATGAAGAGTCTTTATTCGAAGCTCAATACGAACATCGCAAGTGCATCAGGCAGGAGAGGACAGCAAGACATATCCGGGAAGTTGTTGTGGCTCTCCGTGCGATGTGTTGTGATTTTGACGAGGGTTGAGCGCGTTCATCAGAATACCTCGGCCAATGAGAATAGTGGAGCAAGATTTGTCGAGCTGCTAGGCCGATTGCGCCAAGGTCGATGTACGAACGAGGACTTTGCGCTGCTGAACTCGAGGCTGATAACGAGGCTTCGGCCCGACTGGACCCCGCCACATCTCAGGAACGTCCCGGTCATAGTCGCGACAAACCAGCTGAAAGATGTCTTGAATCAGAAAGCCGCCGATGTTTATTCTGCGCGAACAGGGAAGCCGTTGCACTGGTACTACGCCCAGGACACACGCAGTGACGGCTCGGAGATCGAGGATGCTGAACTGAGAGAGTACCTAGCCACACAATTGCACTCGGGTGAGACGAACTATCGGTTAGGGAAGCTCCCGCTTGCTGTGGATATGCCGGTCATGGTGACCCAGAATTTCGATGTGCAGAGCGGCGTCGTAAACGGTGCGACGGGATTTGTGAAGCAGATTCGGTACACTGTGAACAGATGGGGAGAGCGTTGCGTTCAGTCTTGTATTGTGTACATTCCTGAGATGACCGGACCAGCGCTGCCAAACCTCCCAGAGAAGCACGCGGCGATCTTGCCAGACTCCGTCGATATGAAGTTCAGCCACCCAGACTCGGGCCAGAAGTGTTTGATCAAGAGAACACAGCTTCCATTGGTACCAGCCTTCGCGATGACAGCTCACAAAGCGCAGGGTAAGACGATGGACGCGATCATCGTTGACTTGGAGAGCACGAGCGGAACGGAATCACCTTATGTAATGCTCTCACGCGCCACGTCCTTGTCTGGCGTCTACATCCTCCGCCCGTTCCAGCAGAAGGTGATCCAGCGCCATCCTAGTCAAGACGTCCGCGAAGAGTTCCGACGGCTCGATATGCTTGCTGCCCAGACGGTGATGGAACACGGCACTGCGCAAGAGTCCGCCGAGGCACAATCCTACCTGGTGGAGAACTTCTCCGCCGACGCTTTGCCGCTGGACCAGGAAGAGAGTACAACCGACGACCTAGCCGACAGTGCGCGCCGGCTTGAGCGACTTCAGCGTGATAACTCGCGCCTCACCGGGTCGAATTTTTCCCGCAGCCATTCGGGGAATGCGAAAACGGCAAATACACCGCGCCGTCGGATTCAACGCGTTGAAACAGCCGGTATGACCCCTTCGGCTGCCATGGGCGCTGCATCTGGCAACCAGCAACATCCTCCGCGTTCTCGCATACAACGAGTGGGCGTCGCTCCCGCTGCCACTCCGATGGACATTGACTCCGACCCTCCGGCGACATCCAGCAAGCGTCGACTCACTGCGAGCGAGGATGCTAGTGGGGTTGTGGAGCGCAGCCGGAAACGCTTGCGCAAGGGCGGCGCTTGATCGTCGCGACCTCATATGGTCAGGGTATGCGGTTCTGTCGCGCTATCCTAGTCCTCGCTAATTATTTCCGCAGATGGGACGGCCTATCCGACTATCCCCGACATGTCTGGGGGCTCCTGCTCTGTTGTGCGCGTCCCCAATACCACAGAGCCGCCACTCGCAAGTATCGAGCGCAGTCTGGAAACTTCAGAGGCAGATGTTGCCGCGGCGGAGCGCGGCCGCCGACGCTCGAGCCCGGGCACGTTGATCGACGTCCGATGTGTCGTATCTTCCCATAGTACGCGTTCCTGGGCGCGCTATCCTAGTGTTCGCTAAATTTTCCGCAGATCCACCCGTATTGGATCCGAATATCCCAGACGGATACCAGGGTGCTTTGCGCCTAACTATAAATCGTTTCCCCGTTCTCCCAGCCCCCACATTTCACTCTCCCTCACCCTTGACATTCGTTACACCACTTCGTTCTCTCCCTCCACCATGTCCCCGCCCGTAAACGCTTTCCAACGCCGCAACACCGCACCCGAGGGCGGCAAGTCTCTCTGGGATGATCTCGTCGACCACGTTCTAGTCCAGGTTGCCAACCGCCGCACTCTGGGTGCACAGATCTACGGCGAGAGCGTTGTGCAGGATGCCCCCGACAAGTTCGGCAACGTCTACTACAAGCGACCGAACGACGCAGACGGCGCTGAAGGCAAGGCGTTCCGCGGTATCTTCACTGCGGAGATTGGATCGTACGACGATGGGACTTGGCTGGAGAACTGGGGCCCCAAGCCGCTTCCGAGCTTCAAACAGGTTCGTCTTCCTTCAACTCCCATCGCTCACAACTCCATCGCTGACGTTTTCGTTTCAGCCCTGGTCTGATCAGGCGTGCAAGTCCCACCGACAGACGCTTTCCGTTGCAATTCCGCCTGATGCGCCGGGTGTCCTGCGCGAGCAGTTTATCAACGGCCAAGCTTTCTTGGACGACATCTCCGCTGACTTCGCCGCAATCTATGGTGACAAGGTGCCATTATAACTCTCTTGTTGGCGCGCGTTGACCCCATCCAGGGATTCGAATTCATCGAGGTTTTGCATCGCTCCGATGGTAATAAAAAGAAGCAGCCTGACTGTGTCCTGCTCCGTCTCCAACCGCTGTACTCCGTACGTTCGAAATTTTTCTTTCTTCACCCTTCAACGGGCTGACGGTGATACAGGTACCGGTGACGACCAGGTCAGCTGCGGCTGAGCCGACTCCTGTTACCCCGCGTAAGCGCATCAGCCGCGTTGGCGGCGCAGCGACGGCATCGACGTCGGTATCCGAGCCTCCAGCCTTAGCAGAGGATGTCATCGTCTTCGAAGATCCACTCAAGCCCGTCTCTGGTGCGCTTCGGCTGCTCATCTTTTGTTGTCCGCTAATTGCTTTCTACATCTATAGAGCGAGCGGTGGGAGACAAGTTCCCTCTTACTTCACTGCCCGGATGGGAACTTGGTAACTACTTTGGCCAGCGCGAGGCCTACATCGAGATCCGGGACTACCGCGATGAGAACGGAGACCTCATTGCACCGTTCGAATACCGCCAGAAATTGCGCCCTGGTACCCTCGTTTCCGTCTCCGTTTCGTTGGCGACCTATGTCATGGCAGACGTCCAGCGAGTCGTACGTGATATCTACTCCATCCATGTCTTCTATCTATCTGATGTCAATTAGGTTCACCAAGTTCAAGTGGAGAAGCTTCGTATCTTGGATCGTGGGGATGGTACCCCAGCCCTGCTGCGAATGCCCCCCGTCGTAGCCGCGTACTCGTCGCCTTCCAAGCGCGCTCGCGATGACTCGGGAGACGCCGATTTTGATGCTGTCCCGCGCTACTCCGAGGCGCGCTTCGTTCCGACCAAGAAGGCTCGGGCTGGACGTCGTGGTTGAGTAAGTTCATCGATACAGCTACATATCGCACAAAAAAAGTTCCTTCGTTATCTTACTTTATGTCCAAGCAATGTAATTGCATTAATGTGATATTTCTGTGTGAACGAAACGGAAAAAGTGTGGTAGCGGGCTTTGCCGCTGGTCGGCCTTCCGGCTTTATCCAATACTAACAGGTGTTTCTAACTGGTTTTTAAAAACAGGGTGTTTATAAACTGTTTTCAAACCCATGGCCCGAGAAGCCCGAGACATCACAAGGCATGCTGACTGGGGCAGGTTGGTCAGAAAATGACTGATGGATTGTATTTTCTCACTGAAGAAAATTGTGTGAGCCTTGGTATGATCCAGCAGCCACACACCCAGTCATGGCAGATATTTTTTTGGAGGATACAGCAGGAGACATGGCTGTATGAAGGCTGTGCTACATCATGTGAGTGTTTACAAACACCAAGTTGTGGCTTTGGAATTCAAAACTAACAGTTTTTAAAAACAGTTTTTAAACTGGTTTTCAAACTAGGCTTTCTCACAGCACCCTATCTCCGCCGGCCGGATCAGAACGCAAGAATTCGGTGCGGGACCACCATACCATACCGTCTCACACATATCCGAAACTCTCCCTCTGATACGACCTATTGGACTACAAACTACAAGGTATATCCAACCGCCGTTCCCTGTTTTGTATGGCCGATTGCGAAAAGGCATTGCACGTCCATCTACTGATCCACCGATCTACTGATCCACTGATCCACTGATCCACTGATCTAGTAACCAATCTTCAAATGAATTATGGATTGTTCCTCGTTCGATTCGAGGGTCGGTCAACCGTCATCAAGGTCTAGATTCGGCGTTTCTTTTTTTTATTGGCTGAGGCTCTTTGGAACTTGAATCAGTTAGTCGACTTGGCGGTTCATGATACTAACCGCGCGGCGCGATCTATGGACGAACTACTTGTATCCAACCGCAACCCTTTGCCTGGTACGACCGATTGCAAAAACTTGTTGCATGTCCTTCTAGTGTCTTCCTGTACCCAGTGCCCACTTGAAACGTAGGGATGTTCCTCGTTCGATTCGAGGGGTCGGTCATTAGACTCTGCATTCGACTTTTATTGGAGGTTCTTTCGACCTTGAATGATGAATCAGTCAGTCGGGTCGACTCGGAGGCTGATTGGTAGGTAAGTAATTACATTCCGAGTGTGCTTCACGCCACCCACCGTCGTACTCATGTATGCCCCGTGTGAGTCGTATCGAGCAAGCTGCCCGTTCTAGTGCTCTTCACCTCACCGCCATATTAATCGTTGGCAATGCGAACGACTCCGAGCCTGAAGGGGGGTTCGACGCCTCCGGCAGCCCATGGATGGGAAAACTTGAAGGTGAAAGAAAGATTTTTTCCCCCGCTCGTTCCTTCTTTTGTTTTGTTCTCAGACTCGCAGGCTCGTACTGTTAGACTTTCATGGGACTCGCGCCCCCCTTCACCCAGCAATTAACCGCGAACCCCGTCGTCTTATACCACCCCCAGAGTCGTATCGAGCAAGCTGTCTCGTTCTCCTCTGCATCGCGCTATCGCACTGTTGCATGCATTTGGCAATGGGAACGGAGGAACAGACGGGGGTTCGACGCCTCCGGCAGCCTGTGGGGCAGTCATGAAGGCTTTTTGTTTTCTTTACTTCGGCGTATGCCGTCAATTCTTTTTGTGGGTCGATGCGCATGCGAATCCAGCGGCTCATCCTTTACTGGACTTGAATCATGTCGAAAGTAAGAAGTAAGAACGTACGTACATCCAGCACGAAAAAAAGGTAGGTATGTGCTACAAGCGAGGTGAGGAGTTAGGTATGTGAATAAGGTATAAAACAGGCAAAAATCCAAGTCCTAGTCCAGCTCCAAGTCCGATGCAAGTCCAAGTCCAAGTCCGTAACAAAAAAACGCCAGCGCCAGCGCACACAACACACAGAGTCCATTCCCCCCCTTCCCCCGCTCAAAACAACCCAACCAACCCCAATCCCAGACCCAGCATCGCCACCAACCCACCCAGACTCGGGCGTGAATACGAGCCCATCGCACCGCCGGACAACCCACCCTGCGGCGCCGCACCCCCGTCCTTGGCGACGGCGGTGTCGGTGGGCGCGGGACGATGACGGTGGTAAAGTCGATTTGGGTCGATGTGGGGATGATGCTCGTTGGGGGCGGGGGCGCGGGTGTGTCGACGGGTGTGTCGGTGGTAGAAGGGGGCGGGGGTGTGTCGGTTGTGGTGGGAGGAGGTGGTGGGGGAGCGGGGGTGGTGGTGGTGACGATGACTTCGGTGGAGGAGGTCGTCGTGGGTGGAGGAGGCGGCGGGGGTGGGGGTGCTTGGGTCGTGGTTGTTTGTGCGGGCGGGGGTCTGTTGGAGTGGCGAGTAAGAGGAGGGGGAACGAGGACGGAAGCGAAGGAAGGAGAGAATGGCGAAGAACGCACGTAGTAGTTGTAACCGCCTGTCCACCGGACCCAGACCCGCCTGTCTACTGCTCGCCCTTGGGGCATTGGCTCGAGCCGGATGAGAAGGACCCGTCCTGCGATGCAAACGGGAAATGGGAGTAGTAGTGGGCAGACGCACAGTGAAATACGTGCACGACCCCGCGCTGGTATAGTCGCAGTTGACGAGGGCGTTGCCCGCCTCGTCTTTGGACGGGGAAGACGACGTGAGTGAGCTGCCGCCTTCGTACGTCGGGCGAGAACGATCCGTCCTACAGTGACAGTCGTTATCGATGACCTTGAAACAAAATCCAGCAGAGAGACGCGCTGTGCTGATGTAGGAACACACATCGAGGGCGTTCCCCGCCTCGTCGCTCGTCGCGCTGGAGCTCGTGAGCCGCGTGTCGTCCTTGTCGGTGCTAGGGCAGTTGACCGACGCGCGCGTGGGCGCTGGGATGAGCGCCGAGGCAGAGGCGGCGGCAACGAGGAGTGTGAATGGCAGAGAGAGTCGCATTGGGTTATCGTCGGCGTGGCGTGGGGACTAGTGACTGGATGCCCGTGGGAGAAGGAACGGCCTTCGACTGGAGGACGGCGGAACGAAAGAGCAAGAGAATGAGAAAGGAAAGGGCGGAAAGAGGCGGACGACGAAGAACAGCGGGTTAGAACGACTCCCTGCGGAATAAGAAGGTTGAGAGACGCTGAGACGGAGAGAATGTACGTTTGCGCACCGAAATACCCCCCGCCGTGTCCCATCGAGGCAAACGTCGTGCTGGGCGGTGTCATGGTGTCCTCCTCGAGATCGACGCTCATCGAGGAGTGCTCCGAGCCGTCCCGCTGGTCGATGGAGGCGTCTTCCATGCGCGGAGTGAGCTGGCTGTCGGTGGGGGGCGGCATGGATGGAAGGCGGACTAAAGGAACGGAGTGATGTCATCAGCTGTCAAAGTTCGGAAGATGCCGGGTGACGTAACGGTCTGCTCTCTTGCTCTCGACCGCAGCTGTGCGAACTTCGCCGTCTCGTTGCTCAGGCTGCTAGCTTGCTCGCATGTGCTTGACCCTTCCAATGTCTTGCCTAGCCTTCTTGCCGTCCTCCAGCTTCAGCTACTGCATTGCCCCTGTCTCTGGCGACTTGCTGGCGACAAACTGCTATTGGATCCTCTCCTTACGGCTTAACCGCCGCACCTACGCAAGCTGGTGTGCTGCCATCATATGATGCGCAGGTTACTCAAATCATTTGCGGAAGGTAACGGATACTCGTAAGAGTGACGGGGTTCGAATCCTCCTACCAGCATGTATGGACATTCGAATTTTTTTTTGGGCTGCTCATCAACACACATATACTCAAGAGGGCGCCGAGTCTATCAAGCTGGTGTACCACGGTGGTCGCTCTCGCCTAGCTGAAATCACATCTTTCCCGACGAACTTGGTTTCGAGAATGTTGAAGGTTCGACTCCTTCCAGCATGCGCGCGACCTTTGACTCTTTTTGCTCGTCGACCTTGCCACGCACCCTATACACTCAAGAGCAGGTCGATTCCTGCAAGCTGGTGTACCGTGGCGGTCGCTCTCGCCCATATAGCTGCTGGCGCAGATTGAACGTAGTTTCGACAGTGTTGAAGGTTCGACTCCTTCCACCAGCTGCACGGTCCTTCCGGTAGTTTTTTACTCGGCGACATTCCCACACGCACCCTATACAGTCAAGAGGAGGTTGATTCCTGCAAGCTGGTGTACCACGGCGGTCGCTCTCGCGCATATAGCTGTGCGTGAACTGTGGACTTGGTTTCGAGAATGACGAGGGTTCGACTCCTTCCTCCAGCATGCGAGGGCCTTGCTGCTCTTTTTGCTCGTTGACGTTCTGATACATACCTATACACTCAAGAGGAGGTTGATTCTTGCAAGCTGGTGTACCGCGGCGGTCGCTCTCGCCCAGATAAATTACATCTCTCGCGCTGGACTTGGTTTCGAGAATGATGAAGGTTCGACTCCTTCCACCAGCATACGATATCCTTCCGTGGCTTTTTTCTCGCCGAGGTTCCCACACGCACCTATACACTCAAGCGGAGGTTCGTTCCAGCAAGCTGGTGTACCACAGCGGTCGCTCTCGCCCAGATAGGTTATGTTTGACGACGAACTTGGTTTCGAGAACGTTGAGGGTTCGACTTCTTCCACCACCCTGAGCGTAGAATGTCTGTCCAGTTTTCTTTTTGCTCGGCGACGTTCCCATACGCACCTATATACTCAAGAGCAGGTCGATTCCTGCAAGCTGGTGTACCACGGCGGTCGCTCTCGCCCATATAACTGTGCGTGAACTTTGGACTTGGTTTCGAGAATGACGAGGGTTCGACTCCTTCCACCAGCCTTGCGTCCGACAAGCTTTTTTATTTTGCCCAGTTAAAGTCCATCCTCAGTGCTGCAGCGCCCACTCGACGGGAAGTTGAAGCCCAGAAGCCGCTGTCATGGTACGGTGGACGTTTCTGTTCCGTGAACTTGAAGAGGCGCCGCTCATTGACAAGATACATACCTGTACGTCTGTTTGCCTTCCTTTAGGTTCAAACCGACCTGCCAGTGAATCTAGAAAGCCTACGTCGGTCTCTCTGCTCCTGTCGTGGCTTTGTCCATGCACTTTGGGGATGGAGGTTCGATTCCTCTCCGCGGCATTCTGAGTCTAATCGACCGGCGTAGGTTGCTATTTTTGCCAATATTCAACTTGAGTAACATTTTGGACCACTAGTAACTCTGGATGAATTCCATCGCTCTGCGAACGAACTTGAAGGAGGTTTGATTGCTCTGCCAGCCTGTTCAAGTTATGTCCCCGGGAAAAGCATTTGTTTTGGTAGGCTGGTGAGTACCCAGCCCGGACACGTACTTGTGCTGCTGTAGGATGCATTGAACAAGCTGGTGCACCATCACGTCTGGTCTTTCCCATCCTATCGCTCGCTAGCAGTGGATTCATTCGGGAAAGTGGCGGTTCGATTCCGCCCGTCAGCTTGAAACGAACAAGTAAGACGATGATTTTTTCTCTCGCTCTCCGCCGGCCGGATGAGAATTCGGCGCGACCACCATACCGTCTCACACATATCCGAAACTCTCCCTCTGATTCTACCTATTGGACTACGAACTACGAGGTATATCCAACCGCCATTCCCTGTTTCGTATGACTCACTGCAAAAACGCGTTGCACGTCCTTCCAGTAACCAATTTTCATCAAATGAATGGTATGGTTCTTTAACGTTTTTCATTTATTATTGGAGTCTACGCGCAAACTACGAACTACTCATATTCCAATCGCCATCCGCAGTCTTGTACGACCGATTGCACAAAACTCGGTGCACGTCCTTCCAGTAACTCTTCCCACATACTTAGATGCGCCTCGTTCAATTCGAGGGGTCGGTCATCTTCAGAGCCTGATTCCGTGCGAATTTCTTATTTGAGGCTCTTTTGACCTTGAATGAGGAATCAGTCAGTCGATGGAGGGTTCAAATTCAGGGATCGGTCATGGTCCTGGACTGAAACTCACTTTTTTATGTGTCGTTTATTTGTTTTGGAGTTCTACGCGCGAATTACTTATATTGGACTACGAACTACGAACTACAGTATATCCAACCGCCGTTCCCCGTCTGGTATGACCGATTGCAAAAACGCGTTGCACGTCCTTCCAGTGTCTTGCTCTAGCCGGTGCCCACTTGAAAACGTAGGGATGCTCCTCGTTCGATCCGAGGGGTCGGTCATTCGTCAATTGCTTTGTCCAACTTTTTATATATTATTGGAGTCTACAAACTACTTCCTTATATTCAACCGCCGTTTCATCTCTACTACGACCGATTGCACGCAACTCGTTGCACGTCCTTCCACTGTTCCAGTAACCCTTCCCACATCCTTCAGGATGCCAGTAACCGTACCAGCTTGGCTAAGCCACGGGGCATGGTGATGGTTAATCCTGCTCAAGCGTTGAGCGACGAGTTCTCTAGCACCTAGCGCAGCAAATGGCTGAAGGAGCTACTATGGGATTAACCGATAGATCGGTTGAACGGTTCAACACCGTTCAATCTCTCAGGCGATGAGCCAGCAGTTATCCATGCGTAGTGCGGCAGACACGGCGAACAAGTAGCGACTAAGCGGATTAACAGAGTCCGACGTTGAACGGTTCAACCGCTCAGGCCAGGGACGTAGAGGGCCAACAAAAAGGGCGGGGTGAGGGGTCGAACCAGAGTTCCCAGGGAGACGCAACCCATATGTCTTGGTCTACAACCATTAGACCACAATGGATATATTTATAGGCAGATCGTCCACCCTATACACGGTCAACGCCGCTCACAGTGTAAAAAAAAATGCAAAGTCCGCCGCGTAGACCAGCGGTTGAGCAGTTCCCGATTAAACCGTCTGAAATTGAGCCAGTTTATCGGTTGAGCCATTCAGGCAACACATTCACAAGTAGATTAACGATCTCTAAGACAATACTACTACGCCACTCCGGTCTGTGAGACGATTATCAGTTAAACCGTTGAGCATAATTTGCGACGTACAATAGGTTCAGACTGGCGGGTTGGCTCCAGGTATTGAACAGGCTCATAGTTGAATACCTAGAAACCTCAGTACAACGATACTTAGTCCGATGATCGAAACTCACGAATTTGACGCTCGACGTCAAGAGAGTCGCAGTTGAATGCTGGGGAAACAATGATGAGAGATAGACGAGAATCTGATCAGGCGTACCGACGACGTGTCAGTAGGAGCCCTGTGGAAGGGGTCTTGCCGGTTGCGCGGCTTTTGATGGAGAAATGAAAGGACAGAACGTAAAGCTAGACGAGTGAGCATGCGTGGGGTGTGCGGGAACGGCGTACAACGTAGTTTTATGGTCAGTGCCTTGAAAGCGAGTGAGTAAATGGATGTACTATGACTGAGGTACTTACCGCGGCGAGTATTGTACAGATGAAGCTAGCACACGCAAAAACAGATGCGACACTTGCGCATCAGGCTTGGCAAAGTGTCGAACGTGTCTTGCTGTTGTCATCACCACATCAAACCTGCCGCACTTGCCGATGCTTCAACAAATTGCACAAATATACTGGCATCTCCCCCATGTTTTTTTCTCTGTACCTTCTTAACCTAACTCTAACCGAACCCTAACCGTTAACCGCTAACCAACTAACCAACTAACCTCTAACACTAACCACTAACCACTAACCACTAACCCTAACTGCTAACCACCCAACATCTAACAGCTAACCAACTAAAGGATCATGATGTGTTGATTGCCACCCTCCGGCCGCGTCAAATGCAAGTGTCGCGTCTGGTAAATGTGTCGCATCTGCGGCAAGATGCCATCAAGATGCAGGCTCAATTTGGAAAGTGTCGCATCTGGTTTTGCGTGTGTCTGCTTCATCTGTCGTGTCCCGTACCGCGGCTCACGCATCGCTGATCTCTTCGTAAGACCAGCCTGGTTTGACACGTCCACCGGCCTTGTTCTTTCCTTTGTTCTTTTTGGGGGCCTTGGGCGCAGGCGCGCGCCGGGATGACTGCCGAGTGGACCCGCTGTTGCAAGGATGAGATGACATCGCCGAGAAGAACCGTTTAACGCACCTGGCCTCGGCGTTAACATTACGCTTTGCCTTCTTCCGCTTGGGCTCATTACGGCTCGAATCGGCCTTCCGTTTGACGGGCGGTGTTGGAGGCGGGGGACTAAGCGATGGCGAAGTGTCGGCCCTGACAGATTGGGTTGGGCGCGGGCGTCGGCCGGGGGGTGGCGGAGGAGGGGGAGGAGGGGGAGGGGGTGGCTGTGAATGCCCGGTGTCAGTGGGCCGTAACGAGAGCACTGGCACGCACCGGAACGGGAGATTCGGAAACACTCCCCGCGTCGTCTGGTGCCATTGCAGGCGTTGACGAACCCACCGCGCGGAAGGTGAACGGCGCCGGAGAGGTTACACCACTCGTCTCCATGAGCTTCTCGGATACCTTTACCGCCTCGAGGATGTTGAACGCGCGAGGGTTGGCCAGCGGACAGACAAAGTTGTACTCATCCGCGTCGTAGTATGCTGGCAGCTCGTCCCAAGGAATAGGATGTCCAGGATTGATCGCCGCTATCAACGGATGAGCGATGAGCCCGAGCGGAAGAACAATACTCACCCCAGACTGCCATAAGATATTCGCCGAGCAGAAGCCGAATAGCGTTCAAGTGTAGAGAGTCGAGATCTATGGCGGGGAAGACCGGAAAGCCAGCAGCGTTAGAAGGGATATTGGACGTCGTTAGCACGTTCGGATCGGGTTCTGTTCCTGGTCCTGTTGAGTAAACACCACAAAATTGCACGGAAACGCACTAGGGATGGCCTGCGCGCAGAATTCGGACCAAGGGCGTCCGAAAATGTGCTCGAGTCGTTGACCGCCAAAGTGGGTCTTATTGTCGGGGCCGTGAGCGTGAACACTGTAAAGGTATCAGAAGAAGTTGTTCAACATCGAATTACTCACACGCCAGTTAGCAGATCGTCCGTCGACGAGTCCCGAAATCCGTAGGCGAGCAGGAACTCCGCGTGCTTGCCGATTCGACCACCTTGAATGAGCTCGTGAAACGCCAGCGCCGAGTGGCCGGGGAGACTTTTCTGGTTGCTGGATTGATAATAGTTAGCGTCATGCGGGTAGTATGGAAGAAGGGGTTGACGTACGCCACAACATCTCCCGCCTGAGCCACCGCTATCTCGTCCCATCGGGTTCGCTCTGCCTCGGTGAGCTCGTTCCAAAGGCGGGAGAGCACACTCTGGTAGACGGGTCGGTCGGGTGCGTCAACTGCATGGCCACGGAGCGCAGCTGAGATAGTGTCCGCCTGGGTCGCTGCAAAGAGGGCTCGCGCTGAGGAAGGTGTCTGGATGAAGGGACTGGGACCAGTCGGCGTCGGGACAGCCGGGACAGCCTTCGGACGGTAGACGTGCGTTTGAAAGTTGTGGAATTTGCGCACAATTTTCTGCAAGGCATGTAAGTCAACACAAGGGGAGAGAACTAATGAGCTGCACCTCGAACCACTGCGCCGGTGTGAACTTTGATGGCAGATTCTGGAACAACGTCGAGTCGTAAACGCGCTGTGCCTTCGCCTTCTTCGATTTGGTGATGTCGGCGCCGCTCAGACCCGCGTCCAACTCCTTGGCAAGCTCGTCGAAGAACGGTTGGAAGGCAGCGGTCTGAGCCGTGGAACCCTTGGCTCCAATATCGGCTCAGCAAAAAAATCGTCATCTTGCCACGCGACGACGTCATCTATATTCGTGTCAAAGGCCTGCCCGTGCGCCTCCCCGACCATGTGTTCGATCTGGTTATGGCGTCCAAGAGCGTTCGCGAGGTGTTTGTCCTCGACTGATGAACTAGACCCCATATCTTCATTTTTTTTTTGTTTCTCCTCCGAGTCGTCTCCCAGATTTCGTACAAAAGTGTGTAACCAGTTACCCACACCCAGAATTTCAGATTAGACTGTTTCGTTTA
Source organism: Mycena amicta (assembly GCA_029282125.1). Classification (NCBI taxonomy): domain Eukaryota; kingdom Fungi; phylum Basidiomycota; class Agaricomycetes; order Agaricales; family Mycenaceae; genus Mycena; species Mycena amicta. Next base: position 1,640,021 of record JARIHP010000006.1, read on the forward strand.
AATCGTGTGTGTAACCTCCGTGACACTGTGACATTTATCCCTCCTGCCACCACTCCTCATCGCCGTCCGTCCTCACCAAGTCACCTTCCCTCTCTCTGTGTCCGTCGCCGTTGCGCTCTTCACAGCCCTTCTCGCAAGCCGCAGGGATGACAACAATATGCCACTTCAGGCGAGTGGCACGTCGACGTGGCACGATGCCGAGCTGCAGGCAAGCGCGGTACGCCGGCGGAATGGGCACGTACACGACAGGATATGGTCCCGGTGCAGCCGCTGCTGTTTTTCTCTTTTATTTTTCTCATCTGCTTTTGTCTAGCCACTGCCGAGCAAACGAGCCCGTGAGTCGCATGGTGCGGGAAGGGTATTGAGCGGGTATGCGAGCGGGAATCGCCTCAGGTGTGTTTGCAGTCCCTTATCCTGCGTCCTCTCATCATTGTTGTACCCGCTAGATACACTTCCCTCCCTCCGTGCTCGTCATCCCAGGTACCTGACCACCCCAGCCCTCCAAACGGCGCCCAGCGTTGATGCTGATACAAAGCTCTCCGCGGGCAGCTCAAGAAACTGGCTGGATGGTTCGGGCTTCGTAGACTACCGAACCCTCCAAGGGCGTGCCCAGCGTGTTGACGCTGCTCTCAGCTCTTCGCGGATGGCCCGAGGAATGCGTGGTAAGGTGGTCTGGACCTAGGAGATGACACTATTGGCGGCTAAGAAGCGAATGCGGCGACAAACCACCCACGCAAATGACGCTCGTAGGCTCGTACACAGGCGCAAGCGGGCACGTATGCGACAGGTGTGGTCGCTCATTTTTCCCTTTCTTTTCTCATCTGCGTTCCAGCCACTTCCGAGCCGAATCGGCACCGACTGCGCTGCGCTGCCATTACAACGGCAGGAGGAAAGCCATGGTTTAGCGGTGTTCTTGCTGCACTTGGCGCATCCTCCGGCCCTTATGGTGGCGATTGGAGCTCAGTCGGCCGCAGACCGGAGCTTGTTATTACCGACTCATCTCACTCTGTCGCCGCTCTTGAACGACGTGACCGTCTTCCGTGTCGCCGACACTCTTATTCTCGTACGATACGCACTTGCATGGACTCTCCCTTCTATGATACAAAACGGACTTTTTTGATGTGTTGCTTCTTCGTCTTGCCGCGCTTTTTTTTTTTTTGCATTCCTTTCCCATTGGCTACGTTATGCAGTTGCATGGACGATTTCTTACCGATACAAAACGGACATTCTCGATATGCACTTGCACGGCCAATCTTCGCGAGATCCGCGCGTTCCCTTCCTCCACACGTACCAGCAATGCCGAACGCGGACAACTCGCAGGCTTGACTTCATGTCAGCCACCCATTTGAGGCTCGACTTTGCGTTGGCCTCAGCCTGACTTCGTGTCGGCCACATTCTTCGTGCGCACTGGGGCTAGTCTCTCAAGTCATACCCATATTCTACTCAAGTTCCGCCGCCCTCGTTCGCGAATGGCCACCCAGACCATGGCGCTGTACCGTCCGCATCGCCAATGCCTGCCCCGACGATACTGGTGGAAAGTGCAGCGTGAAATAATGTAAGCATGTATATTGAGGGCATTCAGCGCGAAGGCTAATAAAACCCTTTGTAAAGGAAGACGTACCAGATTCAAGTGACGACGCTCGCATAACAAGGTCACCGACGCAAGGCGACGACGGCACTGCTTTTCCCCCACCGACAACGCCAACCGACGACTCGTCCTGGACCAGCGACGTCCCCCTACATCTTCGACTGCCGTTGCACCGCTGACTGAACTAGCTACGGCTACTCCCAACCGGGACCACGTCCCGCTCGGCGCTGCGTACACCCAGATTCTATTGGTGGCAGGCAACGGAGCACGGGTCAGAAGTGGCGGACGATGGGAGTGGGCTGCGTGTCCGACCCGAGCCGGATCGGAGCATTGTGCGTCTAGAGGTGGTGCTGGTCCTGGCGGTGAGCATTGCGCATATGGAAATGGTGCTGGCGCTGGCGGTGGAGTCATTATCGGGGCATGCGCATATGCTGGCGGTGTAGTCATAACACTCAAGCACCGCGGGACACTTTTGACCTATCCCAAACGACGACCGCCTTCCGCTGCCTCCTCTTCTGTCGAGGTCGTCGACGGACATGCTGTCGCGGCACCGAGCCCTCCAGTGGATGTAGACCTTGAGCAGTGGATGTAGACCTTGAGCGCGGCGGCGTCAAGCAACGGCGGGAACGATTTTCCTGGTGGGTGTGGTGGCGGGACGGCGACTTGGGCTCTGGCTCTGGTGAAGGAGTATGAGCAGGTGCAGAGCTTCAGCCTCGGCAGCGTCAAGCAATTGCGGGGACGATTTGCTGGTGGGGGCTGTTGCGGGACGATGACTCAGGCTCTGAAGGAGTGAAGTGGGGCAGCCTTGGAGACACTTTGGGTAAAGTGTGTCGTTCGTCGCATTCATGTCATCTCATCCACACGCCAGGGCATTGTGTGCATCTGGGACTGAGATGGGGGGCCGAGCTAGTATACAGGGTAGACAAATGAGTTCTGCCTCAGTCTCAAAACAATGTATTTCGCTTCATTTGAGTCTTCGGCCCGGCTGTGCGGCCTCCTGTCGCGAGTCGGATATATATAGACCCTGATTTCCCTCCTAGCTCTCATGGCTTCGTCTTCCTCTCGCAAAGGAAAGCGGCGTGCGCAGCAGATGGAGGATCTACAGGAGCAACACACGCAGACATTTCGAAAGCCGTTCACCGAACAGGTTCACTACACTGTTACCACCGCGGCTGGAGCCACAACGACATCCTCGGAACTGCCAGCAGAGCCTGCCCCGTCAGCTCCCCCACTCCCACCCATCGGCACGATGGAGGACGATGATGAGATTCACGAGATGACGCCGAAGGTGACCCGGGTGCGCAATCTGCTTCCTAACTCGAGTTCTCGCTGATGATGCGGTGTAGCGCGCTCAGCTCCTCCAAGACTTTGAAGACCACTTCGAGGAGATCTCTGACTCTCTCCTCGAATTTGAAACCGATGCCGCCGCTGGCTCACCCTGTGCATGTGGCAGAGCTGGTTGTCTGGCCACAGTACACTGTCGCGACTGCATCGGTTACAAAATTGCGTGCGACGAGTGCTTTATCGAGGCCCACTGGTATAATCCCTTCCACTGGGCCGAGGTCTGGGACGTCAGTCGAGGCTTCTTTGTCCGAAACGATGTTTCCAAGCTCGGATTTGTATTCCAATTGGCACACAATGGCGGTGTGTGCCCGTCGCCGGCAGCGGGACGGTTGTTCACGGTTGTTGACGCGAACGGCGTCCATTCTACCCGTCTCGCATTCTGTGGTTGCCGGGAGCAGCCTCCCAACAAAGTTCGACAACTGCTTCGCTCGGGTCTCTTCCCAGCGTCAACCCGCGAACCACTCACAGCATTTACTCTCAACGTCCTGAAGCACTTCCAACTCCACAATTTCGGATCAAAAAAGGCGGCTTACGATTACGTGAAGGCTCTTCGACGTCTCTCTGACAACTCGTTTACTGCCGACGTCCCTGTAAGTGCAGCGCGCGCGTCGAATCACCGCTCACACCTGTTTCAGAATCCTTATGCTGCTTTCCTTCGTGTTGTCCGTATTTACAACTTCCTTACGCTCAAGAAACGCACCGGTCAGCTGCATGGAATTGACGACGTCCTTGGGCATCGCCCTTCTGGTAACCTACTCGTCTGGTGCCCGGCGTGTCCGCAGCCCGGATTCAACTCCGATCCGAATTGCCGGTCTACTCCGACGGCACTACGGTGAGTGCGTGCCCATTTCATCGTGTTTGGTCCTGATATCTATCTACAGGCATCTGAATCAGGTCCAGCGGACACTCGATGGCAACTTTCAGTGCAATCAGTTCAACAAAAACACCGACCCCGACGATGTTTCGCTATGCGCAGGGAAGGGTTATTTCCCCCCGGATGACAAGTATCGCGCCTTTCTGGCCACGATACCTCTCTCGAAAGAGGTACGCTCACGCAATCTCGCCGTCAGCTACTGATTAGGCCTCTAGAAATCCACTTGTAATTATCTGAGCGTCGTCAATAAGCAAGATAAGAAGAAGTTCAAGAACATGGCGATCACTGGGACCATCAACGTTCAATGTAGTCATGTCTACATTCTCGCAACGGTAGACCTCCACCATGGTGAACGGTGAGTGCTCTGCGCCGGCATCTCTGAGAAGAGTAGCTGATCGACCCCCAGTTATGCAAATGCCGATGCAGCGCTTGCCCTTGAGCTCAGCAAATGGTGTCCATCGGAGGAATTCGAGATCACGTTGAAACTCGAGATAGACGATGTGGAACAGGTCAAAACGTACGACATCGCATGCGAGTACGTGATTTATCTCCATGACCGTTTCGCAAAACATTTCCCGGAGCTCGTGCACCTGGTGGATCGTATTCGCTGGGGCATCCCTGCACTCCACGTGCAGGGGCACCAAGAACGCTGCATGTATCTTTTCGGTACCGCCTACATGGACTGTATCGGACACTTTCACGGTGAATCGGCGGAGCAATACTGGCCCGAGGCCAACCAACTTGGTCCCCATGTTCGCCAAATGAACCACGGCCATCGCCAAGATACACTCATCAACCACCACGGCGATTGGAATTGGAAGAAGACGATGGCACTTGGTATGTTCTCCAGATCACTTTAAGGTCCTCGGCTCAATTCTCACCCAGCTGCGACACTATCTGACAACCTTGCTCTCGCCAAGACCAACTACGCAACGAAGAGAGCACATCTCATTGGGCTGAGTGCAACCTTCCGCGACCGGCTGGTTGAATGGCGTTCACAGCCGAGGACATCCAGTAAAGTCGGGAAGGATGTCGTGAGTGTGTACAAGCATAACTCGACAAAAGGTATGTGTTCCGGCGCCTGGCTCCTGGCTAACGCGACCTGTAGTACCCTCGCAGCAAGCAATTTTCCAGAAGCTAATCAAAGACGACGATGTATTTGCGCGGACCATAATCTCGAAGGGCCGAATCGCGAACTTCATGGACGAGGGACTGAAGATAGAGGAATCGCAGTATGTCTAACACGTAGCTTGATCTCTCTCTCTCTCGCTGATTCATCAATTCCAGACGTCAGCTCGGGGCTCTCATACTAGACCGTACCGAGCACGACCTCGTTGCCCGCCAGAGGGAGGTTACGAGTCGTACCACCAAGCTTCAGACCAAGATGATCGCCTGGCGAAAGACGCAAAAACTCATCATGCCTACTGTCGGCGATGCTGTCGCTGCGCAGAGCCTTCTTTCGCTTCCAGTTCAAGACGAGAAACTCTACCTTCCCTCGAACTTTCTCACCCGGGAGGAACGAACGGCACTGGCCCTCGATGATCTTGCGGATGAGGAGGCGCGATGGAGGGAAGGACAAGTATTTGATTCGCTTCGCGCCCTCCAAAACAACGTGAAGGCGATTACGGCGCTGCAGCGGGACAAGATGAAGAACGACCGTCATCAAAAGCAGAACACGCGATCGGGCGGTCAGATCCGAGAAGGACTGCGCCGACGTGAGCTTCACAAGAGCTCCTACCATGTCGCTCGCTCCGCTTTGTTGACGTTGAATGGCGTGACCAGTTTCCCTGAGCTCCAGGACGCTGACCTTTATATGAAGCCCGTCCTCGACAAGCGCCGACTTGGAGACTCGAAGCTCAGCGACGGCGCCTTGTGGACGGCTTTACCGCCAAGTAACATCGACGAGGAGGACGGAGATGCGATGGAAATCGAGCCCACTGCTTCTGGTACGCCGCTCCGAACAGCCTGATATGGCTGACTTCTCATCAGCCGAATCACCTCTCCCATCGGCCGCCGCTCAATCCTCGACAAGCCGGAGCGGCACCCAGATGGACCGCCGTCGCCCCACAACAGGTTCGCTCAGAGCCCGTCTAATCTGCCCGCTTCTCACACATATTAGGACGGAGACCGCAGACTACGAAACCTGATGCCAAATCGCTCCAGGATGATCGTCCTTCGGGATGGATTTGGCAACTCGGCAAACTTACGAAGATGACGGAGACAGAGATGGATGCTTGGTCCCGTGAAGGTACGAGCGATATTTTTGACCATGGTGTATCGGCTAACATCGTTGGACAGGCGATCGTGTACAGTGGTTCTGCGCGGAGGCAGAGATGATGCGGTGGCGTGAACAGAAGGAACTAAAGCTGGCAGAGTTGCTACGCACGCGGCGGAGCTTCATCGAAATGGCGGAGACGTGGACCAAACTGGGTTCTCGCGCGGAGAAGCCAGGCTATGCCGCTTATGCGCTCCAGAAGGCCGCCATGTACTCCAGGATGGCCAGTGACACCGCAGATTACATCTCGACCGCTGGGCACACTGACTTGCTCGCCGAGGGTGCAAATTTGGTGGAATGGGTCGAAGGTCAACGTGCTGAAGAAGATCTTTCATTCGATAAACTTGTATACACTTCGGAGGAATAGCAATTAGAACGCGCATAAGTCGCAATTGCGGGCGCCTAAGGGGAGAGGCGCGGACGAGGGAAGTGCGCTGTACTTGCCATCACCTTCCTCTTGTCCAAGTGGTAAGTCGCCTCCCTGCTACGTTGTGACGTTTGCTCGTGAGAGACTCTCGTTCGAGTCCCGGGATGGCCTTTTTACTGGCTCTCCGTTTAATTCCATGAGCTGTTAATCCGCTAAGTGGATCCCCTGGCTGCTCACCAGTCCCTTCGCTCAATCATTCAACCAAAGGCTCATCCGCTTAATCGTTCAACCAACGCTCATTCGCTTAACCCCCCATGCACCACCATCCCCGGCCACCTCAGGCTATGGTTCAACGATTGAGCCACATCGACCATCGGCATGCCCGCTGGCTTAGCCAAGCTGGTAGGAATTATTAGGATGCGCCTCGTTCAATTCGAGGTGTCGGCCATTCCACTCGGCTTCGTCGATTTTTATTTTATTTATTATTAGTCGAGGTTCCTTTGGAACTTGGATCATTTTTTTTTTTGGAGCGTTTGGTGTAATGCAATTCAGTCTGCAGAAGCATTCTAAATAACATCCGCTGGGTTCACTGGAAAATTAACCAGTATATGCCGGGAAAATATATCAGCTCGAGAGGAAATGCCTTTATCCACGTTTATACCAGTGTGGGACTCCTGCTGTGTCGTTTATCCGACACCTAGCTTCAAGGGCAGTATACCCACTAAAACCCCTCTCTCTTTAGTCCAATCGTCCGGCAAGGAGTCTTCGTCCAGCAGTAGCCCACTCCACGTGTTGAGAACGACTTGTTTATCGAGAGCTAGTGGGCCAAATTTAAATTTATCTGTTAAGATGCGCTCTCTTTGTAGAGTTCCGTTGATGGTCTTCAACCATTTATTGTGAATTTCACTTTTTTCAAACTGCTTGCCTGGAGTGTGTATTCGTCGCTCGACTCGCATGTTCCAAATCAGATACCAGGCTGTTGAGATGAGGATACTGAATAATCTATCCTTTTGAGGCATAGGTTTGCCTCTGCGGGTCCGGAATTGTGTGAGGTTGCAGCCGAGGACGAGTCCCCATGTCATTCTCGGCCAGTCGTCAAATTTCATTTTCCAGAGTTGCTCTGATAGTAGCCAAATTAACTCCTTCTCTGGTGCGCTACATTCTAGCATGATATGTTCTAGTGTCTCAGGCACTTTGCAGATGGGGCACTGCCCGAGTATCTCCAATGTCGGGATGTGTTCCCAGAAATTACCCACTCTGAACGTGTTATGGAATGTCTTCCATAAAAGATCTCGAATTTTAACAGAAAAGGTTCTGGAGCGGATAGATTTCCAGATTGTTGTGTTGGATGGGTCATATTTAGCCATATCGGTGATTGTGTCTCGGACTCTCTCTACATTGACAAAGGAAGATTGTCGATGGGGTAGAGAATATTTCATTTTGAGAATTCTAGAAAATACTCGCTGTGAGCCTGTCCGGAGGAGTATTCCAGGATTGTAGAACATAATGTCTGGAGAAGTGTCGACTTCAAATTCATACCAAGGGCCTTCAGTGGATACTGATGCTAAATTGTGGAGTACCTTTTTAAATTGGACTCTCTCTGTCCGTTCATTCAATTGGGAGATCGTGGCATTCAACAATGCAAAGGCAGGATTGGCCATGTCATTCTCTGCTTGAACTCTGTTTGTGACTAGTAATTGTGCTAAAAGTGGAGTGCGTGTGCATATAACGAGCGAGGAGTAAACGAGCGGGGAGTAAATTTCAGTCTTCTGGAGTATCATGAGAAGAGCGCCGAGCCATGCTGTTTTGAAGTTTTTAGGAATTGTCAAATCATTGAAGGCAATTTCGAAGCATTCATTTGGTCCAGGAGTCCCCTCTGTGCCCATGCGGAGCGCCACTTGAATTGCGGGGTCATATTGTCCCATTTTAAGGATCCTTACATCCAAGAACACAATTATTGGATCTCCGATGATTTCATCTCTTGGTCTGCGCTTCGCTGGAAGCTGGTTCATGAATTCTCTGTCTGTGAATATTCTGCAGCCATTTTGTATCCCTTCAACTCTATAGTTGGGATCAAAGATCTTGACGCTGTCTCCCGAAATGGGGGCGCTGTTCTCAAGCTTCTCCTCCTCAGTCAATGCAATGTTTTCAAGGAGGTCAGGGATATCCATTAGTGGACTCCACTTTTCATTTATGCTCATGAGCAACATTCGGGCTGTCTCAATGCATTCTCCGGGATTTTTGCAGTCTAAGTATGTTCGGTCCTGGTGGCATTCATTGCATCCACAATTCTTTCGTCCTATTCCAGAAGGATTGACCGAGTGTGGATGTCGTTTATCTGTTGTCTTTCGATTCGCTAATTTGAGTGTGTCTCGGACGGTTCTTATATCATGGTTGTTTCTTAGGCATTTGGCTGAGTGTCGTGCACATGCCGACTTGTATGCCTCTGCTGAGACGCTGATGTGATGCCAGATTGGCATGTCTAGCTTGGTCTCCTCCTCAATTGCTAAGCCGGTGAATGCAAAGCCATGTTTCTTTGCCGTTTTTATCATCCTTTTTATTTCATGTGGCAGTTTTGTTTTCGAGGATATTGGTAAGTCAATCGTTTGTAGGAAGAGATTGGAAATCATTCCCGGGCTCTTTTTCAAGTAGCTGTTCTCCCATACATTTCGAATTAGTTCATCTACAAAGTAACACCATGCTGGTTGTTCACTATGTTCAGTCATGTATGACTTCAAGTTCCACAGGTCAATTGCCTCATTCCGGGTTTTAACGTCCAGGATTTCTTGTCCTCCCAATGCAGAGGGCAGTCTCATTGTATCATGTCCGACTCTGGCTCTCTCATCATGCCAGACAAAGGCATGAATCATTCGCTGTAGAGCTTCTTCAATTTCATCTGGCATTCCTTGCGTTCTTGTTAAGTATTGAGTTTGTCCTCCAACACTCATGTTGATAATATGTCGCATTCCTTCAAATCCAGGGTTGGCCCAGATTGCTCTTCCCAAGTCTCCACGGATTTTCTCCAGCACTGTGGGCCACGGTGTTATATCACGTAGGCGATTGCCCAGGAATGCGCCGAGCATTCGGAAGCATTCTCCATCAGTTAAGAGCTTCATGCTATGGGGGATGATGTTTTTCGGAGATTCCTCATTCAATCTTCGTTCGTTGATGACTTTTTCACGATAGTTCTCGGAGCCAAATGGTACAATAACCGTTTTTGATACATTAAATTTAGCGGTTGAGGCCTGACACCATGTGTTGAGGATTCTCCATAAGTCGCTCCAGGTCTGACTCCGAGAGGTAGATAGTTGTGTCATCCGCAAAAAGGGACACTAGTATTCTTCGTGTTATTCCAGGGACTTCAATGCCTTGGAGGCTAGAATTACGCAGCATACATGCAAGTGGCTCTATAGCCAGGTTAAAGAGTAGGCATGAAAGTGGGTCACCTTGGCGGACTCCACGTGTGACTATAAACGGGTAGCTTAGCTCGCCATTTATCATGACCGAAGTTTTTGCTCCTGTATATAAGTTCATTACTGACTCATAAAAGCATGGGGGAAAGCCCATACGTTGCAGAGTTCTGCGGAGATAATCATGGTCAATTCGGTCGTATGCTTTCTCCTGGTCTAATGCTACCAAGACTCCGTTTTCCTCCACTGCATCTGCATAGTCAAGAAGGAATTTTGCAAGTTTAACTTGGTCTTCAATTCTTCTGCCTTTCATAAAGCCAGCTTGGTCAGGGTGTACAAGTGATCCTGCTACTTTCATAAGTCGCAATGAGTATGTCTTGGTCATTAATTTATAGTCTGTGTTTACGCATGTCACTGGGCGGTAGTTTGCAATCGTAGCCCGATCCCCTTTCTTATATATTGGGTACATCCAGTGTTGAAGTTGGATCCAGGATTGATGCCATACAATTCAACATCTCTGAAAACATTTGTCAAGAAGGCCATAATGTAAGGCTTACCACGAGTTGCACGGGTTTTAACCCTTGCAATACCTGCGGGTTTTTGGGTCCTCAAAAGCCATACCTCCACTCTTGCCATCCGTGGGAAAATGTATACCTGTATCCGCGGATACAGGTACCTGCACGGATAACCCGCGGGTTTTTGGGCTGAATACAGGTTGTGAGGGGTCCACAGTCATCATACTATGGTAGATGGGTGAGATGAACCTTCCCTACAGCTGAGTTGTTCAATCTAATGGCTCCTTAATGGGTTTACATAGGGAGATGAGCTTGCAAATGACCTCCGAGATTTTGCTCAATCCATACCTGTACTCGTGGCATCCGTGGGAAACGGGTACCTGTATCCGCGGGTTTGAAACCCACGGGTTTTTTACACGGGTACCTGTGCAGACATCCGCGGGTATGGCAACTCGTGGTAAGCTTTACCATAATGTCAAACGCTGGTTCGTCTTTGTCTTTCAGTTTCTTAGTCCAGATATCTAGCATTTTGTAAAACTCGTATGAGAGTCCGTCCAGTCCAGGAGCCTGTCCATTGTTAGAGAGTCTGAGTGCTTCTCTAATCTCGCTCTCTTCCAGGACTTTATCCATTTCCTCATATTGATTTTCCGATAGGCGCACTTTGCATTGTTCTAGGACAATCTCGGTATTCATCAATTTTCCATAGCCGCCATCATTGTCTTCGTTCAGGTCTTTTGTTTGAATAGCATCATGATAATCCCGCGCCATTTCAGACATCTTCTTAGGATCTGTTTCAAATTCCTTGTCACCTTCAGAGTTGGTGTTTGTTCTGAACTCAAATATATCATCTTTTTGCTGATAGCCCTTCAAGGATTTTGTCCACCCATTGGTACGTAGCGATTCAGTTTCTGCGTGGAACTTTGCATCCCGTAGTTCTTTCTTCTTTTCTGTGTCTTCACGGATGCATTGAGCAATTCGCTCTTCTAATAGATATGCTGTTAAGGATTTTTCCTCTTGTGACAGGGTGTCATCATGTAGCACCAGGTCGATTTGCACTTTCCACTCTTTGACTTTACGATTCGTTTCAGACGCTGTATGCCGGGTGCATGTTCTTCCAAATGCAACTATATCTGTCTTAAATTTCTCCATAAGCGTCTGGTAGTTCATCTCAGGGTTACGGTTCACAGCATCAAGCTGCTTGGCCTCCTTTTCCATTTCAATACCCAGATTATTGACATAGTTCATAAATTTTTTTGTTCTGAGGAGGTAGGTCGGTAGACACCATCTTCCTTCCCCCTGTTTGACATTATCGCGAGAAACGAGTTGTACTGAGGCTAAAAAGTGGTCGGACTTGACCACATGACGCTGAATTTTCCAATTTCGGTATTTCATTAATGAAGTGCTGTCGATGCAGATGCGATCGAGCCTTGCGTAGGAGAGGTGTATCTCTCCTGTTGTTCTATCTGTGCGGGTCTGAAGACATGTATAGTCCCTGGTATCCGGGAATGTTGACCGCCATCCATCTTCGAGGCGGAGTAAGTCTTTTAGTCTTTTGAACACATTGGAGACTGAGTCCCCTACTCCCGAGTTTCGATCCCGTCCATCTTCAACAAAATTCCAATCACCTAGCGTGATATTTGGGAGTGGTAGATTGGGATTTGTGGACCATAATTCCCATAGTTTACGCCATAATAGAGTCCTCTCAGGGGCGGTGTTAGGCACATATATATTCAGTATTACAATTGGGTTGTCTTCGTGCCAGGGAATTATAAGCAGGAGTGCTCTTCCCTCTACCAGTTCATGTTTAATTATGTTCTCAGTATCAATAAATTTTTTGTTTAGGAGGAACCCCACTCCAGCTGTCGACGAGGGCTTCGTCGGGTGTGCAGAAGAGTATATCTTGAACCATCTTTGATAAATTCCGTGGAATTCTGTCTCTGCACCACCGTCCATACAACTTTCTTGTACTGCCAGGATTCCGATGTTATTTTCATCGATCATCTGTTTAACATGTCTGAATTTGTGGTTGCTGTCACCCATCCATCGTGTAACTTCACGGCCAGCTATATTCAGAGTGCCGATCGTGATTGCCGACCGTGTCGTTTTATTTGATTTAATCTTGAGTGGTGGTTTGTTTTTTCGCCGGATACTTGCATTCTCGGTTTCCCAGTCGTATTCTGGAATATCATCTTGGCCCATTAACTCTGTGTTATTCATTGTTGGGTCTGAAGACCGTGACGTTGCAACATCATGTGATATATTTTGCGAATACGCCATAGTTCTTGGGTGTTTGTCTCTTTGTAAATTGTTATCCTCCATCGTTGCTGTATTCACATCCCTTTTTAGGGTAGTTTCATTGCTGGAGCGGAAGCCTTGCGTCCCCTCAACATCTCCCGTATCCATGTCTTCAGACATTAACGTACCGGCCAGAACATGGCCTATGGCTTGGTTCTCTGTTTCGCTTGTCCTTATGGCTACTGGTCACAGCCAGGGAGACTCGCTCTCCAGAGAAGATAATCCTGGTCGGGTACGTTGGTACTGCCCTTCGCCTGTCGCTGCAATAGCCAGAGCAGGGAAACTATCACAGAAGGGGCCACGTGTAGGATAGTCGGGATTAGACCCCGATTCACCCCGACTCCTGCTGGATTCGCCGGTGCTGCCAGCCTGCAGGCACTGGTCAGCGGGATGCACCACCTCCCCGACACCCTCCTGTGTTCCCACCGGAGGGCCCAAGGTACTAAGTCGAAATTCATTGGTTGTAACAGGCATATGGTTTGGGTTGCATATAAGACCGCCGTCTTTGCATATCAGATGGTTGGGTGAACCTTTATATCTTCATTGAACTTGGGTTTCTTGCATCGGTTCGCATGCAACTGTTTTATATCTCACGAGAACATACTATAAGTCAACAGGCTCGATTGCGTGTAAATGCGGCACACTGAATAGAGGTTGTACACATGACACAGCTACGCTTGTCGCTTTTAAAGCCTCTGTCAAGGCGCCGTGTGTGGTGTGCTCAGCGTTGGTGGTTTCGAATCAGTGGGGATGTGGTGGAAGGCGAATGAGGCTCAGCGATGGTGGGTGGGATGAGGAGGTAATTGTCGACAGCTTCGAGCAGTTTAAAAACGACGGCATCGGCCCTGTTGGCTCGGGAGATCTGTGCTTGGGTCTGAGCAATGGGGAGGGTTTTTGCTAGTTGTGTGACACAACATGTGTTTCAACCTCTGTGGCAAAATGTCCCGATGTGCCAACCTGTGTCTTGAGATTCAACCTGTGTTGCAATCTTATGACCTCTGTTGCACAGTCACCAACCTGTGTCAAATTCATGCAACCTGTGGTGCAATTAATAATGTTACACCATTTCAACCATACAACTTGAAGATAATGACGCCACCCAGTGCTTGGTCCGTCCGACCTGTCGTCGACGCCAAATGAAGTCACCTCAATGCCGATAGCTCGACGCCGAGGCCAACGGTAAAGGTTTGACCGCCCCCAGCTTCGCTGAGCAGGTGCTTCATCCGCCGCTTCTCTCATCCCCTCCCTAAAGGACCCTAATAGTTCCCCTACCGTGCCCAGTCCACCTCGACGACGACCAGATTACCGACGCGGATGTCGTTTGGATTGTCCGTGGCGTTGGCCTTGGCGGAGTCAAGCTTGACTTGAGCGGGGAGGATCACTGGCAATATCGGTATCAGGTGTGCAAAGACAAAAAAGACGACTCACCCAAATCCGTCTTTGCCAATTCAAATTCAAAGAGACACAGCGGCCATTCCGGCGGGACTACGAGGTCCTCGTCAGCGAGCAGCGGCGCCGTGCATTGGCATTGGCGGAGAACCAGCAGCCGGCGAGAGGCTGGAATATGTCGAAGATGACTGGGAATGGGACTCGGAATACCCGTTATGCATGCCCAAGGCTGACGCTGTGTCGTCGAGTTGTCGCCCAACTCTCCGCCGGCGTATACGGGTAGCCAGGATCGTCCTGCTGCCCGTACTCGTCGTCGTCATATTCAGCCCCATATCGTCCCGCACCCTGACGATTGGACGCGTGGAATTGGGCAGCTGGGTGCCGCGGAGGTGTGGTATCGAGGTGGCAAGTGAGAGGAATTCGACGACCGGGGCGCCTGCGAAGAGCAATATAAGCCAATGGAAGGGCGATAAACAAGGTAAAACGCACGAGAATGTGCCATCCCGACGCCGTGGTACACGTCCCCTTCCATTGCATCCGACTAGCTCCGAATTGCGGCAGATGGAGTCGGCCCTGGAGGCGGACTATGAAAGAATTCTCGCAGAGAGTGGGTGCAAGACGACGCGGTATAGCCCAGCCTGCGCCAAAAAAAGTTAGGGCGACGACGGATCCTAGTAAGAATCACAGCTGCCCGGCTATTCTGACCCTTGCAACGAGTGGGTGAAGAGGATGGTCCGCTCGAGAGCTGCGGGAGTGAGAGCGGAATCCGTTGTTAATGGCGTAAAGGAAAGAGCAAGGGTGTGACTATCGCGTGATCGCTCTTCGTCCCGACCACCACGAACCCATCCGCCGCCTTGCCCAGAAAACAACCCCAGCCTACCTCCGACGTCCGCAGAGCCCAACCCAAGCGCTGGATAGCCCACCCGAATTCCAATTGCCGTCGATGGAGCGACTTGTAATCGAGTGCGTGTCCCTTTTTCCACCTGAATACCTGCTCACCGCGCTGTCCAGCTCTGCCCTATGGACCTTTGCGAGCCTCGCGCTCTGTCTGGCCTAGTTCAATGAGTCCTCGTTCCAAGCTCTCGCTCATTGTCGCTGTCGTGCCGTGCGTTTCTGCCTGCAGCACTCAGAAGCTGACTGATTCTTGCCCCAGGGTCTTCGCCCACGGTCTAGCCACACACTGAGCATCTGCGTCAGATGCACGAGGCTCGGTTCCATCGCCATCGAGCTTGTCGCTGATAGCCAATTGCAAGCTGGGTCTCGGGAGGATATGAGTGGAAGAGTGCAAATATCTCCGAGGGTACAGACTTTATTCAATACGTCTGCTACGTGTCGCTCTACAACTAGTTGCTCATCTTCTGTAGCGTCCCGCGACCTCTCGCAAGCTTCGCGTCACCTATCCGGACACTAGCCGTCTTTCCATTCACCATCGCCCACAAACTCCCGGCCTGTGTGCCTCGCACTCCCCGGGACTCCGCATTCCCTCCCATCCGGCTACTACGGCCCGCAGACGACCGAGAGACGGTGGCACGTCATCGCGTCGACCGACATGATCTCGTCGATTGTCCAGCTGGCGACGTCTGCGGTACCTCGTAACCTTCTGGCTGCTCCTTCCGAATATCGCCCGGCCACCAGTACCCATCTGCAGTCTTCCTCGCATGCGCGGCTGTATCGCAATGGCATTCCGTCAATCCGTGCTACTCCGCCCTTCGAGATACCAGCGCACGCAGCGTCCCCATCTCTCGACATCACCCATCGGGCACCAGCGTTGTCATCCGCCGGCTGCGCTGGACCGGGGCCACATTCTCGCCCTTCCCGCATGGATTTAATGGAGTGCCCGGCCGACGAAGTGCGGAAGCCGCTGGAATAGATATAGCTATCCGGTCCGTTCCAAATACTCGCAACCTACCATTCGTCCCGTCGAGGTATCCTCGACACCGTCCCTCCTCGTTATCCTCCACTACTGGCATCATCATCGCGAGTTCTTGGACGGCCGATCACGTCTGAATCCACCTCAACATCATGGCTATCGTGCCCTCGCGTGCCTCCGGCACCGGCTACACTGGGAGGTGATGTCGAGCTCGACTCTCATAGGCCTCCTTCGACGCATCGCGGCTTGCTCCATTCCACCACCGCCTCCCCAACGAGACACTGCTACTCCATCGTCGACCCGCTATGAGCGAGTGCACCGTCGTCCGCAACGTCCGTTATCCTCGACTATGCCGAGATGTGCAGCCCCTCCGCCCACCATTGAGAAGACCTTCCCGTTTGCGGACTAGGGTTAGCTCGCTACAGTCGGTCTTCCGCCCTCGCTGTCCCGCCAATCCAAATCCTCGCCGCGTACCGTCTCCTTCCCCGGCGAAGCATCCTCGACACAGTCCCCAACGACGTTGCTCGTCGTTACTCCATTCCTTCGTCGTCATTCCTCCATTACCGGCATCCATGACAGACGACCTTGTCCGACATCCTCACTCTCTGCTCGACGGGCCTTCATTCCCTCTCCAGCACACGGCCACTGGGAGGTGACGTCGAGCTCGACTCTCGTGGTCCTCCTTCGACGCATCGCGGAGATCGAGCAAATACGTCAATCGCCGGGCATTCGAAGCATTGCAAGGCTCGTAGCTCGCGAATGCAGGCGGGCTGGCGGAACGGGGCCGAGCTGGAACGGCGCCCGCCAGTCCTCACCTCCTAGTGTTTCTCTGCGACGGGGAGGACATCGAGGTCCAGATTGTCGTCGACCTCTCACACAATATGGGCGGTCGTCCCCGCAGCGTTGCCCGCTTTGGTCTCTGTCAATTGCCAGAGCTCCTCCATATGCGTCTGTCCGTACTAGATACTCCGGCTGGGAACTTGGGCGAGGGTCGAATCTAGCTGGTGCGTCTCTCTCTCCTGTCATTATACGTAGCTGATTCTCTCCCCCAAAGGACATTGTCAAGCTTCCTTACTGCCGCACGAGATACTCCTTCGCTCTCACATTTACCCGCTCGCTATCTCCACCAGCGGCTCTCCAACTCCCATGACCCAGTGCTCCTCCTACGACCCACTACTACTCTTCCATTGGTCGGCCGTCCTACGTCGAGACGCGCTGCCGACCGACGAGGAAGCGTAGTCGTTTTCGAAGCATATGCTTCTGGTTCTGGAGACGATACGGGCGTAGCATGAGGTTGCTCGTCCCGTCCGGCGGGACCCATCGAGAGGAAGGTGGCATATATGCGCGATTGACGGGTTGTCATGGGTCTGGTACTATCCGGGATCCTCCTTCCCGAATATCTTTCTTCTTTCCCTCGTTCGCATCGCCAGCGCTGCCGCCGCTACATTCGCGGCGTTCGTGGACTCCTTCCAGATGCGCACCTCTCCGAGCTTCGCAAACACCTCCTCCCTCTCTCCCAAGTGTCTGGCGTCGGTCACGGAGACGATGAAACCGTCTGGCGGTATCGCAGCACCACCCTACCGTGCTCGGCACCCAATCTCGCCGGACGATTGAGCCAGACGAAGCGGGGGAAGGGCCTGGTCGCAGTCTGCTATCCTTCCTCTTCGACATTATGCGCACTCGATGGGCACTTATTTCTTCGTCTCTTCATATACGTCCGTGTCCATCCTTCGCTTTCTCCTGCATATGTACTATGGGCTGGAAGGACTTGTATGACATCAGATTTCCGCGTCGGTCAGACATCTCGTCTTTCTATACCTTAGCCACCTACTTCCAGCTTGTACCAGGACTCTGTTGGCTAGTATCACGGATTCACGATTTCGATTACGCTCGTGCAGCAGGGAAATAGCTACTTTGGCGGAGTCATTCGTTCAATCTCTAGATACCCACACAAGCAAACCAACGGAAAAAAAATCAACCTAACGACTCGGAAGCTACGCAGTCATAACGAAACCGACGAATCCGCCCACCATTGCCCCGAGCCCGCTTCCAACAAACGGAATGGGGATGAAAGCGCTCCCTACTACCGTGCCTGCAGTCATGCAGACGGATCTGACAGACTCCTTCGCTGCGTTCTCGACCAACTGGGAAGGCGTCGTCGTCCCCTCGAGTATGCCGATCGCATCGCGGGTGGCAACCACGACCACAGACAATCCAACTCCACCGGCGGCGGATCCAAGAACCTTGGATGCGTGATTCTTCGCGGCGGCGCCATAAATGGCTTTGTTGCTGAGCGTTTTCGATAGCGTGCGGGCCGTCTGGCTGGTTATTTGCTTTCGGATGGCCTTTTGCGCTGCCTTTCCAAGGGACTTTTCGACCACACCGCCTACGGGACATAACAGATGAAGCCAACGCGCGCGAAAACAGATGCGACACACCAGCGCAAACCTGTTCTGATGCGACACTTTCTATCAAGCGCGACACCTTCGGACGATTCAGATGTATTATGGTTGAAATAGTGTAACAGTATTCCCCGCACCATAGGTTGCAGTGTTTTGACACAGGTTGCGGACTGTTCTACACAGGTTATAAGATGCAACACAGGTTGTATGAACCACGTCCGGCAAGACACAGGTCAGTGTGTCTTCACATTTACACGGCAGGTTTGTGAAAGTACCCAACACAGGTCAAGCTTTGGGCTGCCAGGCCAAAAATAGTGCATCAGAAACATAATGATTGTTGTGATGTTCCATCACGGCAATCCCCCCTGCACTGTACCATGGTGTATACTGCACTAGTAATACAAGGAGCTTTCTTAGTATCCTAGGGGATGTTTCCGACCAAGAGACAATTTTGAATTCCTCCTAAGGGACAATTTGAACAATGTGCTGGCTGGGATGGTCATGTTACAGTTGCCCATTTTTGCAGCTGAGGAGGGTCAGGAATGATAAAGGAAACACATACAAACAAATGTGCTTTTGCTCAATACAATCCAGCACTGACTTAAAGCCATTTTGCTCTAGGGAATCCTTTCCCTCTGATTTAAAATACGGCTTGGCTCGGCAACCATTCGGCCGGCGGCTTGTCTGATCCCTTGGCATTGCAATCAGATGTGCATCAATTAGAATGTCAGAGACTTTTTCCGGATCTGGTCAACCTGTGTTGCAAGAAGGTCCCAACCTGTGTTGCGCATCTCAACTGAACCTGCGTCTGATCAAATAAGATTCGCCACACAGGTTGAGACCAACCTGTGCTGTACATGAGTTATAACCTGTGCGGTTCTCACTGGAATACTGTTACAGTATTTCAACCATATATTATATCAACCATACAACCATACCCACACCACAGGTTGGGTGGTTTCGACATAGGTTGGGGACTTTGCAACACAGGTCATATGACTCCAGTCTGGCGAGACACAGCTCAGCACATATGGACATTTTGCAGCACAGGTGGTAAATACTAAATTTTGCACCACACAGGTTTTCAGACCACTCGACACAGGTTGAGGTTAGACTGTTAGACAGAAATTACCTATCAAAGTCCCAATGATTGGGTTGATGTCCCAACACGGCATGACTACGGCAAGAAATAGTGATTCTGAGCTTGGCAAGTAATCCATTTGGTTTGTCGTTGGAATGCTTGCCTGATGTGACCCTGTTGTGCCCTTGCTCAGATGTATGACCTCCTAAGTACCAGGAATGATGTATCAAAGTATGGTTGAAATACTGTAACAGTATTACAGTGATATGGTTGTTATGGGTGGACATTATTATTTTTGACACAACTTGTAAAAAAATCCTGCTTTTTTGACACAAGTTTGTCTGTTTTGATGAAAAAATGCGCAGATTGGAGCTTTGGCATTAGAAAAAACACATGCTTGAGGGATTGAAATTTTGACACAACTTCCAAGACATATATTGGAATGAATAAACACATCCTTGAACCTTAGACATAGGAAGGAATGGCATGCTGGATCAGTGGAACAGCAGATCAACGATTAGACCAGTGATACTGCATTGTGTATTTACAGCCGTTTGCATAAATCAGTGAACATGACGAAAAAAACTTTGCATGATGGCCGCCGACGGCCCGTGCAGCCGATTTGCGTGCAACCACCATGCTCTGCGTTTAATCGTGTGTAATGGTCGCCGGATGCTTTGAATCTTGCCTAAAAGAGCTTTATTGCACTATAAATGGCCTCCGCCATCGCGACTCCGCCGTCGGTGACTCCGAACTCCGAGTCGGAGGACAGGTAAAGACAAGACAAAGACCCCCCCCGCACAATACCTGGAATCTGAGGCTTGGATCCTGAGATCCTCTCCAGCCAGCCTCCCCTCACCGTGCACTCTGCCCTTGGCACTTCCCACCACCATCTCCGAAAGCTCCGCCGTCGCCACTCCCATCATGCGTCGAGCTCGGGGAGTCGGGGACGTCGCGCAATGTCATTCCGTCGTTGAGGTCTGAGGCGACGACGAGCCAAAGGAGTTTGTCGAGATGGGCAGAGGCCCTGAGGCCTGAGGGACGGAGGAGAGGTTGTGTCTAGTCAACATCAATATCATGATGCTGCCGACATGCTGCTAAATATGGCTATCACGGGACGGGCCGTCAGCGGCCATCAGACAGACTTTATTCGTTGTGTTCACTGATTTATGCAAACAGCTGTAAGGCTCAGACAAGAAAGTCTGGTATGGGCATCCATTCTTCAGTCGTAGAAGGGTTGATGTCAGTATTCATTGACCTGTGGCCATGTCCCAGGCCAACTAAGAAGGCTGTTCCTCTGGCATGCAATGTGGCAGAGCAACAAATCAATTTTCGAATCAACCCACAGATCTGATGTGACCAGCGATGGGAATCGTTGAGGTTTTTATCATTCATGGGAAATGGGTGAAGTTGGGTCAAATTGGTGAAGGTCCCAAACTTGTGTGAAAAAATCTGAGGTTGTGTTTTTTCTCTCTCGAAAATGAGTGTGATTTTCCCATAATAATGTCCACTCATAACAACCATACAGTGAGAACCGCACAGGTTATAGCTTATGTGCGGCACAGGTTGGTCTCTACCTGCGTGGCAAATCATATTTAATCAGACACAGGTTCAGTTGAGATGTGCAACACAGGTTGGGACCTTCTTGCGACACAGGTTGACCAGATCCGCGAAAAGTCCCCAACACTAATTGATGCACATCTGATTGCAATACCAAAGGATCAGACAAGCCGCCGGCCGAATGATCGCCGAGCTAAGCCGTATTTTAAATCAGAGGAGGGAAATTTCGAAAGAATTCCCCTAGAGCAAAATTCAAGTCAGTTGTAGATTGCATTGAGCAAAAGCCCATTTGTTGGAATGTGTTTCCTGTATCATTCCCGACTCTCCTCAGCTGCAAAATGGGCAACATCATCACAGCCCAACAGCACATTGTTCAAATTGTCCCTTAGGTATGGTTGTCCGTTCTGGACAAAAGTATTTGGACGTCTCAATCCTCAATTTTGTAATTTGCGCTGCACAATCCTTAACTTTTGACAAAAATTTGCACAATCCTTAAGGATCATGCGCAGAAATGTCTCAATCCCTAAGGATTCAGTGTTTCACAGGCGTCTGCAAAACATAGGATCCTCAATTTGAATTTCATGGATAAATCAAGGATCCTGGTTTTTGACCAGTGCAAGGTCAGGATCCTAGCTTCTCCTAAATCTAAAAATCCAGGATCCTGAGTTTCGGGGTCGCAGAAAAGTTAGGATCCTCAGGTTTGAGGATTTGAGAAGAACTCAGGATCCTGAGTTCGCATCTATCGAAATTGAGGATCCTGACGTCTGATCTGTCGGAAATCAAGGATCCTGCATTTAGGGGGAACATCCCGGAAGTCCGGAACCCTTATTTAGGCTTTTGATCGCTCCATGTGATTGAATTGCCCCTTGTGAATGATCACTCCTGTGTGCTTCTCATCATTCTGACTTGGTCATTTCGTCTCTTTCCTGCTCTCCACCACCATGTCTGTCTTTCCGACCAGAACTGGCCCGCCCGGCAGCCACTGCAGCCTCTTCAGCGTGTCAGCCGAAGCAGGTGTCCCCCGCTATGTACCAGCTCCCCTTTCCCGCCTGTTCCCTTTTGATAACCTTCCTAGGATGCCTTGAGCCCGAACGAGTCTTGCAGCACTTGCAATCGCTCTTGGCTCGCCCATACTCCAATCATACACCAATCTAATGCCAACTACCAGTTGCGGCGAGGCCCATGCACTCGCACTGGCTGCGGCGGCTTCTACTCCGTGCGGCTCTTCCCCTTTATCCTCTTCCCCGCACGTATATAACGACTCTCCTAGACAAAGCCCATCTGGACCCAGGACGACCGCTGTGTTTGTACCGCTAGTTGGCATGATCATGAAGTGTACGTTTTCACACTGGCCAGCTATCTTCTCTCAAACCATTCTTAGCCCTGAGCACCCCCAACCAGTGTATGTGCCTCCTTCATCTCACAGTTCCCGCACTTTCCTGCCATTTAGTCCCATCGCGGCATCGCATTCTGCAACGCGGCCATCCGCAGCCAGCCTCGCGTACGTGCTTGCCCTCAACTCTCCGATAGTTCTCATTTTCCGCAGGATCACACGTTTTACTGGTGTTCCTGCTCCCCAGAGCCGTGCTGCTAATGCAGAGCGCTTGTCGGGCCGCCAGCCCAATCGTGTCGTTGCACAGCATCTGGGCCAGCGTTCGCGCCAAACTCCCTCCGCTCTTCTCCGCTCACAAATGACTTCCGCCGCTGCTCCTCGTACATCGGCCTCCCAAGTCCCCCCCCCCTCCGACAACAATCTGTGTAACATTTGCTTGTTGGCCCGTCGTTGTGCGTCCCTTCTCCTGCCCATAGTGCCTCCTGCTTGACCAAATCTCAGCCGCACAATACAGGGACTTCACAGGCCGGCTTGGCCCATGACCTGAAGGCCCGATTCGATTACCGCCACAGCGTTCTTGACTTTTTCAAGACCAACTACCTGTGCTTTGACTTTGACGTCGAAGCACAAGGTCCCATCGACCTGGAACGCCTCACCAGCAAGCTCACTACCCGACTGCACCAACACAACATCTCCTTCGGCCCTCTCCCCAGCGGTACTGACTATACGTCTGGGCGCTATTGTGATCAGCCCTGGTTCCTCCTTTCCAAATCGTCGGCTTCTCGTGCCAGCGGAGTCATTACGTGGGGTCCACATCCCCGAATGGCCGAGGACCTTTTCACAGCCGCCGCACTCACCAGCGTCAAGGCGCAGGACTACTTCCCGCACCCTGAGCCGGGGAAGTATCTTGTTTTTCTAGGCGAGTATCCATCCATTCCACGTATTCATCTTGTTCTGACCGTTTGGCATCTAGCCTCGCGTTTTTCCCCTATGCGTGGTCCTGGCGAGGCCTTTTCGTCTGAGGATGAACACCTTGAGGGCACGCACGCTTGCTGGAGTCTTCGCCTTTTGGCTCTCTTCCCCAACCCCACCGGCAGTACTCCGTATGTCGTCCACGAGTTCTGCATTGAGGGCTGCCCAACTCGGAGTGTGCGTCTTATCTTGATTGGGTATTAAGGCGGCTCATGTGTATGTCTAGGACGGTGAAGAATCCGACGGCAACAAGTCAGATGTATCAATGGCCCGCTCCTTAAGTCCCCGTATCTCGACCGTGGCACGGCCACACTCACCTCCATCTCCGGTGAGACTATCTGCGCAATTGCATTCCTTGCTGATGCGAAAGTAACAGCCTCAGGCCCGTGCTCATCGTCGTCCTCGTCTTGCATCTCCGGTATTCGACTCCATGCGTGATGATGATCTCCTGCTCCAGGACCTCATTCCCGCTGCAGTACGTGGACCGTAAATGCTTATCTTGGCCATGTCCTCATGTCCGTCATTCGTAATCCAGAGTCCTACGCAACGTGCTCCGGTATGGGATTCATTTGAGTGACGCTCGTGCTTATCTTCGCTTCCTCAGAGCAACATCTTCGGTCCGCCGGTACCTGGATCTATTGTAAGGATGTTGTTAACATGTTTCGTATCGGGACTCAACTGCTTTATTATATGCAGCCTGGACGTCTTCCCATTAGGGACTCGGTGACAGTGGCTGCCGTCATTTCATGGTCGGTCGGCGTTGTGGCCAAATTTCGCCCTGCTCCAGTAGACTCTGGCTATGAAGCGGATACTTTTTCGCCAGTATCGATTCATACCAAGACGGAAGACGCCGCCGGGGCTGCAATCCTTGGACTCCTTCTCCAAACCCATCAGTGCGAGAAGGACCAATCTGCCGAGTATGAGATTGATTCGCAGCACAAGAGGGACGTCTTCCGGGTCATTCATCCAATTCGTCTTGAAGCGTGGTTCCATGTCTTCAAGAACATCCAGATGTAAGTGTGTAAATCATTGCATGTCGTCTTCTCTCACCTTACCTTAGAGGACCGTCATTCGGAGCCGGGCCTACCCTTGCAGCCATGCACGCTGCATTGACAGCAATGGTGACCAAGGGCGGATACTGGGAGCAGGTTCTATTGTCGGATATGTACCGTCCCAGCTGGAGTCCCATGGTCTCTGATCCTGAGCGCTTCGACCTCTTCTTCACGCATGGTCAACTACTTGCCATCTACATCCTCAATCAGCACCAGGGCCCTTTCCCCGTGAGCATCTGGCTCCTCCTTACCCTCGTTGATGGCCCAGGAGCACTAGCATCCATCCCATCCCACATTTTACGGTATTTCGAGCCAGACCTTTGGGCGCAGGTCAAATGGATCTACAATGAATCAGCTGCTCCAACCATGGCCAATGTCGAGCTGCGCACATTCATCATCGACGTTCTGGATGTCCAGGTAAGCTCTCTTCTTGCGGCGATGACATCGCTTACACCGGCGGCGCACACACAGCCCAGTACACTTCCTAATCTGCAAGATCCGGAAAATCGGCATCACTTCGTGATAGCTGCGCTCGGGAAATTACTCCTCGGGCACACTGAGTTCTTCGAGCGCAAGGAGTGGGTCTTCCTTCGTGATGGCTTCAATATCGAGCGTGCTGGGCTCAAGGTTATCGAGGTGCGTATCATTCCACAGAAAAATCAAACCTCACCCGGCACACAGTCCATCCACACCACCTGGCCAGGAATGTCTTTACCTTTTCTCTGCTCTCTTTATGACCGCGAGATCAAGAGCATCGGAGATGTCTCGGCAAACTTCACCTTTGAAGTGCACGGCGAGTCGGAGCGGGAGGATGGTACAACAGTCGACTTTGTGCGCCTTTTCAAGTGGCGTCTTCATCGCTATCTGCAGGGTCGGGGGCACCCATCAACGAGTCTAGGGTTTGTGACTGAAGAAGAACTTGAGCCGTACCGGAAGAGTATCGATGATCCTCTCTTTCGCGCAAAGCTATTTTATTTTGTAATGACGGAGAATCGGCGGCTTATTGGTCCTGCGTGGCCGCTCGCGGTATGTTGCGTGCCCTTCATAAGAGTCAGTGCTTACTATAGTGCAGTTCACATTCTACGGCAACCCTGATGCCTACGAGGTACGTCTCCTCCTGGTGCCTATGATGCCGTTAACGAGACATAGGGCTCGAATGCAGCCGGGCGTCCCATTACATTTCATACCTGTACGCAGAGTTGTGCGGTCTTTCTCGATGAGCCGCTAGAGACCACCCTTTTACAACCACCCGAGAAGAACAGGGAGGAGTCCGGAAGGTTCGACGGATGGCTTCACCTACAGCTGTTAAACGCAGCATACAATCTCGACGGGTAGTTAGTAGATCACGCTATATGGAATATCTCAGCAAAGAAAACACATGGCGATTGGCAGATGAATTCAGCCGCACCCATATATAGCAGCGACGAATGGATGACCCATCACTCTCTTCCCTCTTTGATGCATCCAAGAGCTCGCGGTGGCCGTGGTGGACGTGGCCGTGGCCGTGGCCAGACTCCTGATCCTGTCGAACCTCGCCGCTCCAATCGTAACCGCAGTGCTCCGGCGGCTGCCGATGAACCGGTGTCGTTTGCTATGCAAGCGGTGGTTCGAGACGCGCGTCGTCAGGCGTCTGCAGACTCCGCTCCTACCACCAGTGATGATGACATCCAGTATGTGGGCAGACGATCCGCACCCCGCCGTCGAGGAACAGCAGCAAGACCAAACTTCAAGCTACCCCAGTCCGACAGTGATTCCGGTACGGTCTCTTTTGCTGTATCCGTTGCGTGTTGCTGATACCTGCACAGAGTTTCCATTCTCGCTCTCTATGAAGGGTATCTCATCGGCCTACAGCTGTAAACCATGCACTTACCAATGTCTAGATCCCGACTTGAAATATACCGAGCGTATCAAGACTTTGACGACACGCATCCACACCAAGCGTGGTATCAAATCCATGGAGGTTGATGAGGCTGAAGAACCTGGTACGTTCTCAGGAATTTCTCAGTAAGGAGGCATTGTTGACTCGACTTCCAGTTGTAATGGCGGCCCAAGACAACTCTGCGGCCACTGTAGCAGTTCCGGATGATGATAATTCTCGCAATCTGACGCGTACGTTAAGACTACTGTACCATTTTATTCAATTCGCGGGCACCCGAACTTGTGACACTTCTGATAATTCGTTAAAATTGCCATATAAGGCGATTTTGATGGGATCAGAGCGCCGCAGGCCCCAAATTTTGGCAAAATTACCCTATTTGGCCAATTTGGGGCCCCAAGAACTGGCTGTGACCAGTGACTCGACGAAAATATTCGTCGAAAAATCTCATTGTGACCGTGACAGAACTAATTGAACGAAATGGTACAGTATATCGACTCGAAAGCAAGGCGCTCACCCTCACCCAGAATCAGGCCCAACGTCCGCTCTGTCTACTGAAGAATATCAAATGCTCTTCCGGGTCATTCTCCATCTGCACGACTCCCGTCAGACATTCACGGAGGTTATTACCACCAGCAACGCTGCCCAGGGTCTCGACCATACTCTCTTCGTCAAACTCGGATCAGTAGCCCCTCGTCTCAGTGTTTGGCTAGGCGTTGCGCGTGCAGCACCAGACACGCATGTCGGCTTCATCAAAGTCCCTGTCGAAGCCACCAGTGACTATATCGGCCTTGAAAGCGGCTTCTGGGACTTGGGGTCGATGTCAGAGCTCGAGAAGCCGGACAATCACATACTGGAGCTTCGGCTCAGACCCGCTCCCCCATCTGGTGCTGTTGAGCGACTCATTCAGGTGCGGGAGCTCCCACCAGGTACCCCGGTCTACGTCGTCTGTGTGTACTACGAGGTGTGTCCGTATTGCCGAGGTTCAATGCTTCCGTTGACATGCAATAGCTCGCCCAGTCGTCTGTCTCTGCAGCATCCACATTTGCATCTGGAGCGGTCGCCGTACCTCCCAGAATAACAATCCCTGCCTCCCATCCCGGGGACATCAACAGCCCCAACCCCAATTCTGCCGCTGTTGACAATGAGCATGTTCTTGCTATTCGCCGATATCTGGCCAACGAACATCCAAGGGTCATGGAGCGCGTCAGCAAGGTCAAACAGGACGGGTATGGTGCAGTGTACCGCACCTGCGTACTCATCAAGGCATTTGAGTCGGTGTGCCGTACCTACAGTCGGCGGGAAGTCTACGGTTGATTTCGAGTTTGTCTTTGATCCTTTTGTGCTTTGTAGTTGACCTTTTCTATAGTGCCACCATAGTCAAAGCACAAATACATTCTGAACTTGACTAATTGAGCATGGCTGATGTCCCCGCCCGTCATCCCGCCTCCCGCCGATTATCCTGCCCATGTCCGTCCCCGACCCCGCCTTGCCCGCTGTGGTCAACGTTACCTTCGGTCCCCAGTGTTGAAATTTCACTGATCTCAGGCTGCGTTCCGTTCCGTTCCGTTCTTAGACCAACGTGTCAAAATCAAGTCTGAAAAACTGCACGATGCTCACCTTTCTCGCTGTCTTACCCCCCGTTTTTAAAATCTGAGCATAGCTAGTACTGTTCTGTAGGCTTGCAGACCTGATCATTAGACACCTACGCGTTTGGGACTGCTGGGCCGGCGTTTATCACGGCCTTGAGCACACATTTCTCTGTAATACTTACAGAGTATCTGTTCGAACGATTAATCCAATCCAATCCAACACACTACTGCTGGTCCGGACCGAGGTCCGGCGGGTGACCAATCATCAGCTTGGTCGCAGCGTGGGAGAGATCATTCCCTCATGTTCCTGACCGCCACGATATTTCTTGTACTGCGCGGCACGTCGATGAACGCCAGTCCGCGAATGTGTCAACCCACCACATTGAACCTTCTGGCCTTGTAGAAAGACGCGCAGGCGCACTCGGACGACATGACGAAACCGCCGCCTATGCGCTTATTCTATCTCGGCCACTGGCTCAAATCGACGTCTGGTAGGTTTTGCTTCGCGTTCACCTCATGAGGCATTCTGCTATGACCTCCCCGCGTCCTCTTCTGAACAGTCTTCACGCCGTTTCTGGTACATCCATATTCGCTGGCGTCGGCTGGTTGGCGTCCGCTAGTCTTTGAGGCTCGCCTCGCCTCGGGGACGAGGATCCACAAGTGACGACGCTGGCACTTTGATTCATTCGCATACCGCTGTCGTACTCCGCCGAGCTCGAAATATCCGTAACAGCGTAAGTCATTCCGTGCATAATCAGAATGCGACGTGACTCACTGACGACGTACAGACATCGATCTACCGTCTACGAGCTCCAGGTGCGTTTGATCCTATTTGCGCGAGCTGCATGTACTAATTCTGTACACCAGTTTCACGTTGCGACGTACACTGACAACACCATCCGGCATTCCTCCATCGCGGACGATGCGTCCTGACGGTGTGTGGAGGTTTATCTTCCCTCGCGCGAACCCGACGACTAGCTTCTACCTTCCGCTCGACTTACAAGCCCAAAGAAGTTGCCAATCGACTTCAAGCCGGTGTACACATCCTTCTTTGCGGGACACCGAGACGACCGACGATGACGAGAGGGAGGGTAATTTCCAGGCAGCTTCCGGGGACAGACGGTTTGGGAGCTCGAGGGGGATGGGCTTCGATAGGTTGGTTGACTGAAAACGTTCTCATTCATCGCTAATTGCCCGCAGATTCTTCCATATTCTACCTAACTTGTCCTATTGCAATCCTATCGTCAGATGCACATATCGCGATTGACGGATGGCCGAAGTTCTGGTGCGAGGAATCTATGCCTTATACGGCAGTTATTTCAACGCCGATTTGAGCCATCGAAGGTCAGCGGGACATGACGTAGTTCCGGGGGACGCAGAAGGCCTTGCAAACCAGCACCGGCTTCTTCATTGGCCGGTATTTTGCAACTGCAAGCCAAAACAATCATGGCTAGAACTACAACTACACATCTTGGAGAAGAACAACCATCGCACGATATATCTCCCATCCGGCGCTGTGGATCAACTTCGGGGAGCCCACCTCCTCGTATACAATCTTTGCCAGCACGTCAAACTCGTCTGGCACCCACCGCATTACATGCTCGCGCGGAAGTGGCAGCCGTTCCCTCATCTCCTGAATGACTTCTCTCGGAATTTCTGTTCCGCACCTCTCTAGCCCGAAGCGCTCTGGATGATTGAAGACCTCATCAGGTGCAGCGACAGGGAGCAGCTTGTGTTTCTGCGAACGCTTTGCTGTGGAATTGAAGTAGTACTTGAACTCGTCAAGGTGATGCTTGATAATGCGCGACCAGAGCCACTGAAACAAGTTCCTAGATTCTGTGAGTCGGGAGAGAGAGAGCCGAGAACGCTGGCGACTTACACGTGGATCGGATTGCCTGGGGCAAACAACCCATTGGTGTGCGCCTCGTCAAGCGCGGTCCGGATGTTCGCTCCCTCGTCATCGAGCCAATATCTCCAAAGCGACTCAGCGGGAATGTTGTCCGTGCTCATGAGGCTCTTGGTGGCCGGACGCTCAAGCTCAGATAGCTCGGGTAGATAATTGCGGCTGTAATGGTGTCAGGTGAGACATATTTGGCGAGCATTGAATGTCCCGCTTACCGTAACTCGTTCTGCGCTGAAGCCATGTAGCCGGTTTCCGTGCCACCGTCAAAGGTGAGTTGCATGGGAATTTCTGCGACAAATTAATGACTAGTCCCTGAGCGAGTAGAATTGTACATACCTCCGGTTTCCTCGACGAAATCAAGATACACATGGGCAATAGTAATCTGGTTTCGGTCGTTCGGAACAACGTCCAGGTGCAAGACCCTTCCAGTGTGATCGCGAAAGCCGTATATGCCGAAACCAACAGGACCAAGTCGTAGGGCTATCGCTCCGAGCTTCTCGTGGCCATCGCAGTGGACCTCCTCCATGATTCCCACTGCTTTGAGCTGACCGCGTTTCTTCTTTGGTTTCTTGCGCCCAGGAAATCGAATCTCGGCGCCCTCGGGATCGATGGCTTTTTGGACTTGGCGAACTGTATCCCTGCTCGCAATCAGCATGCTCACCCCGAGTATCAACGTACAAGCGTACCTCGGAATCAAGATACCCTCCTGCCGCGCAATCCTTTTCTTAGTTCTGTCTGGTCCGTGGCGGCGATTGGTATCCTGGTCAACTTGTTGGCCGACGAGCGTGGTGATTGTGGCAAGCGGAGGCGGCTTCCTCACGCTCGGCACTTGAAACTGCTTGTTGAGATTCATGAGCTTAGCTTTTCTGCGGGGTGTGAGCAACAAACACGAAAGAAATATTGAAGACGTACTTGATGGTGTAGCCGTGCTTCTCACTCAACTCTGCCAAGCGGTCTGGAACAGAAAGCTCGCGTCGAGCAAAATCAAAGAGAATTTCGCAAAGTTGTTCATCTGACGGTTCTACGGTATAGTCGGTCAGTGTTTTCAGACTCCGGTGTTTGAGAACACACTAATTCCGTTGTCGACTCCATTGTTTCCCGTGGTGTTGACCATGACGCTGGATGGCGGGGGTGGCAAGAACACAACGACGCGAGTCGGCGCGTGACAGTCAACAACTCTAACTCCGAGTCGACTTAGCAATTCCGACTTGGCATTTCTGGCAATGCACGGACAAAGGTGCTTAGTTTGGACGTGCCGGGGCGCTCGTGCGTGCTTAGATCCTCACTCGGTATATAAACCAGGCTGCTTTCAATGAGCCGGACACCCCCCTTTCTACTTCGCCATGGCTCCCGGCCCTTCCGACCCACCCGTTACTCACTGCTGCAGTCTCACCGATGAGACGGCGGGGCAAAGCTGCGGCTTCGACTACCCCAACAAGACACATCCAGGCCTATGTTCTGGGTGTGCGGTGCTTGCGCGACTTTCCGGCGTCACCTACCAAATCAAGTCGAAGTATCCGCGCTGTGTCGACTGCGGTTCCATATATCAAGGCATGAATTTTGAGCGTGACGGACAACCTCTCTGTGGCACTTGTTCTGCATTGAGTTCGACTTCGACGCTCACTGCGGTGGCACGGCAGCAGCAAGCTGAGCGTACCGCCCGTATGCTCTCCATCAGTGGCAACCGCCCTAATGAAAGCACACTCGCACGAATTCGGGACCGTGCTTCTGGCGCTTCTGGCGTCTCATCTTCTTCGTCGTCGAATACACAACCACTCACTCCTCGTGCCGTCACGATTGCAGTCGAGGCGTATTACGAAGGGACATCGGGGAAACCCAAAGTTCTTCCAATTGGATGGATGATGGAGGGTTTCACACTCGATGACTTGATGGAAGGTGTGTTTTCTTCCCTTTTGTTTCTCTCTCCGTTCTGAGTCGTTTTAGATGTGGTTCTTCAACACTTCCTTCGAAAGATCGGAATATCGTGGGATGATCGCCACGAAAACAGCCTCGAACTCAGCGATGTTACCCTTCGTTTTATGGGCGGCGGGCAGCTGAATGTTGATCTCACTGGTCGCACCGTTCATGATCTGGTCCAGGCCCATCGGAACGCGGCTGCAGCAGCGGCCGTCCCATCCGGTGTTCTAACCCAAACCGCAAAGAAACTCGGGACATGGCCTGCCTTCCAATACTTCCAACTTCACATCCAAGCCGATCTGGTGTGTCTTCCGCTTATTCCGTTCCATGGACGTCATCTAAACAATGATCCAGTTTTATAATAGGACTGGGGAGACCGTCAAGTTCGGCGTCAGTGTCAAGCGCCAACGTGAAGAAACGGGCAGTCGTCTCACCTCCAAAAAGCTCAAAACAGCGGGTAAGTGGCATTTTCTGTCTTATCAACCCCGTATTGAATTAGATCAGCCCAGTTCGAACCCGTCGTCTCGCGCTTTGTCCCGCGTCAATCACCGTCAACCGTGCTTGCTCCCATTTGTCGCACCCTTGTCGAGCTCCAGTACTCGTGTATGAAGATTGATGACGCGACGGGTTCCGCCAAGATCGACCCCATTAAACACCGTTCCGGCGAGTTCCCATCCTACCTCCACGATGTCGCATTCGCTCGAGGCACAATGAAGACGGTGTACAAGGTGAAGTTAACAGTCAAGTTATTCTTGCATCGACTCACCTCAACGTAGTTGGACACCCCTCAAGGCGCCTATGTGGCGAAACGTTTTCACCAGGCCAGCGCTGACGAACAACAAGTCACCATCGACCAAAACGACACATTGATTCGCCAAGAGGTTGAGCTCCTCGCTCTTATCGAGGAGGCCCTGGGCGCCTTCAAGAAACGAGCGAAGGAGCCAACGACTGCATGTGATATTGATGATGGTGTGTTCCTTCGATATCAATACTCTTATGCGCATTCTGATTCTCGGTTTAGGTCTCGCGGTTACTTTGGCGTACGCTGCCTATGAGTTTGTTCCGGAGGGTGGCAAGCCATCCACCGCCAGCAACCTCCCGGTCAACACGGACCCGGAAGATTACGAGGGAGGTCTGACCTGGCTCGTCGAACCCTTCCGTCACGGAAGGGCCACGAAGTTCGTCGGAACTTTGAATCACCAAATCGGTATTCGAACAGGCAAGCTGGGAGCGACGGTTCACGCGTTTATCCATTTCTTCTATCAATACACGAAGGAGACACTGGTCCTTGTTGATGTCCAGAGTGAGTTCATCTTCTGTGTTTCGTTCTTTAAGCTCACTCAAACATAGCTATGAAATCAGTGATGAACGGGACCACTCAAGAGGTTATCTTTGATCCTATGGTTCACTCGACAGATGGGTATGTGTCTTCGTGTCCTATGCTTTCATCTTTGCTCATCTCGCGGGTAGACAAAACGGACCGGGGGATCATGGACAGGATGGTATCGACGACTTCCTCCAGACTCACATATGCAACACCAAGTGCCAGAAACTGAAGCTCAAAAACCTTTTGCCGTCACCGAGCGAAGACAGCGAAGAAGACGATTAAATAAATAGTAGTGCCATGTATACCTAGTTTATATCACGACTTTCATGACTTCCTCTCGCCTAATTGAACTCCCTATAAATCTGACCTGCCGCTGCCCTTCCACAGTCGCTTTCCGCTTTCTTCGACTTGAAGTAGTTTTGCTGGCTGTCTTTCCGGTATTAGCGCCGCCTGGTCAACGTCTGAACGCGCCTCGTTGTTTTTCTCTTTCACTTGCTCGCTTCCTTGTCGTGTACACAGAAACGGTGGTGGCTGAGCACCGAGTTCTTAGGTGAGTTTGCGAGCTAAATGTTGAGCTCAGGCTGACTTGATTCTTTTCGCAGAGGCTTCGTTTGGTGGTCCGAGTCAAAGTGCGGGCGTAGATGGGACGGGACGTTGACAAAGGACGGCGGGAGTGTGAGTATACATAACTTGTTCTCTTGAAAGTCCCGTTAGCCGGATACTGAACCTTCACAGTACGACACTTACCTTGGCACTGCGGGATCCGTTTTGTAAAAGACGTGGTCTTGATGGGCAACGGGCACATTCCTTCCGTTGGACTCGTTTCCGTTGCGCCGATGGCCCATCTGATTCGTTCCCCACGTCGTTGTTCACTCGCGCGCGCGTTATTGTGGGCCGTCGTCGTCGTTGGACTCGTTGATTTTTCATTACAGTTTGAGTTCGTTTGGCGGTGCCCGGGAGCGGGGTACACGGCGCGACGGACAGCAGAAGACGGACGGCGGCGAGATAGCGGGTATACGAGTGCGTTCTTTTCAAATTCTTGTTGCCTGGATATTTCACAGTCAGGCGCTTACCTTGAATTAGCTGCCGCGTTTGTACTTGTACTGGGATTTGTTTCGGTCTTCGGTGTGAGCAGACGAGGCGGAAGCCTGTGTCGCTGGCACTTGCAGCGAGCGGGAGGCGACGTGAGTCAAGGGATGGCGCGAGTGGGTTTTGGGGATGTTGGATGAGCGATAGGTGGTGGACAGCAGTGCGTGTGCGGATTTATCGAACGATGATTGCCGAATGGGCACGCGAATCGTAGGGGAGTGCGGGCAGGTAGCACCGATGTCGTTTGGCGGGTATAGAGCGCGTAGGAGCCAGAAAAAGGGCTGCTATAAGATAGTCAGTACGTATAGTGGCGGGCACGCATCTGGTGGCCAAGTCACTGCGTTCCGACCCCCCCTAGACTCACTGAGTCTACCTTTGTGTAGGTTGTGTGTAGTACCCGAACACACCTACACAGGCCCTGTTTATGGTCCTAAACAGAGCTTGCGTGTAGGCCTGTGTAGCCTCTGTAGAGGTGAGTTCGGGGCGGCTAGACAGACTGAGGCTAGCCAAGTTTAGATCAGTGTAGGTGAGTTTGAGTCAGTCTAGGTGTCTAGCCAGAGCAGAGCAGACCTAGCTTCATCCTTCCTCTTCAAAATCTTCGTCGGAGGTCGAAAGTTGAAACGTCAACGCCGGCGTTCTATTCAAGCGCGAGTCGTATGACAGCTATCACTCTTGCTCGTCAGTCCGAGTCGTCCCTTTGCCGCTTGTTGCAACAACATATTCTGCAGTAACAAGAACATATTCTGCAGTAACAAGCAGATTGCGGATCTGTCTAGGAGTTATACAGACCTAGACTGACCCGAACAGAGCTAGTCTCGGCTAGACAGACATAGCCAGATGTAGACAGACATGAACAGACCTAGACAGACCGTGTCTAGCGACCTAGGCTCAGATCTATGTGTAGGTCATGTAGACTCAGCTCAGTCTAGAGGGGGTCGCAACGCAGTGAGTGTGAGATCACTGAGATGCTGGTGGAAAACGGCAGCGGACGGCAAGCGGACGCTTCGTTCGAGGTCGTCCTGCACAGATTCAAGCAAAACACGGTCAGTTTCCATTCAATCTCGGAAAAAGGTCACTCACCTGACATTCCTGCAGATATATGGGACCAGGAGCGCGACACGGGCGTCGGAGATCGTATAATGCGGGGGCCAACGTGAGAATGGGTTGGAGTCATCGGAGACAAGCAGGCTGTAAACCCAGGTGAGTTTCCTTTGTGTCTTTGCCCGGAGTTTCAGAAGATTCACCAACTTTGAGGTTTCGTCATAAGGTCTGCAGAGAGCGGCGTAGCGGGAGGCATCAGAGGGTGTCCCGGGTGAGCCTGAAATGGCGTTCGAGGCGTTTGAGGTCGTCCTACACGATGAGGAAGGCACAGTAAGGTTTTCGTTATATACAGTGAATAATCGCTCACCTCGCTGTAATGTGGCGGCGTAAGGCAATGAGATGGCCTCCAGAGCAAGCAGGGCATTGCGGATGGTCTCAGTCAAAGAATCAGTCGACAACCACGGAGTTAGGCCTGACGTCCGCCTCACTGGTGTACCCGCGTCTCCAGTCGACCTCGCATCGCCTGTGCCTTGCCCGTGTCAATGGTCAAGTCGGATACGAAGAGCTGCAACTTCGTATCCAACTCCGGATGAGGAAGCGTATACTCGCACCAGAGTAACGGAAACTATCGAAATCGAGATCGGGATGGGCCTGGGATAAGTGAGTTGATGACCAACTTGAAGGCGCGTGGGAACAAATAATTCCCAGTTGCGTCTGCCGAAATGACTAAGCATTCGAAGCGGGACTTTCCCTTCTGGACTGGGCTATAGTGTAAATGACACAACGGAAAGCGGGCAGCAGGGATTCCAATGGAGTCTCACGCTCGGACCAAGCCGGAAGCAGAGATCAGGCGGGGCAATGGGCGGGAGGCGGGAGGCGGGAGACAGAAGGGCGGGATGACGGGCGGGACGTCGTCCATGCTCAATACTTCAGGTGTATTTGTGCTTTGACTATGGTGGCACTATAGAAAAGGTCAACTACAAAGCACAAAAGGATCAAAGACAAACTCGAAATCAACCGTAGACTTCCCGCCGACTGTACGTACCCTCAACTTGGTGCTGCCGATTCCGCGAAGTGGGAGTGGGATTGTGGAAGTGGTCCAGTCGGAGGGCCAGGCGCTCAGTATTCGCGCAGGCGACATCGTGACTGCATTCGAGCAAAACCACCACACCTTCAACAACCAGCGTACCACGTATTCCCGTGCATCACGAGTTCGCCAACAGCTCCAGGCATATGCACGCTCTACTGCCGACCCCACCTTCCCTAGGGTGCGCAACCCTGAACAGCCGGACTCGACTGGCGCAAGTGAGCAGCTTCACAGCAAATACATTGCGTGGCTGGCTGTTCTCAATGAAATCCTGCGGGAGAGCGTGCATGAACTTCCCGCTGCTGACGCTAACAATGCGGCCGCGATTGCAGTCCGCACTAGCAACTGGGCAAGGTTCAAGAGGGAGGTAGATACAGCCATCCTTGCTTTTGCGCCAAAGAGGGACAAGGAAGAGGCCTCGGAGGGCGAGGGACCCGAAGAATGAATGGATTGTTGCGAGAGATTATTTAACTACATTTCCTGAAAACTATTTATCAGCTTACATTGACGAAATACACAAGTTGCTCACCATCGTGGCTTCGGTCGCTGCAAATCGACGTAACTATATATGCCCGTCAAACCGCACACAAAAGTTGCATGGGCCAGTGCTCGAACACCTCCGAGAGTCTGAGCCTGGACGTCGACGGTCAGCAAGAGTTTTTCGCCAGAGCAAAGATTATCAAGTGCTTACATAAGCAAGATTCATCTGCATCGAGAAAGTGTTGCTGTAATTCGACGAGATACAATGTGCCCGTCAAACCACAGACAAAAGTTGCCCTGGGTATCCCTCCACCACCCCCGAGAGTTGCAGCCTGTATACTGAAGGTGAGTGAGAGTTATTCTGAAGACCGAGAATCACGGAAAGCTTACATAAGCACGTGCAAGATCACAGGGAACGTCCAGCCCAACATTGGCGGCATTGTCAAGCGTCTGCCAGGGGGGGCAAATGTTTGAGGGACATGCAGGGTGGAGGGCCGACTTGAGAGCTAAGGTCCTGTTAGCAAAATATGAGAAAAACACGAAGGTGTACGAACCTTGACTGTAATGATCAAAGGGCAACGTCCAGCACAACGTTGGCGGCATCGACGGTCGTAAACAGGGGGGCAAACGTTGGAGAGACATGCAGGGGAGAGGGGAGACTTAAGAGCTAAGGCATACAAGGTCCTGTTAGCAAGATATGAGAAAAACACGAAGGTGTACGTACCTTGACTGTAATGATCAAAGGGCAACGTCCAGCACGACGTTGGCGGCATCAACGAGCATGCGCAGGGGGTAAACGTTGGAGAGACATGCTGAGGAGAGGGGAGACTTGAGAGCTAAGGCATACAAGGTCCCGTTAGCAAGATATGAGAAAAACACGAAGGGTACATACCTTGACTGTAACAATCAAAGGGCGACGTCCAGCACAACGTTGGCGGTATCGACGGTCGTAAACAGGGGGGCAAACATTGGAGAGACATGCAGGAGAGAAGGGAGACTGCAGAGCTAAGGCCAACAAGGTCTCGTTAGCAAGAT
The DNA here is from genome assembly GCA_029282125.1 of Mycena amicta. NCBI lineage: Eukaryota > Fungi > Basidiomycota > Agaricomycetes > Agaricales > Mycenaceae > Mycena > Mycena amicta. The sequence goes on from JARIHP010000006.1 coordinate 1,677,695, forward strand.
ATGAGAAAAATTCAAAAGAACACATACCTTGAGGATTAGAAATCGACGCAACAATATATGCCCGTCAAACCGCACACAGAAGTTACATGGGCTATCGCTCGAATACCCCCGAGAGTCTGAGCCTGGACGTCGGCGGTTAGCAAGAGTCTTGGGCCAGAGCGACGATTACAGAGTGCTTACATAAGCATGCTTCGTCTCATTTCAAAACTTGTTGCTGAAATTCGACAAGAGACAATGGGCCCGTTGAACCACATACAAAAGTTGCTCAGGGCATCCCTCCACCACCCCCGAGAGTTGCAGCCTGTACGCCGAAGGTGAGTGAGAGTTATTCTGAAGACCGAGAATCACGGAATGCTCACATAATCAAGCAAAGTCACCCGATTCAGACTTGCCCGCGCCGACTCTTCTGCTGCACCATCCGCCTTGCTCAATATCGTTCCCGGGCCCGATGTTTGCATTGGCTTGCACGGTCATCTTGATTCGGTGCATCGCCCGCATCCTGAAGCTTTCGAGCCAGCGCGGTAGACGAGCAGAAGGCGCGGCAGAGGCGAGCGACGGTGTTCGATGGGCGTTTCGGGTAGTGAAAACGGGCTGGAATAGGCACTCAGTAAGTACTAAGGAAGACGGGAGGCGGGCACACACCTGATGCCAAAGTCGTAGCGGAGAATGCAAGTCAAGCTGGGCAAGCACGACATTGCACTGGAGTCGTCCAAGGTTGTCCTGCCCGTCTTGAAGCGGGACCTTACACTTGAGCCATTGGGATGAAGGTCAGTCTCCCTTGAATCGTTGAAAACAAACGCTCACCTCAGCGTTCCGTCACAGGTTTGGACCCGAGAGAGCCATCCATCACTCGGAGCTCGTCCAAATTGTTGTAGACGTTGTGGACGCGTGGCTTGGTGTCATCCGAGATGCGCTGAATTCAAATCGAGGTGAGTTGTCCTTGATCCTTTCCCCGTTTCTGGAAAATGACTCACCTGTGCGCTGGTCCACGAAGGTGGCGGTGGGCCTTTGCAGTGGGTAAGCGAGACGAGGTGCTGGAGTCATCTGGGTCGTCCGAGGGGTAGTAGTGGCTGAAAAAAGGGTCAGTATGTGACGTTATATGGGCCAAAATCGCTCACCTCTTTGTATAGCATGCAAGTGGCGAGTCGGGCGGAGATTACGGCGTGGGCATGGCGGCTAGAGGGCGTCGAAGTCAGCGCCGAGGCTATGGTCATCGAGGGCTGTATAAACAGGTCAGTTATCTTTTATTTGCCTCGATAACGACTCACCCTCGGCCCAGGTGTCCATACAACGGCTGTCGTGCGTCCAGAGTACACCGGAGTCAATGCCGAGGCTGAACATTGAGTGCTGGGGCTTGTTGTACGCGAGCTGGCAGCTAGAAAGGGTCGGTATTCATTCTACGCTGCAGAAATCACTCACCAGCAAAGAACGACGGCATAACAGCACACGGCGCAAGTCAACCGCTGGACTCAATGGATGCGTGTCGTCTCGGAGGTGTCGGCAATGCGAATTCGGTGTCTTGCGTGTGCGGACGGGCTGGATGGGACAAGGGATGGGAGTGTGTGGGAATAGCCACGCAGTCTCGAGACGACAACATTGTTAACTGGGTGCAGCGAGATCGTAAGTAGGGTGACTACAGTGCAGCAAGAGCACTCACTGCCAACGAGGACTTGTTTCCTCGTCAAAGCTCAATAGCTTCGAGCCCATCCCGCTATCTTCAGACCGTTCACATCTTCTGCGGTGTCTGGGCGTGCGTGTTGGCTTTGCGACATGATGGCAGTTCCTCGTTGAGATGAGAATGGTGGTGGTCGAGAGCAGACCAAGACAAGTGTGTGACATCGTCGTCGGCTTGCTCTCGTACCGTGTCCATATACACTACAAGGGACGCCGGGGCTACGCCCCGGCTACAATGCCCAATTATTGACGCAAATCCAGTTCAAAGATGGTTTTACATGTCTAATACATGCATCGTCTACAATCTCTCAGACCTGCTCTGCAGCAGCCCGTGGTTGTTCACATTCCACCGCACAGGTCACAAACTGCAATCCACTCATCGTCGAAGGGCATCGTCTGGTGTTGGTAGCGCGATCGGCCGAGTCAAGAGGTTAGGTGGTGTTGAGCGCAGGACAACACACTTCTGGGTGTTCGCCGACTCGTCGCTGCTCATCGCGGCACATAGCTGGCATATATGCGAGTCGTCTCCGTGAAGATGAGGCACACCTCTGAGTCGGGCGCCCGTTTCATGTTCGTCCAGCCGACTCAGACATCGCTCGGATCGTCGACACCCGTTCGGCCGCCGATCTCGCTCCCATGTCCATCGCCGCGTCCATGTCCGCTTTTCTGTAACTGTTGCGCAATCAGGGAAGAGCGGTGGGTAAGCTGTTGTCATAAAGTGAGTGGCGCGAGATCTTGATGCATGGCCATTGAGGGCCCGGGATTCTCCAGAGCGCAATGGGGGGTGGCTCGTAGATACCATGCTGGGTTACGGTGGTGAAGAATGAATGGGTTGGAGGAAGCAGTGAGAGTTCGTGAGACGTACTCACTTGCATCTGTTGACTCGAGTCTATGGCTGGATCGTGTCAATGCCAGTGTCAGTGGATCGTTACATAATGAATCCTCTAACGGTCAGTTCATTGCAGAGGGCCAGAATCTAGCAACAGTGGAATAAATAAATGGAAGAAAACGAAGATGAAACGCGTGCCTCAGCTCTCCAGCACGTTCCCGTCTCAACAGAAGTTACCCCTCATACGTCCTGCCGCGTCATTGGTCCATAGCTCACGGTCTGTCCACAGCTTTTCGCGCGCCTGGCCTCTGGGCACCGTCGTTATGGAGCACGCACCTGGTTCTCACTTCGCGTCTATCGAACCGGCCAGACCGAATGTCCTGGTGTCACCCGCGCTCAACTCTCTGGCTCTGTCCGTAGCTGGCGATCGTCTCCATATTGTCACTTGTCTCCATATTGTCACTTCCAGGGCGGTAGCGAAGCAGAAGGGGTAGATTGCACGGTCTCGAGACAAATTGTAGCTGTGAACATAAATTATAAGCTTTTGACACTGAAGCGATTACACACTTATATCATTCTGCAACTGATAACAAACCCGCTTCGTCTCCTTTGCAGTCAGCGCACCCTTCCCATCCACCGCTCGCCCGCGCCCGTCCCCGCCATTCGTTCGGCGCGTTGACTGTCAGACCGAGCGCAAGAGTCCAAAGGTCTGTGGCTGGAAACATGCCAAGGTTTTTTGCTGGCCTATTGAGGCTCGCTGGTGAGCTGCCGGAGGTGTGCGACAATGTACTCTGGATCATCCATCGACTGGTCCAAAGCCTGAGTGGGAGAGCGACCGTTTATGTGAAAATGGTCAGCGCACCTCGAGCCTCGAGCGCCGTCCAAGCCGCTCAGACAAAACACCGTCGCCCTCTGATCCCTCAGCCGTCGCATCCGTCCCGCAAATAGCAAATGTTGTTCGAGCACCTCGATACGGTGCAGATGGCTTGGTTGTGGGAGTGTGGGCTTTGCATCTTGATGGATCGAGGCAAGAGTCGAGTCTTGCACATACTGGCAGGGAGGAAGCTGAAGTAGGCTGAAGTGGGGTGAGGGCGGGGCAAGCGCGAGCTCGGCGGCTCGTTATACGACACGGAGCTCGCTGCGGAAGCAGTGGGGTGGGAGGGATCTGTCAAGCAAGGTTTGACAGACAGCGCTTCCTGCACGATAACATCGCTCGACGCTTGCTCAGTGGATGGATATTAGAGATGTAAAGTCCAAAATTTCAGAGTGGTTTGAGCACGATGTGTGCGTGGATTGCGAGTCGTTTGTGGGGAAATCGAGACACATGAAAGCGAAAGTGTGAGAGAGTTCTGATTAGAATCAGACATGAGGCTCAGATTAGCGCGCCCGATTTCATTTGGATCTGCAGATTCGAGCCATGTCGATAATACAGTAGAATACAATTACATCGGATGCGTGCTACTGCCCTGAACGAACTCTGGCTGGTCAATCTCTTGCATATCCTCCTGGCTTTGTTCCTCTCCCGCTTCCTTGGTCTATGTCTTATAAGATGTCGAATTGAATATCAAGATAATCGGCTTACTTGGCTAAATCTGAACGCCGTCTGGAGCTGCTCATTGGTAATAGGCAGCTCGAATGGCAACGCGGGCTTGTTCTGCAAGACCTTTGTGACCAAATCTGTCAGCTCATCGCCGGTGTCGTCCTTGAGTGTCTTCTTCCAGCGAACCGTTTTGCAGAGCAGATTCTCGGTGAAGGCAACATCGAAGCGGACAATCTGTTTCTGCTCTGGAGTGAGAAGATCCGCGAGAAGGTTGTGGAAGCAGATGAACGCCGCGATGATTTTGTCGCTGCTTGACACGTCGAAGCCCAAGTACTGCAGTCCTCGGGCAGCTCCAAGTTTCGGGTGTTTGGCAATCCACTCTCCCATCTCCTGCGCGGTCGGCATCTCAACAATCCTGCTGAAGACGAGCGTCGTAACCGTCTGCATGGCGGTCAGCGAGTCTTGGAAAGGTGCCACCCGAAGACGAGAGAAGAAGTCCATCGTCTCTCGCCAGCCAGGTCGCTGTCCCTCGTATGTCTCTGGATCCTTCCCTGCAAGCGGACCTAGCAAATTGAGCCACTGCTGCTGAACCTCGAGTGCATAATAGGGAGCGAACTTCTGGAGCAGAGCAGCATTCACTCCATCGGCTGTGGGTGGTGCGACTTGTTTCGCTTTCTTCTTTGTCGGCTTGACGGGCATCGCAGCCAGTTCAGCAGATGGTACACCCCACGCAGTCATACACTCAAACTCAATTGGTGGGCCCGACACGCGGCCCGCTTCGAGGTGGATGCGATGGTAGAACTTGGACGCCATGGCTTCTGTGTTCTCGGAAAAGAACCCGCCTGTATTCTGGAGGGAGAGTAGGAAGGCTTCGGTGACAGAGCATTGGCCCGTTCCAAAGAAAGACAAGAGATTCGAGATCCCGAGTCCCGTGGTGAGTTTAGCGCCGGGGATTGCAGTACAAAAGAGGGCGTTGTATCGACAGGGCTCATAATGATCGATGTTGAGCTTGTCCTTCTTGTTTTGGTTGCAATGCTGACCATCCAATAAACGGCGCAGCTTTTCCTCCCCAGCAGCCAAGTTGGTTCGCTTGTTGAGTACCTCCTGCAGAATGACCGCAACGACAGCGATGTTTGGCTTCGACACCCGCTTGCTGAGAATCTGATCAACACTCTGCGGAGGAGTGAATGCAAGAGGCGCATTCGGACGACGGGAGGGTTTTTTGACCACCAGTGCATCTTCGAGTGGAAGGGAGGGCTTGCCGACCTTGAGCTCGGTCAACAGATTGGTGGTCTCATCTCCCAGCTCCCGAATCACAAGGCGCAAGTCTTCGGCTTCCACACTGTCGCTGTTTAGACCCAGCGTCTGCTCCAAGTACTCTATCACGGGGGCGCAGATGTCGCCGTTACGGAGGAGGAGTGCAGGGGCAAGACGCTCTGCCTTTCCACCGACCCCGGGGAACCAAAGCCAAGGCTGCTCGATGACGGGACGAAGGAGTAGGGATGCCAGGAAGCCGTCGTCCTTGGTGTACCGCAGCAGAAGATCCAATATGCCACCACGGCACGTTGCGTTGTGAATAACTGCCTGGTCGCTGGCGGTGGCACGACGATCGCTAGAGCCGTTTAGAGATCGAAGGGCAGGAACGAGAATCAGGGTGTTGATGACCTTGAGCAAGCAGCGCTCGCATGCACTCTGGAGGTCGATGTTCGTTGATCCACTCGTGTCTGGAAGGAAAATCATTTTGCCCCCACCGTTCGACGGAAAGACACCGTATGCGTCGGACGGAATCCATGTGAGGTTATCTGCATGAATCGGAGGTCCAAAGAGGTCTCGAACACGATCACATTCAAGCGTTGGTGGGTAGTTCGTCCCCTTGGTTGCCTTAGATTTTTTCCCCTTGGTCGCTTTAGCAGCTCTGTTCTGTGCAGTCGCCAACGCCTTGGACTGTTTGCTCGCATGGATGAACAGTAACCCTACCAGCTTTGATTATCCAGCGGGCATGATCATGGTTGATCAGGTTTATCTGATTTCTGATTAATACAGGCTATGATACACTAAACTCCGGCACCATTCCCCGTCAATACATCTGTTGAACGGATTAACACATTATACACACGACGACGGAGGTTGAACGCACCTATCAAGATCATATGTTAGTCCGATCATCAGGTTTAACAACGCACTCACCCACGAGAATTGTTCAACGGATTAAATGGCAATCCAGAGGGATGTCGGATGTGACGGTAATGTGCGGTGGGGGGATGAGGTCGACGGGAGGGGGGGCAGAGGGATGACGTGTCGGGAGGGAGATGGTATGCCTGAAATAGGGCATCAGGATAGTCATAGTGAAAAGAGTCATAGCGAAAGGAGAATGGGAGCACACACTTTAACGTGCGCATTGCGCAGCTTGAGGCAGGCGTGCAGCAGATTGGGGTGAAACCTTGATGGACACAGCTTGGGGGAGTGCTTGGAGGTCGCGGCTTCAGTGGGCAGTGGGGAAGGAGGGGAGTAACACATGTGTTAGAACGTCGAAACTGTTAAACCATCAGCCAAAGACACGAGACGAGACGATGACGAGGCGTACCATGAGCGCCGGAGGATATTCCAGGGAAGAACTGTGTGAGTGTGAGCATGAGAAGTAAGGGGTAAATAGAAACGCACTATGAGAGTGTGGCTTGTGCACGGGCTGCATGTCGCGACTCGCCAGCACTGGCAGTGGAGGGGCTAGGGATGGTGAGGACCTTGAGGGGGAGCGGGCAATGGGCAGGGGAGGCGGAGTACGAAGGGAAGCTCGTGGAGAGAGATGGGGAGGCGGTGAGGGAGGGCGAGATGGGCGAAGGAAGGGAAGAAAAAACGCGCGAAGAAGTGACTGACGTGTGACATTATAAATTTGCCGCGGCGATCAAGGGGCTCGAACATCCGATGAAGACGGATCAACTGTCAATTGGGACTTGGAGAAATCTTTCACGTCCGTCGTGCCGCCTCCACCACTTCGAAGACTGGCAGCGCGTTCATACCCTACGAGCAGCGGCCGCGATGACAAGAGCGTTCCCAGCCTGTCGCCAAGACAGATGCGTTCCGGGTAAAGCTCCTCACGCCGGAAGAGGGATGAAGGAGGGATGAAGACAACGAGCCACGGATACGACTCGGAGTACGAGCGCTGAGCGGTAGTGAGAGCAGGGGTGAGCCGATGCGGGAGCGATGGGCTGCAGCCTCGAGGTACGTGTTGCATCTCGTCAACAATTCTCTCATGTGTACTCCAGCGCGAACACAGCCCCTCGCTCGCGCGCTATGCAACAGTCGACAGCAAGTGTCAAGTGCCTTTTCTGTTGTTCAGCTTGCTTGCTCGGTCACATGCCCTGGCTAGTCTTTCTCTTGAGTGCTATGAACACGCGGCCTGTGTCTATCGTGACAAGCTGTCCGTTGTTTTTAACGCCGCCTTGGGATGGACGCGAGTGTCTCCCTGCTTCTCCGAACGATTCTCACCATGCAGCTAGAAGGACACAAGCTAATTCATCCCCACGCTTTGCATCACCGGCGGCGGGTCATCGACGAGCAGTATATCCGATGAAATGCCATGATACTGCCTGCAGCATCCTCAACAACCCATCTGAGTGGACCAACTCCGCTGTTTGCATTGATGTCCTTTCCAGCAAGACTGTTGCTGTGTTCGATACTGTCGATACCATCAAGCGATCGGGACACACACTACGTTCACAGAGCTGGATGCGAAGCTCTCGGAGACACTGTAGTTGGACAGCAGTGTGCAGGGACACTGTCGACGATGGTCAACCTCCGTTGTAGACTTTCCGGTGCGGGACTCTTTGTGCTTGGGGTGTGTTCTTTCCCTTTGTTAAGTTGCTGAACTACAACCCGCCTTTGGTATACTTATCGCAGACCTTGACGGGAACCACTCAGGGCTGGCACATTGCACCAGCCAAGGAGGACGACCAGGGCATGCAACGTCGATGCGAAAAGGTGATTTTGCCGAAATACCAGGGGTCAAGCGCGAGGATAGGGTGGTTTGTGTCGGGCATTTGGACCGGCTTCATGTGTGTCATCCGGACATTTATCTGCATGTACTGACCTATTCACAGCTTAAAACTCGATCAATCGAGTCTATGCCCCGTCGGTCACACCGACTCCAACGGCGCGGTACTAATGTCGGCTCATCCGTACCATGTGCACCCAGTATCACCGACTTCCATAACACACCTCTCCGGATCCCTGCCTCCTGTAGTGTTCTGCTTTGTCTCCAACGTGAACTCTTTCAACGGCAGTCGAATCTGAGTCGATAGCGTTTTCTTGATCTGTTGGCGGTTGTTCGTGGGGACAATGGAAGGGCTAAGTATGTGTGGGGGAGAATCAGCACGAACGTAAACACTGAACAGATCAAATGAAAGTAGGTAGAGTAATGAATGAAAGTCCAGTCAAATAAAGAGCGGGGACTAGCTAGCTGACTTGAACAAAGATTAGTAATGAACCTATGCAAGCTTGCCACCTCAGCAATGTTCTGTGGCCGGAGCGCAGCGTAGACGTCCCGTTCGTTCCTCTGCATGCTCTCTGGATGTGATGTCAGGCTCCGCGGTCGCCGGTCGCTCTCGAGCGTGTCTTCTCTGGTGGTCGCGACTCGGACCTCATCGGTATTCAGCGTGCCAGCCTGAACGCCGAGACCATCCGCAGTCTCATGCTCGTCAAGGCTCAGCAGTGCCTTCGTCGTAAGGCGGTCATTGACTTGACTGCCGAGGATGTCGTGTAACCTAGTAATTCACGTTGGAGAAAGCATGCGGGGAGAGGGCGGTGAGAGGTCAGCTGTCTCCAGGAAATGCGAGCAGAATGGTCAACGGACGTCTGGATGAGCCGCACGACGCTATCATTGCGAGAGCTACGGCCCGCAGCTGCGCACTCCACCCATACGTGAATGATTCTAGGGTGCTGTGAGCAAGCCTGGTTTGAAAACCGGTTTATAAACAGCTTTTAAAAACCGTTAGTTTTGAATTCAAAAGCAGCAACCTAGTGTTTGTAAACTCATAGCACAGCCGCCTTCTTACCACCATTTCTTCTACTACTACCGCGAACCGGGTACCGAAACATCCTCGGTGTGAAGGGTCTCTTGCGCTAGTCACACGCTCACCTGGGCTCAAACCTTGTAGCAAGAGACAATATGGATGTATCCATATCATACATTATTTTCCAGCTTTTTGGGCCAGCAGATGGCGTGTTATATTCAATTTGCTTCCGAAGAAAATTACATCGGTGGTACTGGGAAGCGAAACAAATGGTATTTAATGCAGTCTTTAAACCATTTGAGCGAATCAATGGTAATGGAGTCGTATATGGACCTAATAGGAAGTAGATGCAAAAAAAACCAAACAAATTGGCGCTGATTCGGAGACACAGTAGCTTGTACAACGGGGAGTCCTGACAAATCACTGATTTCGATCCTCGGCACAAAATGATTTCTTGCGGGCCACCTTGGATCTTTGCAGGCCTGCAATTTTGGGGATTTTATACTGATCCAAGATACTATCCAGCATAAAGATTGCAGCTCAAAGGGATCTCCCGAAGGCGCCGGTTTCGCTTCCCGGTCTGTTTCGGTACCCGGTTCGCCGTAGTATATCCTCCAAAAATCATCTGCCATGACTGGGTGTTGGGTTGCTCAATCATACAAAGGCTCAGACAATGTTCTACCGTCAGAAAATACAATCCCTCAATCAGTTCCTGACCTACTTGCTCAAGTCAGCATGTCTCGTGATGTGTCGGGCTTCTCGGGCCATGGATTCAAAACAGTTTATAAACAGCCTGTTTTTAAAAACCAGTTAGAAACACCTGTGAGTATTGATTTTGAATTACTCACAGCACCCTAAATGATTCACTCACCAATTCCGCCATTCAACTGAGACAATTTGACGCCGTCAGACAAGTCTGGCTCTTACTACTTCCTCCCATCCAGTGCGCTTTCCAGCATTGGATAGCCTTACCATTAAATAATAAATCTCCTGAGACCTTTCGCAGTCCTTTGTTCGAATAACATGCATGGCCTCCACAGTAAGCAACCAAAAACTTGCCGGAATTGCCCTGAACACATTGAAAAAGTCCTCAAAGCTCCCGATGGTATCAAGAAACTTACAAATACCGTATCTGTAGCGTGAGGTAAGACGATAGCAGGAATGATACACCTGGTCGACCTATCCATTTCCATCTCTACTAGCGCAGCGGTAACTTCCACGAATTTTTCATCGCTTGTTGCTGTGGATCCCTCGTTCGATCCTTCTTGAAACTCTTTTTGGGATTAACGGTTCAAACCTGACATTTATCAGTTGAACCGTCCTTCGAAGGATTCAACTGCTCCTAGAACGTTTAACCGTTCATCTACTTTCCAACTCCCCACACCGCTGCACACGGCCTTTAACCAGAAATCTGTTAATCCTGATCAACCATGATCATGCCCGCTGGATAATCAAAGCTGGTAGGAATTTATGGATGAATTGCACAATATGGTCCACGAGCTGGCCCAAGTTTCGGGTTCGGTGTGCTGGAAACGCTGCTTTAAAGCCCTTGGCAAAATAACGTGCGAAGAGATCCTTCACAATCTTGGGTCCCAGCGACATGGACCATCGGAAAATGTAGATGTGAGCCTGGGCGTCGGTCCATTGTATTGCTCTCGACACAAAGTCGAGCAAGGGCTTGGACTGGCCCAGCTTGCGCAGGGTCTCCGCCGTCTTGGCCAATGTGTCGATTTCGGCGAGCGCAACATCCGTTACCGATGCAGAAGGCATGGCGACAATATGTTGGAGCAGAGGGACGCTTTCGCCGTAGTCAATACAGGCATCCAGTATGTCAGGAATTAGTTTCGGCGCCCTCTGAAGCCGGAGTAGGTTTGTGGAGGATATGCAAGCTCGCTCGTTCCGCAGCTCCTGCAGTTCGGTCTGGAGCCGGGCTGGATCGAAGAGGGTAGCAAGAGAAGGGACTTTGAGCAATGAGTGTGTGTCCGGACTATTGGGAGCGTCTGCGCCGGAATCTGAAGAGGAATCCGAATGCGAATCCGAATATATTGTCTGAGGGTGCCGGCGCTTCTTGCGTTTGCTTGGAGTGGGATTATCGTCCGACATTGCTTTTCTCTTTGACTTCGTGCGCGAGTTTAGATACTGTTCCAGGAGATGCGAAGCTGCCGGATCGTCTCTACAGTGCTGTCAGTCGTTTGTTCACCGCCGGAGTTTGGCAAATCTTACCTGAGAACTTCCTCAGAAAACCACCGTTTCTGTGCTTTGCCCTCGACGGTACAATGGAAGGTGCTGCTCAGCGACTGCAAAGATATTGAAAACTGGATGAAACCAAGACCGCGCAACGTACTTTGTCCTGCTTGTAACCAACAATCGCAGTGATCTCTGGCAGTCGTTGCGATTTCTTGGGCTTGGGTGGTTTGGAGGAAGCATCTGGCTCAGGAGACTCGGAGTGTACGGACATCGACTCGGACTCGTTCACATCCAACTGCGGAAGGATGCCAAACCCAAACTCGGTCTGCGCAGAGGGCATCTCGACATCTTCGTTGGGCATTGTCTCAAGGATATCCTTGGATGAAGTAGAACCTAGTTTTGCGCTCAAAAATGGGCGAACTAGATTGTCCGGTAGCCTGAATAAATTAGTAAGTTGATGGTGAAGAACAAAGATGCCGTGCACTTACGCCGGATGTGCAGTAGATACGATCTGAGTCTCCACAGATCCAGATGTGCGAACCTCAAAGCCATTCTAGTGTAGGAGTAAGTAAATTAAAAATGAAAAGGGACCCACGCACATGAACAGGCGCGACGATCTCAGTAATCAAACCCGAGACAGGATCCAGTGAAGGCTCTGCAGATTTCGGGACCATTGCGTTGCGGAGAACAGTTGGTGGAGGAGGGGCGGGTTGACTCGCTTTCTTGGTTTTCAGTACCGCATTCTTGTAGTCAATGCGATCCAGATGGATATAGACAGCATCGCATCGCTCTAAATAATGTTGGGACTCCTCGCGAAGTATGAGCATCTCCTCGGAGTCCCTTGGAGTCTGAGGATTGTAAGGAAGTGGGTCAACAGGGATCTCGTCTCCGTTCTCGTTGGTGAACGTGATAGACTGGTGAAACTGGTTCAAATCCAGACGCAGATTGAAGTTGCACATCTGCAGCTGGTTCCAGAGCTGGGAGGTAAACTCGCGTGCCATCCGGTTGGCCCAGGCTGCTCGACCACCAAGGATATGCTCTCCATGGGTTGCATAGTCCCGCTCGCCGACAATACTCTTCAGGTTGAGAGGATGGTTGCCGAAGCGAGGGTTCAGGGCGATATTCAGATAGGATGTGCGGGAGACTGCAACGTCTGAAGTGTAGGCAACAACGCCTCCGCGAACCTTGGCGCCATGCTTCCAGCCCATCTCGGGCAGATCGGCGAGATGGTTCACAAACTGGTCAATCGACATTGTCGTCGAGGTATTTGTACCACAGTGGAGCTTCGTCCCGTCGAAGGTCATACAGAGCACCCAGCAGCCACGCTGACGGATGTAGAGTCCGGATTGTGCAAGAAGAAAAGAGCCCTCATGAGCATCTACTGATTGTGAGACGAATTTCCTGCAAGCCCGAATAGACTACGCACCAGGCGGAAGAGAAAGCACCAACATGAAGAATGTTGGACGAGTCCGAGCATCGCCTGTGTCGGGATGCAAGCCACCCTGCTGGCCAAGCGCTTCGACCAGAATGTCCTGAACACCGCTGATGTTCAGCTGACAGCTTGTCCCGTTGAGGGGATCGAGTCCGCCAAAGCCAAACACATTGTCATCTATGCCCATGAAATCCTGCATCGCAAGCTCAAACTTGTTCATGGACATCTCGAAGATGGCCCGCTTGAGGCGCGAGACCGCCGCCAGCAGTGTCTGATCCTGGATGCGAAAGAGTTTTGTATCGACCTGCTTCGCTGGTCCGTATACACCGGGCCCGACATCCATCTTGTTACTGGCAAGGTTATAGCTGCCCGATTCGCCATCCATATCTGACGGATTGTTGGTGGGTGCTCGATCGTTGGGCTGCAGACGATGCTCCACAATGGGAGGGATTTGGACAGGATCTCCGGGGATGAGGGAGCCATATATATTCCGCGCTACGATGAGTATGTCGGCATAGATGTCCCAGAAGTTGTCCTCGTAGCGCATTGAGGCTAATGTGTGGACGGCAGCGATAGTATGAAACTCTCCAGGATATGTATCGATCTCGTATGCGTAAGGCACGCCAGGCACCATCTGGATACAGTTCGAGATGGGCCGGTCAATGTACTGGCCATCGACCGGATGAGGAGGCTGGAGGTTGGGTGGAGCAACCATGCGAGTCATCCGCGCATACTCCTCAGCCTTGTTTTTGGTAGAGTAAGGAGCAACAAAGACGCTGCGGCGGAAGTATTGCGGCGTTTGGTGGAGCACAAACGATTGTGCAGAGGGGTACACCAGTCCATCGCCCGGAGGCGGGTCATCCGGGTTAGCAGGATTCGGATGCTGTTCCAGAATATCAACGGGAGGTGCTTTTGAAAAGCTTTCAAAGATATATTTGGAAAAATCGGGTTTTCGAGCGTGTATGGTGCCGACCCGTCCCATGAAGACTCTCTCCTTCCGCTCAGCCTCTAGAAACCAGCACATTGAGCAAAGGAAAACTCCCAGAGACAGTGGATACGCACCAAAGGCCTCATAATCTCTAACTGTAACTTCAGCCCGCAGTTTGGCCTGCTGCTCCGGCGGCAAATAACACTTGAGGGCTGGGAACCAATAAGCACATGAGGGGCAGGTAGGCACAGTGAATTACCATCTGCTGTTGGTGGGTAGTAGAGCCATGGGGAATCAGGACTTGTTTTGACTGTCGAAGATGCTCAAGTCTCTCCCACACACCCCAGCAATGGGCACCGTGCCCGTGCCCTTGCCCTCGCCCAACTGGCTTCACCCGACGCCCTACATGCTCAGAACTTGGTTGAACCTCTCATCCGAGTCACCCAGCCTGTTCTACCTAGGACGAGAGTTATTAGTTGGACACCGTGGGATAACGACGAGATTCTTGGACATGTACAGCCATGTACAGCCATGTACAGCCTTCGGAAGTTGATACGAAGATGGCCATCGACGTCTTTAATCACTCCCTCGCCCTTTATCCCGTCCATCTTTGCCCTCGCATTCATCCCTTCATCCTTTTCACTCCCGTATCGTGTCCTCGCTTGCCGAGACCCTGGACCGTGTCCCGAACGCCCCTAACCTGACCGCAACAAGTTCTTCAACCCGTCCTGCGCTCAGGCCGTGCGGGCTACATCAAGGTCAAGCCATCATCTCTGTTCAATAGCTTCAACCTCGCTGCAAGGACTTCCAGTCATGCAAGGGCAACTTTGCACGCTCACGAAATCATCGTCCATCGCCGAGATCACGAGTAACACCCTTTACAACAGCTGATGGGGTGTTGGGCGGGCAGGAAGGGGACGGAAGGGTTGCGAGGGTGAGAGCGCTGTCGAGCGCACTTTGGCTTTGTGTTGTTCGCCGTCGCTAACTCAATGTGTGTTCTTTTCAGCTGTTCCGTTGAATCGAACAGGCCAGCAGTAGTCGCCTCCTCGCGGTATATGCTGGAGCGGAAAGGAAGGATGTATTTGTGGCTTTGAGGTGCGCGACACGTTTTTCCGCATGAAAGCCAGCCAGATAAATATGAGCAGTAGAGAATCGGACGAACCAACCTGCAGGAGGGTCCGCTGCGCAAGGAGAGGACGACGCCGACGGAGGTGAGTGATCGCTCACATTCCTGCTAGCGCTCCTCAACGTTCTCGCTGCTTCATCTGACCTGCCCGTTCTCCCGGCAATCTCGCACCTTCGCCACCCACTCAAGTTATCGACGAGGACCAGGTGACTCGATTTTTGTGGCATTCCACACAATATTGACGAGACACGCTTGCAAAATTGGATGAAGTCCTCAACCATTTGCAAGTATGGAGAATATTACCGGGTGAGTGGCACGTTCAGACCATTTAGCTTCACGCTGACGAAATCGTCCGCGAACTTGCATGCATGACTTCCATACTTTCGTCTTGCTACCTTCGATGCGACGATGCCAGCGTCCATTGACATCCGGCAAACATAGTTGGGACACGGCTGTGCGTATACCGTATGTTGCGGGGTGCAAAGGATCTCGGATAGATACAGTATGTACTTAAACTTCAATGTGATACCAAATGAAATGAAAATTCAAGGAGGCGGCACATGTGAAGGAACGGTACGTTCTCAGCAGTGAGTCAGCACTGATGAATGTTCAAATCTGCCGTGACTCGGGTGCGCGGGTTCATGGCTCAGAACTGACGAATAATTGCAATGAGCATCGTGTGTCCTACCGCCGGGGGCGTAGCCCCGGCGTCCCTTGTTATTTGAAATTAATTGGTGGGACGCACCATTGACATCCTCCCAGTCAGCATTCTTCCATACAGACATCAGAGGTGAGATATGAGATGGTTGTGGGTCGAGGGAGATGCGAGTGGCTGCGATGGACGGGGTGGAGCTACTTGATATTGCTGTCATCAAGGTAAGTTGGAATATATGAGATTGAGATGCAGTAGCGCACCAGGAGAGAGCTAGAGGGCCAGGATGGACAGTTCTGAACACCCCTGGAAGGCTGCTTTGACGGAAGAGCCAACTGAGGGAGAGACTGGGCTGAGTGGCTATGAGTCAAAAGCGCTGCCCAGAGAGCATCCTGCTCACCAGTTGGGCAGTACGGTGGTCAGAGGAGAGTGGTAGAGGATGGCTTCTCCCTTCCCAGCCGCTCAGAGGTAGGGAGGAAGGGCTGGGGGAGGTAGGCAGATCGTGGGTGTGCTCAAAGGGTGGAGCGTGGCTGTGCACTTTTCTCCAGCCTTCGAAATTGATGGCAAAAGAATAATCTATATCTCCTTCAATAACGCGTCCAGCGGCCTAGAATTTGAAGGAAAGACTCATTCCCTTTGTCCAGATGTCTCTGAGTTTTCCTGGAACATCTACTGCCTCATAGGCCGCAATAGGACGCAATTTTGTTTTGTTGTTTTTCGACTCATACTCACTCAGTTCTGCACGAAAATATTTGAATATTCGGGAGCAGGTAGCGACGATGACTGAGAGCTTTCATTTTAGTCCACAAAGCATTTGAATAAGATTTGGATGAACTGTAAATAAGATGTTACACAGAGGTGATCAGGTGAAACCGTGCAAGAGTATCCCCATTACTGACACTTTTGTTTCTTTTACATCGTTCAAGGTCCTCTAGGAATTCAACGTGTGCTCTCGGCAATCAGCAGTGAACAAAGGAACCGCCGATCTTCAAGATATGACAGCGTCGATCTTTCCCCCGTAGCCGAGTAAATTACATGTCATTCCAGAGCTCATTACAAAATGCAAATGCCTCATCCCACACCAGCTCCCGTGCCTGCATACTACGAGACTGAAGGTCCACCGTGGCTGCAAGATGGGCGTCCAGCGCGGCGACTTGCGCCGATGTGAGCGGGCCGGTCGGAGGATCACATGCCACATGCGAAAACCGGATGTTGGCTGCAGCGAATGGGTTGTGCTCGTCCCATTCCTGGGGGTTATGCTCGAGGAGATGCTGCATGAGCTCGGGATTTTCCGCTTCCTCCCAGTCGATGCCGTAGGTTGCCGGGTCTCCAATATCGTCTTCGGCAGGTTCCTGGAACTGGTCAAGTCCACGCGGACCATCGTGAATCAAGCTGAAGAAGAACATGTCCCGGGGGCTGCGGTTACGCTGCCCGGGAAGCCGCATTGTGTGGTTGTTCCACATATGGGCCCATTCCTGGGCGTCCTGGTCTACCGATCGAAGGAACAAATGGTGGACGAGCCAGATATGGGCTGGGAGCGCGGGGTTGAGGAAGTGGCGGGCTTCGAGGTCGATGAAGAAGAGTCTCCACTTGTGACCAAAGCCATGCGTAACTTCGTACCACAAGCGCTCGATGCGAGTATTGTTAACACTCCTAGAACGGAGTTAGAACTGGCCGCATACACAGGGGAGACACACCGTCCGTAAATATATCTCCCAACACCGCGCAAGAGCTCCATGGCCAGAGCGACAAGCACATTCTCTGTTCCATGATCTCCACGAACACGGGACGGAAGGCCATGCAGGGCAACGGCCTCATCGAAGAGGTCCAGGACCGTTTGTGATCTGTTGTTATTGCTCACCCGGATGCCAGTAACAAAGCGCGATTTGCCATCAATGAAGCAGTGAATGACCATTTTATAGCGAATTAATCCTTCATAACTCAGGTCAGAGGCATGGCAAACAACAGCCGCAACGCACCGTGCTGCCCGTCATGATGCCACAATGAGTTTGCGCCGGCCACATGATATGGCGGACGATGAATTGCGCGCTCGCCGTACACACCCGGAGACCCATGAACGCGAAGGTAGGATGCAATGATACGTGCATGGGGAACGTCTATACCAGCAGCAAGAAGATGTCCATGGATCATTCCACGTCCTACATTCGGAAATGTCTCGAGGATCCGACCGATCTGTACGTCGAGCTCGTCATCGGAAAGTGGTGGTGGAAGGCTGGCTGATGAGCTTGCGTGGGTCCGAGTGCGAGAAACAGACCCATCGGGGTGTGATGTCTCTACAAATGCTGGGGCCCTGCCAGGAGGTGCGAGGCCGTACTCCACGGCACACCGTCGAAGTGTCCGAGAGGAGACTTTGAAGGTGTCTTCCAGCTCGTGCCCGCTGCGGTGAGATCGTGCCTCCGCAAGAATTGCGGGATCAATGTCGATGCGTGGGCGTCCACCAGTCGGAGTCCGGGTGGTGAGGAGGATTGGCTCAGCAGTAGACGGCAGAGGATCTGGGTCATCGTGGCGTGCCAAATTGAGAGTCTCAATCATGTCGGCGATGCTTTGCTCAAGGACTGCCCATTCCTCCTCCGGGAACGCATTGCGATGCTAGCAGAAAGTTCTCAAGAGATCACTAGGCCATCCAAGGGCACGCACCAACTCTGCGGCGGAGAGAAGCTGGAGCACCTCCTGGATCTGATAGACAAGCTCGGACTCGAAGCCGCGATGTGTCTGCAGTGTTCGAATGACATTGCGTTCAAGGACGTGGTATGCAGCGCGTAGGTTGTCTATGGGGTCAGACATGCCGGAAGACAGCGACGAGAGGAGGGAATGTCGGAAGAACGGTACCGGTGATAGGATCACCACCATCATCACGAGGTACCAGTGATATGATGGGCATACGATTCTTAACAGTGAGGATCCTGACTTTTTGTTGATAAGATAGTTGAGGATCCTAAATGAACATGATTCCTGCTACCGTTAGGTACAGGTTCTATAGGGCGCCCTCTTTTCAGTTTTTGTGCGTAAATCACATTTTGGTCATTTCGGGTTTGTCAAGCCAAAATCCCTCAGCCAAATGTGTGAGAAAACTTCCCATGTCACTCGCATCGTGGCACTTCCACCCGTCGTCCCAACTTCGTGTCCTTGCCAAAGTCCTTGCGCTCGACTTCGTTTAGGATCCACTGCAGCTGTTACGCTGCACTACTGTACTATTCAGACCTTAAGTTCGAGTAATGTGTAAGAGGGACCTATGAACCGAACCTGTGCAAATGTGTAATGCGTAATCGGCCATTTTCCCATCAATATCCGTCCAAATTAAGCTAAATTCCATCAAAACTTTCGGCCGGCGTGATGCCGGCCATCCATATATAGCAATTTGTCACTGATGAACTTGTGACTCCGTAAGTTAAATGCGTAATGCGTAAGACCCCCTGAACTTAAGGTCTGAATAGTACAGTATTCTCCTGTCCAGTCTGACTCTGAGGTTACAACACTCTATGACGTCTCGGCTCTATCTGGATTCGGGAATGGATGCACTTCGGGTCCGCAGCCGTCCGCTCCTGCAACTTCGTACGGTCTATCCGCAGCTATTCATTCGCCATTCAACTTTGCATCGGTTCAAAACCCGGGTAAAGGTAGGACCAAAGGTGACTGACTGGTTTCACTTGTACTTTATTCGTGCGTCGAACAGAAGTACCGTAACGGTGCATCCATACTTCGTTCTTACTCTTGACCACCACACTCATCTCCATTAGCAGCTCACGTTCCCTCGCTCCCAACGATGGAATACACTTGTCCTGCTTCAACCTGCACAATATGCCGTCAACTGGCTCGATTTCTTGTCGATTTCATTGCCTAGTAATGGCTAGTATGACATTGCAAAAGACCATCGACTGTGTCAAGGTCATCAGGTCGGCGTGTGCTTAATTTGCAGCGGGAGCTGCTCTCGGCGCCTAAGCTACCCGATCGCGCAAGACCTTCAAATGGACATGCACATGAACAGTGGAGGTTGCAAACGAGTACGTGGAGCCATATCCACCGGATTCTTGCGATCTTGAGGTATTGTCGTTGCTTTTGGATTGCTCGCCATCACTGAACGCAAGTTGTGTGTGTGTGTGTTTTTTGCGCTCCCTTGAATCAGCCTGACGCCAGTTGTGCCTGGCTTGATTTGCAGGTTACGTCGACAATCATGGCAGTGTGGCTGGAGCGTTAGCAGAAAGGGCATAAAGGATTTCAGGATGGTGCGGTGCTTTTGTGATTTTGAGGTCTGTGCCCGACTCACTTTGAGCTGGGCTGAGGCATTTGCAGTGAGTTGATGCTGTAGAATGGATGCGGGCAAAGGAAGTCCGATGGCTGACACCCCTCTGTACAGTCGTCCTTCCTGCCTTGTGCGACGCCCAGGGAATGTGTGCAACGTCAATCATCGATCCGATCCCGCACGTTGCAGATAGCAAGAGCGTCAAGAAAGTGCCTTTGTCTTGTTCGCCGCTGCTGATCTCAAGTTGTATATTTTTTGAGCCTTTCTTGAGTAGGATAGGCTGGCCACAGATGCGCTGCGGTTTACGTCCACGATTACGGGTCCGGAGATATGGCAGGAGGGACACGAGGATGGCACAGTGCTAGTCTCTCATACAGACTCTATCAGCGGTTGACGAACAAGTATGTAACCTTTGTATAGAAAGTACAGTGCTATGTATGTTTGTATTTTCTTCCTTGTTTTTTTTTTTTGACAGATTTTGCGAGTCGACGCTGGATGAGAATGAAGCACGTAGAGGAGTGTTTCCATGTCATGTTCACGGCTTGGGGCCGCATCACCGGCCTGCCTTGGATCATGCAGCACGCGTGCAAACCTGACTTTACTCGTGCTTACATGTAAGTATTGTATTTTACCAACCCCTCCTTGCATGCAAAGAAAATAAATCGGTAGCAGGCTCTGCCGCTTGTCGGCCTTACAGCCTTATCAGAAAAGAATTCGGGATCCTCGATTCAACAATCAAGGATCCTGCATTCTTGGATTTGTAAATGCAGGATCCTGAATTCCAGCTTATTGCAGAAATGCAGGATCCTTAATTCACGCATTTAGAATCCTTAATTTGGGAAGTGAGGATCCTGAGTTCTGTAAATATGAGTCGAAATTGGGGAGCTTGATCCTTGAGGATTGTGCATTTTCCGGAGAATTGACATTCCTCAAAGGATTATGCTGTAAAACGCTGAATCCTTAAGGATTGAGACACAAACAGCACGATCCTTAGGGATTGAGTGTTTTACAGCACAATACTTAAGGATCGTGCGTCGCGCAAAGCTTTTGTCCAGAACGGTTAACCATACTTAGGAGGAGTTTAAAATTGTCTCTTGGTCGGATACATCCCCTAGGACACTAAAGAAGCTCCTTGTGTATTACTAGTACAGTATACACCATGCTACAGTGCAGGGGGGATTGCTGTGATGGAACATCACAGCAATCATTATGTTTCTGATGCACCATCTTTGGCCTGGCAGCCCAAAGCTTGACCTGTGTTGGGTACTTTCCTGCCGTGTAAATGTGAAGATACACTGACCTGTGTCTTGCCGGACATGGTTCATACAACCTGTGTTGCATCATATGACCTGTGTAGAACAGTCCACAACCTGTGTCAAAATTGCTCAACCTGTGGTGCTGTGAATACTGTTACACTATTTCATATGGGTGAAATAGCAGGTCATAATTCAAAATTGACACAGCTTAGTGTTTTTTGACCAAAATTGACACAGGTTTCATGTTTTCGGCACAGGTTGGAAGCATTGAGGCACAGGTTGAAAAAATCCCCACCACCTTGTTCGAGGCTGAAAATGTGACACAGCTGCAGGAAGTCCCTGTATATCTCAAGCCACAGGTGATAGATTTATCGAACTCCTAATCCACAGGTTGGAATCGTGGCGGAAATTCTACACAACCCTCACAGTCACACACAAATCAGCTCCATCATCAGCAGGTGATTCCCCCACTGCAGGGTTTTTCTAAGTTGCTCCCGGAGGTGCTTCGAAAAGCACAATATCATATCTGGGATGAGAAAAGAGGCAGAGTAGACTCCTCCTCAACACAGAGTTGTAGTCCTTGATTTCTTTCTAGTTTTCCACTTGATTAAAAAGGTGCTAATTCAACTGATGATGAACATCAGATATCATCAGATGCGATCAGGATGTGACCATGTCGACTAAAGACTAGTAAAGTTGAGATTCAACCTGTGTCCGTCAAAACTTCCAACCTGTGTCAGTTGTTTCTCTTACTCTATATGGTTGATATAAGGTTGCAATATTAGGCTTAAATCGACACAGGTTGAGTGTGTTTTCAACACAGGTCAGTGAAAGTTTGACACAGGTTTTGGCAACCTGTGTTTATTCCTTTTTCAGAGCTTTATACCTGAAAATAGACATCAAATACAAAATGATCTAGCTGATTTCATCATGATACCATCAGCGGCAACCATACCCTCCTGCTCTTAACACTCTGACTTTTCCACTCACCTTTGCGGTGAACCTTGATAGGAGAGATGAACCTTGTGGCTCATTCTTTACATAGCTTCTGTCATTTCCAGCGTACTTTCCTTTCTGCAGCATATTTGCTAGTTATTTGGTTCAAGGATCAGGCTAGATTCCTTTCTAATACACCACACATTCAATTCTTGTCCTCCGAGCAAGCCAATAGCATCTTGGCTTACTTTCATCCTGCTGGAACCACTGCACTACCACAATGAAGTTGTATTTATCGAGCACCGGATCAAATCTATCTCGGTCTGCTTGATTGATGTGATGATCAGGATCACATCTGGACCACTTTCGAAAAATGAAGAACAAAATGCAAACCTACACTGACTGTGTAAACATGTGCTCAGATTGGGACAAATTATCAACCTGCATCAAAAACCTCCAACCTGTGTCAAAAACACTCAACCTGTGTCGTTTCACTCAGAAAAACCCACACCTGTGCGGATTTTAATTTTGCAACCATATATCAACCATAACTCTACCCGAAAGAAAACGACACAGGTTGGGCTCAACCTGTGTTGCACACCATCCGAACCTGTGTCAATTCTCGCATAATTATGACCCCGTATTTCAACCATAATTTCAACCATATCAAAGCTATGAGAAGTGGCAACGCAGGTTGAGACCAACCTGTGTTGCAAATCGCCGATAACCTGTGCAGCTCTCCCGGGAATACTGTTACACTATTTCAACCATACCATTGTGTAGGGTTGAGGACGGCTTTTTCGCCGGACATGACACGTCAGATCTTGTCCATCGCCATGGTCGCGGATGACAGCCGTACACGCCGTAAGGTAAAGCTGGGTAACGGCGGGTAATCACAGGTAAGTTGGGGTAAATGCCAGGTAATTTATTAGGGGGGGGGGGGGGGTTGGTAATTGAGGTAAACAAGGTAATGAGGGTAACTGGTGGTAGTTATAGGTAATTTAGGGTGGTTTACCCAACTTTGTCGAGGGGGGTATTCCCTGATGTGTGCTTTTGCTGTTCTACTCTTCCATATTTGAAACTAAACCTTCTGCTCAGAGACGATGGCAGGAGGTGTGTTTTGGCCGACCTCGTCCTCCGAGCAGTCGATCAACTCGATTACCACTGGGTGCGTACCCAATCACTGGCACCAAGCTCCTTCAGTACACGAACAATATTTCCATATCCACTATCCGCAGCTATGTGCATTGGACTCCTGTTCCGATAATCTCAAATGTTCCACCAGTCAGCAACTCAGCCACACAGATTGGTCAAAGACTCACCTCTTGCATTGATGTCAGCACCAAGGTCCTCCAGCATGTAAACCACAATGTCATGGCCCTTCTCTGCAGCTCTGTGCATCGGTGTCTGGTTCCATCGATCTCACAGTGTCAATCAGTCAGCACTCAAGCCGCACAAGCTGAAATCTCACATGACTCAGCAGTCAACACCTACGCCACACAGGTCTGTGAACAACTCACCTCTTGCACTGATGTCAGCACCAAGCTCCTTCAGTGTGTGAACCACATTTTCATGCCCACTTGCTGCAGCATTATGCATCGGTGTTTGACCATCCAAATCTCGCATATCTCGTCAGCATAACCCAGCACGAGGAACCACAGAAAAGAACCTTGTATATCAACCTTTGCGCCAAACTCAACAAGCAAACGGCATGCACTTTCATGCCCATTAGCAGCAGCCTTGTGAAGCACCGATGATCCATCTGCATGAAGCATCATTAGTCAATGTGCAATGCCAGGGAATCAGACAAATGTACCATACAACATGATCTCTGCCCCATTTCCGAGACAAAACTGCATCAGGTCCAGCTGTGCTGCCTTGGATGCGGCTTCAAGCCATTTAACATCCACACGAACTAGGGAGTCAACATCAATGAGTACTGACAGGGAGGATTAAACAAACTTGGCGTATCATCGACGGTAAACATCCACCTGCGGACTTCATCCCAGGGCGTGTTAGAGTGCTTCTTGTAGCTCCGAAAACCCCTCAGGGCCCTAGCCATCTTCTGGCCGGCCAAGAACGGGAGGCCGACGGATGCAAAAATGTATTGTGCGAGGGCTTTGATGGGGAGCAGCAGGAGGAGGAGTGCCAGAGTCTGCCCGAGAGTCCAGATATTGTCTTGTCCGGCCTGACGGAACTCGTTCCGCGAGATGGAAACCTCAGTGTTAACGAGGAAGACCACGTTGATTGAAAAGAGGATGGTGAGGCCTAGTCCAACACAGACTGCCCCTGCACGCTCGCGGCTGTGATGATTGGCCCAGGGCCGACTCATGCAGACAAAGTAAGGCACCATCATGAGTCCCATAGGCAGCACGAGGTTAGCAATTGGGATTAGCACGGCACCAAATATAACCAGCAACACCAAGCGTAGCCCGGGAGAGTCAATGGAGAGGGTGTCTCCAAGGACGGTCACCGTCATGCCAGGGGGACAGGTGTCTGAAATGCTGAAGTGCGCAGGGTCAGACCAGAGCCAAACGCCAAGGGCACCCATGAGTGATAGATGCAGGCTGCCGATGAGGGTCGCGGTATCGACCCAACCAAGCCTTTGTCGCAAAGTGAAGAAGATTTGCGTGAGAGACCGACTGTTAAGCGGCCCGAGTGACGGAGCATTCGCGTTCGGTGTTGTGATCGGGACCAAGAGAGAACCCCTCGCTGCCAGTGCTGGGTTGGGTTCTGACGTCCGAAGCAGTGATAGGCAGACAGCCCACCAACTCCATGGTTCGGGCAACCCGGCGGGCACCTGCCAGAGTCTCCGGTGGAGCCGAAGCAGCGAGTAGATGAATAGGTTGGTGTTGTTCATCCAGCTGAGGTTCAGGACAAGTGCAAGGTGGTAGTTGTCAAGGCCCTGGGCCGTAGAAGCCTGGATGAATGCCGATATGAGCAGCCCAAAGGCGGTGAGGAGAATGTTCGTGGACTGCTCCTCGATGAATGCACGCTCGTTGTTGCTGATTTTCCCATCATTGGCGAGTGCGACGATGGCAGGGATGAAGCTGATGAGATTCTGGATGTAGGTGGCAGAGCGGACACCGATTCCAGAAATGTCGGTGTTGGTGCAGTTGGGGGAATTCAAAGACATGGTGGGCGGAAGGAAGAGAGGTTAACCCTCGTTCACAGCATGCATTTGCGATATTAATCGGAAACGTGGTGGCATGCAGGCATGATACAGCATCAAAAAGGCGCCACTGCCAGAATCCTGTCCACGGACCACGGGCAAGATACCCCCTAGCCACGGAGTCACTTCTATGCTCGACGCGAGGCGGCCCGCGGACGGCCAGGGTTTGAGCACCGCTGAGCATTCACTCCCGCTTCCTCTCCTGCGTGCTTCAGAAGGTACTCCCCGCTGCTGCTCTCTTCAGGTCTTGCTGCCTCCTGTTCTGTACTCTCGAATCTCGGCCCGCTACGTTACGCTATGCCCCATGGCCTCACTCAAAGATAGGGCTGTAGGCCGTCGCCGTATATTACGGCGTACTAGTACGGCTAGCCGTAATACCGCCGTAACCGTACCGTATGGCTCTCCAGCTGCGATAATTGGAACCTCTCCTTGCTGCGTAACCGACGCACCTACGCAAGCTGGTACTGCTATGATACGATGCGCAGGTTACTCAAATCATTTGCGGAAGGTTATGACGACTTGCAAGAGTGACGGGGTTCGAATCCTCGGGCCGGCATGTATGGCCGTCAAAGAAAACTTTTCTTTTTTGCTCCTTATCGGTTTCCAACGCGCTTACACTCAAGAGGACGCCAAGTCTAGCAAGCTGGTGTACCACGGCGGTTGCTCTCGCCCATATAGCTGCTGGCGCAGATTGAACGACTCCTTCCACCAGCTGCACGGTCCTTCCGGTAGTTTTACTCGGCGACATTCCCACACGCACCCTATACAGTCAAGAGGAGGTTGATTCCTGCAAGCTGGTGTACCACGGCGGTCGCTCTCGCGCATATAGCTGTGTGTGAAGCTTGAACTTGGTTTCGAGAATGTTGAGGGTTCGACTCCTTCCCACAGCATGCGAGGGCCTTGCTGCTCTTTTTGCTCGTTGACGTTCCCACATGCACCTATACACTCAAGAGCAGGTTTGTTCCAGCAAGCTGGTGTACCACGGCGGTCGTTCTCGCCCATATAACTGTGCGTAAACTTTGGACTTTGTTTCGAGAATCACGAGGGTTCGACTCCCTCCACCAGCATGTGCATTGTGAAGTTCGTTTTGCTCGTCGATGTTGCCATACGCACCCTATACAGTCAGGAGGAGGTTGATTTCTGCAAGCTGGTGTACCACGGCGGTCGCTCTCGCCCAAATGTTCTCGGAATCTTGGTTTCGAGAATGACGAGGGTTCGAATCCTTCCACCAGCATACGATCTCTGCGCAGTTCTTTTTGCTCGTGGACGTTCCCCCACGCACCTATATACTCAAGCGAAGGTTGATTCAGCAAGCTGGTGTACCACGGGGGTTGCTCTCGCCCTGATAGATATTCTTCGATGAGTTGGATTAGAGAACGTTGAAGGTTCGAGTCCTTCCATCAGCATTCCAATCTCTGGAACTCTTTTTGCTCGCCGACGTTCCCATACGCATCTATATACTCAAGCGAAGGTTGATTCCAGCAAGCTGGTGTACGCATGTATATAGTCAAGAGGAGGTAGATTCTTGCAAGCTGGTGTACCACGGCGGTCGCTCTCGCCAATATATCTTGCGCTGAAGTCGGTTTCGAGAGTGTTGAGGGTTCGAGTCCTTCCACCAGCATGCGATATCCTTCCGTGGCTTTTTTCTCGCATCTATACACTCAAGAGAAGGTTGATTCTAGCAAGCTGGTGTACCACGGTGGTCTCTCTCGCCCATATGTCCGTTTAGCCACATCGAACTTGGTTTCGAGAATGCTGAAGGTTCCACTCCTTCCACTAGCATCAGATTTGTAACCAGTTGTTTTTGCTCGCCGACATTCCCATACGCATCTATATACTCAAGCGAAGGTTGATTCCAGCAAGCTGGTGTACCATGGCGGTCTCTCTCGCCCATATATCTGTTTAGCCACATCGAACTTGGTTTCGAGAATGCTGAAGGTTCGACTCCTTCCACTACATAGCATCAGATTTGTAACCAGTTGTTTTTGCTCTCAGGCTGATTCTACGTATTGAACTACGAAGAACTATATCCAACCGCCATTCCCTGTTTTGCATGACCGATTGCAAAAACCTGTTGCACGTCCTTCCGGACCCCATCTTTCCAGCAAGAATGTAGGCATGTTCGTCGTTCAATTCGAGGGGTCGGTCATTTAACAGTGCTTGATTTGAGTTTTTTGGATTTATTTAGTGGAGTCTAGGCGCGAACTAAGTACTCACGAGCTATATCCAACCGCCATCCGCAGTCTTGTACGACCGATTGCAAAACTCGTTGCACATCCTTCCAGTCACGCCTTACGTTGAAGTGTCGGGATGCGCCTCGTTCGATTCGAGGCGTCGGTCATGGTTCGTAGGGATTCTTGTTCTACCTTTTATTTATTCATTTATTTATTAGTTGAGGCTCTTTTGAGTCTTGAATTCTAGTAGTCAAGTCGACTCGGAAGTTCTTGTTTGATGGGTTTCTGCAAGATAGGTATGTATTAATACTCCAACCCACTCATCGCGAAACCCGTCCTTGTGCTTATTTATCGCCGTGACTTCATACGAACGAGCAAGCTGCTTGTTCACTCTAATCCTCTGCATCGATATTCGGTAGTGCGAACGAGGGGACGGGACGGGGGTTCGACGCCTCCGGCAGCGCATGAACGGGGACACAAGGGGAAAGACTTTTTTTTCCCCCTCCCTTCTTTTTTTTCGGTCTCAGCCTCGCAGGCTCGTACTTTTAGAGTTTCATGCGACTCGCGCCACCCGCGAACCCCGTCGTCTCGTACCTTATATATATACCGCCGCGAGTCGTATCGAGTAAGCTGCTCGTTCTAGTCCTCATACTCATAGCACTGGCACCTGTATATTTGGCAATGCGCACGAGTGGACGGGGGTTCGACGCCTCCGACAGCCCGTGCTTGAGTCCTTAAGATTTTTTGTTTTCTTGACTTTTTTTTGTTTTCTTGACTTTTTTTTGTTTTCTTGACTTTTTTTTGTTTTCTTGTGCTCGCCGATCGCCGATCGCGATACTCAGTCGCATGTCGACTGCAAGCCAAAGAAAGCGTACGTACATCCAGCACGAAAAAAAGGTAGTTATGTGCTACAATCCTCAACGACGACGGATCCGAGAGCTCGAGTCGCAGTAAGTAAGCGAGGTATGTGAATAAGGTATCAAACAGGCAAAAGTCCAGTCCAGCTCCAATCCAAGTCCAATCCAAGTCCAAGTCCAGCTCCAAGTCCGTAAGAAAAACGCCAGCGCCAGTGCACATAGCCCCCCTCCATATGCATTCCCCAAAGCCCCACTCCTTCCCACACCAAAACTCAGACTCACAGTAACGCCAACGCACCAACCAACATCCCAAGCAGCAAACCCACACCCGCACTCGGGGCCCGGCGCATCGCACCGCCAGACAACCCACCCTGCGGCGCCGCATTGCCCGAGTTGGCGACGGCGGTGTCGGTGGGCGCGGGGACGATGACGGTGGTAAAGTCGATTTGGGTCGACGTGGGTTGGACACTTGTGGGCGGCGGGGGCGCGGGTGTGTCGATTGGAGGGGTGTCGGTGGTGCTGGTGACGACTGGAGGCGTGGTGGATGTGGTTGTAGCGGGCGGTGGTGGAGGAGGAGCAGCGGTGGTGACGACGACTTGGGTGGAGGAGGTCGTGGTGGGTGGAGGAGGAGGCGGTGGGGGTGCTTGGGTTGTGGTGGTTTGTGCGGGCGGGGGTCTGGGTGGGTTGGTGGTGGTGAGTAAGGGAAGCGAAGGGAGGGAAGAGAAGGAGAGAACAACGCACGAAGTAGTTGTAACCGCCTGTCCACCGGACCCAGACCCGCCTGTCTGCTGCTCGCCCTTGGGGCATTGGCTCGAGCCGGATGAGAAGGACCCGTCCTGCAACCGGTGTAAGGTAAGACACAACTCAGCCAAACGGGGAGAGTAGTGGGTGGACGCACAGTGAAATACGTGCACGAGCCCGCGCTGGTATAGTCGCAGTTGACGAGGGCGTTGCCGGCCTCGTCTTTGGACGGGGAAGACGACGTGAGTGAGCTGCCGCCTTTGTCGGTCGCTGGGCAGTTGACGGCGCTCCTGTGGAGTTGAATGAGTGAATGAGATGAGTCACGGAGACGTGGGTTATCAATTGTCGAATCTGCCACTGTGCGCGCGCGCGACAGGGAGATGTGACGTGCATGGAGACGAAGGAGACGGGCGACGTACGAGATGCTGCCTGCTTGTTGTTGCTGGGACGTCGATTGTTGCTGGTCCGAGGAAGAGGCTGCGGCGTTCTGGGCTACGCCTTTGGGACAGGTGCTAGACCCGGACGAGAACGATCCGTCCTACAAGTCGTTATCGATGAGAGCAAGAAGACACAAGGAGACGCACGGTGAAGTATGTACACGCCCCCGCGCTGGTGTAGGAACACACATCGAGCGCATTGCCCGCCTCGTCGCTCGTGGCGCTGGAGCCCGTGAGCCCCGTGCCGTCCTTGTCGGTGCTGGCGCAGTTGACAGCGCGTTTGGTGGGTGGGATGGCGAGTGCCGAGGCGACGGCGGCGCTGACGAGGAGCGTGAATGGCAGAGAGAGTCGCATTGGTTATCCGAATCGTTGGCGTGAAGCGTGTGGGCGTGGAGTTAGGTTGCTGGGGACTGGATGCCCGAAAGAATGAAGGAAGGAACGGCCTGCGAGTGGGTGCTCAATGAAGGGCGGCGGCGGCTGGCGCGGCGGCGGTAAACGAAAAGAGAGAAAGGGAAAGGGAAAGGGAAAGGAAGGGCGGAACGGAGGAGGGAAGAGGGTGAGAGACAGACGACGACGAGCAGCACTGCATGTGATGATCTCTTGGCCGTTGATTGGAGGTACCGTTGTTTTGGGTCGCCGCCGAGAACAGGGCGACGACGTGCTGGAGCCTGGGAAGACCTAACTTACAATGGTTTTTCGATAGCCCGCAAGAGGACGGAGTAGAGTTGGCAAGTGTAATGAATGGGTTACAGTACAGTACCGTCGTCCGAGTCGAGTGGCTCGAAATAGAAATTGTCCATCGGTCGGAGTCGGAGCATGAGGCAATGGGCGGTGCATGCAGACGCCGTCGACGGTCGACGTAGACATCCGAGTCCAATCTGCGGAAGGCCGCCAGGGACAGGTGGTCGTCGAAGCAAGATGTAGAAGAGAGCGCGATGACAAATACCGCGAGTCGGATCAGTCACGGCTCTCTCCTTGACCTGCTCTTCGATGACGACTTTGGCGAACGCTCTACCCCGCCACCGACTAGCTCTCCGGCTGCTCGCTTGATATACCGAGCAGGAAGGATGTTTCGTTGCCTGGCCTCGAATGCCGACGCACTTCTTCGGGCTGGACTCGGACTCGGCGAACCACTTCGGACGAATTGCCAGTGGCAGCTGCTCACACACGACCACTGCCACTGGAAAACTCGCGACCTTTCCAGCACGCACGCACGCAAGCTTCAGGTCTAGACTGGGAGAAGAAGGATGCGCTATTGATCATGATGCTTCCCAGCAACGATACAATTCAGCCAGGAGGAACTAACGCTACGTACGACGAAACTTGCTCCCTCCCTTCTCTGGGCGTAAGTACTGTCTTGTCGCGCTATCTATCGGCTCCAGCGTCCTAGTACTTCTGAACGACGAAACGAAACTTGCTCCTCCGAGTCCCTGCTCGAAGTACTATCTATCGCGCTCTATCATCTATCGGCTCCAGCCTTCTAGATCGAGATCCCCTCAAGTTCCAACGGTGTGTGTTCAAAAGAATACTGGTCTCCTCTGCTGCCTTTGGCTCCAGATAGCCGTGATACCTCAGCTCACAAGCCAAGGACATGTACGAATAGTTCCCATCCCTCCCACATAGTAACGTATCGGGGTGGGGACACTGGTCAGCGCTTGCGTCCCATTGAACAAATATATCTGAGGAGGCTGCCGACTCATATGCAGTTACGAGTACACCAAGTGTCGGTCGCATTCAAGATGTGTTCGCGCCAGATCATCTACCGCCTCGTCCGACGTCGAAGATTCTCTCCGCCAAAAAGGACCCTCGTAGTCGAAGGATATCAGTATAGCCCCGGACCCTCGCGTTCAAAGATGGGCTGGCGCTAACTACGGACTCGGATGATCATAGACTATCGCCTTGAAGCGGGAGGAAATCCATCCGTTGTGGGGGTCCACAGGATTAAATAGCGTCGCGTCTCGGAGACACAGGGACCTTGTCAGCCACCCCTTCTCCTCCTCCTCATGAGCATCACAGTCACCAGGCGGCGGCATTCAACCTCGTCGACGCACCTGAAAACTTCAACCCGTCCAAAAATTGGCACGCTAACAACGACCTCTTTTACATTCACAACACAAACGACGACCTCGTTTACATTCACAACACGAACAACGACCGCGGAGCCCACAGTACCTCCACGCGGGCCTACTAGCGGCATTATTGCCAGTAGCAGCAACGTAGCACCACCGGTCGAGCACTCGTCCGAATCAGAACCACCCCCACTGCCTCCATCTCCATCTCCATCACCGTCGGCACCCAACACTCCTTCGGAGACACCAGCTGCTTCGCGAGGGACGAAAACGGTTGGCCCCATCGTCAGCGCAGTGGCTGGGCTCGTCGTTATTGCCGTGCTGTGCGCGGTATTCCTGTTAATTCGCCGGCGGAAGCGTAGACGTCTCGCGAGACGCATTCTCGATGACAACGAAACAGCTGGAATGCAAGCCCTCCTAGAGCTGACCGGCCCTCCGGGTAATCGAGTCCTCACTCTCGACCCACCGACCGCTCTCGAACAAGGCGTTATTGAATCGCAGGGGGAGGCACTGCGCAAGATGTCCACTGCGCGTCGACGACGAGAAGATCGGGCTCCGGCGGCCACTGTGAATGGGCCCAACGACATTCTGGTTCAGCAGATGCTTGCGATGGCGGAGCGGGTGGCATTTGTCGAGGCTCAGCTGCGCTTGAGTCGCGAGGGAGGAGGAATAGAAGCAGAGGAGGGTCCGCCGGAGTATACCATGGAATGATATGGCCAGCCGTCAAGGAACGTTGGATGAGAGGACGGAGGATGGTGAGGATACATCCGCTTTAGGTGCCAGTCGTCGGGACTTCGGCATAATTTCTACAGTTCTTTGGTTTCGAAGGCCGTGAAGCTCGATTTGTGCGACGCAGTATGCACCAGGACTTGTTCAGATTTCTTGGGCAGATTTCAGTTCTCGGCGTTAGACAGTCGCCAGATCGAGCGCATCACCGGCGGTCACGACTCACCGGTGGCACTCGACACGGCCCGGGACAGACAAGATGACTGAAGGGAAGCGAAATCGTCCCAGTGCCGTCCCAGTGGCGAGTGCGTGTCATGGGAAGTAGCGCCGTCCAGCGGTGGTCGATACGCAAGGTAGGTCTGTGCTCTCTCGTGTCTGGATGAGCCGGAAGAGACGAACACGATCTTGTGGGTGGGTGGAAGGGACGGCCGTCCCGGCCAACGAGAACGTCTACGATGACGCCTGGTGGACGGCCGAACCCGTACGCAAAGGCCGCCGAGGATCTGAACGAGACCCAGAGCGACCCAGCGTAAAGGAAACAAAAACAGAGACAAAAACAAAACTAGTCATGAGGGTGGGAGGGAGGGCCACAAAAAAGCGGCTGGGAGTGAGGAGAGCGGACGCGAGGACGATGAGACGACGAGACGACGTGAACGCGAGAAGAGAGAAGACGTGTCAATCAGAGTGATGGACACGGATCACACTACTACCTTGCCTCACACTCAGCCTGACTCGCGAGCTCATCTTGGCTGAGCTAACAGCAAGGTAGGTCTGTGCTCTCTCGTGTCTGGATGAGCCGGAAGAGACGAACACGATCTTGTGGGTGGGTGGAAGGGACGGCCGTCCCGGCCAACGAGAACGTCTACGATGACGCCTGGTGGACGGCCGAACCCGTACGCAAAGGCCGCCGAGGATCTGAACGAGACCCAGAGCGACCCAACCAGAGTGAAGCTCAAAGAGTCGCAGACTCGCGCGAGGGTGAGTGAAGCGGCCGAGGACCCACAAAGAGCTGAAAGAGGTCAAATGAACGGTATGGCGCAAGAGAATATGGACCACAACGCGTAAAATAAGAATTGTTAGCAGAGCAATATAAAAACTGTTGACACAACTCACCAAAGCAGCTAAACAGCAATAACCGGATGTACGAGATGACGAGCGCCCGAAGCGTACAAGACCGGCACCCGAAGTACACGGCCAGACGAGAGACGATGACCAGCACCCGAAGTACATGGTCATGACCGGCACCCGAAGTACACGGCCAGACGAGAGATGATGACCAGCACCCGAAGTACATGGTCATGACCGGCACCCGAAGTACACGGCCAGACGAGAGACGACGTGACTGGCGCCCGAAGCACACAGCCAGACAAGAGACGACGTGACCGGCGCCCGAAGCACACGGCCAGACGAGAGACGACAATCTGCGCCCGAAGCGCGAGATCGTGACCGGCACCCGAAGTACACGGCCAGACGAGAGACGACGTGACTGGCGCCCGAAGCACACAGCCAGACGAGAGACGATGACCTGCGCCCGAAGCGCGAGATCGTGACCAGTGCCCGAAGCACAAGGTCAGAAGAGTGCCAAGATGAGGATGACTCGGAGCGCCTGAAGCGCAAGATCAGACGAACGGCCGAAGCGTCAGACGCGGATGGGTGCCCGAGGCACGAGATGCCCGAAGCATGAGAGGAGGATGAGCACCGGAAGCGGGAGAGGGGATGCACGTCGTTCGTGAGACGAGATGGATGAGCGCCGACGCGGGAGATGAGGGTGCCGATGTGCGAGATTCGGATGGGATGAGACGAACAGTGCGATGGGAGAATTGGTGCCAATGTACAAGACGGAGTACGGGACGAGGTGACTCGGTGGAGAACACCGCCGATATGTGAGATGGCCCGGGTCGGCGCTCGAAGCGGTGTCGATAAGCGTCAAGCGTGGATAAGAGTTTGAAGCAAGCGCCATGCTTGTTTTGTCGCGTATGGTGTTGCCAAAGGGAGATGTGGCTAGGTTGCGGTTGCGAAGATACCGGTACGATAGTCGCGGAGCAGGGGGGACTCGGTGCGGCTAGGGTTGCGTCTGCGAAGATGACGGAAGAAAGGTAATGTAAACGATGGCGGTAGAATGAGTGTCCGTTGAACCATGGCGGATCGAGATCGTTCAGCGAACGGGTAGACTGCACACGACGGCAATGTTGAATGAATGGATGTGGCGCTGGAAGGTACGTCGATCATGGTATGAGGGGTGATGTCGAGAGGCGTCCGAGGCGTCGATGCGGTGAGCGCCGTGGCGGTGAGGCCAGCCGCGCGTTTCTGTAGTCGTTATTCTGCTCGCGCGACGTTCTGGACTCCTGGGTCCGGTTTGCACGGACTGCGGATGCGGATGCGGCGGATAGCGCTGTTCAATGCGGTTCGGATTATGCGGGTCGGGAGGTCCGGGATGGCGCAAGTGTCCCGGTCTGAATGCGACGGAGGAGATCAATATGACAGATAATTTGGGTGACGGGCCTTCGTGCATCCTCGCGCCACTTTGTACCCTGTCCTTCGGCCCTATCGGTGCTAGCATGTTGTTGGAAGTCCGAATTGTCGTATGAGCGAGTGGGAGAACGGTAGGTCCATGTGCTCGGCACCAGCGGTCGCGGATGACGTCCGGAAATGCGGCGTAAAACGGAGGAAATGTGGCGGGAATGTGGAGAGCGAGACTGTAGCGCAAGAGGCCGGCATGATGACCACAAAAAAGCGGCTGGGAGTGAGGAGAGCGGACGCGAGGACGATGAGACGACGAGACGACGTGAACGCGAGAAGAGAGAAGACGTGTCAATCAGAGTGATGGACACGGATCACACTACTACCTTGCCTCACACTCAGCCTGACTCGCGAGCTCATCTTGGCTGAGCTAACAGGGAGGAAGCAAGACGCATCTGATGCTGTGACAACGGGTCACACGCTTGATGCGACTTGCTCTGTGCCACCATCTTGCCAACATCTACTCAATCGAGCTCGGAATCCCGCGATTATCCGTCCAATCTACTCCCACTCCCACCGAGCGCAAGCGTCGATACCGTTGAACATGGTTCCTTCAAGCTCTCGTCAGAGTCCAGACTCACTCACTCGAATTCTCGAAGGGAAGTCGCCACGAAGAAACATGAATCGATTCTCATGTCCCAACGTACTCTTGCCGTCATGGACCACGTCCTCGCCCAGGCTCGAAGTTCTCGTTGCAGAGTCCAGGCCTCTTCCGTTCTTCTCCGGCGGTCTATCCGTAAACACCCGACATCCCGCGCGGTCGAGACCCGTCCAGCCTTCACCACACCAAAAACTACAAAGACTCGTTACTGCCCCGGCCCTCGCACAGTACAATGTCCACATCCACATCCACCTACCAATATCCTCCCAACTCTCCGTCTCTCGAGCTCCGTCGCGTTCTAACGCGCTTCGACGGGAGAGGACTCAACCTGGATAACACCCAAGAATATGACTGCAGCGAGGTGCGTCCTAGTATTCATTCCATCGCTCCTCACTCACAAGACTCTCAGTCAGACACCGAGACCGAGGCTGCAATTCCCAATCGGCCGCCCAATCGCAACTCCTTTTCCGCCGCCATGCACGACTTTGCGGTCAAGATCATGCATGTTTACGGCCGGGAAGGGGACGCACTCGAAGCGCAATTTCAATCCGATTTGGAGGCTCAGCGGTACCAAGCGCGCAGGAGAGAATTTTGAAGCAGTTTCATCGGTCAATTCGCCTGGAAATTTTATATGTCGTTATAGCTATCTCTTCGCATTTTCTCTGCAGATATGCATGAAGCTCTCTCGTGAATCATTTCCAGCTTGTTTTCGATGTAAATTGGGTAAACATTCATGCTTGTGTGGTGGGTATATGAAGTTATTGCGCACTATACTCCGGTGGTTGCTCTTCTGCCAGTGCTGCTCGATCTCGACTCAAGTTCCGAGTCAGCGATGCCTCCATAACTGCCATGTGCTCCGCCATTGCGCGGAAATGCCGAAGGAGCAGAGAGGTGGGCTCATTTGATTCCGAAGTCGCATTCCCATCGTCAGTGGGAGGAGACGGAGTACGATCTTCAGACCGTGCCGTCGATATCTTCCGAAGAGCCTCCTCCTGCGATTCCAGGACCCAGCGTGCAGAGGCATTGGGTGGATTGACGGCCAGCACTCGAGCACCTGATTCACCTGGGAATGACGAATCTTTCACGATAACGTCGTCGCTGTCCAATATGCGCCTCGCCTGTCTGCGTTTCCGTCTCCGAAGGAGGATGAACACAGCAGCCAGGACGCTGACGACGAGAAGACCAGCGACAGCGCCGAGGATGGGCGGAATGGGTGAAGTCGTCCGCAAACCGGCGGTGGGTGGTAAGGAGGCTGTGGGCGACGCTGTCGGTGGCAAGGTGGTCGTCGAGTTGAGGAAGCTTTGGCTCGTTTGGACACTCGTAGTACTGGCGAGTCCACTAGAAGTAGCGACCACGGACGATGTGGATACCACGGTGTCTGCGGGCAGCGATGGTGTTGTGACTGGTAGAGAAATCTTTGGTGTAATGGGGAGCTAAAAAGGGGAAAGGGGAATCGGAATCGGAACTGAAACGCGTGAGTCGAGGCGTAACCGCATAATGAATGTCCTAACTTGACGCTAGGGAGAACGAGGTGGTGTGCACCGCGCTAGCAGTCTGCGTGAACCCGGGAAGAAGGGAGGTAAGGGAATCAAGCACGCTCCTGGCGCTGCTGTCTTGAGTGGTGTGTCTAAGGCCACCACCGCCGTCGCCGACTCCAACTCCGCGAGGAACGTGCGCCCGCTGCATAAGGTGGCGCACGTAGGTGGAGTGGAATTTGGGAGGGATTGTTCTTTTAAGTAAAGAGCGGCAATGCTCCTTGCCCCCGACTATAGCTAGACAGATGATGTTGTTCGTGCTTCAGGGATAGATGATCATCCGCAAATACTTTGACCTATTTCGAGTGAGCTGTAATGGACGGAGACGAGTCACTGACGACTGGATAATGCGGGGCCACTCAGTCGCATGGTGCTTTCCGTTGTCCCTGGTCGGGCCGTTCAGTCGGGACTCGGGACTACTAGCTGAACGCCAAAATCTGTACATCCGAGGCGTTGGATTGACGGTCAAAATGTGGACGGCGACACGTACGCTGGGGAGATGACGGTCGGAAGGCGCCCTGGTGGCGACGGCATGGTGAACAGCTCTGCGAAGATACGGTATCAGTATCATCCTACTCAATGCGGTGATTAATTACTCGAGGTGCTAGGCAGCATAGCAATGCTAAAAATCGACCTGGTGGCGGGAGACAAGGCGCATCTGATACTGTCACACTGGGTCACGAGGCTGATCCGGTTTCCTCCGTAACCACCACCGTATAATAACAACACATTCGTGCTTGTGTGGGTATCATGCTCAAAGGAGAAACTATCTCGAAGCATACTCCGGTGGTCCCTCTGCTCCATCTCGACTCATGCTGAGCCGCGCCTCCATCAGTGCCATGCGCTCCGCCATTGCGTGGACATGCTGAACGAGCAGATGACTCGGAGTGGGCTCAGGCTCATTCGGAGTTGCATTGCCAGACGGAGTGCCGTCTCCAGACCGTCGACGCGCCTCCGATAGTTTCCGAAGAGCCTCCTCCTGCGATTCGACGACCCAGCGTGCGGAGGCATTGGGTGGATTGAGGGCCAGCACTCGAGCACCTGATTTATTCGAGGACAAATCTTGCACGATAACGTCGTCCGCGTCTAGTAAGCGCCTCGCATTGCTGAGCTTCCGCCTCCGAAGGAGGACGAATAACGCAGCCAGGACACTGACGACGAGGAGACCAGCTACAGCGCCGAGTATCGCTGGAATGGGTGAAGGGGTCCGCGAACTGGTGGTGGGTTGCGAGGAGGCTGTGGGTGATGTGGATGACGCCAGGGTTTGTGCCGGTGAGATGGAAGTGGACTGGGACGACGTCGCTGGGAGGATATTCGTCGAGTCGGCAGAATTTTGCACCGTTTGGATGGGTTGGACACTGATCGTAGCACCACTAGAAGCAGCGACCACG
The DNA here is from genome assembly GCA_029282125.1 of Mycena amicta. Taxonomy (NCBI): domain Eukaryota; kingdom Fungi; phylum Basidiomycota; class Agaricomycetes; order Agaricales; family Mycenaceae; genus Mycena; species Mycena amicta. The sequence continues at coordinate 1,715,748 of JARIHP010000006.1, forward strand.
GACGATGGCGCTACTGCTTGGGATGTTTCTGTGTCGGGCGGAAACAATAGTGATGTGAGAGGTAGAGTATTCGCTGCTGTATCGGAAGGTGGGGAAGGAGGTGATGGTAAAGCTTGATCCGAAGCTGAAATGCGTGAGCTGAGACAGCCTAGCTACATAACATAACGAATGTCCTTACTTGACGTTGTCGCGAAAGACTTGAAGTGCGAGAGCTTGCCCGGTGTACTAAGAATAGAGCTGAGAGGCCCAGGGATGCTGGGGAGGATTCCCCCCGAAGCGGTATCTGTAGTGCGATCGCCGACGCCGTGAGACACTACGCCAGGAGCTCGTGGCGGATGCATGAGGGTGACGAGTCGAATTTGGAGAGGAACTGTTGCTCCGAGTCGCTTTTGAGGGACCGGAAATGCTTCTTTCTTCCCCTCTCGACGAGAACAGCTGAACAGATGATTTTGCTGGTGCTTGAGGCAACTGGGATAGATGATCATCCGTGAATAGTAGCACTTATTTCGAATGAGATGTGAAACGACACTTGTGAAACGACACTTGAAAACAACGACTTACGAGTATCGGCGAGCCTGGGGCGGGGGCAAGGCTCATGGTGTGCCTCCGGATGGGTTAATCCGGAGTCCGGACCACTAGTAGCCGCTTGCGGTACATCGTCGGGTGGCTACCGTCAAGTATGGCTCAGGACCGCGGAAAAGCACACGTACGCTAAGGAGATGACGGTCGGAGGGCGTCCTGGTGGCGACAGCATGGTGAACAGCTCTGCAGAGATCCCATCCCGCTGATTGATTCCTCGAGGTGCTAGCCAGTGCTGCGTCTGCTCATCAAGCAGAAAGATGACGGGAGGAAGCAAGATGCATCTGATGCTGTGACATCATGATCGGGTCACAGAGTTGATGCGGCTTCCTCCGTACTTGCTCCGTACCATCACCTGCCGTCGGGCGACACATCCACGATTCCACCCTGCTAGCGACGCCACCGCAATTTTAGTCCTGTATTTCGCTTACAGCTCCATCGGTCCGGAGAGAAAGCGTCAGAAGTCCTCCGTCGGAGTCGAAGTCGAGCAAGACGTATGAATTATCACGGTCTTCCGTATTCTTTCTCCCTTATCAGCATCGAAGTTTACTTGAACTAGATTATCCCGTGGTATACTCCGGCGGACCTTCCTCTCCCTGTGGCCCTCCATCTCGATTTAAGCGCAGCTGAGCTTCGAAGAGTGCCATTCGTTCCGCCATCGCATGCATTTGCTGAACTAGGATGTCTTGGGGAGCATTAACCGGTGCGCGATCGTCTCGTCGTCGAGGCGCAGTTGACATTTTTCGCAGTGCTTCAGCCTGCGATTCAATGACGCCCCGCTCCAAGTCGGTGCGTGGATCAAGGGAGAGCACTTGAACGTAATTTTCTGGAGTACCATGCCAGTCGGACGAGTCTTGGACGTCTACGGGAGGCTCATTCCCGTCTGCATTTGCAAGGGTATCGTGCGCTTGCTCTTCCCTCCGTCGACACAGAGTCGACATCTTGCGTAGTGGCTCAGCTTGTGATTCGATGATATCGCGGTTGGGTGCGAGAGCTCGATTCTCTGGAGCACCGGACCAATGGGGTGTAGCCGCGATTTGATTGCCGTCCGAAGCATCCCCTCCGAGTCCCTTTTCGATTGGTGCGTGAACCTGAATCGCCTGCCTACGCTTCCGTCTCCGCAGGACGACTAGCGCGAGCAACGCGCCGACGACGACGAGAGCAACCAGGGACCCCACGATCGAGCCGACGGCTGCCTTTCTCCGCGAAGAAGTCATGGTTTCCGAAGGAATGTTGGGTGCCGCCGGCGATGTAAGCCCGGGCAGTGATTTTGAGGCGGAAGACTGAGTGCCGCTGTCAAGGCTGCTTGGAAGACCAGACGCTGCTATCGGGGTGTCTATCGTCTGGGTTGGGATCGATGACGGCGTTGTGGATGTGAAATCCGGAGTTGTCTGCGTCGCGGCTGAACTTCCCGGGGATGACGCTGCGGATTGATGCTGCAGCGTGCTGTCTATCGTTTCAAGAGGCGGGCGGATCAACAATCCGCGATGTCATGCCCTTTTTTGCCCTTTGATGTCTCGCTCAATGCTCATTGTATGCCTTACCTTGAACCGAGACCCTCCCCAAATGTGGTCCTTCTGAATCCAGTGGTGTTCTTTTCATGCGAAAATACTGCGGATTGGTGCCGCTACGGCACAATTGATTGCGCGTTACCTGCGTGTGACGAAAGTTGGAGGCACCGTAGCGACACAACCCAAGCTCTGGCGCGTCTCGGAGCCTGCTCTACACCCCCATTTAGGGGTGCTGGCTACTCATTGGTGATTTTTTCAGATTTTCTGCATCACTCTTTCGCCATCTAACATGCAGATCATTGACAAAAATGCTCGATTGGCGCGAAGTCAGAGGGAAAATATTTTTTGGCCCCAGATTCGGATTCCTGGCCCTAAAAAACCCCAAATGAAGCATGATACCCAAAATTTCGTTTCCGCCTGCCTCTTGTATCGTTTGCGTCAGGATCGATGTCGTTGTGGGCGCGGAGCCGGGATCTGTCTGCGTCGTGGCTGGATCATCGATGGTGAGTGAGGGTGCGGAATACCACCCGATCTACTGCGTACCAATTGGAGGGAGAGGAGTAGAAAAGACGGGCGGCGAAACTGCAATGCGTGAGCTGAGAATTGCGCACTGCACAACGTGAAAGGAACGCCGCACTGGAAGAAAAAACAGGTTTGCTAATCTGACGTTCACGTTCCGCGACATGGACACCTTGGACCTTGGTGTTCACAGCAGCGGGAATGGATCGCTCGTCGCGCCTGCTGAGAACCATGGCCAGTACGATAGTTGATGTGCCAGTGCCTATCGTGTAATTCCGAGCCTGCGTGCCGGGAGGCAGCGGGAGCAGCCGCATACGGTGATGGGGGCCGAGAGGAGTGGAGGCTGAACAGGACGCTGGACATTCCGTCTCCGAGACGATATTTAACATCGATGGAAGATCGCCGCCCGCTTCAGGCGATAGCTGATCCGAAGATGAACATCCGTAGAATGCCAGTGCGCTGTCAAGACTCGGACGAGATCAGTGCAAATTAGGAGCATTTGTTCGTATATAACATGGATGTTGGCCACATTACTCACCCTGCGTCCAGGTTCCACAGTGTGTCGGCTAGGGTTTAGGGCGGGTTAGAGACTCGGAGGAGGAGATAGGGTAATGCAGCTGGGCGCCTCGCTCACGATCACGGCAGGGATTCTCCCGGTGGTCTTCCCTGAGATTTCTACACACTTGAGGTAGACGCCGAAATTATAAGTTAGGATGGCTGCTGGTCCAGGATTCACCGTCAAACGTGTGGAGGGCGAGAAAGCACCTTGGACACGTACGCAGAGGAGACAACGCTTTCCCATAGCCATTCAAGTTCAGATGGAGGAGGGAAGCTGAAATATGCGTTTTCAGCAAGGACGCTCTATTTTCGGGTGATGAGCGCCGAAAAGAGCCTTTCGGCTTTTTCGGCGTACCTTTGATGTCGCAAAGTCATGGTGAGAACTCTACCATGTGGCGTAGTGATTGATTCCGAGATGCTAGACAAGCATTCATCCAGCCAAGTGTGTCCTTCCGCGAGAACGAGGCGGCGCTGAAATCGACCTGATGACGGGAGGAAGCAAGCCACATCTGATGCTGTGACATCGGGTCACAGAGTTGATGCGGCTTCCTCCGTACCACCACCTCGAATTGGCTGCTTCCTTCGTAACACCATCTAGCGATATATCTACTCCGCTAGCGACGCTTTCGATTCGCAATCGCAACAGTCCTCTTGTCTCTCGCTCTCGGGCCGTGCCCGTGCAAGTGCCACTGGTGACTGGCGCGCTCGATCTGGCGAGAACTGCCACTGCCCAAGGCGTTTTGTGTAACCTAAACAAGTCCATCGTGCGTACTGCGTCCTTCGGATCACTCCTTGTCCATTCCCCTAGTCACCATTGACACGACTCACCGCCCTCCGTAGTCCGTACCCGGGCCTGGAGTCTCTCGTCCTTGAGTTTTACCTCGACGGCTGGCTAGATCATCCCATGGTATACTCGGGCGGACTCTCCTCCATCAAGGGCCCTCCATCTCGATTCGAGCGCAGCTGATCCTCGACGAATGCCACCCGCTCCGCCATCGCGCGCATCTGTTCAACTTTGGTTCAACTAGGATGTCGTTCGGCGCGTTCACAGTAGCAGCCGGAGCCCTATGGTCTCGTCTTCGACGCGCAGTGGACATCTTGCGCAGTGCCTCCGCCTGGGACTCAACGACGCCGCGTTCGAGGGCCGTCGGTGGATCGAGAGCGAGAACTCGGTTACCGGGAGGGCCAGACAACTCATCGGAGTCTTGAGAATTTCCCGCAAATTGGGTGGAGTCCGGCGCTTCGTTGTGGTCCAACTCGAGCGCGTGGACGCGCATCGTGCGTTTACGCTTCCGTCTTTGAATCAAGAGGAATACCGCAACCAGCATGGAAACTACGAGTAGAGCACCCACGGCCCCTACAATCGGGCCAACGGTTGACGTCTTGCGCGAAGGAGTTGGGCTTTGCGAAGGAATGGAGGGTGCCGACGGCGCTGCTATCGTGGTCTCCGTGGTAGACAACGGGGGGAGCGGGCGTGTCTGGAATGGACTGCGTGAAGGTCCTTGTGAGGGTCTCTCCTTTCGTTGAGGACGGAACGCCGAGGGTCTCGGCTGAACGTGCCGTGAGTAAAACTTGCAGAATGGAGAGCTAGTTCTGACTGATGAAAACTCCGGAACTAACTGAAGTAAGGACACAATGTTCCGTGAATGAGGTTTGTTCAATTGCCCCAACTGCTGCTTGGGCTCACCAGAAAACGACGTCGACGAATCTAACGCTGCGATGCGTCAGCCCAGAATTGCTTCTGTAAACGTGGAATTTTCCTAACGGGGACTGGGGACCTCGGGACTCTGATGTCGCTCAACAACGTGCTGAACACCAGGGTTCACCGCGGCAGGAATTGCTCCAACCAGCGGGAGGACTGGTGTGCCCATCGTGGGATTGCCCCCGCGGCGCGTGCTGCGAAGCATTGTAAGTTGACGGAGGCAGAATGCGGGTTAGAAGGCAAGGAGCTGCAGGTCGCAGTGTCTTCGGGAGGATACTACTTAACCAAGGAACAGCTGGAGCAAAGATTTCCTCCCGATAGATCATCATCCGTTTTTGGCGCAAACACATCTTGAAGGCGGTGTCAAAACAAGGCAACCACGTCCAAGATTATCTTGCTCGGATACTTTATAACGGAAATTTCTCGCAGAAGAACCTGATGGGAGGGTGGCTACTAGATCGACGCCGCCGCCCGATTGTAGTCGGATGGCTTCTGGGGCTGTGATTCGCCGTCGAACATGGAGATTCGCGGTAAACCACGCTGAAAGGATGCCGGTGGCGCGCACCGGATTGAGGTGCCAGTGGGAAGCTGAAACGGGTGCGTTCAGAAAGGCTGCTCACAAAACACTTTAACACCTTGGGAAGATTTCAGTTCTGACTGAGACAGAGTCGCGCTGTCCTCCCGGGCCCCGGCCGGTCGACATATCTCAGTCAGGCCGTCGACCTAGTAGCATCCCTCCCCTCAGGTACATTCAACGTATAATTATCCGTTCTAATTCCGACCTCCGGCTACTGGCATTCAAGAATGTATTTGCGCTAAGTACGGATGATCATCTGCCGCGTTCCGGCGCCGGGAGGACATGCGCTGTGGAGCTGTTCCGTCAGCGCTGGAGGGTTAAGTATCCTCTCGCAGACACATTGACAGCGTCCACCTTCCGCGCACGTCTGCCCCCATTTACCTTTCCAATTCGCGACAGGCACCACCGGTTCTGACGAGGCGCGAAGAGAAATCGATTCCTACTGCTGTGATCATGCGCAGCGCTCTCCAAGATGCTCTTGAGCAAGACCAGGGACCCGCTGTCCCTACTAGTTCCAGTGAGGAAATCCACGTTATAGTGGCATTCCGCAAACTCACGAGAATTTCCGTTCTACCTTTATCTTCTTCAGCTTCCGGAGATCCGAGTACTAGTCCAACTCCTAGTGAGCACTAGCCTCCAACTTGTCGCATTCCGCGGACCGCAACTTTGAATCGCAGGCCGAGGCACTGCGCAAAATGTCGACTGCGCGTCGACAGCGAAGCGATCGGGCTCCGCCTGCCACGGTTAATGCGCCGAACGACGTCCTAGTGCAACAGATGCATGCGATGGCGGAGCGGGTGGCATTTGTCGAGGGTCAGCTGCGCTTGAATCGAGATGGAGGGCGACAGGGAGAGGAGAGTCCGCCGGAGTACACCGCAGGATGAGTTCGTGCGCGTAGAGTTCGATGAGAGGGAGAGCAACTTGAAGGGACGAGAGGTGGTTACAGTATGATACGTATATCCGTAATACAGTACATTCTGCCGCCGGCGCTTGTTGCCGTTCGTGGAGCGGGCGGAATGGGGAGTGATCTGAACGACGCAGTACCGAACATGGTTTCTTTAGATTCACAAACGACTTTGGTTCTCGCGGAATGGAGCGCGAGTGGCGCTAAGTAACACTGGAAAGGCCCGAGAGAGAGACAAGAGAGGACTCCTGCGATTGCGAAGTGAAAGTGTCGCCAACAGGGTGGCGATACTGGTATCGCCATGTGGTGAATGGAGCAGCGAATTTGTGGTGGTGGTGGTACGGAGGAAGCCGGATCACCATCGTGACTCACGGTCACAATATCAGATGTCTTTGCTTCCTCCCGTCATCAAGGTCAATTTCAGCCCCCTTCTCTCTCTCGGGCAAGAACACACGTGCCTGGATTCATGCTCGTACTGGCGTCTCGAAGCAGCGCGTTCAAGTGTACTAACCCCTCAAGCCGAGAAACGACCAGACTTCTGCCGCCGAAGTCAAGCCGAAGTTCTGCGCTGCTGGTTGTGGGTCGCGGTTATCCAGTCGCGATATGGGGAGGGTCGTTAGGTATGTCGGTATAGGTACGTCCACTTCTCTTCATCTCCCACTCTCGCTCCAGGATTCTTCGCAGACTACCAACTCTCCAACCCCCCTTCGCTCCCGCTACCAACGTGGAATTCGGCAAAAACACCTCACCGCGTCCGCGACTGACGAGTTTCTCCCGCTGGCGCACAATGTGGCCAACCTGTTACTTGAAGCACACTGGCACGCGCGCCTCGCAAATTCAGGTGGGACATGACATCTCATCCGACTTCACTCTCGTTCACATATCCCAGATTGGCACACTGTCCATCCACAAGCCTATTCGGCAGAGGTTTCCGTACCTTCCATGCGTGGAACATCGTTCGATACGAGCTTGGGATTTAACCAATTTCTCGTATGTCTTTTAGTGAGGCGAAATCAGACAATTGATTCCGGAGATACAGTGAGTGACGTCTGATTCTCAACGAACCGGCCATTATCCGAGGCTCCGACGCACTTGACCTTCCTCTCCACTGATTCTTCCTCCGTATCCGTATCCAAATCCCCGGCAAGACCATCCATCGACACCGCGTTCCCTCTCTTTCCGCATCTCGAACAGCACATGAACGCTGTATACGCCGCCGCCAAGACGCACACGTCCAATAGACCGTGTAGTTCATGTGTTGCCACCGCGAGTAAATTCTGCGCCAGGGACTCGTCGAATTGGTCGCGGTGGATAACGTCGAATAGCCAGAGGTCGAGGAGGAGGTAGGACGTGCAGAGGGTGAGGAGAAGGAGGAAGCAGGGGAGTGTCAATTCGATTACTTGGGTAAGTTCGACCGCGGCGAGCAGGGTACGTGTTTCATCTTTTAACTTCGAGGGTGGAGCGCTCGTTTCACTCTCGCCATCTGCCTCCAACCCGGAGCCCGAACAGAGCATGAACACCGTCCTAATCAGCCCATAGACCAAGAGGATTGCCAGCAGCAACGCCGTTCCCGCCAAGATTCGGAGGAAATGCGTGCCGAGCCAGTCGAGCAGCGCGTCAAAGGTCCGGGTCAGAGAGGGTGGGAGGATGGAATGTAGACCCAAGGAGACGAAGTATATGAAAATGGGGACCAGCAGGACGGCGAGGAGGGTGCGTCTTCGGGAGCGAGTCGACATGGGTGAGGATTTGAACGTTCTGGAATCCGAATAAGCAAGGAGAATACGGGAGGAAGTGTTGGAATACATGATCTCGAGGGTTGAAGGCGCGTTTGCGCCTAGATGGTGGTGGCGTTAGAAGGAAGCGGCTCATCAATAGCGCAGTACCCGTACTACCGACTCGGACGAACTCTATACGGATGTGTGGGGCCCGCGCTCCGGCGGTCATGTCAGCGGCAACACGCAACGATCCGTTGGATGGTGGATATCAGCGGAAGTGAATAATAAAGTGAATGTACGTTTCAGCGAGTTTCAGCCTTAGTTGTGAGCCGGCAGACCAAGGGATGGTGGGTGGTGATAATGAATCCGTGTTCATTCTGCCGCTTGTTACCTGTCTTCATCGTTTCTTAATGTGAAATAGGGAGTGATCTGAAAACAGTACGGACCTGGACTTCTTCAGGATTCACAAAAGATCTTGGGCTCGCGGAATCTCGCCAGATCGAGCGCGCCAGTCACCAGGCACTCACACTGACCGCCGTGACTGGCGTGCCCAGGAGAGAGACAAGTTGAAACAACTCAGACAAGAGAATTGTTGCGATTGCGAAGCGACAGCGTCGCCAACCGCGTGGATATACTCGTATCGCCCGGTGGTGAATGAAGGGAGCGGTCAATTCGAGGTCACCGACGAGGCCTCGAGGTGGTGCGGAGCAAGCCGCATCAGCTCTGTGACCCGATGTCACAGCATCAAATACGTCCTGCTTCCTCCCGTCATCTTGATGAGCAGACAGACGCCTGTGCTCGAGGAAATCAATCACCGCACCGAGCCGGATGCTATCTTTGCAGAGCTGTTCAGTGTTCCCTATGCTGTCCGCAAGCTGTCCGCCGGGTCGCCACCACTGGCAGGACGCCTTCCGACCGTCATCCTCAGCGTACGTGTGCTTTTTCGCGGCCCTCATACTTGACCATGAATCCAGCAGCCACCCGACGATGTACGGTCTTGGCGTCCATAAGCCGCTACTAGCTAGTGGTCCGGACTAATAGCAAACTACCCGAAGGCGCACCATGAGCCTCGCTCCCGCCCCAATACTCGTAAGTCGTTGTTTTCAGGTGTGATTACATCTCATTCGAAATAGGTGCCACTATCTGCGGATGAGCATCTATCCCAGTCGCCTGAAGAACGACCAAAATCATCTGTTCAGCTATTGTGGTCGATGGAAGCATTGCCGCTCCTCAAAAGGACTCGGAGCAACGATCCCTCCCCGATTCCACTCCACCTAAGTGCGCCACTTCATGCAGCGACGACTCGGAGCTCCTCGCGGAGTCGGCGGTGGCGGCGGCGGCACTACAGACCCCGCTCCAGACAGCAGCGCCATGAGCGTGCCTGGCGTGCCAGTGATCGATCCCCTTACCTCTCCTTGGCCTTCCCTTCTTGGTCCCATAGTCACGCAATCTCCTGACGAGGCGCACCACACCGGGTCCATCCTGAGCTCTGCAAGTAGGAAACTCCCGTCATGCCGCTACGCCTCTCGGCTCACGTATTTTTAGCATCGAATGCCGTTTTCCCCGCGTTGCACCCCTCTGTTACAACGAGGATTAGTCCCACACATACGGACTCGGGGAAGATACCACCATCGTCTGTGGTCGACGCTAGTAGTGCTACCAATAGTGTCCAAACGAGCCAAAACTTTCCCGCATCCACCACTCTCCCACCGACACAAAGTTTGGCGTCACCGACAGCGTCCTCACAACCCACCCCTGGTTCACGGACACGTTCATCCATTCCGCCGATACTCGGCGCTGTCGCTGCTCTCCTCGTCGTCAGTGTCCTGGCTGCATTATTCATCCTTTGGCTCCGGAAACGTAGGCAGACAAGTCGCATCCTGGACAGCGCCGACGTTATCGTGCAAGATTCGTTCTCGAATGAATCAGGTGCTCGAGTGCTGGCCCTCAATCCACCCAATGCCTCTGCACGCTGGGTCCTGGAATCGCAGGAGGAGGCTCTTCGGAAGATATCGACGGCGCGTCGACGGTCCGGAGACGATGGGAATGCGACTTCTAATGACCCCACCTATCGCGCAATGGCGGAGCGCATGGCACTTATAGAGGCATCGCTGACTCGGATCATGAGTCGAGATCGAGCAGCCCTGGAAGAAGAACGACCACCGGAGTATAGTGCGCGATAACTTGCCAGTCATACTTATACCCACACCAGCATGAATGGCTCTACCTGGTGTAAATTCATGTGCGCATCTAGCTTTGGCCGAAACAAGCTGGAAAGCTAGCGGGAAGGTTTTAATTCACGAGAGGGTTTCATGCAGAGCAAATGCGAAGAGGCAGCGAGATAGCTGCTAAGATGCATAAATTTCCGGGCGAATTGACCGATGAATTGTTTCAGAATTCTCTCCTGCGCGATTGGTACTGCTGAGCCTCCAAATCAGATTGATATCGTGCTTCGCCGGGTGAGTCCTTGAGCTCCCGGCCGTAAATATGCATGATCTTTACCGCAAAGTCTTGCATGGGGCAGCATGGCGGCGGAAAAGGTGTTGCGATTGGGCGGCCGGTGGGGAATTAGAGCATGAGAGTCTGACTGAGAGTCTTGGCGTGAGTGAGGAGCGATGGGAGGAATACTAGGACGCACCTCGCTGCAGTCAGATTCTTGAGAGTTATCCAGGTTCAGTCCTCCCGTCGAAGCGCGTTAGGACGCGGCGGAGCTCGAGAGACCGTGAGGAGAGTGGGGAAATTGGTAGGTGGATGTGGATGTGGACATTGTAATGTGGGTTGAATACGGCTGGGGCAGTGACGAGTCTTTGTAGTCTTTTTGCGGCCAAGGACTGGGCGGGTCTCGAACGCGGGATGTCGAGTATTTGCGGGTGGAACCGTCGGAGAAGAACGGGGTAGGCCTGGACCGTGCAAGGAGGGCTTTTAGCCCAGGCGAGGAAGTGCGGAATGATACGAAGAGTATGTTGGGAGATGAGAATCGATTCGTGTTTCTTCGTGCCGACTTCCCTTCGAGTGAGTGGGTCTGGACTTTGACGAGAGACGAGGGCTTGAAGGAAGGATGTTCAACATCGTCGATGCTTGCAGTGCGGAGCTTGGGAGTGGGAGTAGATTGGATGGATAATCGCGGAATTCCGAGCTCGACTGGGCGAGATGGTGGTTAAGAGCAAGTCGCATCAAGCGTGTGACCCGATGTCACAGCATCAGATGCGTCTTGCTTCCTCCCGTCATCAGGCGGATCGCCTACCGCTGTACATCGTTCCTGCCCGTCGCTACTCCCAGGACATGCACTAACCACGGCACTGGGACTCTATAGCCGCCACTAGTGCCCGCTCTGGCAGTCTTGAATCGTGAGTCCAAGATTTGGCGGAATGTCCGAACATTCATTCTGAATCCGCTCCAATTGGTAGTATAAACAAAATACAACAATCGTACAACATTCACCGCCGGTACACAAATGCTTAATCGCCGACTCCAATCGTACACCCCACTCAGGCGATGACGCAAGTACTCGGCGCCTCCGGGTTCGCTTCCGCGACACGGAAGTTCTGTTTGTTTCCTTCGTCAGTCAGGTAATTGCATGCGAGGGACTTGTTACTGACCTCTAAATCTGCGCTTGACACTTCCGGGATCGCTACTGAGGCTGATGCGGATTGGAGTTGGCGCAAATTGAGGAGGTCGAAGGATGGCTCCACGCTGGGTTTCTTCAACTGGCTCTCGTGGTGAGTATTTGATTGTACTGTCGTGGAGAGTGCACCTACAAGCTGATTCTCCGTGGACGATAGTGCGCCGGCCGCTCCGGAGAGAGCGTCGCCGACTGGGTCATCGAGAAACGTCGTGCCGGGCATCCTTGGGCCGCCGAACTGTTCGTATCGAAACGGCGTGAGTCGGTGGTTAAATTCAGGGAGATGTCAATTCGAACTTGCCTTTGGATTGGATTGCCGCTCTCTGGCCTCCACGGCGCCCATGCCAGCGCCCATGGGCATAGGCGCGGCGCCCGTAGCGATGATGACGGCGCAGATGACGGGAACTACAGCGATGGAGCGCATTTTCTTCGATTTCGATGACGCGAAGGGGGCGAATGAGGAACGGAAGGGAATGGAACGCGCGGCGTTGACGGAAGGAGGAACCAGGACTGGCCTGCGTGGGAGGACGAATTCGAATGCTCCTGCTGAGAGCGAAGAGGCTGCTTATAACCCTGGACGGACAGCTTTGGGCTTGGCCTGGATGGGAACCCGCTCATCCATCCCATCTCGGATGTCAAGATGCGCGTTCATTTTCTCGTATACGAGGATCTGTTCTCGGCTGTGCGAAAGTGACATCGTATCCGTGGATCAGCACTCCAAGACACTCGTCGCCCGTATCCGCGCAACGAACCCGCACCAAAGATCTCATTCGCGGGGATGTCGATGGTTTCCCGCCAAGTTCGTACGCCCGACGACCCGCGAATAGCTTCGTTTCTCTCACCACCAGTGCGGTGGCATCGCCGGCGTTATCTTCGTACCTGCCGGACAACTGAATTGTCGGCAACGTCTCAGCGCCTATTGGTCGCTGCCAGGACTGCGTGTCCGTAAGTTATCATTCAAAAGATAGATCGACAACGTTACTCCGGGGGCTGAGCGCGTCTCCACCGCTCTTTCCCCCCATCTCCCTCCTTTGTTCGTTCGTTCGTCGTAGGAGTATGCCTAGTGCACTCCCGGCTGTGCCATTCGTCGGTGCAGCGCTGGTCCTCGTCACCCTTCCTCACCACTGGCGGGTGGGAAACATCGCGACACTCTCGATTATCGCGTGGCTAACCGCGTACGAGCTGGTCTTTGGCATTAATGCGGTTCTCTGGGATGGGAATGTGCAGGTCAAGGCGGAGGTCTGGTGCGATATCGGTGTGTGTGTTTCTGCTTGTGCGGCGGGTGAGCTCAAGGGAGAATAGCGACGAAGATTAAGATTGGTGCGGATATGGGATTGCCTGGCTGCTGCTTCTGCATGGCGAAGCGGTTGAATCGGATTGCGTATGGCTTGGAGATGTCCCCGCGCGGATGGAAGCACCGCACGTTCGACATTTCGTTGTGCTGGGGCTTTCCTGTCCTCGTCATGGTTCTCCGTGTGTTATCCTCGCTTGTGTTTTCGCCTGACCGCTCATCGTTCATCCAGACTACATCGTCCAAGGCCATCGCTTCGACATCATCGAGAACATCGGTTGCCTGCCCGCCGTCTACATCTCCCTTCCCTCCCTTCTTATCCTCGGACTCACGGCATTCATCCCTGCCGCCCTCACCCTCCTTTTCTGCCTCCTTGCCTTGATCAAACTATTCCGGCGGCGCTCCGCCCTCAGCTCCGTCCTCTTCAAACCAAACCCCTCGCTCACACCCTCGCGCTACGTTCGCCTCATGCTCATGACATTCGCGCTCGGCGCATGGAGCGCCATCCTGGTGTCCATCAGCACCTCGAACGCGTATAGCACCGGCCTGCAGCCCTACGTCAGCTGGGCGTACGTGCACGAGGACTTTTCTTTCGTCGGACAGTTCACCACACTCCAACTATTCCGCGTTGCAGAGGACAATCTAAGGTGTATATACATCCTGTGGATCGCCGTGTCGGCCAGCAGTCTTGTGTTTTTCCTGTTCTTTGGGATCGGGGTGGACGCTGCGAAGGATTATCGCGCGTGTGGGAGGTGGATTGCGAGGGTTGTGTTGCGGAGGAAGGAGGAGCCGCCGGTGCCGTCGTTGGTGGAGAGTGTGATTTGGGCGGGGAGTTTGGATGCGCAGGGAAGATACCATCCACGTACGGCGTGGGATGGGGAGGAATCGGTTTTGGACATCTACAAGGAGCTCCCGGCGCTTCCTTGATTTGAATGAGAAATGTAGTATACGCCATCGTCCGCAGCAAGCCACCACCGACGCACTGCCGAACGGCGGGTTATCCTTCATTCATCCATCCATCCATCCATCCAACCAGAACGTTTGATCGGACATACAGTCCCGGCTACACGACCAGCCAATAGCCAACCGTGCGCCGGAAACAGATCTCCCCGAGATCTGTTGATCTTCAACATCAGGCAAGCGTGGAAGACCTGTTAGTTGCCACGTACCCAGCCTCAGCGCGGGCCCATTATAACAAACCCCATAGAACGGGTTCTCATCCCCCCTCCTCATCTCATCGCGGCCTGGAGTCAACCCCCCCCCCACGAGGCTAGTCCTCCTTCGTTCCTTTTCGTGTATATTCTTCGAAATTCGTTTCTACTGCTGCTTGCGATGCAATTCGGCGTGGTAGTCTTGTTGGCGGTGGTTTCGGTGGCGTTGGCTGCGCCTGTGCCTGTACCGGCGGATGGTGGAGGGGGAGGGAATAAGGTGCGTTTGCGGTTGCCATTCTTGGTGTTCGTCGACCTGGGCTGAATACGTGCGCAGAACAATGCACAACCGAATGGAAAGGCTGCACAGGTGAGTGTCTACGCGCGCGTATCGCAGTAAATTCACCAGACGCACCGTATCCTAGCCACCTGCAGCCCAGTCGAACAAAGCGTCCCCGGCGCCGTCGAATCAGAAACAGCAGCAAGCCGCCAACGCCAACGCCAATCCCAACAACGGCGCTAACGCCAAGGCACAACCACCATCGTCCCCGAACTCGAACTCGAATGGAGACACGTTCACTACTGTGCATCTTCCGGCGCCGGTGGGACCACTTCCCGTGAGTACCCGCGTCGTCTAAGAAACCGGAGGATTAAGAGGCTAATTTTTTTTTTTCAGCCTAACCCTGGGATACAAGAGGAAGCGCACCCGGGGAAGCCGAGAGGTGGTGGATGTGTGATTGCTTGAAAGATTCTACTTGGGATTTGACGTGGCGCATAAGGCTGCAATTTTTGTACAATTTACCAATCCAGGAGAAACAGATGGGAGGTATTTGAGGACGAGATGTTTTCGGAGTGAAGTCCACGGCGGGTAACGATCTGGCAACTGAGGCTATTCAAGTACTAGTTAAGACGTGAACGGCAGAATTAGTTGCAGCCGGGAGACTGCGCTCTCACATCGGGAGACAGATTAGGTCCTTCTTCGCGTCGGATGCTTGCTAATTATAAGGAATAGGACGCCGTTGAGTAAGGGGTGCTTACCCGTGGAGAAGGTAGACAAAGATAAACATGCGGCGTGGTCGTCGGTATCGCAACACACATGGTGGAAACGCCCATGAATAGCTTGAACCTCGGACTCAGTACCCCGTGAGTAACGAGCGCGGACACATGACGCTGACGGAAGGAACGCGAATGCGAGGAGGGAGGAATGAACGGGGTTATGTGAATGCCCGCGTGGTAGGAATTGGCAACATGGACTGGGGTTTCCGTATGGGAGTCAACAGACTGGGACGAAAAGACCGTCACCCGTGAAATGCGGATCCAAACGACGAGGGTAAGAGTTGGCAGACGGAGGAGGATGAAACGAGCGTATGTATCGCGCAATGGAACGGGGAGAGAAAGCCTTAAGCTCAACCTGAGCCGCATGCAGGGATTGTGTGTGGAGGGGATCGAGAAGGATGTCGCGTCGTGTCGGGTTCGGGAATGAGGGTATATCGTGCATTCGATTTCAGCTAGCGGGCAAAACGAAAGACTAGAAAGCGACAGGAATACGCAGCGTCTGTCCGAACCAAATCCTTCATAACATGCTCCACAACAACGACCCGAGGATGACGCCGAGGCTGACACTGCTCGTATGCGCCCGTAGACCCTCCGCACCACCTGTCTTGGCAGGCGTAGTGCTAACCGCGGGTGCAGCTGCGGTGTTCGTCGAGGCAGCCTTTTGGGTGGTGGAAGGAAGGCCGGTGAAGAACCCGCTGACGTCGAAGTTTGCGATGGTGCTGTTTTGCGCGTTGCAGGTCGCGATGAAGCCTGGGTACAAGATGCGAGTCAGTGGTTAGGGAACAGGGAGCGGGTGAAGACGCACCGTCGATGAGTGTTTGTGTGTTCTTGATAGCGTCCGCCTGGCTCTCGTCGGCGTCGAGTTCTCCTTGACACTCGTTGCACGCTGCGAGCTGTTTCAAGAGACCGACATCGCAAATGGCCGCGGATTGCTGGAGGGGTGTGAGCTGACGATGGGTGCGAGGAAGGGTGAGAGCGTACCTCCGCTGAGATGACTGCTTGGGTGCAGAGGGACCCGCACTGGGTGGACTCCTGCGCGAGACCTAGAACGGATTCAGCGTCGGGAAGAAGAGAAGGGAGCAGACGGGACCTTGCTGCGCGAGGATGGACACGGTGAGGAGGGTAAAGGACAGGAAGTGCATGCTGCAGATGCTTTAGAGCCGGGGCGTGAAGGGCGAGGGAAGGGAGATACTGAGCTGGCAACCATCATGAGAAAAAACAGGTGATTGACGTGATGTTACTGATATCGCCGATCTGTTACATCGTTGCGATGTAACAGATCGGCGATAGGTGTCATCGTACCTTGTTCTCGACGTCCATGGCCCACCTGCGTCGATTCTGGGGTGGCTGGTTCCGGGAGCTGGTCAAGCTTTATTGCTGCATCTTTACCCTCGGTTCCACCGCTCTCTCCGGGCACCTTCAAGACCATTCGTATTCGTAGTCCGGCGAGAACCTGGGCGCGGCGGCGGGCGGCGCCGAACTGAAGCCTAGCTATTGGAAACTTCAAACCATCCCAAGGTTCTTCTGCAATAAATCGTTCATGGGTTCATCTTTAAGCTCCGCTGCTCGCATTCGGCGACACGGCGCTATTGCCCTTCTACTGCCAGTGGAAATTTTTCCATGACAGCACCACACCTACTCCTTGTCAAGCTCAAGCTCAGAAATACAACAATTGGTGTCCGTCATTTGTCAACGCTGGATTAGATTTCCGCGTTGAATCTTGATGAACACCCGGTGAAGGACACGTACACCGAAGGTGTCGAGGATCATTGTGCTTCGGGTTTCGCTTTGATGCGATACGACTCGGATCCAGCCGTCTTGACGGGGAGCTCTCCCCGCGGAATCACGCCCTCTAATACTTCATCGTCTCTTAGCTCTGACATAAGTATGCCATCGCGCGCCTTGCGGTAACGCCTTCCGGCTGGGCGTCGAGCCAGTAACTTCCATACGCCAGCGTAATTCTCGACGCGCGGGACCGCGAGCAGGTAGAGCTCTTTTGCCGACTCCGCGCCGCGTTTCCGGGCTCGCAAGGTGGACTGCAATATGCACGACGGCGGCGATATGGACGATATCGCTCATACGCTTCGAAACCACGGCAGCTCTCAGAGAACGGATTCAATTCAAGGTAACGTTCAATCGAACCAAAAACAATCGTCTGACGAACGGTCAGCATCCGGTCAAGGTTGGCAGCGGTGAACTGACCCGAAATTTCCTTGTTTCTCTTTGCTTGCACGAACCGTTCAGCCCGCTCCCAATATACAGCCCCTCCCAGCGAGCCTGGCAGCAACGCACCCTCCCACCACTCGGTATATGTGCCCATAACAAAGCGGACGTCGCGGATCGGCACCAAGGCGGCGGCAGTTCGATTGGCGGCAACCCTCACGGAAGATGTAAGTCGGCCTAGGACTGCTAGGATCTGCAAGCCATTGCAGTCAGCCAGGAGCGCCTCTACAACTGACCAGTGCGGGAGATCCGCAAGGGAGAGGTGAGTTAAGGCTGGGAGTGCGGCGAGGAAGTGTTGATATTGTTTCTGGCCGTCGATGCCATCGTACAGGTCGAGGTGCGTGAGGTTCTGGCAGAATGGCAGTTCGACGATGAACGCTTCCAGAGGGAGATGGGAAGAGAGGTTGGCCGCCAGACGCCTGAGTGGCATGTGGGTGAGAATGGACATAACCTCTGACTTGGCGAGGCTGGATGAGACTGCGACGTGGGTTGCCCCTGTGCATAAGCGGAATGCGGAAAGAGCCACGGGCGACTCCGTGTCAATAATAATCTCCCGCACGGCGCGCGCGAAGAAGGCCGGCGGCTTGGATCCGTCGATTGGGAAGAAAGCCTGTTTGACGGTGGCAGCGTTATCCATGGTCAACGACTTGAAGAGGAACGGCTCCGTCCTGCGTGTAGATGAGCATACACGAAAACGCGGGAGGCACGGCGGGTACTTACCATTCGCGAACGCGTCGAGCGACAAGCACGAGGCTACGGACCACGCTTAGCGGTGAAGAATCGGCCGCAAGCTCGAATATTTCACGCTCCAGTTCTGGCGGAAGCCGGGGTTCCTGTGTTGCCATGATGGATGACGACGACAAGACGCAGCGAAACAAACGACAACAATCAAGCACTGCAATCGTGATGCGTAGTGCCGTGACCTTCCTGCATCTGACCACGACGGACGACGGCCAGGAACTGTGTCTGCGTCTTTCCGAACTGCACAGGAAACCAATCTTCTCGCTGCTCCGTCTGGAATCCCACCCGCTCCCCGCCGCCCGGAGGATATTAATACTCCACTGTGGTCCACACGCTCCGCATTACGCCCCGGCGCGGCTTGTCCTGACAGACCACCCCCTGCGAAGATGCTAAATTGACGTTTAGACAGCACTGTGGACTGTTGGATTGACAAGGGAGCGCTGGTGTTCGCCGTTGCGTATCACACAAAGATGGACTGGGACGTGACTTTCGTCAATGGAAGCCTATAACTGATGCTACGCCAGTCGTCTGTCGGTTGCTCTCTTGCACTGGAGACCGCAACACTGCGTCTTGAACCCTCCGCTGTAGACTCCTGCAGACTCCCTCGCTCTTACCGAAGAGAATCAACGTGCTGCAAAGCATCTCCTCGACGGGCGCTGGCATGGACGAAACCAATGGGCCTGCGGACTTGTATGTGGATACTGTGAAGTCGGTAATGATCTTGGCTTCTATTTCTCCTCCCATCAGCGACCACTGACCAGCGCGGGGAAAACAATAGAAGCTGGACGTCTGTGGGACCGTCAACGCACGACGTGCACTGCCCGTTGGCTGCCTATTGCTGAATGAGACTCCCGACACGACAGCCCCACGACGAGGCGTCAACGAGCTATACTCCATTTACTCTCTGTTCCTCGCCACCAAATGAACCACGCGCACAGGAAGATGAGAAGATAAAGAAGGCACAGGGGGGAAGATGCTTATAACAACCTTCCTTTCGTTTTCCTTCCATCTGTGCTGGTCCCGTTTCCGTGGCCATTCGCTCTTGCTCTTCGTTCTCTTGTGTACATTCTTGCCTCCTTCGAACCGCGCGCGCCATCCATCCTCGTAACTACTCCGCCGTAATCGTAACTCACTGTCATGGCCGCTCCACCCCCTGGACCCCCGCCGCTCTCGAGCACTGTTGGTGTCTGGCTGATCTGTGCCTTCGTGCAAGCTGTGTACGTGTTCCGTTCCTTGTCTCGTTCCGTTCGCTGATCTCAGTGTCTATGTATAGTCTGCAAGGGATGGGCATGCTCCAAGCGTTCTTGTGCATACAGGTCTCCTCGCTTCTCCCCGCGTCGGATACTCATCAGTGGATAGGTACTTCGTTTGGTATCCAAGAGATCCATGGTCGGTAAAGGGAACCGTCATCGTGCTTGTGTTCGTTATCCCCACTCCCTCCCTTGCCCGTAAATACTCAAGCGATCTTTTCATCCAGGGTTCTGCAATGTATTCAATTGGCCGGCGCCATCGCGAACATATACGCGTGGTTTGTCGATGGGTTTGGTGACTTTGATGACCTGAATACGATCCATATGTGCGTCGCTCTCT
The DNA here is from genome assembly GCA_029282125.1 of Mycena amicta. Classification (NCBI taxonomy): domain Eukaryota; kingdom Fungi; phylum Basidiomycota; class Agaricomycetes; order Agaricales; family Mycenaceae; genus Mycena; species Mycena amicta. The sequence continues at coordinate 1,735,484 of JARIHP010000006.1, forward strand.
GCTTCTGCCTCCCGTGATTGAGCTGACGGTGTGTATGTAGGCAAGACATGCTCCAGTTGACGGCGCTGTGGTTGAGTATATTCGTCGCACAAACGTACGCTACTGCTCCCAGACTCCGCCGCGTTCATGTCACTGACTTTGTTTAGGCATTTTGCGCGCACAATCTATCAACGTATGTGCCACCTGCGTCTCATTCTATGCATGCTCAAGGATATCCTCAACAGTCATGAAGCGCAACTTCATCCTCCCGCTCCTCATCCTGGTGTTTGCGCTGACGGCGCTCGGTGCTGGTCTGGGTGCGCATCTTCCCTTTCCTCTTCTGCATTTCATTGACCGTTCGCAGGTCAAGTGATACTCGCGTACGTCTCTGCTCTTGGCTCTCACATGTTTAACTAATGCATGACCTTGTGTGCAGCATCGGCCTGAAGCACTACTCCAACCTCGAGCACACCAAGGTTACCTCCAACATGCAAGCAGCATTCGCACTCGCTGCTGACGTGCTCATCACCGTCGGTCTGTGCTGGCGATTGAACCAAGGGAGGACGGGGATGCAATCGTACGTCTCTGTGCTCTGAATGCTAGCGAATCCGATCTAATTGGCGGGCAGGACGAACCGCGTACTGAATTTCCTCATCACGACCGCGATAAACCGAGGTGTCTTCACGATGATCTTCGCCATTATTAACATCGCGCTAGTGCGTCTCGAATTTCCTGATTCAAGTGCAGTCGCTGATCCTACCACTTGTAGTTCCTCACAACGCCCGGAACATTCTACTTCATGATTGGGATTCTCATCAGCGACAAACGTAGGCCCTCTCATTCCTTCCACACTCACATTCGCTAACGCTTTTGTAGTATACATGAACAGTCTCCTCGCCATCCTCAACACCCGCGAATACGCCTCCAATCTCCGCGGCGGCATGGAAGTCAGCGACTCGTCGCGTCCATTCGCAGCCCGCACCGGCGGTACGGCGACTGGGCAATCCGGTGGAGTGTCGATGATCACAGTGACGGAGACGCAGCGCGGAGACGATTACGAGTGAGTTGCTGTTTCTCTTCTGCGTAAGCTTAAGATCGGGCGCTGACAGTTCGTTTGTAGCATGAAGGATTTTGGACGGAATAAACATATTGATTTTTGAGTTGTAATTTGGGGCAGCAAGCGAGCGCTGGGTTGACGCTGGCGCTGCCCTGTATTTATTTTGGCTGGTCACACGCACGTACAGTGTATACCCTACTTAGTTCCAACTACCCGCATTCGCTTCCCTGAGCTTGCTTGAATAAGGCATGCCCAGATCTATCGGATTGCGAACTAGGCACTCACGTTGACATTAGGATCAATGAAAAATGTGTAGTACCCTTCGTCCCACTACTAGTACCCATCAGTAGCGGGGATCTTCAATCACTAGCAAGCTTGAGATGATTGGAGCTGGACTCCAATGAGCATAGCTGCGCACAATGTGTAAGGCTCCAACTGTTTCCGTTTGTAAACGTTTATAAACGGTATTAACCGTTTAAATTTCCATTTAATTTAGCCAGGCTTGTAAACGATAAACAGATGCAAATAAACAGTTTAAACGGTTGTCTCCCAGTGAGCTGCTTTAGACCTTCCAGTGTATGTTGGCATGGAACTTGGCAAATATCAAGCAATCAAAATTTGGATACCGCATCGTGCCACGATGTTGTGCTGACACATGCGCACCGGGCCGGCCGGTCCATCTAGCTCCGCCATGGCCCGGATAGGTCCACTACCCACTACACACACTACCTGGCAGCAAAACAACCTTCTTTGAGCATTTGGCAAGACAACTTACCAATTGGATGCTCATAATAACACTTGGTAATGCTCTAAGACCCGGTACCTTTTCTCTTCTACCAAAACCATATAAAAACTGTTTTAAACGTTTATAAACGGTTTACGAACCGTTTCCGTTTATTTTACCCGAAGTTGTAAACGAAAACTAAATGGTTGGAGCCTTAACAATGTGTATGGAAATGTCGTTCGTGTACTGAAGGAATGTGCCACCAGTCAGCAGCCCAGCCACACAGACTGATCAACTCACCTCTCGCATCGATGTCAGCACCAAGCTCCTTCAGTGTGCAAAGCACATTTACATGCCCTTTGGCTGCAGCTCTGTGCATTGGTGTCTGGTTCCGTACATCTCACAGTTTCCACCAGTCAGCACTCAAGCCGCACAAGTTGTTCGACAACTCACCTCTCACATTAGTGTCAGCACCAAGATCCTTCAGCGTGCGGACCACACTTTCATGGCCACTGGCTGCAGCCTTGTGCATTGGAGTTTCGTTCCAATTATCTCAAATGTTCCATCAGTCAGCAGCCCAGCCACACAGATTGGTCAAAGACTCACCTCTCACATTGACATGAGCATCAAGCTCCTTCAGTGTGCGAACCACAATTCCATGGCCACTGGCTGCAGCTCTGTGCATTGGTGTACGGTCAAGTACATCTCACAGTTTCCACCAGTCAGCAGTCAAGCCGCACGAGTTGTTCGACAACTCACCTCTCACATTAGTGTCTGCACCAAGCTCCTTCAGTGTGCGGACCACACTTTCATGGCCACTGGCTGCAGCATTGTGCATTTGAGTTTCGTTCCAATTATCTCAAATGTTCCATCAGTCAGCAGCCCAGCCACACAGACTGATCAACTCACCTCTCGCATCGATGTCAGCACCAAGCTCCTTCAGTGTGCGAACCACATTTTCATGCCCTTTGGCTGCGGCTCTGTGCATTGGTGTACGGTAAAGTACATCTCACAGTTTCCACCAGTCAGCCGTCAAGCCGCACGAGTTGTTCGACAACTCACCTCTCACATTAGTGTCAGCACCAAGCTCCTTCAGTGTGCGAAGCACATTTTCATGCCCACTCGCTGCAGCATTGTGCATGGGTGTTATGTTTGATTCATCTCAGATGTTCCACCAGTCAGCAGCCCAACCACACAGACTGGTCAACTCACCTCTTGCATTGATGTCAGCACCAAGCTCCTTCAGTGTGCGAATCACCTTTTCATGCCCGCTCCCTGCAGCATTGTGCATTGGTGTCAAGTTCCATTGATCTCACAGTTTCCATCAGTCAGCACTGGAGCCACTCAAGCCTTTCAATAACTCACCTCTTGCATTGATGTCAGCACCAAGGTCCTTCAGTGTGCGAACAATATTTTCATGCCCATTGGCTGCAGCTCCATGCATTGGTGTCAAGTATGATCCATCTTAAATATTCCACCAGTCGGCCGTCAAGTTGCACAGGTCTTTCAATAACTCACCTCTTGCATTGATGTCAGCACCAAGCTTATTCAGGGTGCTAACCACATTTTCATGCCCGTTGGCTGTAGCTTTGTGCATTGGTGTCTCCTTCTTGAGATCTCAAATGGTTCACTAGTCAGCACTTAAGCCGCACACATCTTTCGACAACTCACCTCTTGCATTCATGTAAGCACCAAGCTCCTTCAGTGTGTGAACCATATTTTCATGCCCATTGGCTGCAGCTCCATGCATTGGTGTCAAGTTTGATTTATCTTAAATATTCCACCAGTCGGCCGTCAAGTTGCACAAGTCTTTCAATAACTCACCTCTTGCATTGATGTCAGCACCAAGCTCCTTCAGTGTGCGAACCAGATTTTCGTTCCCATTGTTTGCAGCTCTGTGCATTGGTGTCATGTTTGATTGATCTCAGATGTTGGACTAGTCAGCACTCAAGACACACAAGCACAAGTCTTTTGACAACTCACCTCTTGCATTGATGTCAGCACCAAGTTCCTTTAGTACACGAACCAAATTTTCATGCCCCCCATTTACAGCTCTGAGCATTGGTGTTTTACCGTCCAAATCTCGCATATCTCATCAGCATAACCCATCTCGAAAAACCACGGAAAAGAACCTCGTATATCAACCTTCACGCCAAACTCAACAAGCAAACGGCATGCACTTTCGTGCCCCTTTGTAGCAGTCTTGTGAAGCAATGATGATCCATCTGCATGAAACATCATTAAGCAATGTACAATGCCAGGAGATCAGACAAATGTACCATCCAACATGATCTCTGCCCCATTTCTGAGACAAAACTGCATCAGGTCCAGCTGTGTTGCATCGGATGCGACTTCAAGCCATTTACCATCCACGCGGACTAGGAGGACATCAACGAGGACTGACAGGAAGGATGAAACAAACTTGGGGTATCATCAACAGTAAACATCCACCTGCGGACCTCATCCTAGGGTGTGTCAGAGTGTTTCTCATAGCTCCGAAAACCCTTCAGGGCCCTAGCCATCCTCGGGCCAGCCAAGAACGGGAGGCCAATGGATGCAAAAATATATTGTGCAAGGGCCTTGAGGGGGAGCAGGAGGAGGAGGAGTGCAAGAGTCTGCCCAAGGGTCCAAATGTTGTCTTGTCCGGCCTGATGGAGCTCGTTCCGCGAGATTGAAAGCTCAGTGTCAACAAGGAAGACCACGTTGATTGCAAAGAGGATGGCAAGGCCTAGCCCAACACAGACCACCCCTGCACGCTCGCGGCTGCGATGATTGGCCCAGGGCCGCCTCATGCAGACAAAGTAAGGCACCATCATGAGTCCCATAGGCAGCACGAGGTTCGCAATTGGCATTAGCACGGCACCAAATATAACCAGCGACACCAAGCGTAGCCCAGGAGAGTCAATGGGGAGGGTGTCTCCAAAGACGCTCACCGTCGCGCCGGGGGGACAGGTGTCTGAAATGCTGAAGTGTGCAGGGTCAGACCAGAGCCAAACGCCAAGGGCACCCATGAGTGACAGATGGAGGCTGCCGATGAGGGTCGCGGTATCGACCCAACGAAGCTTATGTCGCAAGGCGAAGAGGATTCGTGTGAGTGACCGACTCTTGGGCGGCGCAGGTGACGACGTCGTGCTTGGCAGCGGGAGGTGACCCGCTGTTGATTTTGGTTCCGATGTCCGAAGTAGTGATACACAGATGGCCCTCCAACTCCATGGATCAGGCAGCCCGGTAGGCGCCTGCCAGAGTCTGCGGTGGAGCCGCAGCAGCGAGTAAATGAATAGGTTGGTGTTGTTCATCCAGCTGAGGTTCAGGACAAGCGCGAGGTGGTAGTTGTCGAGGCCCTGGGCTGTAGAAGCCTGGATGAATGCCGACATAAGCAGCCCAAAGGCGGTGAGGAGGATGTTCGTCGACTGCTCCTCGATGAATGCGCGCTCGTTGTTGCTAATTTTCCCGTCATTGGCAAGCGCGACAATGGCAGGGATGAAGCTGATGAGATTCTGGGCGTAGGTGGCGGAGCGGACGCCGATTCCGGAAATGTCGGTGTTGGTGCAGTTGGGGGAAGTCGAAGACATGGTGGTGGGCGGAAGGAAGAGAGAGCGAAAATCTCGTTCGCGGCATGTAATGCGACGTTAAGGGGGAAGCCACGAGGTAGCATGAGGTAGACTGTCGTACAGCAGCGGTGTACTACCAGAAGGCCGATCTCCTCAGTCGGACTCGGAGGCACGTTGAGAGATTCCACTGAGTGGAGCTCGCAGCCTGTATGCATGCGAGAAGAGACGGCGGGATCTGTTCAGGAGGGCCGCAGGACAGCGACGGGCCTCCTCTCTTTGCCCTAACAAGATGGTCAGATCATTCAGGTGCCAGCGTTGTGCCAAAGAAATGGCACTGCTGCCAGAAACCCGTCAACGGCAAGATAATTAATGAAGCCACCGAGGCCTTGGTCCGTCCCACCCCCTTTCCGCAGAGGTTCGACGTCAGAGACGACTTCGCTGGAGGCGGTACCGCCGTGGTGGATGTGGATGTGAAGAGGAAGACAAAGTAGCGACAGAGACTATTGCTAAGTGAAGGCGATTCGGATGGTAGTAAGAATTATACCTGCCCAGCTGCCGGAACCTTTGCAACCAGTGATGGTGCCAGTGGTTCGAGAGCAGCAGGAGTGAGAGATAGTGGCGTAAAGGAAAGAGCAAGGGTGTGACTATGGCGTGATCGCTCTTGGTCTCGACCACCACAACGCCATCCGCCTAGCCCAGAAAACAACCCTAGTCTGCCTCCGACGTCCGCACAGGCCAACCCTAGCGCTGGATTACCAACCCGAATTCCAATTGCCGGCGAGCGGGTCGATGGAGCGACTTGTAATCGAGGGGGTGGAGCGACGGAGGATGTGTGCGGTACGTGCGCTGGAGCCTCAACGACTAGGTCCTGACCCTCCGAACGTGTTAGGGAAGCTCTGGACTCCGAAACTCGAGACTAGGGTGTGTCTCGAGCCCTCCAGTCCATCACCGTCGAATGCTCGAGTGCGTGGCCATTCTTCCACCCGAATCCTTGCTCACCGCGGTCTCCAGCCCTACCCTATGGACCTTTGGAGCCTTGCACTCTGCCTGCCTTGGTTCGACGAGTCTTCGTTCCAAGCTCTCGCACATTCGCGTCTGTTGTGCAGTGCGTTTCCTGCCTACAGCACCATCGTCAAAAGCTGATCCCATTCTTGCGGCAGAGTATTCGCCAACGGTCCAGCCACGACGCTGAGCATCTCTGTCGGATGCACGAGACTCGAGCTCTCCTCGCCATCGAGGTTGACGCTCATGGCTTGTCGCTCATAGCCGGCGAAGCGGGATCTCGAGCAGACGAGTGGAAGAGTGCAAATATCCGCAAGGGCGCGCAGACTGTCCGTCCGGTACGTCTGCTACGTGTCGCTCGATAACGAGTTGCTCATCTTCTGCAGCCGCCCGCACCTGCACGCTTCAAACGCCTTGAGACTCACCTATCCGAGCACGCATCGTCTTCCCCTTCCCCATCGACCACAAACTCTCGGCCTGTGAGCTACGCAATACGCCAGACGGTCCCACCCCCAGCAGACGACGAAGAGAAGGTGCCACGCCATGGCGTCGACCGATTGTATAGCCGTCGTCGATTGTCCCGATGGCGACGTCTGCGGAAAGAAGAGAAGCTATCGGATGCGTCGCGCTACCCCGTAACCTTCTCGCTGCTCCTTCCGAATATCCACGGCGACCAACACACACCCACACTTCCTCCGTGCACGCCTGGCCGTATCGCAATGGCATTCCGTCCTACTACGCCACCTCCCCTGCGCACGCAGCGTTTCCCATCCCGACACCACCCATCCTGCACCCTCTTTGCCATCCGCCGCAGCTGCGCTGGTCCTCTTTCCTCTTCCCGCCGCGCTCTCCCTTAGACTCAGACGAGCGACAAATTAGACGCCCAAATAGGCGCCGGTGCGCACGGACCATGCCAGCGCCAAGCTGCACGAGGACTCGTCCGAGAACACCTGGAGCGTCCTCTGGACTGGTTTCGGCGTACGGGAGGCGGAAAGGACGGTCATCCGCACTGCGAAGAGCTTCTCGCATGCTCGGAGAGAACAACGGGCGGTGAGTTTGGAGCGATTGCCTTGGTCGATACACGCACTGACTGGATTGGTCAGGATTCGGCACTGGTATTGCGGACGTCGGGTCCTCGGCTCGAGACAGACGGGGAGGACGCTCGTCGAGGCTCGGGAGCGCCTTCTGCCGCCGACGGTGAGTTTGGAGCGATATCTGTGTATAGATCGTACTGACCGTTTCGGCCAGCATCCTGTGGCATTTCGCGGCTATGTGGCCTTGGCTTTACGGGCGTCGGGTCCTGGTACACTCGTCGACACATGGAAGAGCATTCCGTATCCGGGGGGGGGAGGAAAAGCGGCGCAGTGAGTCGATCATTGCCGTCGTGAAGATACGTACTCACTGTCGGGAGATATACGTCCTTGCGATCGGTCTTGTCCTTGTAGTGCTGCAGTGGTAGACGAAGCAGGAGAAGCAGCGAATCGAATCGGCGAATGTCCGTGGGGGCATTTCACGGTCATCGTCATGGGCGACTACGAGGCAGTGCCAACTTGAGGATACGATGAGCGGAATTGTCGCGCATGGCCAGCAGGTACGTGGATCCTTGGATGTCGGGGCCGTGGTCATGCTGAACATCTTTCAAGATGTTTGCTGCGTGCGGCGGCGGCACGGCAGCCCTGGCAGTCAGACACTCGTCGAGTCCGACGAGTCATCCGCATCGACACCGAGCAAGAGCGTGTCCACATGCCGTGTCTTCTCCGTCAGCGTGTGTGGGGAGTACTCGGTTGGGACGAATGGCGAATGGTTCTTCGCGGTTGTGCCAAGCGGGCGGGGATGTGTATTGGCCGGAAGGGAGCATAACCAGAGGACTCGGAGGTAGCGATATTGGGCAAGGTGAGTTTTGCAAGCTCGAAGAACGGGGCGCTCATCCCCGACGCAGGTTTCATGTCGTATGCAAATACATCTACCGCGCGCATTCTGCCAGTGGGTGGGCTAGCCATCACGAGATAACGCTGAAATGCGCGGCTAGCGTGAGCGGGCGGGATAAAGTGCTTCTTCGATGAGCTGTTCGAATTATCTGGACTGTCAGTGTCCGCGATACGTTTCACTTCCAAAGATATAATGAAATTGCAAACCTAGCCCCTAGTATCGTCACTGTAAGCGTGGGCTGCGTGGCTACAAAAAGTGAGGTAAAACGGCTGTCACACTGTGTGACACACCTTCGTCCCCACCACCACTAGCCTCATCTCTTCCTACCACCATCCACCATCCACCTGAGGCCCATTGCCAGACCTAGGGGTCACTCTGCATTACCACTAGTCCTCCGACTCCAGCAGCGCTAGGCCTTCTCGCATCCGTGTCTGATGTCGTCCGTGACGGTCCGTCGATTCAGAAACGGCAGCAGCCAAGGGTAAGGTCCATTTCGCGCGCATGTATCCACCGTCGACGCTTCTCGACATGCATGTACTTGGGTCTTCCATGGGCTGACAAGGCTTCAGATCTTCAGACTGACCACCCTGACCCGCAAAACTTCATCCGCCGCAAGTCCTACACCCTCGCTACATCAAGGCAGACACGAACATCACCGGCGGTATTCTCGCCGTTGACGCGCTTGGTTTTTTTTTTGGCCTCAAGCAGTTTTGATGCGCGACGTACTGGGAACAGTCGAGGAGAATGGCTCCATCGGGGCTGTATCGGCCCTGGGAAGGGATACGTTTCGTTTCTTCTTTTCTCATCCTCTCCGTTTGATTCGACACAGCAGTGCCCAACTCAACCTCCCCACCCCTCTTCCAAATCCCTGTCGTCTACACTCAGGACGGCATGCTCACGCTCGTCATCGTCAACGAGAACCGATCGCATTACAAGTCGCCAGCTTTCCATTTTTGCTCGCTGCGAGGACCTTCATTCCGGCACGCACTTCTTAACAGGCTGTGCTCGTCGCGCAGCTGGACACGTTCAACCTTGCACCTGCTCATGACTTGTACGCATCGCAAAATGTATGCGCTTCACTGTTGATAACCCTCGCACTCCTGATTCGACTCGTACGCCGGAGACCGCAGTACTGACACGATTCCAGCCGAACCTTGCCCGACTCGGAGAAGAATAATATCGTTGCATGTCATCCTACCGCCCGGAGCTGAACACAAAATCCTGCAGCTAATTCATGCACAACAAATACTCAAAGTTTATCACAGCTTTCACATGACGCACAATTTGAAAAGTCAGACGGAAACTAATCGCAACCCCCTCCTTCTCCTCCATCGCCTCCTCCTCCTCCTCCTCCTCCTCCTCCTCCTCCTCCTCCGTCTCCTCCGTCTCCTCCGTCTCCTCCGTCTCCTCCGTCTCCTCCGTCTCCTCCGTCTCCTCCGTCTCCTCCGTCTCCTCCGTCTCCTCCGTCTCCTCCGTCTCCTCCGTCTCCTCCGTCTCCTCCGTCTCCTCCGTCTCCTCCGTCTCCTCCGTCTCCTCCGTCTCCTCCGTCTCCTCCGTCTCCTCCGTCTCCTCCGTCTCCTCCGTCTCCTCCGTCTCCTCCGTCTCCTCCGTCTCCTCCGTCTCCTCCGTCTCCTCCGTCGCCTCCGTCTCCCCCATCACCTCCGTCTCCTCCGTCGCCTCCGTCTCCCCCATCACCTCCATCGCCGCCGTCGCCTCCGTCGCCGCCGTCGCCCCCATCACCTCCATCGCCGCCGTCGCCTCCATCTCCTCCGTCCCCTGCATTATCAAGCGCAGGGGGTGGACTTGGGCTAGTAGGCTCACCCGACGCGGAAATATTGGCTGCATTGGCCGAGTCAACAGCCGAATCGGCTTGTGCCTGGGCCGCGTCGGCCGCAGCGGCATCGGATGCCGTCCCCACTTGCCGCCGCGGCAGCTTTGGCGGCAGCGGCAGCGGCTTGGGCTTGGCTGGCGGCATTGTTGGCAGCGGCAGCATCTACATTGACGAAAGCCCAATTTTCCACCGCAGCGGCGGCGGCGGCCCCGACAGCCGCTTGGTAAGCCAGTTGCGCTGCGGCTTGCGCTTGGATCATTTCAGAAGTCGCGGTGCTCTGGCGTTTCTTCAAGTTTCTGTCGCAGACCTAAGGAACCAAAGAGTTCAATTCCTGAGCCGAGGCATAGATCAAACTTACCACAGGATCAGTAATAGGAGCAGCGAAGACCGCTTGAGCGAGGAGCAAAGCGGTGGTTAGAACCACCACTGAGGGAGTGCGCATCGTATACTGACTCTTTGCTGCGAGTTGACCGCGTTTTATAGGAAACGACCCAGGTATACCGCTACTTGACTTGACTGTCACCAGTCAACGGCTCTTACTCGATTATTTTGGGGGGAAGAGACAAATCCAGGGGGATATGTCAGTGCGTTGCCTCTCCATAATGATGTCTCTGAACTCGGCGAAATTGAAGCAGGTAATCATTAGCAGGAGTTGTATATATATCGCATAGTATATGCGACCAGGATGTGGAAGAGACAAGATAATCATCTGTATTTAGGCGATACTTTTGGCGAGTGAACAGGTTTTGAACATCTGCCAATGGTACGCGCAAAAACCTCTAACTTTTTGGCGTTCCATTTAACATCTCCTTGATCCAGTCCCGCATACCTCTCGAGGTCCGACTCTTGGTTGAATAACGCGGACAGGTTAAAACATCTGCCACAACTTCTTTGGCGATGCATTTAACATTTCCTTGATTCAGTCCCGCATACCTCTCGAGCCTGAGGGCTGACCTTTGGTTGAATAACGGCGTCTGGAGCTCTGATTTTGGTGCGCGCAATGTAGGAATTGAGCCGGTAAGATGACCCTCTGCAAGTGCGCAAGTGAGGGTACTAGTACTGAGCGAAATTCATGCTGTATTTATTTAGATACCCGCTATTTATACAGTAAAAACAAATGAAACAGTGCAACCTACGCGTCCGCAATTCAGAATCTTCTATCATCTTCTCCATAATTCTCCATTAGTCCTTCGAGTCACTCGGGAAGAGAGATGCGTAGCCGCGATTACGGTTGTAAGTTCAACAGGCAATACAATCGTACCCTCTCCAGTGCCGCGCACTTGAGTAAGACGCAGCGACGTCAGCGCTGAAATGAAATTGAATGAATAGAAGATTGCCTGAATTTAGGCACACCGGATGTGCTGTGTGCATAATCGCATAACGGCTGAGTTAACTCAATAGCCTGGGTGACGAATCGCGTTGTTGTATTGTGGGCGACATTGGGCGGCCATCTGGCTGCATTCTCCGAATTCGGTGGACAGATGCCATGCCGCAGTATGCAGACCTTCTGGAGCGCCATTTACGCGCTCATCAATAAAAAGCTGTCAGTGTACAATTTCACTCGAAGAGGGAAGGTGATCGCCGCTTCTAAGCTCGTCAATAAAGCTGTAAGGCCGACGAGCGGCAATGCCCGCTACCGATTATTCAGATTTATTCTCGGTGTTCTATATCACATTAATTTTGTTGCATTCCGACTGACGCCAGCTTGTACTGAGATAGATGTATTCAAGATTTTTAGCTTGTTCAGCGGTAGACCAGAAGTGGTCTGTCTATCAGTGTGGGGGTCAATAGACAACCCTCATCCACTCTTCGATAGACAGGCTGGCCCAAGCCTAGTCACGGTTCAGCGGAATGAAGCGCAACACGCTCAGAGTAGCGCACCAGCATGTCAAAATTCGCATCCTCAGAATCATCGCGCCGGCTTTGAAAGCGACGACGACACCAGTGGCAGATGGAGCTAGGCGGACACACCCTCTCCACGACGCAGGATGCGGGGCTACTCAACTTGGGACATGGTGTGTGTTGAGAATGCGAGAAGCAAGAAAGGAGGACCAAGGAAGTAGCAAGATCCAAACTGATAGCACATACAACAAGTCAGCAATCCTCAATCGGAGTCAACAGCGGCGAGAAGCAGTCAAGAAGCAGTACTGGAAAGCTTCCTGGGTTGTACAACACCAGAAGTCACCAGGAATTTGCGAGGGAGAGCCACCCGTATTGTAATACAGGATGTGAGCCAAGCACAGGCAAGTACTAGGTTGTAGGGAGGACCAATACGAACCACGGCAGTTCGACGCGTTGGAAGTCACTTAGAATGTGTGTACTACTAGTTGCAGTTAAGACGTCGAGCCCGCTTTTGGTGCCCAGACAAAAGCTTCTCTGGTCAACATTGCTGGGTTGTGCTGTTCAAGGAGCAGGACTGCAGTGCAGAGCGTGCGTGGCACTAAGCCGCGGGGAACATGCGCGTAGGAGAAGTCTTTGACAGCGTGTAGGCAGCTGACGCGATAGGAATTGACATTTGACTGATGCCCTGCAAAAAGCTGAAAATCATGCAATATAAGACCCGTTACCTAAAGGTAGCGGGAATTTCCCGCAATGACACTGGGGGAAAAGGCATACCTGTCTCACTGTCGCTATCGTTTGCCTACCCCGTCTTGATCCAGAGCGCGACGCTCGTGTATCCCTCTCCGACACCAATGTATCATTCTCCTACGCTCGCTCATCTTCATTGTCAAGATAATGTCAGCGTTATTGTTTTCCGTGGATGAAAAACTCACCTCTGCGTCGAGAACTTGTCTCTTTTACAAACCCCGCCGTCGAACACTCCTGCGCAAGGTAGTCGAGAACACCAAAAATAATGGCACAGAGTCCGACTCGGGTTATTATATCTGCGGCTCTGTTGAACGCAGGCGCTGGACGGCCCGAAGGCGTAAACAAAGAAAGGGTAGGTGCCAACTTGGAGAACTTGAAGAGGATAGCTGTCGCCGTAACCTGCCCCGAATTACGCCAGGGAGAGTTAACCCTGAGAGCGGAGTATAAAGGACTTCTCACAGAGACTTGATGGTGCAAAAGACTCGATTCTATGACGCGGTGTTGTCCAGGGAGAGATTTTCGAGAACCTATTTGCAAGCTACCTAGTAGGCCGCCCAATTCGGATTTAGACCTGCCCGCCCTTCGCAACGAGTGGGTGAAGAGGAGAGCCCCCCGCTCGAGATCAGCAGAAGAGAGGGCGGAATCCTAGAATCGTGGCGGAAAGACTCGGAAGAGCAAGGGTGTAACATCGCATGATCACTCTTGCTCTCGACCACCACGACCTATGAATTTCGAATGGCCTATTGGGTGCGATTTCTTGGAAGATGCGGCCGTCGAAACGAGGCGGAGGGTCATCTCTGGAAAGGAAACGCGATTCCAGCAGCTGGTTTGAGGAGGAAGAGGCAGCTTTGCTCTCCCAGAATGTCCGCATCCACTGCCAGTGCCAGTGCACCACTCCGTGGCATCCGTTTCCTGCGCCGCTGTTAGTTGATGCAATACGAAAGTGGTCCATTGACTGGTGATCTAGTCGACGATCCGCCACACGCAAGATCCAGCCGAACGGAACGACGCGAGTACAGCGTCAAGAGCAAGAGATATCAATCGTGACAGATGCCGGTGACCGTGATGCTTACGCGGCTTGATTCCGACTCCCATCTCGGACTGTTCTTCGACTAGATTTCTCACCCGTGGCTCTGCGCTCGAAGCTTACGTTCACCGCCCGAGATCCTTTTCAATAACAGCCAAGAGAACTACGCCGGCCTGCGGTCATGGAGCCGACTCCCTGCGGTCATGGCGCCGACTCAACGGTTTACTACTCGACAAAGATGCACTGGCAACTGGAACGTCCCTTGGGTTACTCGGAGCTGGACGGATCGCACTCGCCGCAAGTCTAACTACCCCGTCTCTGTCCAACCTCGTCACTATCCTCCCAAATTGTCTGAAGAGACGGACAAGTCACGTATCGCCGCAGCAAACTCCGTACCAGTGCAAGATGAATGTAGGCCCCGAAGAAAGGTTTGTTTGCTCTATTCTAACGACAATTCTAGCTATCGCGTCGCGCTACGACACACCGAAAGGGCCAAGGACATCGTATTCGACGCGCAGCGCGTTGATCATGCGGTACGCATTCTCAAACGCAAAGACATCGACGCCGCCGAGAACACCGAGCCAGCGCGATGTGCTGTTGTCCGCACACGTCTGTGCGGCGGCACGGAAGTACGCCTTGAACTCGGCCCACGCGTTCCCTGGATTCGCTGCGACAGTCGGGCCGATTGCGGTGGATACATCGAATCCACCGTTTATTGCGGAGGCGCATGAGGCATGCAGGTCTTCGATATCTATAGACGGTGAGCATAAGTGGCGTATTCATGATTGGCCTGGAACTCACATTTCTTCTGCAGCAAGACATCCTGCTTGGTACCGAGTCTCCCAACGTGGCCGGCGACGAAGACGTCAAAGTCGAACGTGAGCAGCACGTCGTGGGCCGCTGTCCAGCCCGGGATGAAGTCGGATATCGCGAGCTGGGCGAACGGCGCCCAGCCGGGGAAGACGACGTCGATGATCAGCGCGACGCGTTGTACTGGGGCGTACATGAAGAGATTTCCCGGCGTGTGATTGGGGCCGTGGTACGACAGCTCGAGCGTCTGGTTGCCCACACGCACGGTGTACTTGTCCTCGAACGTTACGTGCGGCAGCGGACGAAGGGGGTCGGACAGCGATGCGAGCAAGCTGAGCGTCTCGGCGTGGGCGATGATGGTTGGGTGCGAGGTTTTGAAGAGCGAGGCGCCTCCGATGTGATCTGAATGGAAGTGCGAGTAGACAAGGTGAGTGACTGGGATCCGCGTCGTGTTGCCAATCGCATATAGCAGCTTGTGGCCTATCGTCGGCGGCGCGCTATTCGAGGGTTAGAAATATCAACAGGACTACTCGGAGAAGCTCACTCGACCACGATAACCCCATGGGTGCTGACCAGGAACATGTTCGTGTAGGTGCCATCCGTAACCCAATACGCGCCATGGCCGAGGTCGCCGACAAAGTAGCCAAGGGTGCTGTTAATTGGAACCGGGTCGACGATGCTAGGAAGAGGCGCGAACTGGATCTGGGGATCGCTGGGGCCGGGCGCAATCTCCAGCGAGCCAGAGTCTCGAGCGACCACTTCGTGGGTATGCGGGTGATCACATGCGAGCGCGACAGCGACCAAGGACAAGAGAGAGCATATGCGAAGGAGCTGCATTCTCGGCGAACGTTGAGTTGGGATTCTACGTGTTGTGTTAGCGTTTAGCGGAGGCGCAGAAAAACAACTCAAGGACTTGAAGAATGTCGCGGATGGACAATGAAGTGCGTCCTTGTAAACCATTTCCCTTAAGTAGGTGTTCACTGGCCAATCTTATAATTACCAAATCCACATTTGTACGCGCTCACAAAGCAACTTACCAATGTGTATTAATATCGGACTCCCGCGTCCTGAGAGTACTTGTCGCGAAGAAGATACTCGGTTTTTTGCATGCTGGAAAAGGAATACCTGCCGTAAACCGTGATTTTCGGGTGCTCGAAATGCGCAACTAACGGGTTCAGTGCGCTGTAGCAGCACAATGGCTGGACCTTTCCGTTGAAGATTTTGCTAGCAATTTCTTAACTGTGCTGGTTCCATTTCCGTCCGCCACAGCTAAGCGATATACTCGACGAAGGACACCAAAATCGTGAATTCCTCGACGAGTAACGCTGTGTAACACTTACGATCAAATCGGGATGTCCCACGCGGGTCTGGTCCTTGACCGCGACCACCGACGAGTGGCAAGTACTCCAACGACAAGCTTAAGACGAGGATAATTACCACGAGGAAGGTCCCCTCGGGCGGAATCATAGTGGCGGAAAAGAGCAAGGGTGTGACTATCGCGTGATCACGCTTGGTCTCGACCACCACCACAACGCCGTCCGCCTCGCCACAGAAACAGGGATTGGCCCAGCTTCCCTCCCTCGTCCACGGTGCCCAGCCTGGCCCTCTACGCCTCTTGAATGCCAATTTCCGGCGAGCGGAAACGACGGAGCGTCGACAGCCAAAAAACGGATTGACGGAGGAATCCGGGAGGATCTGTGGCGCGTGCGCTGGAGCTCAGGCGACTAGGTTTTGACCGGAAGTCCTATGGATGACCCACACTTCGAGAGAGAGACTCAGCGTCTCCAGACTCCAGTCCTTCGCTTTCGAATGGCTTCGTGTGCGTGTCCTGGCTCCTCCCGAATGCCTACCCTAATCGCGCGCTCTAGCCCTACCGATGGACCCTCGCAAGCCTCTCGCTCTCCCACCATGTCTCAACGACTCCTCGCCTCCAGCCCTAGCCCATTCGCGCTTGTCGTGTGCGTTCGCCGCCCTGCCGTCGTCAAAAGCTCATTCTTACATGAAGGTCGTTGCTACCCGTCCAGAGCCGCTGAACGTCTGCATTTACGGAACCAAGCTCGGATTCTCCTCGCTGTAGAGGGTTATCGCGCTCATCGCCGGCGAAGCAGGTTCCAGGCCGTCGGAGTCAGGCGGATGGCGAGGGAAGGAGTCCGAATAGACTCTCTGCTCGGTACGTCTGCTACGCGTCGCTCTTCAACTATCTGCTCATCTTCCGCAGCTTCCCGCGACCGCTCGCAAGCTTCGCGTCACATATCCGGGCACACGTCGTCTTCCCTTCACCATCGCCCACAAACTCTCGCCCTGAGCCTCGCACTCCCCGGACTCGGCATTCCCTCCCATTCGGCTACTACGACCCGCAGACGACCCAGAGACGGTGCCACGTCATCACGTCGACCGACATGGTCTCGTCGATTGTCCAGATGGCGACGTCTGCGGTCGCCTTCTGGTTGCTTTCCTTCCGAGTCTCGACCGACCACCGTACCCATCCGCACCTCCACCCTAGTCTTCCTCGCATGCGCGGCTGTATCGCACTGGCATTCCGTCAATCCGTGCTATCCTGCCCTTCGAAATACCAGCGGACGCAGCGTTTCCCCGTCTCTCGACATCATCCATCCGGCCCCATATTTGCCATCCGCCGCAGCTGCGCTGGACCTGGGCGACATTCTCGCCCTTCCCGCGTGGAATATCCGGCCGAGTACGTGTAGACGGCCCGTCCTCCATGGTCTACCCTCCTCGCTGTCTGGCCGATCCAGATTCTCGCCACGTACCGTCTCCTTCCCCGGCGAAGCATCCTCGACACAGTCCCGAACAACGTTGCTCGTCGTCATCCTCCATTCCGTCGTCGTCATCCTCCATTCCTTCTTCGTCATCTTTCAATCCATTCGTCGGCATACTTCACTACCATTCCCTTTGACGGACGACCACGTCTGAGGCCACATCGATATCCTCACTGTCTACATGGCTATCATGGTCTCGACGTGCCGTCGGCCCTTCTCAGCCCGTATACACTGGGAGGTTATGTCGAGTCGCGTATCCTTCTTCGACCCGGTGCGGGAACCTCAATCGCGGTCGGGGGCTTCCGTTGAAGCATCGAGGGACGGGTAGCTGGTGAAGGTAAACGGGATAGGGGAACAGGGCTAGGGTTGGCCGAGCTGGACGGGCGGCAACCGTCGTCGCCTCCTGGCGTTTCTCTGCGACGGGGAGGACATCGAGGTCGGGATCATCGGCGCCTTCGCGCGCAGCATGGGCGGTTGTTCCCGCAGCGCTGCCCGCTTTCGTCTCTGCGCTGTCAGCTGCGACAGTTGCTCCATCCGGTCTCGAGGTCGCGTCTGTCCATACTAGATAGTCTAGCTGGTACGCCTTTTCTCTCTCCTTCCCTTATGCGTAGCTGATTCTCTCCCAAGTGCCACATTGACAAGCTTCCTTCCTGGCGCGAGATACTCCTTCGCCCTCGCATTCGCACCTCTGTCTTACTCCATTCCACCACCGCCTCCCCAACGAAACGCTGCTATTCCACCGACGTCCACGACGTCGACTACGCTGAGATGTGCACTGGCAGCCTCTCCACCCACCATTGAGAAGGCTTCCTCGTTTTCGAAGCATGTGGTGCCGGTTACGGAGACGATGCGGGCATGCATGGACGGTATTGCTCGTCCGGACCAGCGGGAGGTAGCGAGACGAAATTGGCGCATCTGGGGACGACACCGCTCGTCTTCCGCTATCCTCCTTCCCATTCACTTTCTTCCTGGCCTCGCATTCGCCAGCGCCGCTGCCGTCGTATCGACAGTGTCGATGGACTACCTCTCCGAGCTTCGCGAACACTCCCTCCTTCTCCCAAGTATCTGGCGTCGGTCACGGAGACGATGAGAACGTCTGGAGACGTCGCAGCACCACCCTACCGTGCTCGGTACCCAATCTCGCCGGACGATTCAGCAAGAGGAGTGGGGGAAGTGGTCGTAGTCTGCCATCCGTCCGCTTCGAAGTTATGCGCATGCACTCTATGGGCACTTATTTCTTCTCTTCGTATACGATCGTTTGCGTCCTTCATTTCCTCCTGCATATGTACTATGGGCTGGAAGGACTTGTATGATATCCCATTTCCCCGTCGGTCATACGTCTTGTCTCGTCTATCTACACCCTAGCCACCCTCTCCCTTGGACATAGTAGCGGCTCTTCTACCTCTGACTTCGATCTCGCGGCCACTGAGTCCTCGTCGGTGCCTGAACCCGGGAGACCTGGAGAAGAAACTAATGAAGTCCTGCGCGCATGACACTCGAAAGAACTCGCCCTACTTCCAGCTTGTACCAGGACTCTGTTGGCTAGTGTCACGGATTCACGATTTCGATTACGCTCGTGCAGCAGGGAAAATAGCTACTTTGGCGAAGCTGCAGTCATGAGTTACTCCCATAATTCCTTCGCTCAATTTCTAGATACCCACACAAGCAAACCGGCGGAAAAAAAATCAACCTAACGACTCGGAAGCTACGCAGTCATAACGAAACCGACGAATCCGCCCACCATTGCCCCGAGCCCGCTTCCAACAAACGGAATGGGGATGAAAGCGCTCCCTACTGCTGTGCCTGCAGTCATGCAGACGGATCTGACAGACTCCTTCGCTGCGTTCTCGACCAACTGGGAAGGCGTGGTCGTCCCCTTGACTATGCCGATCGCATCGCGGGTGGCAACCACGACCACAGACAATCCAACTCCACCGGCGGCGGATCCAAGAACCTTGGATGCGTGATTCTTCGCGGCGGCGCCATAAATGGCTTTGTTGCTGAGCGTTTTCGATAGCGTGCGGGCCGTCTGGCTGGTTATTTGCTTTCGGATGGCCTTTTGCGCTGCCTTTCCAAGGGACTCCTCGACCACACCGCCTATGATGTTTTTCGCGGCAGTGATGCTGATATTCTTGACGACGTCGTCGGCGATCTGTCCTCCCGCTTGTCCATTTCGGAGGCCGTTCACCGCAGGACCGATGACGTCGAATCCAACATCTAAACCGATCGCCGCTGCATCTGCGACAATCCGAGCGCCGCACTGTTTCGCGGCGGCACCGTGGATGCTCTTACCAGCTCGGATCGCGTTCACAACCGCGGCGGCTTGGTGCGAGGAAATATTTTCACGCACAAAGCGTCTGACCCATTCTTTGGCGACTTGTCTGCGAGGGTCACGGCCTGAGAGTATACTGAACGAATATGAGCCTAAATTTTGCAGGGATAAGTGTCGAGGAGAGGCAGACATACTTGTGCGCTCCTACCGCGACAGGGGTCTGCGGCCCAAAGAAAAATGCGTGTATTTCCTGCCGGTTCATTTCGATCTCGTGTTTCTCCAGCGCCTTTCCAAGAGCCTCGGCAAATATTTTCACCGTGCAACCGGTGTCGATACAGGCCGCCTCAGTTTCCGCCTTTCGAACGTTGAGATAATCTCTTTGTCCTCCACGAAACGGACGCACCAAAATCTCCTGCAATGTCTCCCATACCCGATCCTCCAAGTTAACGATGGCCATAGCGAATGAAGCTTAAGCGGTCCAAAGGGAAGAGCAAAACGCCACGAATCACAATAGCACTTAATATATTCTCGGTTTCGGCGCTCGTCCCGAGCGATTCCATTCTTGAAGCAACAGCTTTTTGGAATGAATCACGGCGGTGGTCAAACTGACTGCGCAGATGCAGGACATGAGGCTTCGCACTTCCATCTCTGTCGTTTTGTTCTCACTTGAGTCTTGAACCCAGTGTTCTTCCTTCGAAAATAGTAAGAACTTGCGATCGGGGGTGGCCTCGCGCTTCTCTGCCGCGCTACATACGACTAAAGCTACCGAACAAGCGCTGAAGAATCTACAAACGTTAACCCTTCTAGCCTGAGTCTAATTAAACTCCGGATTCGAAAACCAGACTGGAAGGATTGATATTCTACGTGGATCGTCGACTGCGGCGGCCAGTGTGTACGGTCCGTTTTCGAAGCCTCCTAGATCTCATAACGCGTACATGCCGGCAGTCAAGCGTGCCTTCCAAGTAGCCACGTATGCCGGTCCGTTGCGCAATGGAAGCAAGCACCACATCGTCTCGGTAGGGTCTGTTCGACGCAGACCTTGGAGCATCGGGAGACTTTGTTTACCTCTCTCGGGTTATCAACCGCATGAACTCTCTTCCGTTGTGCGCAGATTGTGAACCAGAAGCCTCGGTGCGACCTCGGTGTCGAGTAACTTGAAGGCGCCATAGAACTCCGAGTCGGGAATCGAGTCTGCATCTGCTATACTTAGTTGTACCACTGGCAATCCACTGCCAATGTTTGATTTTTGTCTTCCAAGAACGTCGATAGGAACCTGAGGATGCCCGACGGTTACAGTCCACCGGATCGCAGAACGTCTGAGATTCGAAAGGTTGGCGCGCGGAGTGTGTTGACGTGTTTGGCTCCCGCGTGATCGCTCCGCCTTTCCGGTCCGTGCCAACTTCAAGTTCTCTCCCCAGTTTTGCATTTAGAAACGCCGAGCTGAGAATCGTGGATCTTCGTGACAACTGAGCGTATGTTGCCCTTCTCTCCTCCGCGGACGACTAGAGGCACGCCAGGCCTATTATCGAACTCGCGGTCGAATGATGCACGGTTCTCCTCATTCTGTCCTTGCCGAAGATATAACGTGAAAAGGAGGAAGGCAGAGTCGTCTGTACGGCAATCATAGAAAGTAGTCGTGGAAATAAGGAGGAGAAATCGGGAAGCGCCGAGAAGGAGGATGTACTATCCCGTAGGGGAGAATGAAGCGAGAAGTATGGCTGGCTCCATTGGACAAAAGCACGTGAACACGAGGCATTATCTCGTGAATCATCGTGAAAACAAGGTTTCACGCGTGAAAGCAGGTTTTCACGCGTGAAATGCTCGTGATAGCTCGTGAATCGCTCGTGACAGCTCATGAACGCTCATGAGAGTTCGTGATCTTGTCTCTTGCTTTCATGAGCAGTCGGGAAACAGTTTTCCAGGTGCCATTTCTTTTATCCCAAAGCTTCCCTAATCCGAGTCCTATCAGTGCCCGATGATCACAGCGACATGGCGACGCGATGATCTTCCACCCGCGACCATCGCGCGCCCGCCCCTCAGTGCTGACCTCTCTGCAAGCGCAGCCACGACCCCGTTTACGCGTCGACGCGCTCCCTCCCAAACGACGTAAAGCCGCCGCCGACGTTTGGACGTCCCTGGAGAAGGTCGGCGCGGAGCGACACTATATATTTTGCCGGTGTGTATTTGCCCAGGTATCGAATGCCCACTCACCTGTTCTCCCAAAAACTTCATGCACAGATTCTCGTGATCCTCTGAAGATTTTTGGTGGTGGTACGGCAACCGCCGGCGGAATGCTGCATGAGCATTTTTATTCGCGACCACGCGATCCCGGACCATGGATTAGGTCACTAGCTGCAAATGAAGATATCCGGGATGTTTTTTTCCTCGCTCATCTGCTCATTCTCTCAGTGCATCAATGACATCGAGAATCGTCACTTCCGCGACCTCATTCTATTTCTCCGCGCCAAGCTCAACGACTCCGATATCACCCATCGCTCGAAGCTTCGCAAACATATCACCGAGATCTGGTTCGACCGGCTCAAGCCGGCTCCGGGCAGCTCGGCTATGGCGTCCGACGGTCGCGGCTTGGGACGGTTTTCAAGCCGAGCCCAGCCATAATATAATCTAGTCGTGGCAACAGAGCCTTTCCCCCCATAAATTGCCTTATCCGGCGAGTGGTTGAGCGGAGTGCATTCGTGAAACTGCTCGTGAATGTCTCGTGAAGGACATTCGTGAACACGAGCCGTCATGCGTGATCACGAGCAATTCACGCGTGAACACGAGTGAAAACAGGTATTCACGCGTGAATACGCCATTCACGAGTGATCACGAGGCCGCGGCTCGTGATCACGCGCTTTTGTCCAATACCTGCCGCCATAGAGAAGGTGAATCGTATCGTAGTCAACGGTGGCTGAAACTGTGTATCTGAGCTCTGTATCTGGGTGGGTGGGGCGGAAACAAGGCAAGGGATCTGCAGTTCGCTCGGCAGCACATCTCTCCCTCTTTCGTGCCGTTCCACATCTGACCAACTCCCTCCAGCTGAAACGTCACGGCGACCCGCACTACACTGTCTGACTGGCGCATCTGCATCGAGCCTGCGAGAACGATATGCAGAAGCAGGGAGACGTGCCCGTTTGCTGTCGATATTCCACCCACTCCCTTCTACCCGCGTCCTCTTCGCCCTCACGCACCGCACATCGTCCGTTCTTTCCGTCCCTCGTCCCGTCAAACACACGCCGCCGCCAAAGCCACGCAATTCATCTAAGCAACGACCTCTGGTGTGCCGAAGATGTCTAGCTGCGTCCGTGCGAGCCGCCGACGAAGGTGGATGGAAAGGCGCGGAAGCGAAAGCGCTGGGCAACTCCATAGAAGCGGAATCCGTGAAGCGCGCAGTAGGGGGCCGCGAGGTCGAGAGTGACATGGCAGCCATCGAGACGACGATGACGAGTGGCGAGAGGACAAGCCAGCCTAGTCCCTCTCATCGTCACTACTGGTCTCTGCCACGCCGACGTAGTGGATTAACCGAGGGCTGGCCAGCGCAATCGACCCGCTCACAGAGGACGTCGACGGTGGGTCGGGATCGGTAGAGCAGCAGGTTGTGGGACCGGTAGAGCACTGGCACTTTGTGGGATAGCGACGACGGAAGGGTTTTGCGGTGGAAATACGCCGAGGACGGTGAGAGTAGTATAGGAGTCGTCCTGAGTCGAAAGCCACATATCAAGAGATGCGACGACCGAAGCGCGACTGGGCTTGAGCAACGTGGGTGAAGGTGACGTGGCTGTCCCAAGCCGAGCAAACGCAAGCCCTTGTTGCCGCTCAGGCCGTTGTCGGTGACGAGACCGAGCATTGTACGGGGTCGAGTCGAGGGGATGAAGAAGACGGTCAAGGGCGGGGTGGCTTCGTCGCCTGTGGCGGTTCATGGTGGGATGAAGAGAGTTGTCGTCGGTTATGGAGAGAAAGAGGTTCGGCGATGGCGAATCGTCGCGACACCGTGAGCATGGAAGGGTATGGTCATGTCCCGAGCAATGGCGTCCGTGTCACGGCTCTAGCAGCACTCGTTTTGTCGAGACGAAACGCTAGCTGGCGATATTTCATGAGAAGACATTGAGAGCGACGACAAGCACACACATCTTGGCTAGCAGCTGAGCCGTTCCTCGCTAATCCATCCTCACGTTGCATGTCGACTCCTGGGCCTGCATCCTGCGAGTCTAGTTTCACGGTGACGCAGTCGAGAGCAAGTGGTGTTGTTTGTTGATTGATGGGGTCGATGACTTGCCTGCACAGCTTTTGACTCTTGCTTTCCACGTTCATGCGCAATGTCCGCGCTCGCGTGCGACACGTAAAAATGCCTCAATGGCCTTCTGGACGCGCACCTTTTGCCTTATTATTCTGCCTTTCTCGACCGCTCTCGCTCGGCTCCGAGTCATTTCGTCCGCCAGCTGTAACTTTGCTCAAACTTCCAGTCTTCCACGCCCGAGTCGGCTTTCGCTCATTGGTCAAATTGCCCACCTCTCCTCGTTTTATCCCGTTCATTCTTGCTTTGGAACCCCGTCGCCATCCGAAACGTCTCCTCGTCTCAAGTCACTGTCACCGGCGGCGACAATCAGCTGCTTCACCAGCGACGAAGACTCCCACTGGCAGGGAAGGAAGGAAGGAAGCCTCGCCAGCGGAACTTCAAAATAAGGAAGAAATAACGAAAACAGAGCAAAAAGACGTCTCATTCGGAAGCCAGAACAAGCTCGGCCCCGCGTCGAACGGTGGACTGGGGCGGCGATCAGGGAATCGGCTCGGTGAGACGCCGGAAAGCCTCCGTGGACGTGGTGGTGGCTGACAACAACGATGATGTGACTATCTAGAGTGACCGTGATGACTAATCTAACTGCTATCTACTCACTATCTACTCCGAGCCCAGAGCCACCACCACATGCGCCAACAACCACTGTGGCGACGACCCGGCGCCAGGACGACCAAGAACACCAAGAACAACACGCACCCGCCTCACTCCAGGCCCCCTCCGACCTCCTTTGCCCGCATGGCCTCCACCTCCTCCATCTCCGCCGCTGCTTCAACCTCCGCTGGCCTCAACCCCGCCTCAAACTCCTCCTGCTCCCTCTCAAGATGTCCCCCTCTCTTTGGCACAAACAACCGCAACCTCCTCGCATTATACTCCCCGCTCAACTCCACTCCCTCCAGCGTCTCGAGTCGATATGAGTTGAGCAGCCGTTCCTTGACTCGGAACGGGCTTGACCACTTGTAGACCAGCTTCCGTAAGCTCTGGAACGTCGTCTCCCATCCGCTGCTGTGGACCTGCACGAGCTGGCCTTTCGAGAACACGACTTCGCCCGCCTTCGATGCCAACACCTTCCGGTCGAATGCCGCTTTCCTCCCCAACGCATATTTCACCCGCTCACCATACCCATCCAACCTCTGCTGCGCCACATATGCCATATGCACCCCTGCATCCCCGTCCGTTGGCTCGCTCAGCTCCTCCAAGTCCACCGTATCCGCCGTTCGGGGCGTATTCACGACCAGCCCTAGCAAGAGCTCCTTCGGTGAGTGTTTTACCGATGGTAGTATTCGCTTGTTCATGATGCGGATAGCCTCGTCGAGATGGTCGGTCCATTTCTTCGGCAGCGTCTCCCAGGTCGCACTGTCCCATTCGTCCTCGCCTACGTCGGGCGCACAGAGACGCGATAGAACATGTAGGAGAATGCGGTTCGCACCTTCGACCAGACCATTAATCCACGGCGAATATTTCGCCACAACGTGATGTTTCATTCCCCACTCCGCGCAAAATTCGTCCACCTCTTTGTTCACGAAGTGCGACCCGCCATCCGTCATGAACACCTCCGGCGCAGTGAACTCGTTGCAGATGCGATACAGCGAATCCTTCGTCGTTTTTCCGGTCCCTGCCGTCTTGAGTTTGTGAGCCCAGACGTGTTGTGAGAAGACGTCGACGTAGAGTCCGATGGTTTTGAAGCCGCCTTTCCCCACCGGCATGGAGAGATAGTCGCCCGTAATGAGCTCGAACGGGTGACGTCGAACAATCGGGTCGAGTAGCGCGTGCAGATGAGTCGGCCCGAACGCCTTGCATTCGCCGCAGTCGCCTATCGCCTTGAGAATTGACGCGTCCAATCCCGGGCTGCAGATTTTATCAATCAACGCCAGTTTCACCGCGTCCCGCCCAAAGTGCCCTTGCTCTCTATGCACCTCCGCCGCCATCCTTTCCGCCTCCTTCTTCGTTACGCATTCTCGCCTTGTTCCTGCTCGCACTTTCGTCCCACCTCCCAATCTCCATAGCCTCCCGTCCTCAATCATGTACTCGGTCGCCCTATGCTTTGCCCTCCTCCTCTCCCTCTTCGTCGTCCCCGTATCCAACTCGCAAATCGCCTCGACCACCTCCAAAAACAACCCTTCCTCCTTGAACCTCTCCTTCAGCCCCGTCATTTCCTCCGTCAACGCCCCCACCAAAAACCCATCCTCTCGCTGGCCTACCAACCCTGCCCCGTCCTCAAACCCTCCTTCCCAATCCGCCGAAACCGTCCACTCATGACCATCTCCTTCGATCTCTTCTTCGTCTTCGAATTTCCGACTCAAGACATCTGCCGCCGTGTTGTTCGCGCCCTTGACATGCTTCGCCCCGATGATGTTGTACGCTAGGACACCGTTCCGCCAGCGTTCGTGTGCGACGTTCGGCTTGTCGTTCGTTAGTACGTCCCGTAGTGCGCTACAGTCCGTCTCGAGTAGAACTGGCTGTCCCCATATCACGTTCGAGAACTTGTCAAGCGCGAACTTGAGCGCTGCGAATTCGAGCAGGTGCGGCGGGTATCGCTGTTCCGAGTCCGATGTCCGTTTCGATGCGTACGCAATCGGGTGCCGTTGTAGGACCATCTTCCCACCCGGCAATACTACCTCCATCTCTTGCGATAGGATACCAGCAAAGCCTGTTTTCGAGCCGTCAGTCGTCACGATGAACGGGTGTTTGTCAACGTCTTCAAACCGCGCTGCCTGCAGGACCGGCATTGAAGTCAGCAACTTCTTCAGGTTCAGGAAACATCCCGTGTGTTGCTCAACCCAGTGTGCCGCCAGCTTGAATGCCCGCATGCGTTGTCTGTATTCGCGTTTGCTGATACCAGCCGGCAGGTTAACCAAGCGCAGCAGGTCGCGCAATGGGCGTTCCTCCGCGACGTAATTCTTGATCAGGTCGCGATAGTACGAGGTGAGTCCAAGGAACGAATGAAGGTTCGCAGCGTTGTGGGGTCGCGGCCACTGTACCACCGTGGTGAGCTTCCCCATGTCTGGCGAGACGCCGCTTGTCCCGACCATCGACCCTGCGTATCGCGCTTCTGTCGCAAACAGGACCGTCTTCGCCGCTGAGAGAGACAAGTCAGCTACTCGTATACGCTCAAAGATGACGCGTAGCCTCCGAAACATCTCCTCAAACTCGTCTGCCGCAGTACCACCATCGTCCATGAACAACTCGAGTAGCTCCGAGATTATTAGGTCCCAGAGCTGTTC
Organism: Mycena amicta; assembly: GCA_029282125.1. Taxonomy (NCBI): domain Eukaryota; kingdom Fungi; phylum Basidiomycota; class Agaricomycetes; order Agaricales; family Mycenaceae; genus Mycena; species Mycena amicta. The sequence goes on from JARIHP010000006.1 coordinate 1,762,550, forward strand.
CGCAACCTTCGCGCTGAACGCCGTTGGTGCATCGGTGAGGCCGAAAGGCATGCGACAGAACGCAAGATACCCCCGACCCGGAATAAAGAACGCGAGGTACGGTTGTACCGCTTCATCCACATGTAGTGCGAAGAACCCGGACGCGAAGTCGAAGACCGACACGTATCGATGGCCCGATAGACGGCGCTGTTTGTCGCGGATATCGCCTTGCGGCATTGGCACCACCTTGAGTAACTTGTTAAGCTCGATGCAATTGACGCAAATACGCCACTTCTTCTCTCCGTGCGGTTTCGGCGTTCGCGGTTCATCGCGGGGCGGCAAGTCCTCCAAGCCGTCAAACCCATTCGCTACGCACTCGTCGTTGAGCTGATAGAGAAGGTCGTTCAGGGTATAGTCGCTCTCATTCTCCTTTTCGGCCAGCGTTATGGGGTTGACGCATTTGACGTCCTGGGGTTCGATATTGCGGACCACGCCAGCCTTCAGCCACTCGTCAATCTGCCTGTTGACCTCGGCTGCCTGCGGTCGCGTAAACGGGCGTTGTGGTACCGCTCTGGTCGAAAAATGGTGGTCTTGCGGAATCTTCGGTGCGTAGCCCTTGCCCGGGACGACGCGGACTTCCCCGACATTGAGCGCAAAAACGTCTGCATATTCGGCGATAAACGCATGGATCCTCTCGAGCTGGTCTGGCGTGACGTCTGGTCCGACCCGTATTTTCCGTATGAGCTCCTTAATACGCGCTGGATTGAACGGGTCCGTATGCCGGGTGTAAATATCGGGCCCTTCCTCGGATACGGCGTTAACTGCGAACCATTCGGGCAAGACTTCAAACAGTACTCGCCTCGCGGGGGAGTTCGCGGGCGAATCATCCCCCATAGAGGCTGCACGCGTCTCAGCGTCAACCGTTTCCACTCGTCGCTCCACATCTGTCGCGTTGTTGGCGTTTTTCGTTCCTCGAAGATTTGCATCAAAAGCAAGCCATGTCGGTAGAATATCGAAAAGGACTCGCCTCACGGGGGAGTTCGCGCACGAATTGTCCCCCATAGAGGCTGCATGCTCTCTATTGCCAGCCAAGTCCCGTCCTCGCCCTCCGTCCGGCTCCGCGTCTTCATTCGAGCATCTCTCTTGTTCGCCGTCTTGTTCCTCAGCAATGGAATCAGCGGTGGGGTCCCCAGTTGGGTCAATGTGTGAGACTCCCCTCGCGGGGGTGTTCGCGCACGATGCAACCCCCGTTATAGACCCCATCTTGCCAAAGACCCGCGCCAAGCCAAAAAGGATCAAGAAAAACATCGCCATCCCAAAATAGTCGCCGTTCGCCACCTCTGTCGTCCCAAGAGTCGCCTCGTCCTTCTCCTCGCATTCGTAGAAAACCTCATCCAAAATCCCGTCAATAGCAATCCATTTCGGTAAGATTTCGAAAAGTACTCGCCTCGCGGGGGCATCCGCGCACGAATATACCCCCGTGAAGGCTGCTCGCGTCTCAGCGTCAGCGCCCGCATGAGCATTCGTTCCCTTTGTATCTTCGTCTCGGGAAATTGGGTCCTCCTCGAACTTGGCTGGGGTGGTCGGAAGGTCGTCCGTTGAGATCGAATCTACATCCAGCGCGTGTCCATCAGCGTGTCCAGGCCGGTGTGTGGAAGGGACTGCCCTCGCGGGGGGAATCGCGCGCGATTTCGCCCCCGTTAAGGCTTCTCGCCTTGCTGCCATCCCAACAGCTTCTCCGCTCGTAGTCCCTCCGTCCCTCCGGTTTGTATTCGCCAGCGGGTTCTGGTTTCGTAGCAGCGCTCTCCGTCCCCGGGAGTCGATCGTGACGATATCTTGTCGCATGTCGTGAATCGCACCAAACTCCGCCTGGAGCGGTTTGCCGAAAAGGAATTGCCAACTCCCACCGCTGTCGAAGACCTCAAAGGATCCACAGCCATGCACGCCATCCACCTCGAATTCGCCTTCCCAATGCGCCAATGACGGTACTATGCTCCCATCCGCCATCCGCAAACGCTTCGTTGGTGGACTTGCTCTCCCAAGTCGGTGTCGGATGCGTTCAAACACCGTCGTGTCCATCGCCGCCACCATCGCGCCCCCGTCGAACAACCCCAAGACCCGCACATTCTCGCCTTGAGGTCCCTTCGCAATGATCCAATGTAGAAACGCGAATGCGTGCTCAGGATGTCCGACCGTGTACAAGTCAATGATCTCAAATTCATGAGAAGTATCAACGGTACAAGAAGGAGCACCTGAGCCGCCAAGTCGGCTCGGTCCCGAGACTACGCCTTCGCCGTCGGACGCAGTCACTCTCCAAAATCCGCCTCCGTCCCATCGTCTTCGTACCATGCTCCCGCGACCTCGACCACATTGATATTCGCCACCGCACCTTTCCCCAGCCAGCTGCCACAAACAGCACGGAATGCCCGCTCTAGACTCGGAACGGTTGCGCTCGGGCATGGTACACCGTTCTTGTGCGGGGGGTTCGCCTCCTTCCCGCAGCGGTAGCACTCGCCACTGCAAGGCGGAAGGGTCCCTGGCTTGAGCGGGTACCCGTACTCCTCTAGCTGAAGCTCGTCCCTCGTCTTCGTACCGTATCTCGCATTCCACCTCGCCAGTTGTCGCTCGTACTCCTGGAGCCCTTCCGGGTTATCCGGTGCTCGCTTCGCGATAACGTCCCGTATAACCACGCGCAATCTATCCTTCGCGGCAGCAGTTGGTGGCGGACGGGGTACACGACCCGTCCCAGCATTCGGTTGAGCAGGGATGATGGCGGGCGGGGTAACGAGAACATTCGGTGTGTAGGTGGGCGCTTTGGGAGTGGGGACGGGCGTCGACAAGTGAGTCGTCTCGAGCTTCTTCTTCAGCGCTTGTATCTCATCCTGCAATGCTTTCCCCGCCTTGTACTCTTCGACCGCGATCTTCACCGTTGTCTCGCTTATAGCGCGCAGCGACGTCACCATCGCAGTCCATGTCGCTGGCATCGTGCCCACAGCAACTCGCAAGGCGGCTGGAAGCGCTTCGAAGAACCCCCATAGCCCGTTTTCCCCATTCGCGGCACTTGCTGCGTTCGCGCGCTCCAGCACCTTGTGCGCGAACTCCTGGAGCCGGGAGACCGTCTGTCCTTGGACAACCAGCGACGGTGCGGCGAGGTCGGCCATGGTGATGCGCATACGGGATAGCTCGTCGACGAGTTGTGCTTTTGGTTTCGTCACGGTAGGGATAGCCTGGAAACGGTCCTCGAATGCTGCCTCGAACGCCGCCCAGTCGCTCCTCTGTGCCGCAGAGAGATCCTTGAACCAGTTATCTGCGATGGACCCGGAAATAAAGCGATCCTTGACATCTTCCATTTTTTGGGGAGACGTCGTCCAGCCTCGTTCCCGATAACAAGAGCGTGCGCTGCGCAGCCAGTCTGCGGGCGCGATGTTGTCGACAGCGTAGTCGCCAGAGAATTTGGGAATGCTGGACATGGTGTGGTATGGAATGGACGGTGGGGGAACTAGCGGTTGTCGAACAAGGGTAGCGGTGGGTGAGATGGTGTAGGTGAGCGGCGACACGGATATCGAATTGCGACGGCGGGAGCCTGCAGTCGCTGTTGGTGTCGGTGGTGATGTGCTCAGAGAGCTCGCGTCCGAAATTCTACGCGGTAAGCTGGTGACGCGAGTACGAGGTCGGACGTCCGCGTAGGAAAAGGCAGGTAGCAAGGGTCTGGGCCGTAGGTCTGGCGCCAGTTTTTCGCGGGTCGCAGTCGCAGTCGCAGTCGCAGTCGCAGGTCGCGGGGGTCGCAGGTCGCAGGGGTCGCAAAAGCTGATCACAGTCGATCAAAGCGGTGGGCAGGACCCACGCTCGTCACCACTATGGACTGGGGCGGCGATCAGGGAATCGGCTCGGTGAGACGCCGGAAAGCCTCCGTGGACGTGGTGGTGGCTGACAACAACGATGATGTGACTATCTAGAGTGACCGTGATGACTAATCTAACTGCTATCTACTCACTATCTACTCCGAGCCCAGAGCCACCACCACAACGGGATGCACTGAGTCGAAGGTATTATATGCATGCGGTGTACCAGTCGTCCATGAGGTTCTAACCTCGGTCGAGCTTATCGGTCTGGCTCTCTCCAGGGGTGTATCCTGCTTGATATTCCTCAGATATCTCTCTGGACTTTTGCTAGCCACATAATGTCACGGTGTCTCGAATGAGTCGAATCTCGTCTTAAGATCTTGCTTTCGCCCGCTTTACTCTGCAACTTTGCAAACCAATACTGTCATCTCCTCTCGGTCTCAAGACTCACTGGAGCTTGTCCAGTTTCATAATCTCTCACTCGGACGGATTCTTCGTACGTCTCACCGCGTTTTCCTTCGCGTATTCCAGACATTATCGCGGGATTGTAAAGGCCCGGTACCTCCTAGTCCATCTTGCCTGTTGCCTTTCTTCTCTTGGACTTTCGCGCTTTCTTTCTCGTGTCATCTCGCAAGTGTACGTTCAACTACTTCCATACCTTGAAGACGGTCCGTTTGAAAATGCAACATCCATACCCTGCCGACGGAAGACTGGTTCGCCAATGTCGGGACGCTGAATGGATGGATGATATCGATTCGAAGACCCTCGCTCGCGGACCTTCCAATGTGTATTGGAAAACTCAACAAAAAAAGACTGCACACTACGCGGAAGCGGACGCCAAGGCTCGGCCCCGCGTCGAACGGGAGGCACCGTATTGTTCTAGCGGTAAACACGAACAGGTAGTGCATGAGGTGCCACCTCGGTCGAGCTTATCCTGCGATCCTTCTGTAAGTGTATCCCGCTAAATTCTCTTCACTTGATGTCTGTTCCAAGGAACTTGAAGGGCGTCGCCGACGCTGGCGTGGAACCGGATCTGGAGGAGGAGGAAGAGACTAACGAGGTCCTCCCACGTCGAAAGCACAAATGCTAGCCGGGCTGTCTACTACTCCCACTTCGCGCTCCGGTACACCAGTAACGACCCTCGGCGTCCGATATCGCGATTTTTGGATTCGCGCGCAGCAGCAGCAGCACCAGACGTACGCCTCAAGAACTTGAACGTACAGTCCCGATGTATCCTTACTAGTAGGTTGCGGGAGCTACTCGCACGTTGGCGCAGGCGTTAAGAGTGATGGATGCACTATGCGGAACCCCGGTGAAGATTGCTGAAGCTTGTGAGTGTCTCCACTTGGTCCAGTGGTGATAATTGTCCATGCTAGTCGCGACTTAACGCACTCGGAATCCAGTGTGTATTTTCTTTCGACTGGCAGGATTCATATTCTACATAGTACCGGCATCGTTGACTGCTACGTATAGATCCCTCAAACGCTGTTATACAACGACCCGTGCGCTCCAGCGATGTGCAGCTGCAAAACGTAGAACCAAAAGCTCCAGAGTCTTTAGTGGTGGCCCCTGTTCATACCAAGGACCGGGTCCTAGCAGGGGGCACGGTTTTTTTTATTTATGGATCCATGGTTCTTACCATGCTGCTGCTTCCGGTAGCCTTGCAATACGCGATACTTTCCTCCCATCGTCCAAGGTGTCCTCGTCTCAGGAGCCACAAACTTGAAGCCGCTCGTATTTTATTTTGGTTTCAACTTGGAACTTGAAGACGTGACATACTAATACCGCGGGGAACATGCTAGCAGTCAAGCGTGCCTGTGAAGTAGCTTCATGCCTGCCGACCGGTAATGAGCTATCGGGAGAATAACCAGTCAGGTAGGGTCTGTTCGACGCAGACGCGTGCCGTAGACGGATGACGGCGTAGTTTTCCCCCCGTCTTTCGGTTTCAAGTGCCAGTGTAGATAGACTGCAGCGACGCTATCCTATTGTTCGCTGGCTCAACGAGACCAAAGCTAGAACACGACCTGAGTTGAAGCCTTTAATAAGTAATATAATTATTAGGCTGTATTTTGGTACCAAAGCCATTTGATAATTTTTTCAAACAAAACTCGCCAGGTACTTGAGGATGCCTGTAAATATCAAGATTTTTGAGCTGCCAAAGCGCGTTCAGTGTGTGTTGACGTGTTTGGTTCCCGCGTGACCGCTTCGTCTTGTCCTCCCACCACATCGACTTCGAGCAGCGACCGCGTTTTATCTCTGCAACTTCTCTCTCTCTCGTTCGCTCGCTCGCTCGCTCTCTCTTCAACATGTCGCATACCCCCAGCTCTCGCATGTCGGATACCGCAAGGCGGAGGGAAGGGGGACTCGACTCGGAAGGAAGGGGAGATGAGCAGGAGCTCGAAGGCGTCGGCGTCGGCTCAGGCTGAATGTGCGTTGCTAACACTCTCCATTGACCTGCCTCACTAACGAGAAACCCGCTAGCTTCTTGACGTGCTTATCGATGCAAGGACTCGGACTCGGACTCGGAACCGCGATTAGGATAGGCTGGACGTCGGTGGAGGTGCGCTTTCCAGCTCGCTCGGAGCCTTCTCGCAAATACACTACTTTTTGGCTGAATCCACTGTCAGGCGGCTCCCAGTCCTCACTGACGAGCCTCGAAGCTTGTGAGGCCAGCCGGCAAGCTCGAAGCTCCCGAGCCCAGCCGACAAGATACAGCCCTAGCCCGAGCCCTATCCTGAGCCAGTGGCATGGCTGCTGCTGCAAGCGTCCTCGATTCCGTGACGCGAGCTTGGATGCTAGACGACTATCGCATGCGACGGCCTTGGGAAGAATGGACTCTCCGGTGGTGTGTGTATCCCTACCGACCGCCGCCAGCACGCTAACGGGATAGCTGCAGTCTCGTCGTACACTGGCAACGACGACGACTCGGAATGAAGACGAAGACGACGTCGCCTTCGAATTCAAGCACACACCCACACCCACACCCTTCCCTTCCCTTCCTTCGTCTCAGCAACGGAACGAAGCTCGACTGCCTGGTACCAGCGACTCCACCCTGCCCATATCCATCTCGTCCTATCGACTCTCGCGGTCCTTCGGCCCCGCTACCTCTTGCCAAAGCTGCATCTCCCCTTCGGACGGTAACGCCTCGAGTGTAGCGACCTGCTTCGTGATAGCTGGACCAGGGCCGGATAGTGGGAAATGGGAAGGAGTACGATGGCGATGGTAAATGACCAGGTGAGCTAGTACTTTTTTCGCTTCTGGTCCATATTGACCGCCGACTGCAGAAGAACCACCCGCCAGCGACGCCCCAGCATCTTTCGCGCGTAGCACCGGCCCTCGAGACATCGACTCGCAAGCTCCTCATGCTCCTTCCCCTCCCCGCAACCGGCCTCAGGCAACGACGACGGATTAGACGCCCAAATAGGCGCCGACGCGCACGGACCATGCCAGCGGGACGCTGCACGAGGACTCGTCCGAACACACCTGGAGTGTTCTCTGCGACGGTCTCGGCGTACGAAAAGCGCACAGGACGGTCATCGACACTGCGAGGACCTTCTGTATTCTGGGAGAGCAGCTGCCGCAGAATGGGCGGTGAGTTTGGATCGATTGCCCTCGTCAATAGGAACTGACTGTGTTGGTTAGGATTCGGGCGGACATCGGGTCCTCGAGACGGGGAAGACGCTCGTCGATGCTGGGAAGCGCTTTCTTCCGCAGGAAAACGGCCCAGAGTGAGTTTGGAGCGAGTTTGGTGATACGCACGAGTACTGACCGTTTCAGCAGTATTCCCTCACATTTCGCCCGATACGCGGTCTTGGCGTTGCAGTCGTCGGGTACTGGTTCAGTCGTCGGCACAGTCCGTATCCTGGGGGAGGAAACGAGTGTGAGTCATGCCCATTGCCCTCGTCGAGACATGTACTCATTGAGTCAGCAGATACATATGCGTCCTCGCTATCGTTCTGGCCGCTGTAGTGCTGCAGTGGTCCGCCGTTGGGAAGAAGCAGGAGGACAAGCTGTGCTATGGATAGGCTCCGAATCGACAAATGTTCTTCTCGCCAGTGAAGGTCATCGTCGTCGTCATCGGCGACTACGAGGCAGGCTAGCACCTTGAGGGTCATGGCGAGCCGGGTTACCACATGCAGGGTGAGGGGGGATTGTCGCGCGTGGCTACTGGCAGGAAGGTGCGTGTATGCCAGTGCTTGTATGTCGATCGCAGTCATGCTGACGCGGAGATAGATCATCCACGACGTTCGCTGGATACGCTGGCGAGGACGCGGCTGCCGTCAGTGGCACGGCGCGGCTGTACGCAACGCAACCATGGCGAGAGACTCGTCGAGCCCGACATCCGCATTGAGACCAAAGCAAGCGGGTGTGCCTGGTAGCTTTCGCGTCTTCTCCGTCCTCTGCCATACTGACTCTCTCTCTTCCAAGGTACCAGCGACGATACGATTACGCTACGAATACATCGATAAGGAGGCGAATGGTACACGATACACCGGTATCCGATCCATAGCACCGGAAGCTGGACGACGATTTGGAAAGAACACGTGGGAACGATACTGCGAGGACGAAGAAGGTGGTTAGTGCCGCTGCTCTACCAGGAGTGTCGCTGCTTACCTGTGAGACAGAAGGAAGGGCCGGGTCGTTTGCAGAGGATTTTGGCCAAGCCTGCCGGCGGGGACCGTGTGCTAGCCCGGTGCAGCGAGGGAGGAGCGCAAGAGGCAAGCTCACGGAAGCGGGCGGGGGCCTCCAATCGGGGCTGCCTGCTCTCGTCGCCCTGCGGTGGTGCCGCTTCGTCCGTCGGCGCAATTGGACAATCACCAGAGCCTCCTTTTCGACTGGGTTCCGGTCGTCGAAAGCCTTCGGTCAACCCTGGCAGTTCCACGACTCACCGAATCGTACCCCATCGCAATCACACACCTCCTCCGCTTCAGCCACAAAATCGGTACATCGAGCGCAATGGAATTCGTCCCTCGAGGTGTGCGAGGCTTTGATGGCCTTGTAGGCGGTGTTTCGGGGCGGTTTGGGATGGATCGGGGGATGAAGCGGCCGAGGTCGTGGAATCAAGGGAGATGAAGGAGATGGTAGGAGTGGAATCGGCGCGTCTGTCTCGCAGTAATTTTACTGGCAGTGCCTTATTCGGGTCCCGAATTGTTCGCGCATGTCGTTCTATCTTCTCGCATCTCCGCTCTCACAACCATGCGGCACGTACACAACTGTTCGCCCTGGTATAAACTGCTGTCAAAAAGGCCGTGCATCTATCGCCGTTCCTTCGCCATTCCCTTGCTTCAGCGCCAGCGCCTCAAAATCGACGAGCAAACCAATGCCCGCGACTATTCCCGACTACATCATTGTCGGCGGCGGCCTCTGTGGCCTCGTTCTCGCAGCGCGGCTCTCCGAAGACCCCAGCATCTCTGTTTGCATCCTGGAATTGGGCTCTGAAAACTTTCATGATGAGAACATCGACGTTCCAGGTGCGGAATCCACTCTGTCGGCAGGAGCGTTCTGACTCTGCTCGACAGCCAACCTTGCTCAGACATGGGGGAATCCGAAATACGACTCGACTTTCTTCAGCACTCCCCAGAAGCAAGCCGGCGATCGACCGATCTTCCTTCCTCGGTATGCTCGATACCTTCCAGCTCAAGCATTTTAGCTTGATATGTCCTTTCCGTTCAGTGGCAAAGGCCTTGGTGGATCGACTCTGGTACGTCCGACGTTCATCCCTGTGGATACTTACTGCTGATATCCCGGCTAGATCAACGTCATGGAACTAACAAGGCAAGTCGATACCGGAAAGAAATCTGAATCTGCTGACGCGAGCCTTCTCAGGGCGTCTTCCGTTGAATACGATGGTAGATCCTCATGCATTATCTGCTCAACTTACATTGACTATTTACAGCGATCGAAGAGCTGGGGAACCCGGGATGGAACTGGAATGAGTTTCTGAAATATTTCAAAAAGGGGTGCTTCATCGCCGCGGCATTTTATGTGGCTAATCCGAGCTCTCAGTCCGAAAGCTTTACCTATTCCGGCGAGGAGGCCGAAGCCTACGGAATGCACTTTGACGCGAATGCTCACGGAACCGATGGCCCTTTGCAGAAAACATTTCCTCGTTCCATGGATATACTTGTCCATCCGGCCCTCCAGACCGCTGATATTCTTGGGATTCGTCGTAATTCCGATCCAGTCAGCGATTCATCTCCTTGCCGTTATACGTTCTGACGATTCTTGCAGAGTGCTGGAGACAACCGCGGGATTTTTGTTGCGACAAAGGCTATCGACATGAACGCTACTCGCAGTTCTGCTGCCTGTATAATTTTGTATCCCGTTCAGCTCATTTCGCTGAAGGCTTATTACGAACCCAACAAGAATCGTCCGAATCTCGTCATCCACACTGGGGCGAGAGTCGCGCGTCTCCTTACTGCGAAAGGCTCCGGTTCTGGGATTGTCGTTCAGGGCGTCGAGTACTTGCAGGGCGAGGTTCTCAAAGTTTTGAAGGCGTCGAAGGAGGTCATTCTCTGCGCTGGTAGGTCGCTCTCGGCCATAATGACTTTGCTGAAACCGTCGTTCAGGATCATATGAAACGCCTAAAATACTTGAACTCTCTGGTACGTACTGCGCCGTTCGAGAACGATTGTGATTCAGACGTATAATAGGGATAGGGGATCCGTCTATCCTCGGGAAGCTTGGCATTCCCGTCGTACTCGACTTGAACAGTGTAGGCGCGAATCATCGTGAGTACTTCACCGTCGATTAAGAACGGTAGCTGACGTGTTCTTCAAGAGGTAAACAGTCAAATGATTGAGCAGCTGTTGATATCTCGAACAGGATCACATTCACCGCTCGCTTGAAAGGCAAGGTAGAGACATATGACAGTATGCAAGACGCCGAAGTCGCAGAGAGGCACAAGAAGCTTTAGTTCGTATATTCTGTGCTTCTCCGATCGCTTGTTCCTGACGTCAACAGTGCTGAAGAGAGAACTGGCCTTCTATCGGCAACCCCTAGTCTCTTTGCATTCCTCCCGCTCAACACGGTCGACAAGGATGATACCATCCTGAACTCTGCTCGTAAGATGAAGCTCGAGGATACCAATGCGGCCGCCCGGAAGGGCCAGGATAAACTGCCGCTGCAGGTGCCGCAGCCGCACTGTGCGGCAGTGGTGCGGCACCCGTGCGGCAGTTGTGCGGTAGTCGACCTCGGCAGTTTTTTTTGTCTTACTAGATGTCTCTGGCGGACAGTAGTCGGGGGTCCACGGTATACCTGGTGTATAGACAGCCTTTAAATGCATGTATTCCTGAGGTGAATAGCCCAAAAGAGTCCGAACTGTCAAAGGTCTGAGACTTGAGGGGGCTTGGCTAAACAGCCGCTGCAGCCGCATACCTACCGCACACCTACCGCACATCTACCGCGCAGGTGCCGCACAGGGGGGTGCCGCACGATCGGACAAACTGCCGCATACGTCACACTGCAGCACACGAGCGTGACCGACAAACTGCCGCACCCGCACCAACTGCCGCACAAATTTTTGAGGCGCAGTTTTTTGAGCACAAGCTATACTTGTCGATGTACCGCACACATGGCCGCTGTGAAATTATCTTGTACAGTGTTTCTCGGTGACTTATTCCTTCAACTAGGCAACAGCAGAGTTTGATTATGCCCGTATAACAGCCTCGGGGGAAACACATTTGGGCTATCATTCACTCTAGTGCGTAGTTAACCATCATTCAAGGTGCATTAATGTCTTCCCAAGGATCTATTGGCAGGAAACACGCGACAAGAACATGTTTGTAGAAATCATCAATTTCATGCTTTGAATTGTGCCAACATGGATGAAGCTCATGCATTGGCGGCTCTCACTTGTCTGAGCCCACATTAGTGTTTGATATCTGGCTATCCAGCCTCCTGGGTGGCCTTGAATCTACATTTTTGTAGCGCTACTCTCGAGTATTTCCTCAATTACCCAGTCAAATAAGAGATTCAAATTCAAGACTTGCGAAAGTCAAATATAAACTTTCATTATAGAATTCAGTATCGGTTGTTCCAAATCAGATATTTGAACACGAAAATATATAAGAGAAATTCTCCCTCCTCGATCTCACGGTTTGAAAGCAGTAGGTCTCTCAGAAACAGTAGGTCAGCACTCAACCATTCGTATAGGACGCTATGAAACTCAGCGACTCGTAGGCGAGCTCATAGGGATCAGCCCCGACGGAAGAGGCCGTCCCGCTGGACTGCCGCCGCAACTGCCGCATTACCGTCCAACCACGGTTGAACCACCACTACCGCTCGACAAAGTACCGCACGGTCGTCACATACTGCCGCACATTGCCGCACGGGAAGACTGCGCGGAGCCGCACAACTACCGCACGCCTACCGCACAACTACCGCGTTGACAATGCAGCAGTCGAGTCAAACTACCGCGCGCGTGCGGCAGTACAGCCACCGACTACCGCACGCTGCCGCGCAACTGCCGCACGACTACCGCGGAACTGCCGCATCCAAAGTGGTCCCTCAAGTCTCAGACCTTCGACAATTCGGACTCTTCTGGGCTATTCAGCTCAGTAATACATGCATTCAAAGGCTCTCTATACACCAAGTATACCGTGGACCCCCGACTACTGTCCCTTAGTAAGATAAAATATCTACCAAGGTCGACTACCGCACAACTACCGCACGGGTGCCGCACCACTGCCGCACAGTGCGGCTGCGGCACCTGCAGCGGCAGTTTATCCTGGCCCGACTTGAGGCACTACTCTGGATGCGGTAGTTGCGCGGTAGTCGTGCGGCAGTTGCGCGGTAGCGTGCGGGAGTCGGTGGCTGTACTGCCGCACGCGCGCGGTAGTTTGACTCGAGTTGTGCATTGTCAACGCGGTAGTCGTGCGGTAGGTGTGCGGTAGTCGTGCGGTAGTCGTGCGGCTCCGCGGAGTCTTCCCGTGCGGCAATGTGCGGCAGTATGTGACGAATGTGCGGTACGTTGTCGAGCGGTAGTGGTGGTTGTGCGGTAATGCAGCAGTTGCGGCGGCAGTCCAGTGGCAGTCCAGCGGTACTTGGAAGAGTAGTTCGAAGACATTTACCTTGGAGGTAGAGAGCCTGCCGAGCACTTCAGTCTCCCGTTGAACTGCGCCGTTGTGGAGTCCATGAACATCCACATCGTGCGGAACTGGACGGTTTCCATGCTCATCGACAGCGCACACAACACCGCATTACTTCTCAATGTTCACCCTTCTTCCCAATGTATGGCAAAAGCCGTTGGGGCATCCACGTCGTACGGAACAACTAGACAGTTTACATAGCGCACACAACACGGCATTACTCGCCTTCGGAACCGCCGCAGGTTCGACGTTCACCCATCCTTCGCCGATGAGCGGCGCCAGTGTTGCGTCAATTCAAGGCCAACTCGGCAATGAGTTTCAAATAATATATGTGATGCAGACGAAGCATTGACGCGGAATTTTACGTGGCAGAGCAGGAGTGTACCGGTTGGGTGGGGAGCGGCAAGGAGTTGGGTGGTCACGATGACGATCTTGACGGGTGGGCAAGCTCGGATTAGTGCGGTCATTCCATTGCCTGAGCCGCCGGCGCACGAAAAACGCTTCACACAGAGAGAGACAGAGATTGTACTGGCATGTAAAGCTGTGGGAAAAGCAACTGCACACCAGCATTACACAGGCAGATACCTGGAGGAGGGAGTTCCAGGGGTGATTCTCCAACCTTCAGCTGTCCGCTTGTCTAATGTCGATGGCATGACCATCCGCAACAGAAGAACGGTGGAGCCTGTGAAAAAAGAAAGCGAGGTACTAGTAGTGCAGTGGGAGAAAGAAAAAAGGCAAGGGACGGACTATAAGGCCACATTTCTACTATTCCTTCGCCGCCGTGTGGCCTTGTGCCACTCATGACGGCCGCTCGTCACTACCGTTGCCTTTGTGGTCGTCGTGGCGCGCGCGACAATCCGGAAAACTGCAAGGAAGTGAGAAGGGCCCCCGGTCTGAAGGGGAGTGAGGGGGAAATCCTGGATGGCAACACTGAGGACAAACCTCGGTAGCAAGCAATGTCGCGACGGTGGCAGCGATTCGTCGGGTCTATAGAACCTTGTCTTGACGACATACCCAACACTGTCGTCCGGAGGACCCAGTGCGCCCTTGCGGGCCCCGTGCTTAGCCACGCTAGGTGAGGCACATTAGGGTAGAACGAAAGAAAGACCACGTCTGTGACAGTACACATAACGCGTTCACGCTTGTCCCACGATCACGCGTTTTCCAAAAGGGGCTTAGTGTGACGGACATGACATCGCACCCTGCCCTGTCACCACTGTGTGCGCACAGATTCGCAGTTTTCCCCGCTGTTTAAAGCGAACTCGGTGCGTGTTTTAGGCAGGCCTGTCTCCTCCTGAGTATTGACGTCCTCTATAGGCTGATATCATCGCCTTCCATTGCCAGTGGCTCCGAGTCGCTGCTCTTGCGCCGCAGCGTCATCCCGGCGACTCTACCATGGCCCCGGGCCTACTTCTTGCCATGGCATCTCTCAATGCCCTTCTGATTCTCTTCATTCTTGTCTCTAATCTGGACCGTGTTGTGTCTCTCTTGTACCGGATTTCGGCCTTTCTTGCGCCTATCCTGCGCACCTCGACTCTGCTTTTCGTCTATGGTCTTCTGCTGGTGTATCTCCTTCTTTCTGTACGTCACCTTGGCGCTCGTCTGAACCAACGAAAGCCGATGCCGCGGCCGCTGTTGGATGCCAATGGTATGCTTTCTTCTGACCAGCCCGGCGTAAAACTCACCCTAAAATGAGATAAACTGAAAGGATACTACAATGATGGAAATTCTCGAACAACACCCGCAAACGGTACCTCTCTACCTTTCTCGCATTATCGGAATCTGACGTTATTCAGATATGGTGCAACAGACCGGCCGCGGTAGACGGCGAAGATCTCACGACTCGGCGCACGACTCGGCTCCACATCCTTTCCCTGAACCAATGTCTCGTGTGTCTCGTGAGCAGACGCCGGATCTACCTCGTGCTGCTACTCCCGTAACGCCAGAGGTTGTACAACCGGCAGCGTGGAGCGGTTGGGTAAACGGTCATATCGAGTGCCTCTTCTACTGGAAGGACATGGGAAACAATGAATCGGTGCCATACTTCTGGTGGGGGCGCAAGTCTACCGGCCGGCGCGGCTCGAAAAATGCGAGGACTGCCGCCAAAGGGAGGAAACCATTCACGAATGCTTGGGTGCTATTCGCTGCTCGTCATCTTCTTGCCCATACAACTACACCGTTCGGCCAGCAGATACCCCAGCGGTGCGGAAAAAGCAGCTCACTGTACGATGCCCGTGTGGATTTCGCTTCGAACACCCAATCTGCGGAGTCAAATGCTCAGCATCCGTGTATCGAGATGGTGTCCTTGTGCGAAACAGCGGTGTGCATACCCACATGCAATTCACACACGAACTCCATGTTTCAGCCGCGGGAAAGCCGGAACTCAGTCCATACAACGATTCCTGGCATGTTCCATCCGTTCGCACCAGTACAGAGATGGAAAGTGAGTTTTCCTCTCCTTTCTTTCAAATCACTGACGGCGTCCAAGTTCCTCTATTCGCAGAAGACCCCTCGACGATGCCACCGGTAGCGGAACAACCGGGCGGAGAGGAAGAGGATCTTGAGACGCAAAGTGAGTCTTCCTCTGCCCTCTTTCAAATCACTGACGCCGTCTAAGTTCCTCTATCCGCAGAAGAACCCTCGACGATGCCACCGGCGGTGGAACAACGGGGCGAAGAGGAAGAGGATCTTGATACAGACTTCTCCGACGACGAAGCGGCTCGGGAGGAGTATTTCATGGATCGTACAGCCGGCGATGACGACGAAATGGCCCTTGGAGACAAGTTATCGTGCTGAATAATATCATTTGACTGATCCGAAACGTGCTCCTTCTCCTATCTTTTTCTACCTCCACCCAGTCAGTCGAGATGTGGCTGACGGTCAGTCGAGGCATGCTAGCAAGGCGTACGGCTGACATGCTTACAGGACTGGATCAAATGGGGCGTGAACTCACTCTCCAATCCCACCAATGACGAGCTCCCAACCGCATCATCTCATAACGGCCTTCCCCTTTGTAGGTATTGCTTTGCTCGGAAATAACAGCTCTAATTACTCGTTAGATTCGGCAGAAAACCTTGATACTGCCGTAGTCGCACTTCGGGCTTCGAACGGAGAGATATATGCGTATCGTGAGGTTCAGGCTCCTCGACAGCAGCATACTGGTGCGTCAACATTTGTACCCATTAGTCCGTTCTTAGGAAACTACAGATAAACGGCCACGTTCGTCGTCGTCGTCACGCTCTCGCTCCCGCAGCCGCACACGCACCCGCCATCGTCCTTCGGCACAGGATACAACGCAAGAACATCGTGTGCCGCCGCCGAAACGAGCTCATTATCCTACACCCGCACCCGCACCCGCACCCGCTCATCCCACACCGAACGCTGCACCAGATGGTCGCCCCTTCGTCGGGAAACCGCCCGCAGCCGCCTTTAGTAGTCCACCGGTCACTGCATCGTCATGGGATACAACGGCGCTGGCCCGTATGGTCGAAATGTACGGCTGGGACCATTGGCCGGACGGTCCATGGAGCCATACATATCAAAGGGAGATGGGAGCCGAGTTCGCCTTTCGCGTTCACTGGGCTTTTGAAACCCGAGGAGCAAGAGGCCCGAGCGGCTCTCCCACTGCTGCACGATGGCAGGATGGGAAATGCACCGAACGCCGCTGCCTGGGGCACATCGCCTGCACTAATACTCCCGAGTGCGTGTATGTTGGCCGCCCGAAGACTCGCGCAGCAATGCGGCGAGCTCAAGAAGAGCAGGGCTGTCCAAACTGTGGGAAAGGCGTGACTTTAGTTCCCTGCTCTGTGGTGTCGCGCTACTGGATATTCGCTGGCGGGGCGCATTACGATAACGGCGGTTTCCACGATCACCTCAAACCGGCTCAAATCCGCATCCTCACCCCAGGCGAAGAGCTCCGCGCCCATCGAATCATGCAAGAGCATCCCAAAGACGGACCGGTCAAGCTCATGACTGGACCGCAGCGTGCTGGTGGTCCCGGTCCCTCCGTCATCAAAATCAGCACACTGTTGATGAATCCACGGCGCGTCGCATTTGAGAAGCGCAAAGCTCTCGAGCCAGAGATTGTGACAACGAAGGACGACCATTTTTACCCCGCACTCCAGCAGCTCCGAGAAGAACATCCGGACTGGACGGTTGACGTCCATTGGACGTCCACGGCGCGCGTCATTTGTCTCCAGTCTCCGTTCATGCGCCGCAGCTGTGTACGGGATCTCGTGGACGACGAGGCTCTCAACGGGATCGTCACTGATGCCGCGCACAAGTTCTTCAAAGGGCCAAACTCCATCCTAATCGCCAGCTCGGTCTTCGAGCATAAATTTCTCAGGTGCTACGTTCCCGTCGTCCTCTCGTTCTCCGACGGGGGAACTGCGCTGCACTACAGCTTTCATTTCCGCCGCTTGTTTCAAGGGATTGCAGAACAGTGCGAGGCGGAGGGTATTCCTGTTACGGACGAGCTATTTGCCAACGTGTGTATCAATATCTTTTTTTCCCCGACAATATCTAACGACCTTCAAGGTGGTCGACTTTAGCCAGGCCCAACGGCTGGGATTCGTCATGGCCTTTGTCGAGTATTGGGAGAGCGTTCCAGGATCAACTCGCGACCGCGACGCGCTCATCAAGGCTGCCAGCGGTCTGCTCCGAGGCTGCGAGCGTCACTACCGCGAACAAATCAACCGCGTCAAGAAGATCAGCAAAATCGTCGAGCCCGCGCAACAACATCTCTTCGAGAACTACGCCCTCCAGCTGCTTCAGGCAAAGAGCGTTGAGGAGCTGGTCGAGATCGCCCGAAAATTCCTCATAGCATTTCCAGGCGCGTCCGGCTGGATTCGCTGGTGGTTGGCGCCGCATATCGCTCAAATGCTCTTTGAGAGCGTGAGCACCATGTCGCCCCAGAACCGCGCGAAACTCGAGGCGACGACGAATGCTGCTGAGGCGATGAACAGTCGCTTATATGACATGGTTGAGATGCAGAACCCTCTTTTCCCAGGCCTCCGAGGGCTCATCAGAGCGGTGTCGATCTTCGAATCTCAGTATCATGCCAGGCAACGTGAGTGACTTGTACTTGGCTCGCCGACAGACAGACAAATTCTGATGTGATATACAGAAGGCGTTGCGAATTTCTACGGCCACGACCGGCGGGACTGGCAGCGGATCGCTGATGTGTATGGCTACACTCACCACACGCGGCACACCCCGAAGCCGCCGACAACCGTGCAACACGACTCTCGGCCTCCTGACACCATTGAACGGCTCACCAAAGCGAGTGAAGCTCTCATCCGCAAGCCGGCTAAACGCGCACGGACGACAGCCGCACAGACAAACACCGTCATGGAGTATCAGCCATGGTGGCACTGGGAGCGCCACTCGTGTGCTATGGACGCTTCTCTTGCCGTTCTCAGTGCAGCAGCAAAGCACGACCATGACGGAATTCAGCGAATCCTCTCCGCGGTTCATCCGGAAAACCCGCTCGCATGGGTACTCACAATCTTCGAGATCCACCGTAAATACGAAGCAACAACGTCGACCGTCGGTGACATCCACGCCGAGCTTAAAAAGGCCCGCAACGAACTCCGCACCCAGCTCGCTCACTCGAAATTTTGCTCAGAGATCAAATCCGATAGTCGCCCGATGAGCATGTTTGTATGTGGTTCGCTCAAGGCAATTCCACTCGTTCTCACATTCCAATCGCAGGGTTGGCTTTATTCCATCGCGTCGCGTAATGGCGCTCCTGGTGATCGTGCCGCGCGTGACCGCGGAATGGCTGCGTTCCTATTCTTTGGGATCCCAGTCAACCGGTGTTTCGGCGATGGGACAGAGACACATGGACATGCACACTGGGAGCTTTCGCGTCCGCACTTTGGGAAGCAAATCCAGCTTCCCGAGGACTCGCTTAAGAAATTCGACGGAAAGCTGAGCAAGTGGTTCAAATCCCTCCTCGATACAAAGAATAATTGGCGGTCGCTTCCCCGATGCTATCGTTCCCAGGCGGAACACGCTTTCTGCGCAGGGAAGGCCTCCTCTCACTATTTCATCATCCATATCCCGCTCATCCTCATCATCGAACTTGGAGCAACGGCTGGTGTTAAACCTGGCTGGAGTATCCCCGACAAACTACAACCTCTTCCCGGCGCGCAGGCGGTCTCTTCCGGTGTTCAATACCAGATCGTGGGGCATATCTACAGCGACGAACCGGCAATCAACGCTGTGGGAATGGGCATACCACACTTCATTGCCCGCTATTCTCTCCCCGATGGCCGCGTCTTCCAGTATGATGGGATGCGTCTTAACGGTCATGCGTACCACTCTGCGGACATGGGGATACACTGGATGACGGGGCGTAGCGACAAATTACCGAGCCTTCCCGACGGCTTTACCCTCTACGCAGTTGTCTATCAGCTTGAGGGAGGTGAGGCGGCGCAGGAGGTGTTCCGCACGATGCGTCAAGACAAGGGACCGTCCGGCGCCCGTTATCTCCGTGGCGATGATGATGAATACTACCTCGGATCGGCGTATATCGAGCGGCCAAACTTCATTCCGTTATCGAGGCTGGAGCGCACATGGATTAGCTCGGGCGCCACGACTCATCTAAGGACGTCACACGAGTATCGAGTCGACCCGTCGGTGTCGCCGCGGAAACGGAAAGCCAAACGACGCGCGACACCTTCGGACAGTGACTCGGATGACTCGGACTCAGAGAGCGGGGGCGATGCAAATGACAGATGTGGTAAAATAGACGGCGAAGATGGGGGTAGAAAGCAAGATTGTATATCGTCTAGCTAATACAGCGAGCCTTTTATACCCTGCCAGGGTGGCTGTGAACAATGGTAGTTAGGAACAGGACGCGTCGCAAGGAGACGCAGTAGTTTCTACGCGACGCGTCTCGAGGGCGTTGAACGCCACATTACGTGCATTGCAGTAACGCGTCTCGTCCGAGGCAGGCCACGGGTTCTGCTGGGCTGCCGTGAACTCCAACACTCCCCCTCAGACCTGCAGAAGCCCCAATGCCATCACCAGCTTTTCGTGTTTCGGCTTAGGAAGAGGCTTCGTGAAAATATCCGCGACCTGGTCCTCGGTGGAGCAGTAGACGGCCTCGATGGTACCGTTTTCGATCTTCTCTCGCACAAAATGGTTTTGCACATCGAAGTGTTTCGATCGAGCATGATATTGCGGGTCTCGAGCAAGCGCCAGTGCCGCTTGATTGTCCTCGTGTATGATTGTGGGTTGCGTCTGCGGGTGACCAATCTCCCCCAGGAGGTATCGGCTCCACACGGCAAAGCGGGTGGCGTGGGCGAGTGCGGTGTATTCCGCCTCGGTCGAGGAGGTAGCAATGGTGCTTTGTTTCTTCGAGTTCCATGCGTACGTCGCACCTCCCAAGAAAAATGCATATCCCGAGATAGATTTACGATCGTCGGGGTTGGACGCGTAGTCTGCGTCGCTGTATCCTTCGCAAGTCGTCCCACCAGTGTTGGTCTTCCCATAAACAAGCCCGTAGTTACGCGTGCCCGAGAGATACCGGAAGACGCGTTTACAAGCACTCCAGTGTGCTGCTCCGGGGTTCGACGAGTACTGGCTGAGCGCGGTGACGCTATATGCGATGTCGGGGCGCGTGCAGATGGCGGCGTACATGAGCCCGCCTATCATAGACTGATATTGCGTGCGCAGCTCAGGCGGTGCCGGCGGCAAATCGGCGGGAGTTTTGTACAGCGTGAGGTTGGAGTCCATCGGGGTAGAGAGTGGGTTTGCATCCGCGAGCCCGTACTTCGATAGCAGCGCTTCGATGTAGTGGCTCTGAGAAAGGACGATCGTGCCGGCGGCCCGGTCGCGTGTGATTTCGATGCCAATCAGCTTCCGTGGCTCTCCCAGATCCTTCGTCTCGAATATGCCCTCGATCCCTGTCTTAACTCTCTCTGCCTCCGCTCTTGTCGTCGAAAAGATGAGCAGGTCGTCCACCCATACCGTCACCCAGGTCCGCTGGTCGTCTCGCTCACACACGTACACGCAATGGTCGACAGCCGTCTTCTGCAGTCCAATGGAGGTGAGTTTTCGGTCGAATTCTCGATTCCACTCTCTCCCTGACTGTTTTAGCCCATAGAGTGTCTTTTTCAACCTCCATACTCGGCTGGTGCCGTCTTCGAAACCCGGTGGCTGTCGCATATAGATCTCCTCCTTCAGCTCGCCGTTGAGGTATGCACCTCGGATGTCCATTTGGATAATCTCGAGGTCTTCAACGGCTGCGATGGCGAGTGCGGCGCGAACCGATTCGAGGCGAACTACCGGTGCAAACGTCTCGGTGAAATCGATTCCCGGAATCTGCGAACAACCGAGCGCAACGAGTCTCGCTTTGTTTCTTGATACACAACCGAGCTCATCGCTCTTCTTCACGTAGGTCCACTTGCACCCGATTGCTGTGCGGTCGCTTGGCAAATCTACGACCTCGTAAGTTCCTTTCTCCTTCAACATCTCGATTTCTTCTCTCATCGCCTTCTCCCATTGCAGCTGCTCGCTTGAATTGACTGCCTCCTTGTATGTTCGGGGCGTGTCGGCCGCATTCAGGATGGACTCTCCTAACAACGCTAGCTCCCCCACATTCCAATCTTCGCCTACTCTGTTTAAGCCTGCATCGGACTCGTTCGGCGGACGCGGCGCAGCTTGCGCCGCTGGATTGTTCAGCCTGCGATAATCGGTATCTTTTCGCGGTCGGAGAGCTCGTCCTGGTAGGCTCGGCTCGCTCGTTGCTGGTGGAGTATTGGATGGAGGGGATTCCGGCTCAGTGGGCGTTGGGTGCTGCATTGGAGTCGTTCTCTTGGGCTCTCTCTGCGCGGACAACTCCCCCTGGCTCGCTACTGGCTCCGTAGCATTCTTCTGACTGGGTTTTTCCATTTCTGTGGGCGATTGCTGGCTCGGCTTTCCCGGCTCCCCCTCGAGCTGCACATCGACCGGGGTTCGGGTACTCGGCTGGGCCCATACAACATTCCTCGCCTCTCGAATCGCGCGGCTCTTGGCGTCAAAATACTTGATGATGTCTGTATCGGCTCCAAAACCCACAAAAATGAATTTCTCTGCTTTCTCGTGGTCTCCGCCAAGCTTCGAAAGCTTTTGCACTGGCTCGCGCTTGACCCATACTTCGCATCCGAACTCTCGGAGGTGCGAGACTGAGGGTTTCTCTCGTGTCCAGGCTTCCAACGGTGTCTTCTCCCGAAGTGCGCGAGTGGGTGAGCGGTTTCGAATATATACCGCGTACTCAATTGCTGCCTCCCAGAGAAACGCCGGTAAATCTCGTGCGATCAGCATTGCTCGCGCAAGCTCGACAACGGTCCTATTGAAACGTTCTGCGACTCCGTTTGACGCGTGCGCGTATGGAGCGGGGTTCTCGAGTGTGATTCCGCGGGCTTTCAGCCATGCCTTCACTGCTCCGCTGGTGAGCTCTTTCGCGTTGTCGACGCGAAGGACCTTGGGTGTATATCCCGACTGACGCTCAATCCAGGCAATGTATTCCCTGATTTTCTGGAAGGCCTCATCGCGACTCTTCAAGAACTCAGCGGAGCAGTGTCTGGTAGCGTCGTCCGTGAATAGCATGCAGTATCTCGATTTCTTGAGCGATTCTACGCGTGCAGGGCCCCAAATATCGCTATGGGTTAACTCTCCTGCCCCCTCGCGTCGATTCGCTGCCTCCTGCGGATATGGCTTCGTCGTCATCTTGGCCTGGACACATGCCTCACATTGGCTAAACGGTGGTGAAGACGAATCGACGTCAAGTCCTTCGACGAGCCCATCGCGAACAAGACGCTCTATCCCACTCTTGCCCAAATGCCCCAAACGTCGATGCCATGCATCCCACGTTCTCTCGCTCGCGTCTATCGCGGCATGCGCGCCCTCGCGCGCTTCTGTTCGCTTCTCGCTTTGAGAGCGTGCGGCTAGCGGGTACAGGCGTCCTGTCTTGCGCCCTGCTGCCAATACTTTTCCATCGCTGCGTCGGATGAACTGCACCCTGCCGTCCTTGAACTCGGCTTCGATTCCCGCGTCATCCAGTCGGCTGATCGATACGAGGTTGTGCGCGCAGGCCGGCGCAAATAGGACGTCAAGTAAGCGGTGAGTGATAACTCGGCCATCGACTTCACAATCTAACAGCACAGTTCCTCGTCCGACAGCCTGCAATGGTTGTTCTCCGACACCTTCAACGGGTACTTCAGCGGCGCGTAGCTCGCTGAACGCGTTGCGGTCGTTGCAAATGTGAGAGGTGGTTCCCGAATCGGCAAGCCAGGAATACGAGGAAGAAGAATTCGATTTGGCTGCATACGCGGTCTCGACAAAGTCTGAGTTAACGACGCCCGCATCGTCCGCCTTATGCGCCTTCTCGCGCTTCCCTCCTCTGTCGCCTCTTCCCGGACCTTTCCCCTCCTTCCCGCCGCCTTTCGACCAGCAATCGGCGGCGATATGGCCCATCTTGTGGCAATTGAAGCACTCGATCTGCTTTCCTCCCCCGTTCCCTTCTCCTACTCCGCGTCCAGTGCGCCCGTACATTGCAGAATTCCCATCTCCTGTCTTCTCGAGCCGACGGCGATATTCTTCGAGGACAAGCGAGATGAACTCGTGCGATGTCAGCGCTGTTGCGGTGGTAGAATTCGAAGCGCCGAGGTAGGAGGATGTAAAGTTGTCCCAGGATTCCGGAAGCGAGCTGATCACGAGCAGCAGGAAATCCTCGTCGTTGACGAGACTGCCCAGGATCGCGAGCTCCTCCTGGAGACGGCGCATCTCGACGATGTGAACGGTGATGTCCGTGGTGTCATCGGCGATGGTGCGATAGAGACGACGGCGGAGCCAGAGCATTCCTAGCTTCCCGCCACGCTCCTTGACTTGCTTGAGCTGCTTCCACATCTCGGCGGCAGTCTTGGCTCCCGCGATGTGAACCATCTGCGAGTCGCTCAAGGTGAGCTCGATCTGCGTCTGCGCTTTCCCGTCCAACTCCTCCCAGCGCTCGATCTCCTTCGTCTCGTCGGCGGTCGGTTTGGCAGGGTCAACAGCGCTAGGCTTGGCGACAGTGCCTTCGACGAGCTTCAACAACCCTCGCTCGCGGAAGATAGCGTTAACGCGGCGCTTCCACGGCGCCCAGTTCGTCTCCGTGAGTTGCTCGATGCGGAACAACGACGACGGGGTCGCGTCAGCGGTGCTAGTCGCGTTGGTGGATGTCGGCATAGGGTTAGGAGTGGTGTTGGTAGTGGTGGTGGTATTCGATGTCGTTGTGGTTGGGTCGGGGCCCATAACCTGTGGTAAAATAGACGGCGAAGATGGGGGTAGAAAGCAAGATTGTATATCGTCTAGCTAATACAGCGAGCCTTTTATACCCTGCCAGGGTGGCTGTGAACAATGGTAGTTAGGAACAGGACGCGTCGCAAGGAGACGCAGTAGTTTCTACGCGACGCGTCTCGAGGGCGTTGAACGCCACATTACGTGCATTGCAGTAACGCGTCTCGTCCGAGGCAGGCCACGGGTTCTGCTGGGCTGCCGTGAACTCCAACAACAGAGAAGACGCCAGTGGTACGGATGGAGAAGATGGTACGACGGATGCACAGGAGGGTGACGATCTAGACGGCGGGAACGATGGGAGCGACGGCCCGGGGAATAATGACGGCCCGGAGGAAGATGACGGCCCGGAGGAAGATGACGGCCCGGAGGAAGATGACGGCTCGGGGGAAGATGACGGGAGCAACGCACCCGCCGACGAGGACTTTGTTCCCTGGAACTTGAATGCCGACGACATCCCCCCCGCTACTCGCGATACCTCCGGTGAATTCCCGTTCCCGGAGCTGCTCACGGCGTTGTCTGGCGAGATTATACCCCCTGCGGACGACTCGGAGGAGGCGGGTCATCTTCGATGTCTATGCGGGCAAGAGGACCGCTACGGCGCTCGTAAGCCAACGGAGGTTATGTGCATGCACTGCCAGAGGTGGTCGCATGTGCGCTGCTTGCCGAACGACGACACCGACTGGATCACGTCAGAGTTCTTGTGCAAGGAGTGTGGAGAGCGCTTTGGCCATTTTGGAAATCATCTGGAGTACGTCCATGTTTTGTTCTGTTCTTCTCTAGATTGGTCTGACTGATTACCCGGAAGTGTCGGCTCACTCGACTTCATTCGAGAGGACCGCGAGATCGAGCATCCCAAGGACGACCGCTTCTTACCCGTGGAATGCATCAACTACAACCCGCATCGATTCCAGAGCGAGTACGAGTGGCGGTTGATCCCCCACATCGTTGGGAAAACTCGGCTACCTCCAAATGAGCGAATATTCACCCTATTCGAGACACATGACTATCCAGGCGTGAGCAGCGATTTAAAATGGCGTCAGGTACGCCGTTATCCATCGTGTATGACTTCTATTCCTTACCGGTAGCTCAGCTGCCTAAAATTCGTCTTCCTCTTGTCCTCAATGACACGACCGCGGTACTCGAGGGCGGCGGATTGAATCCGGACATCACCTTGGCATGCGCTATTTCCGTGTCCCAAATTGTGATGATTCTCAATGGGACCCACAACCCGCACGCAGTCGTCGAGGACTTTGACAAGGAACACACGGATATAGCTGGCCATGACCCGGACACTATGTGGTTGAGGCGTCACCACCTCCATTACGATCCTGCTTTTGAGGCGACCGTCTCGGAGGCAATCCGACTACTGGCCCGGGAGTACCACGCTGGGCATATTCCTGGTACCTGGCAACGAGCAGTGACTATCGCAATCGCAATCTGGATCTGCCTTGCGATTCAAGACGCGCTCAACGAGCCCTGGGACCTCGGCGACTCATGCTATCTGCAGGTCAAGTCCGGCGATCTTTCAGAGACGGCAGCAGTCCGCCTCGCACGACAGGTTATGGCTCGCTACCCTCGAGGCCCCTAGCTTCCCACCCAACGGTGCAGAGTACCGCAAGGAGCGGCTGAAGCTTGCGGCGACGCTCTTTGACTGGGAAGAACCTAGCTCACTCGTCTTCTACGAGTATTCTGCCGGCAATGGTCGTCAAGCTCGCGCCCGACAGATTCCGCTCCGGTATCTGGGCGACGCAGTGGAGCACGCGAACGATATCCGCCACCTCCAACACGACGGCGACACCTCTCCTCTGCCGCCTCCGAAGCCGATATATAGATTGCGCGACATTCCTTCATCTCCGCTGTCCGACATCGACTCCGAGAGTAGTGTACCTCTGGCCAACAGCAGGAGAACCCGAAAAGAGCCTGAGACGCGAGATTCTGACATGGTATGGCCTTGGTAATTGTTTGAGACCTATTGGTCGTTAACGTTCAGCAGGAGAGGACGAAAGTCAAGCGTCAAAAGAGCCATGCCAGTGTAACTGCTCCTCGGGCGCCTGCGCGGCGCTCGCGTCGTCGAGTTGGGGCCCGCAGCAAGGGTGCGACGGGTGTCCAGGTGCCCGGACGCCGAGTGCTATTACAGGCAAAGTCTAATGTCACTTACTTTGTGCCGCAGGTACGTTTCCACGGCATCGTGTGCCTCTTACCTGATATTTGCTCCAGGGACGGCCTCTTCCGTCGGGGCTGAGCTGGGATGATCCCTATGAGATCGCATACGAGTCGGCGAGTTTCATAGCTTCCTATGCAAATGACTAAGTGCTGACCTATCGTTTCAGAGAGACCTACTGCTTTCAAACGGTGAGATCGAGGAGGGAGAATTTCTCTGAATTATGGCATATATATTTTCGTGTTCAACGTCTGATTTAAACAACCGATACTGAATTCTATAATGAAAGCGTATATTTGACTTTGGAAGTTGGACACGCAAGTCTTGAATCTCTTATCCGCCTGGGTAATTGACGAGTAGATACCGGAGAGTAGCGCGACAAAAATGTAGATTCAAGGCTATCTAGGAGGCTGGGTAGACAGATATCGAACATTACTGTGGACTCAGACGAGTGGGAGCCGCCAATGCATGCAATTCATCCATGTTGGCACAATTCAACGCATGAAATTGATGATTTC
The DNA here is from genome assembly GCA_029282125.1 of Mycena amicta. Lineage (NCBI taxonomy): Eukaryota > Fungi > Basidiomycota > Agaricomycetes > Agaricales > Mycenaceae > Mycena > Mycena amicta. The sequence goes on from JARIHP010000006.1 coordinate 1,789,464, forward strand.
TACAAGCATGTTCTTGTCGCATGTTTCCTGCCAATTAGATCCTTGGGAAGACATTAATGCACCTTTAATGATGGTTACTACGCACTAGAGTGACCAATAGCCCAAATACGCTTCCCCCGAGGCTGTTATACGGGCATAATCAAACTCTGCTGTTGCCTAGTTGAAAGAATAAGTCACCCAAAAACACTCTACAAAACAATTTGACAGTGGTGATGTATGCGGTACATCGACAGGTATAGATTGCGCTCAAAAAACGGCACCTCAAAAATGTGTGCGGCAGTTGGTGCGGGTGCGGCAGTTTGTCGGTCACGCTCGTGTGCGGCAGTGTGACGCATGCGGCAGTTTGTCCGATCGTGCGGCACCCCCTGTGCGGCACCTGCGCGGTAGGTGTGCGGTAGGTGCGCGGTAGGTGCGCGGTAGGTATGCGGCTGCAGCGGCAGTTTAGCCAAGCCCCGCCCGGAAGACCTTCCAGCTTCAACAGAAATGGCTCGAGGACGAACGTATTCCGTGGATTGAGTACTGTTGTCCCAGTTTCCCAATCCGACGCTGAATTATTATATCTTCAGTATCAACTTTATCGACCGCTTCATGCCAGGCCGTGGTGCAAGCTTCGAACCTGGAAGAACATATATGACGATCAACGTCATGCTCCTGCATCCGTTCAACAGAGGGTCGGTGCACATCACGTCCTCCGATCCGCTCCAGCCTCCGGCGATCGAGCTGAACGCACTGGATAATGACACCGACCTCGCTATGTTTGTGGAAACATACAAGCTTGCGGGGAAGTTCTTCACGACGGGACCACTGGGAGCGCTTGTTGAAGAAGTCATTTGTCCTCCGACTGAGCTCAAAACGGACGACGAAATTAAGGAGTTTCTGCGTCAATCCCTTGGAAGCTCTTTTCATCCAGTCGGCACAGTCGGAATGCTCCCAGAGAAAGACGGCGGGTGTGTCGATCCAAGCCTGAGAGTCTATGGTACTGCGAATTTGCGCGTAGTGAGTTGCACTGATTTGGCGTAGAGGTTTGAGCTAACCTTTATTGCGACAGGTCGATGCGTCTATCATACCGGTCCTCATATCTGCTCATGTTCAAGCAACGATGTACGCTGTCGCAGAAAAGGTCTGTCAGGTTCCAACGAGACGTTGGAAGGCCGCGGCTTGACATCGTTCTACAGGCTGCCGATATCATCAAGAGCGGAATCTGAGTCCCGAAGGTCGACGAGTAGCGCGGAGATGTACCTCCCTCTGTTGCTTTGAAGTCAACGGTTTGTTAGTTATCCATCGCGGCCACATAATCGTGGAATGTATCGTTTAAGTTTGAACGGCTGCAGCGCCTGTTCGTTAGTGTAGACACTCGGACCAGCGCAACCTTCCAGTGGCACAGCGCAAACGGCATATGCAATCCAGTGAGCCAGCGCAAGAGCTTTGAGTTTAGAAGCGACGCCCGCGAACAAATATACCGTGGCTTGAGCGCCATGTTTCAAGACCGTCCTGCCGGGTGGGAACACCCCACAAATTGTCACAAAAGGTTTAACACCTGTTCGAAGCAGGGTTTGGCTGTATGTCGCTCGAGCAAAGTTTTTTCTAGGCCATAGGCGCCAGCGCACTCGAAGATTTTGCTGACGGCCCGGGGCCGGCACGAGCGGTTTCTCCTTCGAAGTCCACTTGAAGGTTGGAGCCGGGCCCGGAGTTTTGAAGCGGAAGGAGAAATAGAAAATGCGCGAGTCGGCAAGGAGTTATGAAGCCAAGGGGTATTCAAATAATTCAATGTTGCGGCGCTACGGAAGGAGATCGCAGCCGCGAGATAGCATTGAGAAGTCGTTAGTTCGGGCGCCAGTGCGAAGAGCAGAGATGCTGTAGCACGATGGCATTTGTTTCGCTTGAGCGTCTTGAGTTGACGGTTTACGATCCTAGTATTCGGCGTTCACCAGCCTGGAAATAGAGCCAAGTACCGAAGAACGAGACGTCGAGATTTAGGATTGACCGCCGTTCGAATCATGATGGAATTTCTCCAGGCCGATGTTATAAAGTCGAGACCAGCGACTGTTCGAAGCAGAATCTGGCCTATTACGAAGCGTAGGACGTTGCTTTTTGCCTGCGACAGAAGAACAGCGCTCGAGGTCTACGGATACTCGGATGCTCGTACGGGATTCTCGTTCCTTCAGGCTCATTCGCAATGTAAGCTATAGAAGACATGGTTTCAATGAGCGTCGCCACGTACGTACGCGACGACCATTCTTTTCTTTTTTATAGTCCTCTTGACGGAGCGGTGGCAGCTCGGGCCGGGAGCACCCAACAGGACCGAGTTTTCGCCAGAGAGAGAGTGACGAGGCAGTACCGCAGGATATTGCGTTCCAAGTTCTCGAGCGCCGGCGTCGCATTTGTTGTCGTGCCAGCGACGGGGGTAGTAAGAGCAGAAAGCGCAGCACCAGACGACGCGGCGTCGCGATAAATTGCGCGACTTTGACAGATGTGACGCTGTCAGCGGGGTCACACCCACACCTTCTCCGCACCACCACCCCACACCGTTCCTCGCACCCCCGACCCACTCATGGGTGCCTGCGCGTCCCAACCAGACCGGGAATCGAAAGCTCATAGCGATGAAATCGACCGCCAGCTGGACGAGGACTCGAAGCGATACAAGAAAGAATGCAAGATTCTCCTTCTCGGGTCTGGAGAGTCTGGGAAGTCGACTATCGTGAAGCAGGTGCGTGCGCTGTTTCTTTCTGAACGACTTGAGCTCAATACAAGGCGTCTAGATGAAGATTATCCACCAAGATGGCTTCAGCATGGACGAGCTGCTCGCGTTCCGGCCGACGATATACAAGAACGCGGTAGAATCTGCCCAGGCCGTCGTTGGAGGGTTACGCGAGTGTGGACTCGAGGATCTGCTGGCGCAAGGGCATCGACATCTGCCTCAGGCGATAATGTCTGTGCGGCCGGAGGAGGCTTTACGCGGGGAGACGGCGGATGCGATTGAGGTGCTATGGCGGGACCCGGTCGTGTCGAGGCTGCTTGACGAGCATGGGAGCGAATTCTATCTGATGGATAGCGCGCCATAGTACGTCTCAACCCCACTCTTCTTCTGCAAATCTAACGGGCCGTTGTCTCACAGCTTCATTAGCCACATCCAGCGTCTTGCCGACCCGGGCTATACACCGAACGTGGAAGACGTCCTCCGCGCTCGAGCGCAGAGCACCAGCATCACCGAGACGCGGTTTACCATGGGCGGGATGTCGATACACATGTTCGACGTCGGTGGCCAGCGGTCGGAGAGGAAAAAGTGGATACATTGCTTCGAGAGGTGCGTTATACTGTCTGTCCTCTGTCGCCATGCAATGCGCTAACGTACTTTCTTAGCGTGACGAGCATCATCTTCTGTACCGCGCTGAGCGAGTACGACCAGGTTCTGCTGGAGGAGAAGAAGCAGGTACGCGTCCTCCTTGGCTCGTCTCCCATTACGCTGACCCAGCCATTCGTAGAACCGAATGCGCGAATCGCTCGGCCTCTTCGAGAGCGTCATCAACTCGCGCTGGTTCCTGCGGACGTCTATCATCCTCTTCCTCAACAAGATCGATGTCTTCAGGACGAAACTCACCAAGGTATGTGTCGGCTTCCTTTTCGCTTCTCCTTCTTGGCTGCTCCTTCTACTCCTTCCCCGCGCTTACGCCGTCTCCTACCATATCGACTACCATCTCTGCTCGCTACCTTTTTCTTCCGTATCCCTCGTTGCCTTCTCGTGCCACCTCCACGTACCTCATCCGCATCCTTCGCTCGGCTCCTGTACGGCTCTGCCCACGTACCTCGGTACCTTCCTGGCCTCTCCTTGCCCGCCCGATACGGATACGGACCTGAGCCGTTCTTCCTTGACGCCCTCACCATTATCTTCCATCCGCTCATTGTCGTTCTCCTTCGCCTTCCCATACCACCGTCTATATACATCTCCGTCGCATCCCTCCTCTTTCCTACCCATCTCTCGTCGTCCCATTCACCGCCGTCGCTCACCCTCCCCACAGGTCCCCCTCGAGCGCTACTTCCCCGAATACACGGGCGGCGCCGACATCAACAAGGCCGCCAAATACGTGCTCTGGCGCTTCATGCAGGAGAATAGGGCGCGGCTGAGCGTGTACCCGCAGTACGTCTTCTTGCTTGTCTCTTTTTTCTTCGTTCCTCGTTCCGCATCTCTCTCCCTCTGCTCTCTCTTTACCTCGATCCTTTCTCCGTGCCCTGGCTGCTCTACCTCGTCGACGGGCGCGCTACTGTCGTGGGTCGTGGTGCCCAGACTGCCAGTGGTCGCTGTAGAGCACGCGTTCGCTGGTCGCCGTCGGTGGTGCGGATTCGTCGCGGTGTATCGCGGACGTCCAGGCGTTGGGGTCTTGTGGTGATGCGGCGTCGGTGAAGCTCCGACGGGTCGACGCTGTTTCCTGCTGGAGGCCAGGCTCGTCGTTCCATTGGCTTGCGGGCTTCCGACGGCGTTTTGGAATCGGGCGGCGCAGGCTCGGACTGCTAGTCAGCGGCTGAAGTCACCGCGCGGTCGTTTTGGTGGGGGTCGTTGGAGGTGGCGCTTGCGTTGCTTGGTCTCGTCGCGACAGATGGATGGGAACGCCCTCGTCGTTAGTGCTGGCAGCTCGCCAACGCGGACGTCGCGCGTCTCGATATTGCTAGACATGATATCGCTCTCCCATTTCTTCCATCTCCTCCCTCATCCTTCCCCGCTTCCGTTATACGCCGTAGCTGACCCACCTCTCAGTCTCACCCAGGCGACGGAGACGAAGAACATTCGGCTGGTCTTCGCTGCAGTCAAAGAGACGATCTTGCAGAACGCGCTCAAGGACTCGGGTTTCCTGTAGTCCGAGCCCTTTGGTCCCTGGTCCCCTCCCTCTTCTCCCATCGTACCCGGTGTTCGATGGGCTGCATGCCGACGGACCACGGTGGGACGTAGGACGATGTGGATGGCTGGATGGAATTTCGACGACGGACGACCTGCGAGTGCATCTCTCGTCTACTCCGACTCGAGAATCGTGTCTTCCTCGCTACTCTGCCGGTCGGTCGTCGCAGGACAAGCGCGAACGGACGATGTACTGCGGAGTCGCCGTAGTATCCGAGACGGAGGGACGGATCTGTCACATCTGGCGGCGCCTTGGGAGACCTGCCACGTCTGGCAAGCCGGCCACTCCTTCCACCTGCCCGCTGTCGCTCCCGCTCTCGCCGACGCCGTAACGCCTGGGAGTCTCTATGCGACGATGCGGGCACGCCCAGCCGGAAACTCTCGACGTTACGCACCTCGGTCCTATACGTCTCACCGCTGTCCGCCCCACCACATCGTACCGCTATCTATTTGTCGATATCGCATCCTCCCTTCCTCGTCTTCAGTATTCATTCTGAATATGGGTCGGCTTGTTCTAATATCCATGGCTTGCCTTTACGATTGATACACATGGTCTCTGCACGTACCACCTAGACTATTTTCCCTCAGGCCTCTAGATCTTTCACACTGCTTTGGAGTTCCCTAGAGTTTCTCTGCGCAGTCATATCGCTTTGGTATCTGGCTATCCACATTATTATTCCTGTGGTCATTACCTTTATATAAAAGAGCTTGCTTCGGATGTCAAGCAAGCTCTCGGCATGATGTCGTCTGCACAGCTCTCGCGGGCCGTGCCGGAGCGGGAGCGTAGCGACTGCATTCTCCTAGTATTCGGAGGAGGAGATGGTGTCCGTCCGTATTTGGACATCATCCTGCCGTTTTGGAGGACCGTGATAATTCATTCGCTGCAGCTTTGAGAATTAGCTCTATAGCTCAGCCTCGATTTACGGCCTCTGGAGGCTGGATGGATTCTCTGGCGTCGATTCTCAATATAGTGCAGAGTGACTGATTAATTGCGTCACCCTCTTATAATTAGCCCTCACAGTCCACAAGACCTCTCCGACGGACGGGCGTATTCAGCAAGAGAATGCTCCCACACTGTTTCTGCTGCTTCTCCTCTGCACGTCCTCTCGCGCTAGAATGAGCACGACTGCGAGCTCTAGCCCCAGCACCAGTGGATCCTCGCAGTGCATTACCTTCCAGTGCGGGTCTTCGTCCTTCTCGACGATATACCGTTAGCCCACCGTCTTCACACTCCATCTCGTCCTGTACTCAGACATCCGATTGCAGAAGTTGGCGGCTCCGCTGCTGTCGTTCTTCTCCTACTTGTCGGGTGCGTTATTGGTGCGCGGTTATTGTATCTCCGCAGGCAGCGTGCTCGGGCGGGGACGGTGATTCGAGTCGGCGTACGGGGCACTTTCAGTGCCATTCAAGTTGAGACGACACCGCCGAAGATGTACGACGTCTACGTGGATGAGAAGGCGGAGATGCTGCGTCGGGACGAGCTGGTGTCGACATGGGAATGCATGCTGGTGTGTGTCGGTGGTCAATCTCATTGCTTCGCTGCTGACTCGCTCTATCGCATATAGCCGCTCTCCGCTTACCAGCCCAGACCGTATCCCGATAATCCCATACTCGATTACAAGCCATATCTTCCGCGTTCTCGACCACCGACCCATGCGCCGGTCCTCATACCCGGAGCCGGTGCAAGTACGGGTCTCGCAATGGCGATCTTCAGTCGGAATCAAGGTCCACCTCGAATCCAAACCTCCCCACCTCCGCCGTCCGAACCAGTCAATTTCGACGCTCAACACGTACCGATGACCCTAACGACTCCGAAGACCACAGACACGAATCCTTCGGTGCGTGTATATCGCTCCTTCATCCTTCTCCGATTATTCTTGACGTGTATATGTAGGATGCGGACCCGAACCTCCCTCTTACGGTCATCTGCGTGATATGCATGCCTAGCCACCATCCTCACCCACCGGAGCACGCTCTCGTTCCTTCTTCACCAAGCGAGCTAGAACACTCTGCGGCAGGCTGCCCGCCGCACGTCGACCTCGGCGTCGCTGCCCTTGAGACTCGATCCACGGACGATCCGGCGAGAGTGTCAAAGGCTCTCGATCCCGTCGTACATGCCTGACGATTATCCTTTGTGGCTGAGTAGTCGTAAGAAGAATCGCCGAAGAAGTGCTCCCAATGCTAGCTTTCGCGATGTATGTTACGTAGAATCATTCGTTGCTTGCGGATAGCTGACCTCGTTTTCCCTGACGGATGGCTGCATGTTTCAAGTTATTTCCTGCCTCGCTCTCGCTGCGCATAACCCTAGCTGGCCGATCACTTCCCTACCCTTCCCACTCCCCAGACAAAAATATCTTGTTCGTATAAAAAAGGTTCGCGTGTCTGACATGCCGCCAACTCTCTTGTCTCCGCGCATCACCCACTTCAAAGATGGACTCGCTCAACGGCCCACCCCCCGCCACCGGTACCACCTGCCCATGCTGTCAATTACTCTTCACTGGCCATCGAGGACGCAGCCAAGTGGCTCCGTTCTATACAGAGACTCCTCCGCACTAGTCCAACGCCCCAAGCAACCAATGGGTCCGCACGGCGCTTGACCTTCTGCCCGACGACCTCGCAGCGCGTGCACCCCACACTCGCGACATCCCTCAGTCACCCCCTCCGTCTCGTATGCCCATCGAGGAATCGGGCCGAGACACGCCCGCCTGACCAGACTTCCTTCTCGCCAAAGCGCGTACGCGCGTCTTCCCAGACGGCAGTTTCCCGTCCTCTGCAGCACCATTGTGCTCGTCGGCGAGGCAAAACATTTATCACGTTCCAAAAGCTGTTAACACCGCTCTGACTCTCGATGAATAATTAAGTACCAGGGTTGAGAGACGCACAGTCGAGCGGAATACCAGCTCCGAATTCGTTAACGGTGAACCCAGTCCGACGTTGGTCATAGTGGTTTCACGCAAGGAAGATAATGGGGCGAGCTCAACGGGGGACTCGACTCGGAGACAATGAGCGCTAATCTGTCAGTGAACGGGTATGAGACGGCGACTGAGAGAAGAAACAGTCGGGCGGGGACAACAGCTCTGAGCTAGTAGATGGTAAACCCAGTCAAGTCAGACTGTGGTCGTAGTGGTTGCAGAAGAAAGAGCTCCATACTGCGACGTGGCACCACTGGCATACCTTTGTCCGCTCCGAACAGTCCTACTCTACGTCCGTATTCACATCCATCCCCGGGCCCAGTCGCAGTCTATCATAATCCTCACTCACGAAGGGAATGTCCCCCGAGTGAACAACGTCTGCTTGTTCTTTCCCTTGCCCATCTTATTCAAGTTCCCTCCCGCTCCCACTCCTGCTCCAACAACAGTAGGATCATCATCCCGCTCCCCAACAACAACACCCCCAACACCCCCAACACCACCAACCGGGGATACTACTCGTCTCCGTCCCCGTCCCCGACAGATACGGCCTTCGCGAGTGCCAGGTCCGACGACAGACTAGCCCCCGTAGATGCAGCACCGGCGCCATCCGCGTCCCACACGATAACGACAATATCGGCCGTATTTCGAGCGGCTGATCATCCGTCTTGTCATATAGCGACAGCGCAACGACTCTGTATGTCGGGGTACTGGGCGAGGAGAGATGGAGGCGGAGGGCGTCGAGGGTGGAAGATAGGTCGTTACAGAGACTAGGCGGGTCGGTGGTGACGCTGCGCGGGTCAACGTAGGCCGGGAGATAACGAACGCCGTGGACGGCAGGGCATTCGCCCATGCGGAGGGCAGCGTCTCGTAGGACTCCGGGATGCGAGGGTGGAATGGCGGGGAGGATGTGCGAATGTGAGAGGGAGGGAGTATCGGCAGGAAGGAGTGTACTTGGGAGAGCATGAGCTACGAAGAATGGAATGGACGAGAGACGACGCACCAGATGACTCGGCCCTCGTTCTGGTCCTGCCAGACCTATACAAACGCAACCTCGAGAGCTCATGGAGGAACTCCTGCAGCTGATGCAGCGCGGCGACGACAGGACGAGACGAAAGCGCAATGTCGTACAAGACGACAACGATGTGGACCTCGATGTCCTCCCTATCACAGAGAAACGCCAGGCGATAATGACGGGCGATGTATCCTCAGGCGATGGACAGTCGAATGTGTCGAGGAGAAGATGGAATGCGGGTATTTGGACGGCGGGGTTAGATGACCATGGTAGACACAGCGAAAACCCGTGCCAAGGGGAAGATGATGCGCAGCTGGGGCGGATGGAAGAGATGGTGGTGGATGGGACCGCTGCGTACACGCGCGCACGACAGGCCAGGTATTTCGAACGGGGTAGGACAGCAGAATGCTATCGCGAAGCGACTGTGCGCGGGAGGAAGGGTGGAGAGGTGTGTTGGTGCCGGTCGAGACTCGGAGGGGTAAGCGGAAGGGGTACTCCGGTGCCCATCCGAGCCAGTGTCTCCTCTTGCACAAAGCAAATGTCGCTCGCGAGACGATGTACCGTCGGTCAACGCGATGACGTGGCACCTTCTGTCGGTCGTCTGCTGGCCGTGGGAGTCGGACGAGAGGAAATACCCAAGTCCAGGGGAGTGCGAGGCACGTAGGCCAGGTGTTTGTGGGTGACGGTGAAGGGGAAGAGGAAGACGAGGTGTGCCCGAATAGACGATGCGTTAGGCGTTCGAAGCTTGCGAGACGTCGCGGACACTGCTGACGATGGGCAGATAGTCGAAGAGAGGCACCTAGCAGACGTACCTCAGAGAGAGTCTGTACCCTTGCTTTGCAGATATTCGCACTCTTGCCCTCGTCATTCATATCCGCGCGAGAACCCGCTTTGCCGTCCATGAGCACGAAACCCTCCGTAGGAACGAGAAGTCGAGCGCAGTGCATCAGAGGCAGACGCTCAGCGTTGCTCCTCCGTCGACGACGACGTTACTGCAAGAAGTGAGTCAGGCTTTGACGACGGTGCTTATGTAGGCGGAAACGCACGGCACGATCGGCTCCATGGGCCAGACCTTGGAGCGAGGCTTCGTCGAAACACGGCGGGAGGCTTGCGAAGGTCCATCAGGGGGGAATCGGGGAAGAAGGGACACGTACACGGCCATTCAATAGGGTTGGACTGGAGGGCTCCAGACACGCCCTAGTCTCCATCTCGGACCTCGACATGTCCCTAGCGCTGTAGGAGGCTCAGAACCTGGTCGTCTGAGCTCCAGCGCACGTACCACACCATCCACTCGCACCATGCTAGTCTATCGGGTACAAGTCGCTCTATCGTTCCCGCTCGCCGGCAAAAAGGTATTTGAGAGTGTCTTCAGGGATAAGATGGCCATTGTGGACGTTGGAGGCGGGCTGGCCGTTGTTTTCTGGGACAAGACGGATGGCGTCGTGGTGGTCAAGAGCAAGAACGATCACATCAGGAAATTTGCGCTCAGCTGATTGACGATGGCCGTTGCTTGCCATCAGCCCCATCACTCACCAGACTGGCCAGTAGGTCGCCAGCGGGCCACCGGCTGATGATGCGAGAGTGGGCGCTCACCGCCGCGTCGAACTTTCGCCAGTGCTCCCAGAATCCTGCCCGCCGGGCCCAATTTGGCCAGACGGGCGGGTCGTTGGCCACTTTGACGCCAACTAGTGAGTCGATTGCTCATTTCATTTCTTTGCGGGCCAC